>CM060934.1:154541667-155743452 GCA_030765085.1 Allium cepa | reverse complement strand
AAGGATGACTGCAGCATCATCGGTGTTCATTTTTGAGTATTTAAGTGGGGAATTGCTACCATGGTAAGGGGGTTTAGAGTGTTTTAGTAAAATAGATCTTCATTTAAAAATTCCAAAAGTATGATTTAAGATTCAAGGAGATATGTATATTATTATTTCGATATGGTTTGAAATAAAACCCAAGTGTTTAATACTGAACTTCTCGGTTAAGTCATTTGATGGCTGCATGTATATTATGCATTAGGGTAGTTTGGTTGGTGCATCTCATTATGATATGTTTTTCAATAATTGTAATTTGTTGAAAATGAAATGGAATTTTCGATGATTTTGGACAGTCAGGACTTTCAAATTTGATATAGAAATTGAAGCTAAGTGTTTTGGTATAAAATATAAAAGTCGAGGTTTTCTAACTTATAATTAAAGAGGATAGTAAGTTAAAACAAGTTTTAAATTTGTTGAATATTTTTGCTAAGTAAAAAAATTGAATTTTTTTATATATACTCTTAGGAGATAAAAGAGTGTTGTATGAATATAAACTTAAGTCGTGAAATATATGCACCCTTAAGCAATGTTTTATAGGATAGTCCAAAATTAGTTGAGTATGGATTGGGATGTTATTAAATAGAATTGAGTATGAACTTATGTTTTCAAAGTGATTGATTTAAGTTGTGTTTCATAAGAAGTGATAAACTTAAGTAGCAATTTTATGAAATAGTTCATAATTCATTTTAATATTAAAGAAAATATACTAAGTAATGATGAATGTGAATAAAAAGAATTGGTTCAATTCAGAAACTATTGAAATAAATACGTAAATTGTGAGTAAATCATTTATTCGTATAATTGTTTTGATCCAGATTCGAGTACTCGAGTTCAGGTGATTTACGCCGATCCGAGTTAGGATTTTTCACTCGATTCTCGACGGAGAACACTTGAACTAATTTTTGATTTGGTTTCAAAGTTATTTATAATAGTATATGACTATGCAAGGAGAACGGCGGTTTCTAATCAAGAAACCGGATTAGAGTTCGTACTAGAGAGGTCGAGTAAGCAATACTAGTTCGAAAGTGAAATTATGTGACCAAGTGAGTAATCGGATTTGATATTGCATATGGATGACATGTGTACATCACACAGGCTTAAATGTAATTGTATGTTTTGACTTTAGAATTGCAAGTTGAATGACTTGTAATGGCATGTTGGTTTGAGATGATTGTTATATATGATTTAACATGCTTAGATTCATATTATATGATGGATGGGTAGTTGTATGGTTTCATTGTCATGTTTAACTCTCTTTCGGTTATGTAAGTGAATTTCAAGTACATGAAAGCAATGGCAGTCTTGATACTTTTGGTTTCATCATTAGATTTTGTTTCCCAAATAGGTATGTATTAGATTTAGAGTTTGGGATTTGATTGGTGATTTTATTCCCTAAATATGGAAAGTCACTTTTGGGCTTTGTTTTTCTTTTGTTGATTTGGGCCGTAATGGCGAGTTGTAGTTTTACGGATCTAGCCACGCAAAGGAGGTGCTGTCGAAATTTTTCGAAAATTTAGGTAAAAATGGATAAGAAGTTAGAGCAACGATTTTGTGACACCATCGATAGTCGTAAGAATCGGTGGTAGAGATCATTGGAATAGCTTTGAGTGAGTAGGAAATTTTAGTGATGGTTTGGAAATTGTCACTATAGGGGTGGTTGTTGCTACTTATTCATTTCGAGTGTTTATATCTTAATTCGAGTGAGATTGCCATCTTGGCTGACATGTGCACCTGTGGGTAGGATAGGGTCCAGGATAGATTTGTGTGGAGTTTGCAGTTTTGGGATAAGTTGAAGATGATTTTTATATCATCAAAATATGCTTGGTGCTAGGATTTGTTGCTTAGTCGTTTAGGACTTCGGGGACGAAATATTTTAAGGGGGTTAATGTAACGATTCGAAATTTTTTGTCATTTGATTTTGAAATATTTAATTAATTTTAAATATTGAAATGTTGGTTTGAAAAGCTTTTGAAACTTGAATTGAATTATAGGGATTATTAAAATCTTTAAATTGTGAATAAACGTTTAAATAGTGATTTAAATATGGGGATATTTAAAATGAATTAAAATTTAATGGGTTAATGGTCTTATTTAACTCATTATAATTAATAAATAATAATAGTGAATTCAATTTGTAAATCTATTTACAGTAATAAAGAGTTCGAAAAAATAATGAGAACATAAATTATTATTTTTATGACTCGAATTCTATCATTGTTTTGAGATCGCGTCGCTATTCTAAGCGCAACCACTTCAGTAGCCAACATGTGCTGTCTCTAGACGTACCGTTCCATTTATTTCCTTCTTAATTAAAGAAAACTTGTTATCCTCTTCTTTAAAAAATTCAAACAATTCAAAAATAAATCTAAAATTATAAATTTCATTGCTTTGAGTTTTTTTTGTTAGAGCTTCAATTCTAAGTGATGGGGTAGGGAGCGGCAATGGTATGGGTTGGGGTCATTCAATGGCAGCGACCTAGGATTATGATTTTCAAAAAATTGAAGGTGAATTTGATAAATCGAAGATTGGATTTGAGTTCGTAGGGAGTATGGCATCGAAGGCCGACTTTTGGAGGAATTCGGCATCAATTTTGGTCGTGCGAGCTTGGTAGGTCTACACAAGTGGCAGCGCAACGTGATTCGATGGAGGAAGGTGGGCGCAAGTTCATGAGGTTGGGGGTGATGTTCGCATGGAAGGAGATCATTGGTATAGTCATCGTCGTATAGGTGTATATGGAGGTGGCTATGGGGTGGTGGTCGAAGCCTAGAAGTGAGTTTTAGGTGGGAGGTGTTGGGCATGTTTCCACCTACTACCGAACCATCCCCTCTCCACGCATTGCTGAACCAACCCACTTCACCTACCACCGGACCACTTCCCTACCGAACCAAACAACTACCGAACCAGCCCACCTCCAACAACTATCGGACCAAAGCATAGCCGAACCAAACTCCATCCACTCACCACCGGACCAACTCCACTTCCATGAACGACCGAACCAACCCACTTCACCTACCACCGGACCAACTTCTACCGGACCAACCCACTTCCATGCATCACCGAGCCAAGGCCTTGCCGAACCAACGTTGCCAGGCCAGATTGCATAAGCCCAGGCCCACCAGCAGCTATATACATCCAGGACCCCTGCCCCCAGCCTCACTCTATAAATAGAGGGGCAGGGGTACAACAATGGCGGACAAGTTTGAGAGCTCAAGCACGGATAGAACTTTCAAACAACTTTCAGTTACTTGTAATCGAAGCTTTGTACTTGTAATCTGAATAGAAAAGGAGAATAACATATAAAGTGGACGTAGGCACATTCTGGCCGAACCACTATAAATCTGTGTGTCTTTTACAGTTTAGTCCATCTATTTTATATATTCGCATAAATCACCCAAATCGTTGAGAACCATATATAATCAACTAAATCATACGACTTGGAGGTGTTTGCCCATTTTTTGTGCAAACATTTTTTGTGCTTTCACTGAGAACAGGAGCTCGAAGCTTCAGCTTCTCCCGCTTATCCCTTTTCCTATCAGCATCGTTCATTACTTGGAAAACATGCCTCCGGGACGGAAGAAGGATGCAAACAAAGGGAAGAACTTCGCAACTGGCAGTATCCCAGATCCAGTGATCAAAGATCAAGACAATCGTCCGGTTCCAACAGCAAAAGGAAATCAGGCAAATCCGACAACCCCTGCTACGGAACAACCAATTACAAGGGCGGATCTGGACAGGGTTGTGGCTGAAGTAACTAACCGCTTCGCATCTCAACAAGAAGCCTTGGTGGATCAACTCATGTCACGCTTAAGGGATGTTGAAGAAACCAACCGCAACACTAAATCATGGGGTGAGTCCAGGTCTGGAGGATCTGGGAGACGACAAAGGTCTTTCTTCTTCGAAGAGGCTAACAACAGAAACAGCCATGGTAGGAGCCGAGCCCGGACTCAGCCCGAGTTCCGACCCGATGAAACATTTGGAACCGAACCCAACGAGGGAGGTACCAGGCAGGGGTCGGATATGGCTGAGCCTGTCATGCTACCTAACCATGGAAACACTAATAGACGGGGCCGAGCTGGAGTCCAGCCCAAAGTTGGACCCGAAGAAGTGCTGAGAACAGAACCCAGCAGGGGAAGATCAAGGCAAGGGCCAACTGTGGCTGACCACAACGTGCCTCCGGAAGGCCAGAGGCCGTCATTGGAGAACGTTAGGAGTGATAGACGATACCATCCCTACAGGTCATCTGGACGGAATCAATCCCGCAGGGAAGAACCAAACTCATTTCTGTCCGCTCCAAATTCTGATGAAAGGATGGCACGATTGTTCAGAGAGTGCGTCCAACGGGAACAAAGGGATCGGGGATAGGCGCTAGGGTAACCAGCCCCTTCACCCGCAATATCGGAACTGCCATCACCCCCCGGGAATGGAAAATGCCAACAATGGAACCTTACAAGGGAACCTCTGACCCCGTTGTACACTTGCAGAGATACACACAGCATATGCTCATGAGCGGAGCAACAGAGGGAGTGTTGTGTAAATGCTTTCCACTATTCTTGGCAGATCTAGCTACCTCCTCGTTCTGCCATCTGCCCCAAGGATCCATCAGCTCGTGGGAAATGTTGAAAGAAAAGTTCATCAGCCAGTTCCGCATTCATGTGAAACAACCCAAGGACGCTTATTCCCTATCTAATGTCGAACAGAAGCTTGGGGAGACAGTGCAACAATATCTAACCCGATTCAACGCCGCAGCAGCCGCAGTCCAAGATGCCGACGAGAAACTTATCCTAATGGCCCTCTGCAGTGGTGTGCATCCGGATACTAAGTTTGCTAGGAGATTAACGAAAGAAAAGCCAGCTACCTTACCCGATTTCTTCCACGAAGCCGGGAAATATATGAGACTTGAAGACGCTTCCATTGAAAGGCAGACAGGGCAACAAACCAAGGCAGCTCATGGCAGTACACCCGCAGTAGCAAAGGACGTTCGAAGAAATGACTCCAGAGATAGTGCTGGGGGCAAGAAGGGGGAAAAGCGCTTATATAGGTCAGGACCGAGATTTGACTCTTACACTCCTTTAAATGAAACAATCGAAAATATCTTCTTGGCCACCCAAGACGAAGTTAGATACAAGCGCCCCCGCACAAGAAAGAATCAGATAATGCAATTAAGTCTGGAAAGTTCTACCGCTTCCACGAATCTCATGGGCATGACACCAATGAATGGCATCATCTCCGGGACTTGATTGAAGAACACATCAGAAGGAAGAGACTAGAGCGCTATGTGAAAGGTCAGAACATGACTTCAACTCCTGCCAATGAGAACCCAGGGCTGCCCCTCCCGGAAGTAGGCGGAGGAAATCGCAACACCAACGGCTCCAGTCAAGAGAAGATAGTGGTCCTTACCATATCAGGAGGACCACACATCGCCGACGGAAGCTGGGCAGAGATGGAGAGATATGGTAAGTCACTTAGAAACAATGAAGGCTACGTTAATTCTGTTACAGAAGAGTGCCACCCGAAACGGAAAGAGAATGATGATATCACATTCAGTAGACGTGATCTAGAGGGAAGGCAGTACCTTCACATGGATCCTATGGTCATCTCTACCTAGTTCGTCCCAGCCAAAGTTTTCTGAATTCTAGTAGACACTGGAAGCTCGATAAATATCCTATTCAAGCATGCTTTCGATAAAATGAAGCTGTTAATGAAGGATGTGTCTCCCTGCAGCAAACCGCTACATGGTTTCACTGGAGATGCGAAGATGCCCCTCGGGCAACTGGACCTCTATGTCGAAATAGGAAGCCATCCCGGCTCCGTTGTGCGAAAACAAACATTTGTGCTAATACAGAACCACTCAGCCTACATCGCCTTTTTAGGAAGACCAGCCTTGTCTGACTTCCAAATTGTCCTAGCCCCGTGGTGCCTGAAGATGAAATTTCCAACAGATGACGGAATAGGAGAAATAGAGGGAGATCAAGACGCCGCTCGAGATTGCTATGTAACTGAACTTCGCAATAACCGCAAGAAGGCTAATGGGAAGTGGCGAACATGCATCAACTTCTCCAACTTAAATGACGCTTGTCCGAAGGACTGCTTCCCACTCCCCCGAATCGATCAACTCGTGGACAGCACAGCTGGACACGAACTCTTATCCTTTATGGACGCATACTCAGGATATAACCAGATCCCTATGCATGCTCCCGATCAAGACCACACTAGTTTCATCACTGACCGAGGATTGTACTACTACAGAGTAATGCCTTTTGTACTTAAAAACGTCGGAGCTACTTATCAGTGCCTCGTCAACAAGATGTTTGCGAAACTAATAGGACGAACTATGTAAGTTTATGTGGTTGACATGCTGGTAAAATCGAGGAAAGCCAACGATCATATAAACCACCTGGACGAGATGTTTCAAGTACTTCGCCAATATGGAATGAAGCTGAATCCTCTAAAGTGTTCCTTCGGAGTGTCGTCAGGAAAATTCTTGGGATTCATCATCCATGTCAGGGGATTGAAGCAAACCCCGAACAAGTCCGGCCTTTGCAAGATATCAAGATACCATCCACTCGAAGAGAGATGCAAAGCCTAAACGGGAAAGTAGCCGCCCTAAGCAGGTTCATCTCTAAAGAAACCGACAAATGCATCCCTTTCTTCGAAGTTCTAAAGAAAGACAAAGGAAAATTCGAATGGACTGACGAATGCTCGACAGCCTTCCTTAACTTAATCGAACACCTTCAGAGACCACCAGTACTCTCAACTCCAAATAAAGGCGAAGAACTATACCTATACCTTGTTGTATCATCCCATGCTCTAAGTGCCGCTTTGGTGAGAGAGGACAACCGCACGCAGCGGCCCGCATACTTTGTAAGCAAGAGATTTACAAGGGCAGAAGCCAGATACCCTAAACTTGAAAAGCTAGCATACTGTTTGCTAATCACGTCACGGAAACTGCGACACTATTTCCAATGTCATTCCATCAGAGTTTTAACCGATCAACCACTAAGGCAGGTACTCCATCGCCCCGACACTTCTGGACGACTACTTAAATGGTGCATTGAACTGAGTCAATATGATATCACCTACCATTCTCGCACCGCCATCAAGGGACAAGCCATGGCCGATTTTATTGCCGAATTCACTACCAACGAAGGTAAGGATCAATCTGAAATAACAAAAGATATCAAGTGGAATCTCTTTGTAGATGGAGCGTCAAACGAACAGGGCTCGGGGCAGGTATTGTGATAATCACCCCTAGGGGAAGGAAGCTGCACTATGCCCTAAGGTTGGAACTCGCTGCCACCAACAACGATGCAAAATATGAAGCAGTAATAGCATGACTAGAACTTGCCTTAGAAATTGGAGTCAGTTCTTTATGTCTCCATAGTGATTCTCAACTTATTGTAAATCAAATACTGGGAGAATTCCAGACTCCAGAAGAACGACTCACAGCATATCTAAAGAAGACCAAGCTGCTGCTCAATCAATTGGATCACTATTTAATCAAACACATTCCTCGAGCAGAGAATCAGGAGGCCGACGAACTGGCAAAGCAAGCTAGCATGAAGGACAGCACCACTTCCGGAACAATAACCATCTCAAAGCAACTAGCCCCAAGTTTCGAACAAGAGGATCTGATAGCTACAATTGAAGAAGAAACTTGGATGACTCCTATCCGGAAATACTTGCAAGATGGCACACTAACCAACGAGCGTAACGAAGTCAGGAAAATCTTGAGGAGTGCTTCTCGCTACACAATACAAGAAGGCATCCTCTATCGGCGCCGCTTCTCTAACCCCTTATTAAGATGTGTCGCTGGAAGGGAAGCCAAGGAAATCTTATCCAACATCCATCGAGGAAGTTGCGGAGACCACACTGGAGGGCAGACTCTGGCAAAGAAGATACTCCAATATGGATATTTCTGGCCCACCTTAAATAAAGATGCCTTGGACTTCGTCAAAAAATGCGACAGATGTCGGAAATTTGCTAAAATCCCTCGACTACCAATCAATGAGATTACTCAGATGACCAGCCCTTGGCCCTTTGCAATATGGGGAATTGACTTGATTGGCGAACTGCCAATGGGCCGAGGCGGAGCCAAATATGCCATAGTGGCAGTTGACTATTTCACCAAATGGGTGGAAGCGGAGCCTCTAAATAAAATATCTTCGGTAAAAGTTATTAACTTCTTGATCAAAAATGTTTTATGCAGGTACGGGGTTCCACTCAAAATCATATCAGACAATGGACTTCAATTTGACAGCGAGGAGTTCACCGACTGGTGCCGAGTGCATGGAATTCACAAAAGCTTCTCATCTGTATCTTATCCCAACACAAACGGACAAGTCGAAGCTGTCAATAAAATTCTCAAAACTCTAATCAAGAAAAAACTTGAAAGTCAAAAGGCGTTTGGGTGGATGAACTTCCTACGGCACTTTGGGCCTACCGCACATCTTACAGAACATCAATAGGACATACTCCTTTCTCTTTGGCATACGGATTGGAGGTCATGCTCCCAGTTGAAACTGTAGTGCCCTCCCACCGTAAGATCCACTACAACCCAGAAGAGAACGAAGAACTCCTTCACATGTCTTTGGATCTAATTAAAGAGAGAAGAAACGATGCAGCACTCAAAGCGGCGGCTCACAAGCAAAAAGTGGCAGCACAATACAATTCCAAATTCAAGCACCGTAGCTTACGAGAAGGAGACCTTGTCCTCAAGCGGATCTTCCCACGCTCCGGAGCGCTAGATCCAATCTGGGACGGACCCTATGTAATTCATAAAGATCTCCACAACGGAGCTTATATTTTGTCAACAGTGGACAGAGAGGTGTTCCAGAGGGCATGGAACATCCAACACCTTCGTCGATACTTTTCTTAACTTGTACTGCCCATATGAAGTGAATTAACGAAGAGAATCGGTGGACGTAGGCATTTTTGTGCCGAACCACTTAAAAAATCTTGTCTCTTTTTAAACTTGTTCCTTTATATTTTGGCTGCTTGTTAAGCTTTATCCTTTTCTGTTGAACAAAATCCTGTATAACGGCATTTCCATTCTGGACACTTCACGGCACAACCTCACCTGGACAAGACCTAACAGGTACTATACGAATCTATGCTCTCGTCAATGAGACACTTTTGCTCCAGCATCACTCTGCTGCGGGTTAACTCATTGCTCGCGACGGCCCTCAAAGCCAACTGTAATGAGCCGATCATAAGCCACCGAGAAGGCCGACTATAGCCGAGGCAGCTCATTACGACGTTCGGCTCGCCGGCGACTGTGAACCGATTATAAGCCCCAACATAAGGTGTGGCCAGCCAGGGGCAGTTCACAGTTGACGATCGGCACCCACGCTAGCCGGTCACGGTAAATCGAATAATACCCACGATTGTGGGCCATAAAGGCCCGGGTAGTTACTGTGCGCGATCTCGGCTCTGATGTGTCTTAAGTACGGTTGTGGTAAAAAAGAAAACTCCCCGCGGATGCGTAAGATGGGTGACAAATGTCTCCAAGACCCACAGCTAGGGAAAGTGACTACAAAACCCGTTTGCCACGAACTTAAGCACATCGAAGGCCTTCCGTGATTGGAAGTTTTACTATATCTTATATTTCCATTTTATTTATAAAAACTTTCCTCTTATCCTCTATAACGATCACTAAAATACAGGACACAAAATAGGAGACACTCGCTAGTGGAAATGAGAACTCACAACTGGATAACAGGTCACTCAGCTGCATTCCATTCTTAGTCACACAAGACATTCAAAGCTACCGTTTACAACTAAAACATGAAGGACGGTACTTCCTTTTCTTGTACATAAACATGTAGCTATAGCCTATTCACACATCACACTAACATTGCGAGACATGAAATTGTATTTTAAGCAAGAGCATAGCATCAAACACGACTGAAACACATGCATATACACAGCTATATTTCTTATGCAACACATCAAAATAACGACAGCATTCAGATATGACAGAATCAGCTTATGTTATAAAATTATATAAGAATAAAATCATTCGCTACAATGACATAATTACATAATTACAGCCTGAAAGTACATTAATGTTTTGGCTAGTACATTCAGGAATGCCAAGTAAACCAAAAAATAGTCAGTTGCAGCAGGGCTCCGCCTCTTTCCTGCTACCCTCCGGGATCTACTTGACCGCAGGATCAGAACTCCCAGCATGCTAGACAGACGTCCCACCTGTCCGATTTAGGAGAAGAATCCATCAGATAAGTGATACGCAATCAAGTTAAGAAAAGATTGAGAGGGAAGACTTACCAGCATCTGCTCCCTGATCATCATCCTCCAACTGCACACCCACTTCCTCGGCAACGAGCAGCCGCATGCCCTCCTTCACCGCCAACTTCTCCTCCTTGGTGAACTAAGCGGTAACCACATCCATTCTGAAGGCCACGCCACCCTCTTTATCCGCATCAGCCTTGGCCTCCTCCAAAGCCCGGAGATATATCCTAGCCATGACCCGGGGATAATCGTCCATCCAGGATAGGTTGCCCTACTTTCAAGTACGGAAGTACATGTCCTGGAGCATCTCATCCATCATCCCCTCGTTCTCCTCAAACTCCCTCATCCGGGTCTCGGAAGCCGATAGCCTTGCAACGGCGGCATCTCTCTCCAATCGGTATCTCGAGCAGTCAGCCTGAAGGGATTTCCGCATCGCCTCCATCTCCTCCTTCAGCTTGGCTTGAGCAAGCTCTGCGGCCTCATGCCTCCCAGATAACTCCTCTATCTGCTCGAGATCCGCTTTTCGAACCTCATCTACCGTGAAAATGGCCATATCGATCCGTTCCTTGCAGACAGCCTCCATTTTCCGCAGCTCGGCTCGGCTAGCCTCTTCCATGGTTTTCTTGAGTCGTCTGGAGGCCGCCTCATGCTGAGATATCTGAATGGCCTGATCGGCAAGCTGTTTGGCCTGATCGGAAACCATTAGCCGCAGCTGAATGTTAGCACTTCCGATTTCCTCTCCAGCTTTGACCGGTCGGGCGTGATGCCCCATCAACTTCTTGGTCTCCTCAGCCATCCGATCGATGTTTGCCTTGGCCTCATCCCCCATAGTCACAATCCGAGTGGTCAACAAGTCGAGATCCAAAGACTTAGCCTCATCAAGCACCCTTACCATATGATTGCGGGGTAGGATGTTCTCACCGGTAACCTCATCGAAGGAAATATCATGAGAACTCGGGTCCAGATCTGGATGACCCGCAAATGGGTTACGAGCCAAGCCGGGACGATCAACATGAGTAATGGTAGGATTCTCTGATGGATGCGGAGATGGTATGGACTCAGTATCCTCCACCGTGATGTCATGAATAGGCTGGGTTGGGGGCTGAGGTCCAAGTGAAGGTTCAAACATGGAACGCCTCCTCTTTCTCTTTTGAATATCCTCTTCAATGACTCCGAGAAGAGGACGGTAGCCAACTTTGCCCCCGGAACGATCAGTCGAGGGCTTCGGTTTAGCAGAAGCTTTGAGGAGTTTGAATTGCTCGAGGCGGTGCCGAATGTCTGATGTCTCGGCCGCCTTACCCGTTCCTGTAATAAAAATCAAGTGTTACAAGCGTGCATGATACTATAATCCAAGAAACATGTGAAGTTAAAAGAGGAGTCGAAAATTCACGTTGAACCGCCGAAGTTGCCCTAGCTGAAATGCTCTCAGAAGATGGACTGGCACCAGTCCCGGCCTTATCAGATTTCTTCGATTTCTCCACCAAGGCCAACCCTTCCTCCAAACCCTCAAAGGCTCGGTGGAAAGCATCATCCGTCCACTCTTGAATCTCACCTGCTTGCCCAGAGGTCAAGGCACCAACTCCACTACCACTCTGTCCTTCGCCACCGTTACCACCATCACCTTCTCCATCACCTCCGCTCTCCTCCTCGCCTCTTTCCTCCTCTCCACTTTCCTCCTCCGGAACATCTGGGCATGTGATGGGAGAGGGTCCATCAGATTTCTTGAGCTTCTTCCCCCCGACGACTGGAGGTATCGAGAAGGGTCTCCTCTTTCTGCTCTTTGTCGTGGCCCCTCCTTTGGCTTTGGCAGCTCTTTCCTCGGCCGTATCCCTCTGCTTGACCACAGACTGATGTGGTAGAATCAAGTTGTGTCCTAAAAGAGTGGCATTCCTGATTAGGTAAGAAGCTGTCCAATCCCTTCCCGAAATGGCCTCTATCTCCGCGGCCATCTGAACCAGGTGATCATTTTCCACGACCGCAAAGCCACCTGTCGCTAGCAAGAAATAAAAACACATAAGAAGAAGCATCTCAGTCAGAACAGAAATTATAAATAAGATTCAACTTACAGCCAGAGGTGAAGCGGTGGATCGAAACGGTGTCATCCTGGATGAAGAACCATTCCTTCTTAAACATGGTGAACTTTGACTACAAGTCCAGGACCGGCTTGAAGGACACGGCCGATTCCAAGCTGATGTATGGAGACCCCTTCTTGTAACCTCTCAAGTTATATAGATACCGAATCTCCCGGTTAGAAGGGGCGCCGTACTTTCTCTGGAAAATCACAAATAGGCACACCAGGATAGCGTAGGAGTTGGGCTGGAGCTGAAAAGGGGCCACCTTCAAATAGGTGACGAAGCTAACTATCCAAGCATTGATTGGAGGAATGGCCCCACACATGCAGTGGTACCTACTATAAGCGAAGTATCCTTCAGGGGGATTATATGGCATGACCCCCTTCCCTGGCAACAGCATGCGTGCTCTATCAATCCCAAAGGAGCGGGAGATAACATCAAGCTGCTCCTTTCTGAGAGAGCTCGGAAAGCAATCAGGAGGAGAGTTCAGAAGCTCTTGAGGACCATATCCGTCCACTAGTGATCTCGGGGTGGGTCCACGTCGTCCCGGTCCTGGCTGGGCTGGGGGCACCACATGGGACTCTCTTCTGTCCATAGATTTTCTCTTTTCTGATCGAGTTTCCACTTTGTGAGACATTATCTGCGATACCAGAGAAACATACTGTTAAAAACAAGGAATACAGAGACATAAGCAAGCAAGTATTTGTAGTCCGGAATTTCACTCGTAATTCAAAATATAAGAAGAACATTTGGTAGTTCAAAGCCGGAAGGTCATTCGGCACTCAAACCCCCGATTGGTAAAGCGAGGCAAAAAGTTCATTCGGTTTCATCCGGTAATTCAAGGGTTTTTAAGCTCATTCGTCACTTTTACTTCCCGTTCCCATTCGATGGTTCGAGCACATGTTCCATTTGGCAATTCAAAGCACGAAAGTGTCATTCGGTACTTAAAACCACAAGGTTCATTCGGCAAATCAAAGTCTCTAAGTTCATTCGGAGGTTCAACCTTAAAAAAAAATTTGTCCGGAAGAAGAAAGCTTACCTGGTCCGACAGTTAAGTCGATTTGGTATACAGTTGATCCGGCAGAACTGGTTCGACACTACAATTTGTTCGGCAGTTAAGAATTCGATTCGGCTGTGTCACTTGGTAAGAAATAACGAAATCACAATGCCCATACTTATAGGCAAATGGAAGCGACCGGACCACTGGTTCGGCACACAGGGCCGGATGAGAATGCCGGATGAGACTGTCCAAGCTAAAACAAAGCGCGAATATGCTGGCATATGCCCCACTTTGGGGGGCAAATGTTGGGCATGTTTCCACCTATTACCCGAACCATCCCCTCTCCACGCATTGCCGAACCAATCCACTTCACCTACCACCGGACCACTTCCCTGCCGAACCAAACACCTACCGAACCAGCCCACATCCAACAACTACCAGACCAAAGCATAGCCGAACCAGGCTCCATCCACTCACCACCGGACCAAGTCCACTTCCATGAACGACCGAACCAACCCACTTCACCTACCACCGGACCAACCCACTTCCATGCATCACCGAACCAAGACCTTGCCGAACCAACGTTGCCAGGCCAGATTGCATCAGCCCATGCCCACCAGCAGCTATATACATTCAGGACCCTGCCCCCAGCCTCACTCTATAAATAGAGGGGCAGGGGTACGACAATGGCGGACAAGTTTGAGAGCTCAAGCACGGATAGAACTTTCAAACAACTTTCAGTTACTTGTAATCAAAGCTTTGTACTTGTAATCTGAATAGAAAAGGAGAATAACATATAAAGTGGACGTATGCACATTCTTGCCGAACCACTATAAATATGTGTGTCTTTTACAGTTTAGTCCATCTATTTTATATATTCGCATAAATCACCCAAATCGCTGAGAACCATATATAATCAATTAAATCATACGACTTGGAAGTGTTTGCCCATTTTTTGTGCAAACAATGTTGGGCATGTTTCCACCTACTACCGAACCATCCCCTCTCCACGCATTGCCGAACCAACCCACTTCACCTACCACCGGACCACTTCCCTGCCGAACCAAACACCTACCGAACCAGCCCACCTCCAACAACTACCGGACCAAAGCATAGCCGAACCAGGCTCCATCCACTCACCACCGGACCAACTCCACTTCCATGAACGACCGAACCAACCCACTTCACCTACCACCTGACCAACTTCTACCGGACCAACCCACTTCCATGCATCACCGAACCAAGGCCTTGCCGAACCAACGTTGCCAGGCCAGATTGCATCAGCCCAAGCCCACCAGCAGCTATATACTTCCAGGACCCCTGCCCCCAGCCTCACTCTATAAATAGAGGGGCAGGGGTACAACAATTGCGGACAAGTTTGAGAGCTCAAGCATGGATAGAACTTTCAAACAACTTTCAGTTATTTGTAATCAAAGCTTTGTACTTGTAATCTGAATAGAAAAGGAGAATAACATATAAAGTGGACGTAGGCACATTCTGGCCGAACCACTATAAATCTGTGTACAGTTTAGTCCATCTATTTTATATATTCGCATAAATCACCCAAATCGCTGAAAACCATATATAATCAACTAAATCATACGACTTGGAGGTGTTTGCCCATTTTTTGTGCAAACAATGTTGGGCATGTTTCCACCTACTACCGAACCATCCCCTCTCCACGCATTGCCGAACCAACCCACTTCACCTACCACCGGACCACTTCCCTACCGAACCAAACACCTACCGAACCAGCCCACCTCCAACAACTACCGGACCAAAGCATAGCCGAACCAGGCTCCATCCACTCACCACCGGACCAACTCCACTTCCATGAACGACCGAACCAACCCACTTCACCTACCACCGGACCAACTTCTACCGGACCAACCCACTTCCATGCATCACCGAACCAAGGCCTTGCCGAACCAACGCTGCCAGGCCAGATTGCATCAGCCCAGGCCCACCAGCAGCTAAATACATCTAAGACCCCTGCCCCCAGCCTCACTCTATAAATAGAGGGGCAGGGGTACAACAATGGCGGACAAGTTTGAGAGCTCAAGCACGGATAGAACTTTCAAACAACTTTCAGTTATTTGTAATCAAAGCTTTGTACTTGTAATCTGAATAGAAAAGGAGAATAACATATAAAGTGGACGTAGGCACATTCTGGCCGAACCACTGTAAATCTGTGTGTCTTTTACAGTTTAGTCCATCTATTTTATATATTCGCATAAATCACCCAAATCGCTGAGAACCATATATAATCAACTAAATCGTACGACTTGGAGGTGTTTGCCCATTTTTTGTGCAAACAATGTTGGGCATGTTTCCACCTACTACCGAACCATCCCCTCTCCACGCATTGCCGAACCAACCCACTTCACCTACCACCGGACCACTTCCTTGCCGAACCAAACACCTATCGAACCAGCCCACCTCCAACAACTACCGGACCAAAGCATAACCGAACCAGGCTCTATCCACTCACCACCGGACCAACTCCACTTCCATGAACGACAGAACCAACCCACTTCACCTACCACCGGACCAACTTCTACCGGACCAACCCACTTCCATGCATCACCGAACCAAGGCCTTGCCGAACCAACGTTGCCAGGCCAGATTGCATCAGCCCAGACCCACCAGCAGCTATATACATCCAGGACACCTGCCCCCAGCCTCACTCTATAAATAGAGGGGCAGGGGTATAATAATGGCGGACAAGTTTGAGAGCTCAAGCACGGATAGAACTTTCAAACAACTTTCAGTTATTTGTAATCAAAGCTTTGTACTTGTAATCTGAATGGAAATGGAGAATAACATATAAAGTGGACGTAGGCACATTATGGCCGAACCACTATAAATCTGTGTGTCTTTTACAGTTTAGTCCATCTATTTTATATATTCGCATAAATCACCCAAATCGCTGAGAACCATATATAATCAACTAAATCATACGACTTGGAGGTGTTTGCCCATTTTTTGTGCAAAAAGGAGGAGTTAAATTGAGGAAGATGGATTAAGTAATAAAAGGGTAATTAGTTAAATTAATTGTAATTAGTGGATTAGGTTATATTTAATTAGTTCAAAAGCTTATAATTTGAATAATTCTCTCATACAAGGTCAACATCGAATGCGGTCAACCACGATGGATTCGTAATGAAGTTAGCTACATTTTAGAAGTAGACTTAGATTGGAGCTTCGTAACCAGATTGCGGAAGCGGTAACTGGAATTTCAATAAGTTTAACTCAACTTTTTGGTTAATCAGTAGTGTTTTATAGTAGATAAAAATTGTTGATCGTATGCCTGGATGTTTAATTATTGATTGTTTAGTTTTGATGAATTATTGCTTTTGAGAGATTAATATATGAAATCATTTGTAGGGAATTTATTTGACAAACAGTAAATTTTGTAGAGGGATCCAACAGGATTCCTCGCCATTGTTGATTTATTTTCAATAGTTTCTTGTTATATCAATTGTTGAATATCAAACCTGGTTATTTTTCCCTGTTGGATATGACATTGTTATATGTTAAAAACTTAACCCTTGCAGTGATAAAAATCTATAACAACATTGGTTAAGTGCTTTGGTAGCTATTAGCCACAATTTAGTATTTTGAAATACTATTAATTGCCGTTTGGCTTGAAATTGGTTTTTGATTCGAAAAATGATTCTAAATCTAACCTTTGGGTTTTTCTGGAATATTTTTATTTAAGCAAATTTTATAACCCAACTTTATTATTTGTCTTTGCTAAATCATATAGAAATGTTTTAAAAGTTGTTTATCTATATTTAATATTGTTTTAAAATTATTTATCAATCTTTTAGAATTGAAAAGTTATTTATTTAAATAATCAATATTGTTTAAATTTAATAATAATTATTTATTAATAATGTTTTGGAATTAATAATTATTACTTATTGAAAATGTCTTGGAATTAATAATCATTATTAACTAATAATGTTTTAAATTAATTTATTTATCCGATTAATTGTATTTATAAATAGTAATTGATTTATAAAAGAAATTTCATTTAATAAAAGAGTTATAAATGAATATGGGAATTTGTATTTATAAGGATTTTTAGAAAGGCTTTATAAAGGATTTTGTAAAGGATTTTATGAAGGAAGTAATGAAAGGAAAAAGGATTTCTAAATAAGTTTAAAGATTTACAAAAGAGATTTCTAAATGAGTTTAAAGATTTACGAACGAGATTTATAAATGCGTTTAGAGATTTATAAAAGAGATTTATAAATAATTTAGAGATTTATAAAAGAGTTTTATAAATTGTTTTAGAGATTTATAAAGGAATTTATAAATGATTTTAGAGATTGATTTCCATAAATGGCCTTTTAATCATTATGGTGGTATGAAACAATTTTCCATACTTAAACCAAATAGGAAATTTTCTTAGGATTTTTGTGAATATACTTATGCTATTAAGGTAAGTATATGCATACATTTTCTAAGTAGTGAAAGTGTAGTATTTTATGAATGTACTTATACCATTGAGATAAGTATATGGATATTTTTCCAAGTATTGAAAGTGGTTTTGTGAATACATCTTTTGTAAGGATATTCAAGTCAAGAATTTATGAAGAGGTTAAATAGATGATTTATTTAAAAAGGGCTTAATGAATGCTTTTGCACTTAACCAATGTTGGTTTCCATATGAAAATAAACCTCTGATTGGATTGTTGTTATTTGATAGTTAAATCACCAACTATCAAATTATGACCAATTTTGACTTACGAAATAAATAAGAGCTTCGCCTGTTCATACGGTTTTAGTTCCCTTGGTGAAATGTCTCTAACTTTAATAGATATATTAGAGATCCTTTGAGACTCTAGTATAGTTTGCTTACTTCTAAAAGAACCCGGAAAGAGTCAACTAAAAATAATCGGTTGTTGGTTCGAAGAGACCGGGATCAGATATATTGTCCGAAAACCACTTTAAACTAATATATGCGTTCGAATGAAGATGTTTTGATGATGACTGAAGATGGAGATCTTTGGAGTGCTAGGAATACTTGCTACTAATCCTGAGGGTGATTCCAAAATGAATATAGTAGAGGTAGTGCATTCAGCTTCATGTAGACCCGGAATGAACTTGTACAGATGATTGCTGGCGTTGCATTTCAGCCTAGAGGGCAGTGTTAGCATTCCAAGAGGGATATGCTATATAAAAGGTTAATCCTTACCTCAAGCCTCGGACCTCGGTAATGGCTAAAATAAGGTAGATGCAGCAGGGTTATGTGGGTCGCGCACATTAGAGTATGATCACCTCTTATTTAGAGTCGATATTTATGTATGCTTCAGTGCCCAATATTTTTGTTGATCGACTAAGGGGTGATCATATTCGGTACTATCCTGTAAAAGGTAAGCCAGTCCTATATTGGTAAAGGAGCAATTGTGATTGTAGCCCTTACGGTACATTTTATCTAGAGATGTATTGTTCGGAAGGTAGTCCCTTACCTTGCCATTGTTGGAATCCACTTTCCAAGACAAGCTTTATGGATTTAGTTGTGCACGACTATGTTGAAATGTGAGATGCAAGCATTTCAGTTATTTTATACATTTATTTTAAACCTTAGACATTATTATAACATCATTGGATTTTATATAGAAATGTTTCGGTTATTCTAAGGTAAAAATCCGTCCGTGTTTATGTGCGTTGTGGTCATATGAGATACCTTCTATTTTGGGAAGGGCTTTCAAATATAGAAATCAATACGATTTTGTAGAGTTTTCTCACGCTGGTTTACCAGACTGATTTGGACGTTATTTTCTTATAATGCTTAGGTCAACCCAAGCATCATTTTCAGATTTAGCTGGATGCTTTGGAGCTTTCAGAAAACGAGTTGGATTCTCCAAGACGTACTTGTCTACCTTATATCCTTTCCCTGTTTATTACTCTTGATGTTTGTGTGTATTTATTAGCAATTGTAAGAAAATGATGTTATAACTGTCTAAGCGATGATAGATTAGCACTCTAATGATCTTATATATATATTAAAGTTTCTTTTGTAAAGTGATGTTGTATATAACATATCACTCACCACGTTGTGAGTTTATGTTCTGTCTTTTCTTTCTTTTTCCCCAACAATCCGTCTTTCCGACACTTGGATGCTCGACGAATGAATACCGTGAATGTATTGATTTCGACTTTTGAGGGTCAAAAGGTTGGGTCGTTACATTATTGACTACTGTGGAGTGGTCGATATCTACCATTATTGATAATGACCGGTTTGATCGGTTTTGACATGGATGATGTAAAGGCTTTAAGAATCATAATGGATGGTTCGTTCGTCCGTTTGACGCTTGATTTTTGTGTTACTTCTCTTCGGTGAGTGGTTCTGATGGTGAAGCGAAGATGCGATGCTTCAGCGCGATGACTCCATGACTCAACGATGATGATTCCATGATGGAAAGTGGTGGCTTTGACGATGGATAGCTGTACTTTGGGATGTAGAGTAGGTGACGATGAGTTGGATTGATAGAGCTACCGAAGGAAGGTTACATGACACATGATGACACTCTATGACTTATGATGGTTGTCTTGAGTAGTTCCCAACTGCTACGACTTTAGACAGGAGTTGTAAGGATAGTTTCGAGATGAGATATGCTATAGATGATGTGTGCAAAGGGATCATTGATATTCATAGTTTTCGGTGTATAATCATAAAGCAGAGGTATGTGAAAATACTCACTTAGGTGACTATGGCCCTGGATCGTATGTTATGTAGATCCATTGTACCCTGGACTATGACGATGGTAATCTAGGTCGTAGCCTACTGAGTGGTATGGATTCGAGTACCAAAAATCGAGATGTTGAGTAGTCCTTGACCCGACGATGGGGTCATATGTGTATCATATATCCAACGCACAGAATAAGCGAATGTGAGGATGGAGATGGATACCATGTTTGTGTGATTGTTTTTGTCACTTAGGGATGTTGCACGATGTAGATATTACTGATGCCGATATCAGGCACCCTTAGTACTTTGATGTATAGTACACCCATGACGGCTATGATGTAGAGTAGCATATATCCTGTGTTATATGCTAACTCTGTGGATGCAGAGATATGTCAAATATGATTCTCTATGCCCTTTGTTCCATATACGGTACCAACTTCTATGGTGTTTTGAGATTATTTACCGCTCACACCAGACTGTTGCCTGACTCGAGGTTTAATGTTTTGCTTCGTATTGTCTCGGGTACTCTTAAATAAGTAAACTACATAGTAGGTGTAAATAGCACTTGGAGCTGTGTAGATGGACTAGTAGGAGGCGTTGCTTTCTCATACTTATATTTTAAGCTTATTATTGTTCATTCCATTATGTGACCTTAAAGCCTTGACGGTGTTGACTTACTATTATTACAGACAGTTTATCAGCTTAGTTTATTTGTCAGTTGTATAGACTTTATTACTATTTTGTATAACTGTATGAGCCTGTGTACTCGAATTATGTGGTTTATATAGTTATCTTGCCTATTTTATATATGTGATGACTATTATATTTTATCTGATGCGCTGTGAGATATACGACAGGTTATGTAATTGTGTGATATTTTATTTCTTTCTCTTTTCTTCTATTCTCTTGTCTTATTTTCTAGTCCTCTTTTTTATTTCTTTTTATTTCCCTTGAGATTCGTCTTACATCGTCGGATGCTCCAGCAGCGCACTATCCGGTTATGTGAGCACCGGGAGTGCAGAACGCTCGTCTTAGAGGGGCTATTTTGTATATTTGTCTCTTCGATCGTAGCAGTCAGATTCAAAAGGCAAAGATCTCATACAAATTAGTTTAATTAATGGTGCAGTCACACTAAAAGCCCCTACTATGTACTGTCACAATGTCGTTTTGAAAAAGAATTATCTCGACAAATTATGTGTTGGCATGTGGCACATACATTATATGCAAAGTAGGAATCCCAATCAGTAGAATCTTCGTGACTTAACAAGCCCACCTATACTTACAGAGACAAGCTTGCGGGAAAATTTTGCTCAATTTTCTCGTAAGTAAAAGGTAAGCCAACCAAAACATTCAAGCCCGACCATTCCAAGTCAATCTGCATAACAAACCAAAACAGATGCCACAGACAAGCCGTCTATCACTTGTAAGCCTTTCCCAATCCTAGTTAGCCAGCACTTCTAAGCCAGGGCCATTACAAGCCTTTCAACTTAGCAAATACGACAGTGATACAATCGCCCATTCATCCCAAGATGCATAACTAACTCGTTTGATTTGGTCTGAATCAAAAGTGACTAGTCTTTGGCCTGACTTTATCTTAGCCCACCTACAACCGGCCCCACACAGGCTATCTCGTCACAATACGATAAGCTCGGTCTGTCTTCTTCAGTTTTTTCCTTAGTAATCTTCGACTATCTTTTTAGCAATTTTCAACAATAAGTCACTGACTGTTATTGTGCACATGAAGCTTCTCTTAAGCCTTGTTTCCTATTGCATACGACAAAAATACAAGTTTGTACACAAACTATTATGACATGTCTGCCAAAAAGGCACCAACTCGTATGCTATGCCGCCTTACCCTATACAAACTTGTCCATCGTACGGAACGACAACTAGCATGCATCTTAACCACACAATTACATCTCCTTTCCAGCCACCCTCCATCGGCCGAAGTGATCAGATCTATGGTAATGTGTGATTTCAACTTATTAGGTGCACAATCACAACCATCCAATGATCAATTCCAACTACTATAAATACCATTTAACATAAAACATCATAGCGGTTGAATTTTGCTTCAGTAATCATTTTGAGTACAAAATACACAAGAGCTCTTGCGTTTAGAAACATTATAAACATAAGTACTTAACTTCTTATTATTTTCTTGTACTTTTTTATAATTATGAGAGACCAATATAATAAAATATCTCTATAGTGGACTTGGGCAAGCTTAGCTGAAATATTTTCCATATTATTTACTTTAATTTCTCATTTACTTCTCATTTTTATTTTTTAAGCATAGTTTTAGCAAGTTTCTTTTGTTAACAAGAACGTATTAGCATAATTCCCAGCTTAGCTAATTTTAAGTAACACATATAAGTAGAGGTAGTGATCTATGGTAGGGTAGTTTTTGTTGTTATTTTTTCTTTTGTGCACCCAATCTTGAGCTTTTCTGAATTCACAAAACGTCATTCCATAGAATGTCCGTATTATGAATAAAGATACAGCTGAAGAATAGAATGAAACAATATATCTTATATCAGCTAGTGATAAGCGGTTTGGGTTTGGGAACCCATATAGGCCCATTAGCTCATTCATTTGCATTATAAATACAATGTAAAATATACTATTTTGTAATGTAGAGAAAGTATCAATAAAATCATATTTCTACTTCTTCTCAATTCATACAAAATTTAATATTTCAAATTCTCAAGCATATCATTAAATTCCAATATGATATTAGAGTCATTATCACTTAACAGCATTTAAGAGTGGGTTTTTGAAAATAATTCATCAGAAAAGATATCACCATCGAGTGTACTCATTGGAGATCAAGATCTCTTCGTCTGATATTTATAAATTTGCTTGCAAATTCAATAAATAAGTTGAATGTCTTGCCAAGGAAATTAATTCGGCTGCAGCAAGATTTTTATCAAATCAAGCAAATCAACAATCAGATAATCAAAACCAGGTCACTGAAAGCAAGAAATTCATCACATATGCATCAAGAAAAGCAAGTGTCATACCATAAACTTAGAATCATCACTTAAGTTTTGGTTGCATCAAACCTGGTGTTTTCATTTCTTGCTTTCTACATCACTTAATCATATTCTACCTTATTCATTCTGCCACCATAAAGTCTTTTTGTCATCATGGTCGAAGAAGATCAAAACTCAACCACTTCTATAAAACAGATACCTCTAATCGACAAAATACATCAGCATCTAAAGAGTTGATCAAGACTATTGTTAGCCTACAAACCAAACTAATCGTAGCCTTTTGATGAAGATAATTATCCTCTTTGAAAGTTTCAAGTTGAAAAAGCAGTTAGAGGATATGGGCTTGAAAGATTTATGCCTGGAACACTGCGTTTTCCTTCAAGATTCATCAGTGATCAAGAAAATAAAGATATAAGAAACACTGATTATACAAAGTATCAAAGACAGGATAACTTAATAAGTTTATGGCTACTGTCCTCAATTAACAAAAATTTACTACCACAAAAAATAGGATGCAAGTCATCCAATGAAATACATGCAACTATAGATTAGATCATTAATTCCCAGTCAACCACCAAGATTAAGCACTACAAATGGCAATTACAAAATATTAGGAAAGATAATTTGTCCATGAGAGAGTATTTGTCAAAAATTAAAATAAAATGTGATTTACTTGAAGCTGCAGGACACAAGATATCAGACACTGAATAAGTTCTAACCATTCTAAGTGGTCTAGGTGATGAATATGAAGCAGTGGTGGCTATAATATTATCTAAAGAAACATTGTCATCCATGCAATATATGCGTTCAACACTTCTTGTGCATAAAGGTAGATTAGATCGAAAGAAACCACTAGATACTAATTTATCCATCAACTATGCAATTAGTTCAAAGAAGGGCCAAGAATGCAATAGAACAAAACAATACTACCAAAGGGGAGGTCAGTTAGTTAAAGCTAGAGGCAGAGGAAGATGGAACAATAATAATAGGCCGAAATGTCAAATTTGTGAAAAGGTGAGGCATACTGCACCAAAATGCTATTTCAGCTTCAATGCAAGCTATGTACCAGAGCAAAATCAAAGTAGTCAAAGAAATATAAGTCCAAGTGTTAATATGGTTTGAGCACAACAAGAGTTAAGCAATCAGCCAGACAAATCAAGAAACTATCAGCTGAACATAATCACAAAGCTAGATGATATACAAGATGAAAGCTGATATCCTAATTCAGGAGCTACAAATCATAGTACAAGCAACCTGGATAACTTAAATCTTGGTTAAAGGGAATATAGAGGTAATCCGTCCATACACATGAGCAATGGTGAGCGTATTAAAATCACACACACTGAAATTGCTTGCATTAAAGGTAAAAGGCAACTATATCTCAATAATTTATTAAGAGTACCTCAAATAAAGAAAAATCTCATGAGTGTGTCACAATTTGCAAGTGACAACAATGTCTGTTTTGAATTTTACCCTAAACGATGTTAGGTTAAAGACATACTAACTAGAGAAATTCTATTGCAAGGTAATGCAGTTAGAGGGCTATACAAGTTTAGTCTTGTTAAATCAAGAAAGTCTGAAGATAAGGAAAAGAGTTGTAATCTTTCTACAATTATAGAAAGAAAGAGTAATTTGTCTGATTATTTGCATTACAGATTAGGTCATCCTAATGCCAATATTGTAAAGCAGATTTTAGTAGAAAATAAAATTTATTTTGCAAATATTACTGCGTGTACATATTATCAAATGGAAAAGGTCATAAACTCTCATTCTGACTCATAAACCAAGTAGGATAAACCTCTCGAGATGGTTGTTGCTTACCTATGGGGTCCAACACCAATCAATTCAGATTATGGCTTTAACTATTATATATCATTTTTTGATGCGCACACTAGATATACTTGGATATATTTCTTAGAACAAAATCAGAAACATATATGGCAGTAATAAATTTTATTATTCAAGTAGAAAAACAGAAAAACCATCAACTTAAAATCTTACAGACAGATGGTGGTACTGAATTTAATCCACTCAATGATTTCTTTCAAAACAAAGGAATGATTCACAGGGTTACATGCCCATATACATCTGAGCAAAAAAGCCAAGTTGGTAGAAATCATAAACACATTACGTTGTAGACTCAGGCCTTACTTTATTAGCTCAAGCATCACTTCCTTTAAATTTTAACCAGATTCATTTAGTACAGCAGTCTATTTAATCATCAGACCACCAACTAAAGTTTTGAAAAATAAATGTCCAATAGAAATCTTATTCAATATAAGGCCTAACTATCATAGTTTAAGAAATTTGGATGCTTGTTTTTCCCATACTTAAGACCTTATAAAACTCACAAACTAAATTTTATATCAACCCTTGTATATTTTTAGCTTATGCCACAAATCAGAAAGGATATAAATATTTGGACAGTAATGGAAAAATATTTGTGGGTAGACATGTGGTATTCAATGAATATGTATTTTCTTTTTTTTAGTACAGGTATGAAGACAAAACAAAAGGTTCACAATCCAAAAACATCAACACCAAATATACCTTTGTATCCAACAGAGAAAAACAAGGAATGAATTGAAGAAGATTTAGATTACCCTAATCCACAACTCATAGTGCTCAGTGAACCAGATCATGAACAGGCAAGGCAATCAGACCAGTTCAATCACACTCCTGTAAACAACCAGATACAAAGCAATAGTCAGGAAAATGACTAGGGGCATTCATGTGCACAGGAAGAAAGTACCGTCGAGCAACATCATAACAAACAACAAATTCAAATGGGGGCATCGTATAACTACCAGATCAAAGAGTGGAATATTTAAGCCGAAGTTATACACTACAACAATTACATCTCAAGAACTAGACAACTTTGATCATACTAATTGGAAGAAAGCTATGGATGATGAATATTATGGGCTCATAAAGAATAAAACATGGGATCTGACATAATCATTTGAAAACGAAAATACAGTAGGGTGCAAGTGGACATATAGATTAAAGAAAAATCCAGTTGGAACGGTTGCAAGATATAAAGCAAGGCTGGTAGCCAAAGGATATACACAACAACATACCTTTGGTTTTGATGAAACATTTTCCCCAGTTGTTAAGCCAATAAAAGTTAGAATTATACTTGCCATAGCATTGCGTGGAAACTCGAGTATTAAGCAGTTGGATGTGAATAATGCCTTTCTAAATAGTGATTTAAAGGAAGAAGAGTACATGGAGCAACCACAATGCTACAAGCTAGACAGGAAATATGTGTGCAAATTGAATAAGGTCATCTATGGACTTAAATAGGCTCCTAGAGTCTGGTTTGATAAATTGAAAAACACATTGACAAGTTTGAATTTTCAGTCTACCAAATCAGATAACTCTTTATTCATCAGAGTTAACAAATTTTCAAATGTGTATATATTAATATATGTTGATGACTTAATTATTACGGTGATGATAAGGCATAAGTCAGCAATCTTATTCAGTTTCTAGACAAAGAATTTTCAATCAAGAATCTTGGAGCACTGAATTACTTTCTAGGAATTGAAGTTGCCAAAATACCTAACTCAGGAAATTTTCTATGTCAAAAGAAATATATCATAGAAATTTTAATCAAAGCAAAAATGGATCCTGCTAATTCCATGTCTACACCTATGATAACAAGTCATGAATTATCAAAAAACATGAGAGAACCAACACTTAATGATAAGCAATATAGAAGTATTGTTGGTACATTGCAATATGTAGCCATCACAAGACCAGAAATATCTTTCAATGTTAACAAAGTGTGTGAATTCATGTAGGATCATAAAGATGAATACTGGAAAGCAGTCAAAAAAATACTAAGATACTTGAAAGGCGTTGCAGATTATGGTCTGAGTCTTAAAGCATGCAAACGTATCAATATAACAGGGTACACAGACGTTGATTGGGAAACAGATCCCCAATGATAGAAAATTTATCACAGGATACTGCATCTACATTGAAAATAATCTGGTTTCGTAGTGTTCTAAAAAGCAATCAACAGCTTCAAGATCAAGTACTGAAGTAGAATATAGAAGCATAGCCAGTGCAACTGTTGAAAGTATGTGGATTCAATATTTGTTAAGTGAACTGAAATCAAATACAGATGTAAAACCAATGTTATGGGGTGAAAATCTAAGTGCAATCTCACTATCGGCAAATCCAGCACTTCTTTCGAAAACAAAACACATAGAAATTGATCTATACTTTGTTCAATAACAAGTTATGAAAGGAAAGCTACAGGTTAATGACATACCTGCTACTTATCAAACCTCTGCCAACCAGAAATATTGTCGGATTAAGAAGTGAATTGAAGATTCGGCCAAAGTCTGATCTTTTCAAATCATGAAGCATAGCTAAAATCTGCAGCAAATTGAATTACATAGTGAAGATTTGTAAAGGAGAAAGGTAATCTATACCAAATCAGCCGAATTTCTCCATATACCAAAAGTCAGACATCAGTGAATCGTAAAGCCCAACTGAATCTCACATCAGATTGAAGTATAGTGCAGATCAAAGAAAGGAAGAGCGAAATTTTACTCAGACTTGAATTAATTTGAATATTAAGAGGATCTCAGCAAATTGGGAAAATCGCAAGACCTAGGGCAAAACCCTATATAATATATTGAGGGGCGTATTATGAATAAAGATAAGGCTGAATAATAGAATGAAGAAACACAGCTTCTTCTCAATTCATACAAAATTCAGTATTTCAAATTCTCAAACATATCATCAAATTCCAATAGTCCGGCTATATATTTCTTTTATGTGTATATGTATATGACCAAAGATAAATAACACCACTCATAAACTGCAAACCACACATTGCTTTATTATCAAGTAAGTGAGTAACAATCAAAGTACGCACTGCACACCTAGGAACAAAGTATATATATGCTCAGCTAAGCATCAGACCAGGTAATCTCCAGCTCCCCAACCTCCTCCTGAGGGATCCTCAGCGCCTTCCAGACAGCTGGAGAAGCATCCACGTCATTGTACGGGCACGGCGGCTGGAAGTCGTGATCGGCATCGCACCCTTCCACCGAGTCGCACTCGTCCACCACCTTCGCCAGCACCGTCCTCCCATTTGCCGTAATCCTGATATTTTTACCGCACCTGCTCCCTTTGTTGTACCACCCTGTGGACAGCGCCACCACCATCTCTTCATCGCTGTGGTACTGGTTGTCGCACTCCGAAGGGCCTCCTCCATCCCCGCCTGCTGCGAAGCTGTTGATTGTCATTTTCGCCCTTGTGTGTGTTGACACTTTGGGCGAGCAGCGGTACTGTGGGTACAGTTTATCAGTTCTGCAGCAGTCGGAGTCATGCTCTGTGTTGCAGTGCCCGGCTTTGCCCCGCAGGAACCCACTGATGTCGCAGGTGTGGGATACCAAGGGCATTATTGACATTGTCGCTAGAATGATTGTGAGTATGAGATGATGAGAAAGAGCCATTTTGATTTTGCTTTATTTTTCTTTACTAGCCAGTTGATGGTGAATTAGAGCGTGGATGATTGCTATTTATACCAATCTGAACTTCGTTGTTAAGGTTGTATAACAAGATTTGGAGTCTCTATCATGGAATTCCAGGGTTCATTGTTCTTGATATTCACTACTTTTTGAATCTATATATTTGACAAGTCCAACAACGTAGCGTACCTAACTATCAGTTGGAGTTTTATATTAGTTTTATGTGTTACAAAGAGAATGCAAACTTTCGTAATAATGAAATATGTTTGTACCAATACAAGTTATAAGTAGACTCAAAACACTGCATTTGCATTAGCTAGATTCAGTGAAACTAATCCTATAATCAGAGAGTATCATATCATAATATTAAATTGGTCCACAACCAAAAATGATTTGTTCAGTGAAAAAAATGAACTCAACCAATCACAACGCAACTAGGCATAACTTGTTCATTGAGCTATGGTTTGTTTTACTTGTTTTGATGGTTGGTGAATGGAACCGAGGACTGCTTATTAAAAAAAATAAGTCTTTGCCGTTTTAAGATGTTCGTTTAGAACAAATTTAATATGGTGAAATTTTCGCTATTTTAAATTAAAAAGAAAAAGTTTTCATTGTTATAATTTGCCATCGTTTATTTTTGAACTGTTTTGATAACTAACTTATACTTCAGTGTAAAAGTAAAAAAAAGAGCAATAACTGAACAAGTCCATTATTTTGATGTGTTCAAATCTTCTGTCCTCAAATATCCTGTCTCAATTTGTCAATTCTCTATCAGCATTTTTATATAATGCTTCAGTGGGTTTCTTGTATTGTTCAGATCATAACAATTTACCGTTGAAATTTATTAGAATACAAGGGACGTGGAGCAGGGACAGGGGATTTCACGCTAATTGCCTTAGAGTAAGGTTAGGGGAAGCGTATAATTACAAACAAACATGGAAGTTGGCAGCCAAAATTTATGACTCTATCATCCAATCTTCAGATGTCATTGTTCTTGAAGCCTTGAAGGTCACTATTTTTTGAATCTATGTGAGAAGTCCAACAATGTATTCCACCAACTAATCTATACTAAAAAGATAAAGCGTGAGCTTGTAGCAATTCAAGTTACAAGCAAACCGATAACACTGGATTATACGTATTCAAAGCAATGCCCTTTCAAAGATATTATAGCAATATATTGATATAAACATATATGCTCTACGGTTGGAAGCTATAAATAGCACCGCAACCAATTTGGAAACAGCATATCTACATAATTCACTTAGAAATGGCTCCCAATTCAAAATTATCACTGATCACCCTTATTTCAATCCTAATCTATTTCCTAAGCATAGCAACATCACAGTCATGCAAGGCTAGCGGTTACCTCAGAGGCATCCCTGGCACATGCCACGTAGAATATGACTCCAATTACTGCTGCAAAGCGAACAAACTGTACCCACAGTACCACTGCTCTCCCCACGTAACCAAAGCAACTCACGCAATCATGACACTTAGCAACTTCAACAGCGCATGCGACGGAGGATGCACGCCCGGGTGCGATGGTCAGTGCCACGCCGACACCGAACTCGTGGTTGCGCTGTCTACCGGTTGGTACGGTGGAGGAAGGCGTTGTCTGAATAGCATTAGGATCAATGCGAATGGAAGATCTGTAGTCGCTAAAGTGGTGGATGAGTGCGATTCCGTTCATGGCTGTGACGTAGGCACTGATTTTCAACCGCCCTGTAGCAACGATGATGTCGATGCTTCACCAGCTGTTTGGAAAGCATTAGGAATCGCTAGTACTGATGTAGGAGAATATGAAATTACATGGTCTGATGTACTTTGAAGTGTGCATGTTTTCTGAGATTAATAATAAAATTAATGCTTTTACCAACAAACTAGTGCGTGTATGTGTTTTGCCGACAAACTGCTGTGTGTGTATGTGTCTACACACAGTTTCAATACTTCATAATCATTCATCGCAGGTCAAAGTTTAAAACAAGAATAAAAGTTTTTCCAAAAATGTATGCTGCTCTAATTATATAAATATAGCTATTCAAACTAACTACTGCGAACCCGTGAATCCATGCTGCGCACGTGGAATCAACCACATAACTTACTTAGGGGTACATATTTAGATTTTAGTCATATGAAGTTCAAAATATATATTTGTGGATTGAATTTCTTTAAATTGATTATTTCTTGAACATTAACGACAAACATCTATCATCTATCAATAAGTCTGTTAAATAACTTTGATGCACACATGGTATATCAATTTTTTTAAAGAATAATAGAGTTATACAAAAACATTATCATCCATGGTCGACCCTTCCACTACTAGAAGAACAGAAAAAAACGACGACCATTTCCGACGGCGCCGACGGCTCGTCGCCTAATTAGCGATGACTGTCGACGGTAAGCAATTTTCTTAATATAATTGAAATCAGAATAATTTAGTCGTCGCAAAACCGTTGTATAAAGCCGTCGATAAAGTTGTCATTGGCGGCCGTTGGAAGCCTTCAAAAAATCGCGAATACCTGAACCCAGACCGACAGTTCCATTCATTCTCCTTCTTCTCGAAATCTTGCCTCCACTCCTCCACTCCGTCGACTACCTTCCATGTCTCCAACACTTTAGATTCTTTGATTTTTAGCTAGCTACATCACTTATTATTTGGTAACAAGGTTAACTTTCTAAACCCTATATTTAAGTTGATTTGTTAAATTAGGTTTAATTTGTTGTTATAGTTGTATGACTCATTGTTTGTTATACCTTATTGAATGCTAATTAGGTTGTTAATACAATTGTTAATTATTGAAATGTTGAGAAAAAAATTGTTTAGTGTATATATACGTTAATTCATGTATATACGTTGATTAATTACTGCATATGCGCATTAGGTCTACTTTGGATTAATAGAGAAGATGCTTAAAATTTGATGTATTTGTTTTCAAAACGACGATTTAATGTATGCATTTTTTAGAATGTAAATGAATTATTGTAAAAATTGTTGTATAATACGATTTACTTTTTGTAAAACCCTTAGAGAGTTTTTGGCTTCGTTCGACAAATATTGTATATGATCATTGTATGGATATTCGTTTTTATCACAGAACGGACATTTATATTCATCTGATACAATATTTGTTGAATTTGTCCATGTATTGGACAAGTTACAAACACAATAGCAATTATATTTTGCAAATCATTTTATTTTTAACGGTTCACAAAATTTCGATAACACTTCCTTTTTGTTCCCTATGTTCAATACAGGAAAAAAAGAGAAAGTAATGCCGAAATTTTGTTGAATTGTTTAAAATAAAATGATTTGCACAATATAATTACTACTGTGTTTGTAATGAAAAGTAGAATAATCAACCATCAAAGTGTAAAACAATAACTTAAAAATTGTAGATTATATTCATATAATAATTTGTATAAATCAGTTTGAAAATAAAATTAATAGAATAATATTATATATTTGCGAAAATTTAAATATATGATTTAGTTGAAAAATAAAATGTCAAGATGTAAATGATTAATGCGCTTTTATGTTTTAAAGTACGAAAAATGGTCGATTATTTTATCGATCAGAGCTGGATGTACCAACAAAGGAGAGAAATTCAAGGCTCTATAAGTGAGCTTTTATGTTTTAAAGTATGAAAAATGGTCGATTATTTTATCGATCAGAGCTGGATGTACCAACAAAGAAGAGAAATTCAAGGCTCTATAAGTGAACATTTTCAAAAAAGTATACAAGTCTTTATTGAATTAGCTTTATGTAATAATGGAAACGATAAAGAAATTCGTTGTTCATGTAGTAGGTGTAAACTATTGAAGCATTTGATACCGGATATGATAAAAGTTCATTTGCGCTAATATGGTTGTCGAATTATTTAGTATGAGATCATCATGGAGAACTTATAGCACATACTCCCGTACATTCGGATGAGAGGTGAATAATGAACTTGTTCTGATGATCTCATAGAAGATATGGTTGAAGATGCAGCATGTTTAATGTTCCCTACTGTTGAAGTTGATGATAACGATGTTAATGTCGAAGAACAACCAAACATTGGAGCAAAAGAATTTATGATTTATTGGACTCTGCTAAGAAACCTCTCTGGGATGGTTGTACAAGTGGTACTCTACTGTTAGTAACTGTAGAATATATTGCAATGAAATCAAAATACAATTTCACAAAAGCTGGGTTTACAGCTATAGTACAAGATGCAAAACGGCATGTGCCACCCGATAATTTTATGTGCGAAAATCATTTTGAATTGAAAAAATTTATGTCGCTTTTGTTTTTCTGTATCAAAAAATAGATACATGTTTAAATGGTCGCATGTTGTTTTGAAAAGATGACATCAGTCTTAGGAATTGTAAAATATGTAATCAAAAAAGATACAAACCTAGAAAAAAGAAGGGAATGAAAGTTCCGTACAAGCATACGCATTACTAACCCATCACTCCTAGGCTTCAAAGGTTATATGCATCTTCTGCAACCACGCATCATACGGATGGCACTGTGTGAGAACACATGAAGAAGGTACATTAATACACTCAGCTGATGGAAACATCTAAAATTATTTACTTAAATAATACATATGTGTATTAATTATAACGCAATATATTATCTGTATATGCAGTATTTACGAATCATAGCATCCAAGCGAGGATATCAGCAAAAAAAATTGCTACTTGGTTTTTGAATCACGTATATGATCCAGTAAATTGTGTGGTTGACGAAAGGTTGAAACATCTTGCGATGGGACCAAAAAGAAAAGTCAAGACATATCCAATATTCTTCGCCAATGAATACAAATTCAACACCAAAGAATACGGTGCTGAAAAATTAACTAATAATACTAGTGTATATGTTAAAGATAGTGATGATCCAAATGATCACATAAATGATTTTTACGACGTGTTAATTCAGGTTTTGCAATTAACATATTTCACCAGACCTGCGGAAGAAGTTTATTTGTTTAGATGCAACTGGTTCAGTAATGTTCCAGGTTCTGAAATCAACATGCACAAAAAATATAATATTATTGAAATTAAGCATACATCACGTTATCATAAGTACGATCCATTTATACTAGCAAAATAGGCCCTATAAGTGTACGAGAGAGTACATAGCAGGACTTCCTAGTAAGTGTAAAATTATATACCATTATATATAATCACTTTACAATTTGCTGACTAAGTATAAATGTATAACTTATATTTTTTCAATATATATACAGGGTGCAGTAGACTTGCAAGAGAAGGATGTGTCATTTTTCCAATGCCACTGGAATGTAGGATCAATTTTACTCTAGAAGGGGGGTGAATAGAGTGATACTAATAATTATAAAAATTAATGCGTAAATATATAAAATAATTGCAGCACGGATAAATAGCAGATTAATAAAAGTAGAAATAAAACAACACAGATTTACCCAGTTTCAGCAAAACCCTGCCTACGTGTTGCCCTCAGGCTTTCTACTAGAAATTAATTAGTCAGGCGCTTACACACGTAAACTTACGACACCCGCTATCGACTAACCTAACTCTACGATCAAAACCCTACCACAACTTAGCCACTGAGTTGAGAATTCTCAAACTACACCATCGTAGTTCGTCCCCTAGTCACACGATTAGAGTTTACAAAAGTTTAAAAGAGAAATACAAAATAAAAACAACTACACACTAACAAAACAAAAACCCTAATTTTAAAGTTGAAAGCCCAAAAGATTTTATAGTCAGCCCAAAGAAAAAATTGTGATTTATTTCCCTTTTCTCCATTTATTTCTTCGGCCCGTATCCTTGCTTTGTGAAAATGGCTGCCTTGTTTCTTTTTCGATCTATTTTCATTCCTCTTCGAGAAATTAGGGTTTTGGAAATTGAAACTACCGATGCTAGTTGATCGAATGAATAGATATTTAGCATTGGTTGCTTTGTCGATCGATCATCTTTTTTATTTGCAAATGGCTGCTTCAATTCGTCGAGTTCGATCTGAATTGGTATGTGATTTCCTTTATTACTCTCGTTGATATGCTTGAACTCGATAATCTGTATGCCGATGATGTCAATAGTATTTAGGGTTTAATTCCCTAAATTTTCGATCGTATATTATTTGCATTCATCTGATAATTTTGGCTCGGCCGTTCGATTTTGATTGGTTGCTTATGATTGATCCTGACCGGTTAAATTTTGAATAATTTTCTGATGTCCTTGCTTGATTACCACGGCTTGTTTGGTTTTCTTTTTTTTCGTTCATACGTTCTATCATCTGACTTTGGATTTGGTTCCATTCTTTATGCTCCTTTGATTTGAATTTGTTTCTCTTATGACTTGTTCATCCGTTTCTTGAGCATGTCATTTGAATTTGATGTTGAATATGCGCTTATATGATTTTTGTTTGATGATAATAAACATATATACATTCGTTTAAATGTATTTGTTAATATACTATTTATTTTCACAGATTAAATAAATATTTGCTGAATAAAATAAATAACACAGATTTTAAATTCAAACGAATATTTTATTCAAACAAATATTTATTACAATTTTGAATAATACAATTTCAAGCTCTCACTATACTATACAACTTTGATTACAATTACATCACATTTCACATTTACATATTCACCTCACTACATATCACTCACACTCGTATTTTTATCTTCAACTGCATTCCAATTTGAATCCAGCATCTGAGAAATCTGCAAAAATATTCACTAACGCAGTAAAATTGAAAATAAAATATTTTTGCAATTCAAAATAAAAGATGATTTTGAAAACATTGTTTGCCTCAGTTATTTGGGTTGTTCTTCATAATTTAAATTTGAATTCATCATACACGAACAACTTGTGACATACACAGTATATTACTGTATATGCCACAAGGCCGTGCACACCGATATATACACTTGATTGATTTACAGGGACAGGTGAGCACAGGTCAAACCCAAATAAAAAGTCGGGTTCAACTCACGTGCAATAATATAAATGTCACAATTCTCAGCACAAGGTCAAACCCGAGTGTTTGAAACTGGATTCAACACAGGTGCAACTGCAAATACACACATGAATGCAATGATCAAAGTATGCATGTATACTTATCGACCAGCAGCAACATGGACCACAGCTGTTACTCAACTCAGTGATACAAAAGACAATGCACCAGACAAGACTACACCAGAGGCAACACATGCAACAGAGACCAGGCTACACAACATCAAGGTGGAAACCAAGTATGCAAGTGCAAAGATAAATGACACAGTGTAAATGTAAATTCGACAAGCTGCTGACCAGGGGTGCAGACAACTCTAAGCAACATGAAGTAAATCAAGTCAGTAGCAACCTTCAAACACTCACATATATGAAGCATACATGTACAGCCACAAACATGAAACAAGACTGAAACCAGGCAAAGACTTTACGCATCTTTCAGCTGCATGTACATCAGGTACAAGTGAACCAGATTGGAGCAGAGACAAGAAGATGCATACACATATAGGACTGCAATGGATGCAACAATAAACACAAGATTACATGAACACTATAGGCCGTAACAAATTGCAACAGCACCAATGCAAGTAACTGCCAGCAAATGCACCGAACAAGTTGCCAACATACACTCCAGACCACAACAAAGGCAATGTACAAATACAACTATGTTGAATAAATCCAGACAACTCACTGGAATGAACAAACATCCAATTCCAAGTCAAATGAACCATCATCTACAAGTTCAAGTGAAAGTGCAGACAAATGACCAAGCTGCAGCATCAATGATGAACAAGACCAACAGTGAACCATACACAAATGACCATGCCACAACTATGCAAGCCTGTGCCAAGCATGATACAGGAGAATATAAGAATGCATTGAAGACCAAAATCATGTACAAGTTGCAATATGCAACAACCATCGAGCTAAATGCATGCAAGTGACAACAGTCAATTATGAACCAAATATAACAGATCAAGTGACAACATAAAACAGTGCAAACATATGCACATAAGTGACACAGTGAAGAAGGCAACATGAAGTGAACCAAGATACCAGAGAACAAGACTTGTCACTAACACAACAAAGACCAAGTGCAATTCGAACCAACATGACGAACAGAGACATATGTATATGAAGAAACAATACGAGCAACAGTTCGTATATGCATCAGTAACCGAGCACAGGCCAGAAACAATATCAAAGTGCAAACACATCGAGTATGACACAGCGACAAGGCAACAGTGACTCAGATACAACAATATGCAGTAGCAAGGTTGCAAGTATATGAAATGTACAGACAACAAATTTTGCAGTGATACAAAACAAGTTCAACAGGCAACAAGCAAAAGTTCACAGAGAAGTTAAAATCATGAAAAGTGGCACGACAAATTTTTGAGAAGAACCAACAGAGATCGCCATGTCAAGTTTGAACAAGTCAAAGTAAAAAAATACCAAGAAATCAACATGAAATATACGAATATGACAAAGTCAAATTAAAGCCGTGCTCATCACAATTTGTAAAGCCGTGTCAATCAAGCAATCGAGTATGATTTAGTCAAGGAAAAATCACGAGCATTCAAGTATAATCGAATGGCCAGAACAAATTATTTGACAAATTCAAATAAAACATATACGAACGCAATAATAGGAATTCAAATCCTATATAAACCAAAATCATCATCGGCATAATCATGGAAGTTTGAATACGAAAATCAAACAGTAACGAAGCAGAAATCACATACCAAATCAAAGTCGAACTCCATCAACTTGAAGTAGCCAGAGAGAGACCAACGAGAATCGATCGAGCAAGGCAAAACGTGAACAATCACAAAATCGATCGAAGTAGGATCGGCACTTCAAAAGCCCTAATTGAATCAAAGGGACGATGCCCTAGATCTGAAAAAGGAGCGGCCATTTTTTCACGAAGAAAAAAAAAAGGAAACGGGTTGAAGTGAACAAGGGGCCGACTTTCTTTTATTAAAAGGCTTTAGTTTATTATTTTAAATAGGGCTTTATTTTACTTAATTTGTTTTTGTTTTGTATTTTACTTTTAAACCGTTTATTTTCTAGTCGTGTGACTAGGGTGCAAACTACGGTGTGTAGTTTGAGAATTTGCAACTCGGTAGTTGAGTTGTGGTCAAGGTTTTGAGCGTAGAGTTAGATTAGTCAATAGCGGTGTATAGCGAGTTTACGTGTGTAAGCGAGGGACTATCTAATTTCTAGTAGAAACCTTGGGGGCAGCACGTAGGCAGGTTTTTGCCGAAGCTGGGTAAATTCTGTGTTGTTCTGTTTTATTCTGTTATTTATATTCTGCGATATCTGTGCTGCTATTCTGTGATCTGAATTGAAATTAATTTATAAGCTTCCGCGATTAATTTTTATAATTTACACTATCACCCTATTCACCCCCCCCCCTCTAGGGTGAAATCGATCCTACAAGTGGTATCAGAGCTAGGAATAGAAGTCAACATTTGTTTTAAAAATTCTATTTTTTTTTTTGAAAAAATCAGTTTTTGTTTAAAAATTCGAATTTTTAAAATGGCTTCTTTTAATAATGCTTTTGCAGAAGGTCAATCCATAGTTAGACCACCAATGTTCAATGGTGAATATGCTTTTTGGAAAAATAGGATGAAATTTTTTTTGAAAACCATTGACGCTTGGGATATTGTTGAAACAGGTTATAGGATACCAACTATAACTGCAGATAATCAGGAAATAGAGAAACCAAAGGAACAATGGACAGAATTAGAAAATAAATTACAGAATACTAATGCTAAAGCTATGAATTCTATTATCTGTTCATTGGATCAATTTGAATTTAATCGTGTCTCACATTGTCTAACTGCGCAGGAAATATGGCACATACTAGAAGTGACTCACGAAGGAACATCTCAAGTCAAAGAATCTCGCCTTGCAATGCTAAGCAGCGAATACGAGAACTTCAAAATGGCGAAGGAAGAAAATGTCAAAGAGATGTACGGACGACTCTCCAATATCGTATACAAATCAAAAGCTCTCGGAAAAACATACACCGAATTAGAAATAGTCCGGAAAATCCTCAGAGTCCTTCCACGAAGCTTTGAAGCAAAAGTAACTGCCATACAAGAATCGAAAGATTTAAAACAACTTAAAGTTGAGGAACTCATCGGAAATCTCACCACTTATGAGCTTGAAATGAAATTCAAAGAAGAGCGTGAAGGAGGTGACACTCAAAAGAAATCAATAGCTCTCAAAGGAACAACCGAAAGTGATGATGATAACGATGAAGATGATGGAGCAGCAGAATTGGAACTGTTAATAAGGAAATTCAAAAAATGGAATCAAAAACATGGAAATTCAGCTCGAATTCAAAAAGCAAAAAGCAGAATAGCCAAAGCACTAGACTACTCAGAAGAACAAAAGTTTATTTGTTATAATTGCAACAAACCCGGCCATATCAAGCCCGATTGTCCACAAATTAAATCCAGCCACGGAAAGAAACAGAAAAAGAAAAGTTTTGCAGCCACTTGGGATGAAATAGACGAGAATGATCAAAGCACTGGCAGTGAAAGCGAAAAGGCAGAATTGTGTCTTCGAGGTGATACAACTGACAGTGACGATGACGAGCCAAGTGAGGTATCAAAACTTACCCATTCTGAGTTGCTTATATATTTTCATGAAGTAAACGGTTGTTTTGAACGACTTAGGGAAAAATACGCCAAACTTGAATCTCAAAAAGATACTTTGATAGAATGTAATAAACAACTTGATCAATTAGTTAAAACCTATCAAAGTAGGATCCCTAAGTGTGATAAGTGTCCAACATTTGATGAGGAAATTAAAAAATCAGAAATTAAAATAAAATCGCTTGAAAATGAAATTCTGATTTTAAAGGAGAATGAAAATACTAGGAGAGAGAATTCTATTAAAAAGTGCACACAGTTGTTAAACGAAAATGAATCTCTTAAATCAAAAGTCCAACAATTGTCTACGACTTTAGATAAATTTTCAAAAAGTGAAAAATCGTTGAATATGCTATTAGGAAAGCAAACTGTTAATACGGTTAGACAAGGACTTGGATTTAATAATTCGAAAATTGTTGAAAACAAGATTAATCAAGTTAATTCTATGTGCACAATTTGTAGAAAATTTGGACACGATCACAATAATTGTCGGTATAGACCCAAACATGTGAAAACTATACCGATTTGGGTTCCAAAAGGCACAAATATAAAATCTCTCAAAGTTAAACAAATTTGGGTGCCAAAGGGAACAATTATAAATAGTTTTGGGTCTACACAAAATTATTTTTCAAAATTTTCTGCCACTAACAACCATGGACCTATAAAAACAAATAGGTCACATAAATCCTTTTCCGTGTAGGTGTGGTGGCAGGCTAAGGAACAACAATAGTGTTCTCTGGATTTTGGCTGTTTCAGAAACACAACGGGCGACAAAGCTAAGTTCCTTAGCCTAGTATAAGGGTGACAGAATCACAATGAACAACGACGAGAAATATCGTAAAGGTAAAGACAGGTAAAAGTATATTTATTTGTACGATATATTAAATGTGATAATCTGTACCATTTTCTGAATAAAATCAGCCAATTATGATATGATGATGATTTAATGATGATTTTAATTCTGACTTTATTCAAAATTGATTAGCCATTTATATTCTTATGCCAAAAACACTATAAAATTCTCTAGAATTACTTGATATATAAGTTTGAGAGAAAAATAGTGTTTTGATTGGATAATAATATTGTTGTTATAATATTTTTGGCTAAATCTATATTCTTGTTTTGACACGGCCTCGATCTAAAATCCTAATGAATTCTATTTTAAAAATTGTGAAAAGGATGTTAAATTTTTTTTGAAATTGTTGAAACTATTAAGAAATTGCTTTGAAATAAAAATAACGTTCTATGGCTTCTAAGATTGACACTTTGATATATGTTTGATTGTTAACACTGGCTTCATTTTCAAATTCAAGAGAATTTCATTCTGAGATAATTTGTTGAAATTTCACAATCTGGTCTTTGACATTCAACGAGTGAAATTTAAATTCAGATGCAGATTACACTGGTAATATGGTTGATAGAAAAATTACTAGTGGAACGTGATTAATCTTTAAAACATTCATTTTCTGCATCGTTTTTCAAAGAAAATATCTGCATATTTTTCACTTGAAATAATTTTTATTTTTGCAGAAAATTTTCTTGAAAACTCCTTCTAGAAAATCAGTTTTGACCTTGTATCAGATTAGTTATTTAAGAATAATTGATTTTATAACTATTTTTGAAATTGATTTTAAATAACTATATTAACTAATCTGACCCCCTACTAATTATCTGAAAAGATATATAGTGATTGAAAATAAGATGAGTGTTGATATTAATCATATATTATGACTCGAGACAATATAATTAGTAAATTTCTTTAGAAATTTAGACAAGAGTTATAAAACTTTCTGTTGATAAATATTCCATGACCATTTCTATTTCTTTCATTTTTCTATCGACCATCACTCATCAAAATTCAATATAGTAGGTCAATAGGTGGTATTTTAAAACGGGAAATCATTTGTGCTTCAATTTATTATATTTTTAGCAATAAAATAAATATCCAAAGTATTCACTCTCATTTAAAAGTCCTCACGGTTATGCATGGGTGAATTACTTGGATTTTTGATTATGTGCTTCCATGCTCATTTAAAAGTCCTCACGGTTATGCATGTATGGAACGCATATCAAAATTAATTGGTTAAATAAACAAGTTGATTCTAATCCCATTTAAAAGTCCTCACGGTTATGCGTGGTTAGAAGATACTTGAATTCATTTTTAAAATAAAAATAAAAATTGTGAATACTACTAATCTCATTTAAAAGTCCTAACGGTTATGCATGGTTAGTAGATATTCAAATTTCCTGAAATAAACATACCACAAATAGACACGACTATATAGTTTTATTTGATGAAATCATTCATATCATTCTAAAGTGGAATATGCGTCAATTAAAGGATTTATGATTTTTGTTTGATTTTTTTTATCGAAATTTAATTTTTATATTCAATTGAGTTTTTAATGTTTAATTAATACCGATCACTATATCTCTACTTTCTATTACTATTATTCTTTTGCTGATAACAAAAGGGGGAGAGAAAAGTTAAGATTTTGTAAAAAGGGAGAGAAAAGGTCAAAGAAGTTTTCAATATGCATATAGACTCATTTGCACATTTTATTTGTATGCATATATGTAGGGGGAGTCATATATGTAGGGGGAGTATCATATAGAAAGGAAGCATTCAAATAGGGGGAGCAATTGAAATTATCAAATACATTTAATATATTCAAAATCTTAAATATATGTTTGTTATCATCAAAAGGGGGAGATTGTTGAATATGCGCTTATATGATTTTTGTTTGATGATAATAAACATATATACATTCGTTTAAATGTATTTGTTAATATACTATTTATTTTCACAGATTAAATAAATATTTGCTGAATAAAATAAATAACACAGATTTTAAATTCAAACGAATATTTTATTCAAACAAATATTTATTACAATTTTGAATAATACAATTTCAAGCTCTCACTATACTATACAACTTTGATTACAATTACATCACATTTCACATTTACATATTCACCTCACTACATATCACTCACACTCGTATTTTTATCTTCAACTGCATTCCAATTTGAATCCAGCATCTGAGAAATCTGCAAAAATATTCACTAACGCAGTAAAATTGAAAATAAAATATTTTTGCAATTCAAAATAAAAGATGATTTTGAAAACATTGTTTGCCTCAGTTATTTGGGTTGTTCTTCATAATTTAAATTTGAATTCATCATACACGAACAACTTGTGACATACACAGTATATTACTGTATATGCCACAAGGCCGTGCACACCGATATATACACTTGATTGATTTACAGGGACAGGTGAGCACAGGTCAAACCCAAATAAAAAGTCGGGTTCAACTCACGTGCAATAATATAAATGTCACAATTCTCAGCACAAGGTCAAACCCGAGTGTTTGAAACTGGATTCAACACAGGTGCAACTGCAAATACACACATGAATGCAATGATCAAAGTATGCATGTATACTTATCGACCAGCAGCAACATGGACCACAGCTGTTACTCAACTCAGTGATACAAAAGACAATTCACCAGACAAGACTACACCAGAGGCAACACATGCAACAGAGACCAGGCTACACAACATCAAGGTGGAAACCAAGTATGCAAGTGCAAAGATAAATGACACAGTGTAAATGTAAATTCGACAAGCTGCTGACCAGAGGTGCAGACAACTCTAAGCAACATGAAGTAAATCAAGTCAGTAGCAACCTTCAAACACTCACATATATGAAGCATACATGTACAGCCACAAACATGAAACAAGACTGAAACCAGGCAAAGACTTTACGCATCTTTCAGCTGCATGTACATCAGGTACAAGTGAACCAGATTGGAGCAGAGACAAGAAGATGCATACACATATAGGACTGCAATGGATGCAACAATAAACACAAGATTACATGAACACTATAGGCCGTAACAAATTGCAACAGCACCAATGCAAGTAACTGCCAGCAAATGCACCGAACAAGTTGCCAACATACACTCCAGACCACAACAAAGGCAATGTACAAATACAACTATGTTGAATAAATCCAGACAACTCACTGGAATGAACAAACATCCAATTCCAAGTCAAATGAACCATCATCTACAAGTTCAAGTGAAAGTGCAGACAAATGACCAAGCTGCAGCATCAATGATGAACAAGACCAACAGTGAACCATACACAAATGACCATGCCACAACTATGCAAGCCTGTGCCAAGCATGATACAGGAGAATATAAGAATGCATTGAAGACCAAAATCATGTACAAGTTGCAATATGCAACAACCATCGAGCTAAATGCATGCAAGTGACAACAGTCAATTATGAACCAAATATAACAGATCAAGTGACAACATAAAACAGTGCAAACATATGCACATAAGTGACACAGTGAAGAAGGCAACATGAAGTGAACCAAGATACCAGAGAACAAGACTTGTCACTAACACAACAAAGACCAAGTGCAATTCGAACCAACATGACGAACAGAGACATATGTATATGAAGAAACAATACGAGCAACAGTTCGTATATGCATCAGTAACCGAGCACAGGCCAGAAACAATATCAAAGTGCAAACACATCGAGTATGACACAGCGACAAGGCAACAGTGACTCAGATACAACAATATGCAGTAGCAAGGTTGCAAGTATATGAAATGTACAGACAACAAATTTTGCAGTGATACAAAACAAGTTCAACAGGCAACAAGCAAAAGTTCACAGAGAAGTTAAAATCATGAAAAGTGGCACGACAAATTTTTGAGAAGAACCAACAGAGATCGCCATGTCAAGTTTGAACAAGTCAAAGTAAAAAAATACCAAGAAATCAACATGAAATATACGAATATGACAAAGTCAAATTAAAGCCGTGCTCATCACAATTTGTAAAGCCGTGTCAATCAAGCAATCGAGTATGATTTAGTCAAGGAAAAATCACGAGCATTCAAGTATAATCGAATGGCCAGAACAAATTATTTGACAAATTCAAATAAAACATATACGAACGCAATAATAGGAATTCAAATCCTATATAAACCAAAATCATCATCGGCATAATCATGGAAGTTTGAATACGAAAATCAAACAGTAACGAAGCAGAAATCACATACCAAATCAAAGTCGAACTCCATCAACTTGAAGTAGCCAGAGAGAGACCAACGAGAATCGATCGAGCAAGGCAAAACGTGAACAATCACAAAATCGATCGAAGTAGGATCGGCACTTCAAAAGCCCTAATTGAATCAAAGGGACGATGCCCTAGATCTGAAAAAGGAGCGGCCATTTTTTCACGAAGAAAAAAAAAAGGAAACGGGTTGAAGTGAACAAGGGGCCGACTTTCTTTTATTAAAAGGCTTTAGTTTATTATTTTAAATAGGGCTTTATTTTACTTAATTTGTTTTTGTTTTGTATTTTACTTTTAAACCGTTTATTTTCTAGTCGTGTGACTAGGGTGCAAACTACGGTGTGTAGTTTGAGAATTTGCAACTCGGTAGTTGAGTTGTGGTCAAGGTTTTGAGCGTAGAGTTAGATTAGTCAATAGCGGTGTATAGCGAGTTTACGTGTGTAAGCGAGGGACTATCTAATTTCTAGTAGAAACCTTGGGGGCAGCACGTAGGCAGGTTTTTGCCGAAGCTGGGTAAATTCTGTGTTGTTCTGTTTTATTCTGTTATTTATATTCTGCGATATCTGTGCTGCTATTCTGTGATCTGAATTGAAATTAATTTATAAGCTTCCGCGATTAATTTTTATAATTTACACTATCACCCTATTCACCCCCCCTCTAGGGTGAAATCGATCCTACATTTGAGATAATTGACTTGGTTCAATTTACTGTATATACCTCCTTTTGAAAATATTTGACTCACGGCTTGATTTGTGTTATTTCATCTCTACCTTGACTTATCGAACTGTTTCTGTTTTATATACTTTGAGTATATTCCCTGAACTTGTGCTAATATATGTATGTATATAGTTGCATATATGCATACATATAAATTTTGTAGCTCTGGCCAGTTAGTCCACTACTTTGATCTGAGTCTACACTTCATATTGATCTTCCATGATCTACAATTGTGTTGTGGTTGAGTCCATTCTGCTTCGAGTGAATTTGAAGCTTTGAACTGTAGTCATCTTTGTTCTGTTGAAGTCTGGTTGCATGCCTGTCTTTGTGCACTTGTCTGTTGTTTACATTTGAGCATTTTTAGCTTCTGATTATTCATGTTGGTGCTTTTGAACTCATATGTGTGTGTGTGTGTGTGCATATATGTATATATTTTTATGTGGTCTTTGTGTTCCACTTGCATGCTGTCATTGAATTTGTGCTATATTCATTCTAGTTGATGACGACTGGTATCATGATCACCTCATTTTTGTATTGAATGTTGTTGCCTTTAGTCATATTGAACTGCTTCATTTATCTCATATTTCCACTGCATTTGTTACCGCTTCACTACATCCAATATTGTCACTGGTGATTCTTTGGCATCAATGTTGCAGTCTGATATGCTAGCTCGAGTTTGTTTGAGTCATGTCCTTATGCATATGTATACATATGTCATTTTGTTCACTACATCCTATCACTATATATAAATACATTTATACATATGTGTTTGCGCATGTATATATGTATGCTTGTGATGCCTCCACTTGTTCCTCTTGGAGTCTTCACATGGTTCATGTGTGGCATACAAGTTTGGTTCAATTAAGTTCACCATTGATGTATATGCATGCTCTAGTTTTGTTGCTATTTGATGTTGTGGCTTTGTTCATTGCATTCATGTTGCCAGGTTCATTTGTGTTCTGGTTATGTTCATTTGCTCTAATCTCTTGAATCTGAATACTTGAGCTGTTTGCATTGTGTTGTTGAAATTCTGTTTCACTGTTGGTCTTCATACATGCCATTTCTTTACTATATTGTACTGAAATGCACATTTTGTACATATGATTGAGGCAGTTGTCATATTTGTTTCATTTTGAAGTCTGGTGAACTATCTCTGCTATGTTGACCTTTTGGTTTGTACATTTTGTTCCGCTTGACATGTTTCTTTGCACCAGACCATATGCATATGTATATAAAGTGGTTCTCTTTGATTTTCTGGCCTAACTTGTTCATGACTTTAATATACTTTGTTGACTGGTTTATTTTCTTGTGCCTGCGACCTTCTTGTTGCCTTGAGTTTAAATGGTCGATTTGTTTTCGTGTGTACACATTGAATTTTTGGTCGAGGCTTGTTCCAGTCATTAAAACTTGACCATTCTATTTTTTTGTATTGCACCTGAGTTGAATCTAGCCTCGGCTTGGGTTTGACCTTGTGCTCAACTGTCTCTGTGATTTTAACAAGTAAGTGTACATCGGTGTGCACGACCTTGTGGCATGTATAGTGATACACTGTGAATGTCACAAGTTGTTCATGCATGATGAATTCAAAATAAATGATGATGAACAACCCAAATAACCGAGACAAATAATATTTCAAAATAAACATTTTATTTTGCACTGCAAAAAATATTTCTTTTTCAATTTTACTGCGTTAGTGTTTATTCTACGGATAACTAATATGCTGGATACAAATTGGAATACAGTTGAAGAACAATTATGAGTGAACGAGTGATATGTAGTGAGATGCTAATGTAAATGATAATTGTATAGTGAAAAATTATGTTATAATTTGAAATGTTGTATATATAGTGAGAGCTCAAATTTTGTACTATTCAAAAATTGTAATAAATAATTAGTTTGAATAAAATGTTTGTCTGAATTTAAATTATGTATTATTCAGCAAATATTAATTATATGAAATAAAATAGTACAATAACAAATACATTTAAATGTGTGTGTGTGTGTATGTTTATTATCATCAAACAAAAATCATACACTAGCATATTCAACATGGAACTCAAAAGCGGCAAAGAATTATAGGATAAGATGTCTAGCATAAGTAAAACCTGGAAGAAGCCATAGTGGATGGGTGTCAGCGTCTGGGATGCTTGGGTCACATGGTGGGGTATCGATGACTTCTAGGTATGAGCAATAAGATATCACCTTAATTTATTTAGTACAGAATACATAATTTATACCTGTAAAATATAATCTTAATTTTTAATTTGTAGATGGAGTGAGATAGGAACTTTGCGAACAGGCAGAAAAATCCCATCACACACCACGATGGCTTAGAATCATTCTAGCACCATCATGAGGACTTGGTAAATTAATTAATTGGAATTGCGAACAGTTATTACATTTTTAGTATAAATTTGTATAACAACAATAGTATACACCAATTAATAATTGCAAGAAAGAGCATGGGCGGTCCGTTCTCGTATATGGACTTGTTTGAACATACACATACCGTTAGGCAGATAGACGATGAGGGAATAGTATCATATGCCTGGCATAAGGATGATAGAGCGTACGCTACACATGTAAGTATATTTTAAGTTAAAGTTATTAATAATGATTATTTTAATTAATTAATTATAAAATATTGTAATAATATCATGTGATATTTATTTGTATTTAATTTTATGCTGTACAAAAAAATTTATGCAGGCATGTGCATAGATGCTTGAGCATTCCGGATGGGAGCAGTTGACCATTAACGAGAAGGATGCAATCTTTGACTCTGTTATGGACCCGACCTAGAAAAACAGGCGCTACGGCTACCACAACCAATCGGTAATTTATAAAAATTAACTACTTTGTAAAATTTGCTTAATTTTTTATAAAAGTTACGTAATAACTTAAAAATATTTTTACTTATTCTGTAGGCTCAGACAACACAAAGGGCTTACCAAAAGGGTTAGGATAGTGCGAAGATTAATGAGCTTGGACAGCAGATTGGCAGCTGCAGGAGCAGGACCGCCTCCAAGCAGTGCAAATGGAGCAGTTCAACTAGCGTTTTTCCGAGTATGTGGAGCATCATGGTTCATCCCTTCATCCGGTGGTTCTGGAGCTGACGATGAGTCTTGAGGTTCGATTTGCAATTTTTTTTATGGACATGTGGTGTTGGATGTTTTTGTGTATATTATCACTGAGTGATGGTGGGGTTAATTTATGGACATGTGGTGTTTGTAGTGTCTAATATTGATTTGGTGGTTGATTTTTGGAGTTTGACGTTGGACGTAAATACTGAAGTTGGATGGGTGAAAATGATGATGGAAGGTTTGTTTTGTAAAAATTGGAGTTTAGTGTTGGATGTTAATATGTTTGCATGTGATATTATCATGTTTGATTTTTATTTTATATTGATGATGATATTAATATTGATATTGATTTCAGTTTATATATAAGGCTTATATATTGATTTTGCTGAGTTGTATATTGATTGTGGTATGGAAGCGTAGCAAGTAGCATAGGGAAAAAATCGCCCAAATTACCGATGGCCATCGACGGCTACCAACGGCCTATGGGTCATAAATTCTGATGGAAAGCGATGGTTTTCGACGGCTTATCGTTCATAGTTTTTAATGGCAGGTGACGGATTCCGACGGCTTCATACCGACGGGTAGCGTCGGCTCTCGGCGGCTTTATGGAAAAATAACTTTGCCGAAGCCGTTAGAATTATCATCGAAAGAGCCGTCAGAACAGTCATCGGATGCCTTCGCTATGATGTCGTTGGAGCTACCAGAAATGGATGCAAGTCTAGTCTATACTCCGACGGCATTTTCGACAACTAGCAACGGCCGCTAGCCGTTGGAAAAATCCCTGCTCCTTGTAGTGTTCCTTACTTGTTAGCATTGCATTATTGAGTATGCCTATTAACTAATAGTTCACTTTAATTAATTTTGACATGATCCTTCCCACTTAAAAACAGTTCACTTATAAACTATATCTCTAATTTATAATTATTATAAGCATTTCCAAAACGTCAAAATACAAAACAACATAAACTAAAAAAAACTTCATAAAATTTAGAAGTTATTACCTCATTCTTGCTTAAAATCTTCAAGAATTCAAGGATAACCATGAATATGTATTACATATGAACATTATATAGTATACTATATGACACAACATAAAATAATAAAAGCCGGCCCTAGAAGGTTACAACACTGTTCATTATTATGTTTAATTAAGTTCTATGTCTTTAATGTTGTATGGTTGACTGTTGTTAGTTAACTTCAGTAATGTTATATGGTTGAATGCCTCTTTTTATTAGTATGTAAGCTTCCTATTTATTATACTCCTATGTTTTGTATTGTATAAAAATCGTAGTGCTGGAATGAATAAAAGTTCACCCCTAAGTATTAATTATATAGTCTACTCAAATTCAGATCTGAATTCTTTTGAAATCCGCTAGCATTATCTTCCTCTTATTAGTCTCAGGATTATAGAGCGAGGTCCGAAGCAAGCATTTCGAATTTTGGGGTCTTTTTGTAATCCCTCTACATTTTTTTTAATTCAAAAAGATTGGTATGGTCTGGCTTGAACAGGGGCTCCAAGCCCTGTCCAAACTAGGTACTTTGTATTTTTTTAAATTAATTAAAGAAGGGAAATGTTATAATTTACAAAAAAGTTCAAACTAACTAAGAAAATGTAAAATAGTTAAAAATAAATATGTTGTAACAATCTAGAATTTTAAAATTTGATTTGTGAATATTTTATTAATTTTAAATATTCAATTAATGGTTTTAATAATTAAATAATTTTCTTTTAATTAATAAATAATGGTAGGAAATTAATTTTTGAATTCTATTACATAAATAAGCAATTCGATGGAAAACTGAAAATATGATCAAAACATGCTTTTCGGATTTTCGACTTTGTATCGAACGACAAGTTGTAGAAAGTTATAATACATTTGTTTACGCTTTAAAAAAACATTTAAATTTTTAGAGAAACATTTTAATTTTGAAAAATAAAGATGAATAAATAACATAATAATAAGAATTAATAAATGTAAAATATATTTAAATTTGAATTTGAAGTGATGGGTTTGATGCCTTACGTGTGAAATTAGATAAAGGTACATGGATCATAAATATCCATTATATTTTCATAAGAATAGTAATTTAGTGGCTTGGGAACTGATGGAAAAGTTGAAAACGTATTTAAGGACATTTTGGTCTTAAGCCTTCTCTACTTTTTTTTATATCATCTTATATATACACACACTCTTCTCATCATATATTTCATTTTTCATACTTCTTAAATTTTTATAATTTTGAAAAAATCACATCTTTTTAGTTTAAAAATTCTTACTTCACTCAAAAATTTAAACTTGAAGCATTTCAAACCATGTGGAAGGTGAGATATTCAAATAATATATTTTATATGTAATGAATGCTGTGTAAAATTTAATTGTAGCTTGGTTGTGATTTTTATACGATTCTCATGTTTATTTAATTGTTAAATCATATTATGTTGAATTTTCTTTGAAAATAAGTGTTCATCTTGCTAAATAAACATACACAGAGACATAAACAGGGATATAGCATACACATGCACCATTCCATCTTCTTTTTTCTTCGCTACTCTTTGTAAATAGCAGAAAACATCCTCTATATCTTATTCAAAAATCAATATTACTCACACTGTTTAATATTAGTCATTGTAATCAACTAGAAAGTTGTTGGTTTTAGTCTCCATTTTTTTTCTAAAAATAGTCGAATGTTGTTACGTCAAGTAGAATGTGAGAAATTGGTCTATTACAGTATGTGGTCGAGTGGTGTTAGTTTTTCGACGAGCTGGAATGTATGAATGGAGTATATGGCCATGTTTGTATCACCGCATAGTGATTTTTAATGATGGTCGTCGCATTTTTAATGGCCTAGGATGATTTTGGTGGTTAGATGATCAGATTTTGGTCATTTAGAAAATTCTGGCGATGTAAGGGATGTGAGGCTGGCGGTGCTGGAGGCAGCCTTGCATGATGGTAGAGACGCTAGCTATGGTTACATGGTTGCTAGTGGTCGGAGGGGCTCCGATGAGATAAGTTTAGGGTTTTAAGGGGGTTTTGTTTTGGGTTCGAAAATGGGTCAGGTAGCGACTCAAGGGTGCATCGAGCATGGCAAGGCTGGGCTCGAAGGCGAGGTGTTAGGTAGCAGTGCTAATGGCGGTAAATTGACAGCTGGAGTTGACTGAGGTGATAGCGTTGAGGTGATTTTCATGCCTGTACGTGACTTTGATTTTGGGTTGATCGGTTGAATTTTGATTTGGAGCATTGGAGTGGACGATGGTGGGTCATGCGAGTCGTGCGTGGCGATCGGAGTTTATGGATTGGCTTGGTTAGGCGATCGACGGTCGGAGGCGGTTTGCATGTGCATAGGTTTTCTTTCAGGCAAGAGTGATTTTAGCATAATCAATTTGGGAATTAAGTTAGGAAGATGGAACAGTTGATTTTGGTTTAGGTAATGGGAAGTTTGGGTCGGGTTGGGTTGTGAAGTGGGTAGAGTTAATAACGATTTAGTTAATTAAATTATTAATTAAATGGTTAAATTTGAAAACGAATAACTCGTTCTTTTTAAAATCATTAAACCCTCGGTTTCTTGCATTTGACTAGTATCGATGAGTATAACACTTTGATAAAAATTGTTGATAATTCTTGTGAAGAATAATTTGATGATAAATTAATAGTGGTAGAAATTAATTACGTAGTTATGTAATTATATTTATCACTATCATTTCATTAGCAACCGTTCTACTATAGTTAAATTGAATAGATTATTTTGAACATCTGTTCAGCAGAATAAATGCTCGTTCTGCTACTATATAAATTTGGACATTTAATTGTATGCAGTTGATTAATATTGGATAAGTGATGTGTTAGCTATTGATTGTTAATTATGAATTTTATTTACATATATGTTGATTATGTAAATACCTGTGATAAGACTTGGAATGTTAAACTAAAAATAAATGGTAGCTTGTTTAAAGTGTCATTGTGGTTGCTAAGCCTCTTTCCTAATTTGAAAAGTTATAGATTTAAATTAACTTAAATTTTATAAAGATTTGAGTTTAATCATTTTATAAATGATGTTGTAAATTTAATTATTTTATAAATGAAGTTGTAAGTTTAATTATTTTATAAATGATGTTGCAATTTTAATTAATTTATAAATGATGTTTTATGTTAATTAATTATTTTATAAATGATGTTTTAAGTTAATTGATTATTTTATTAATGATGTTAAAGTTAATTAATTACTTTATTTAATGGCGTTTTAAAAATTAATTAATTATTCAGGAGGTATAAAAGTGATTAATTAATTAAATAAAGATGTTTATAAATAATAGATTGTACTATAAATTAATTATTTTATAAACGATGGTTTAAGTTAATTAATTATTTTATTAATCAGGTTTAAGTTAATTAATTACATTATTTAATGGTGTTTAAAAATTAATTATTTATTTACTTAGGAGGTTTAACGGTGATTAATTAATTAAATAAAGATGTTCATAAATAATAAATTACTTCATAAAAGGAATTTAACTTAATAAAAATGATTTATTTAAAGGGGTTATAAATTGGAAAGAAACCTTGGAAATTGAAAAAGAAAATTGGTTGTAAAACTTTGATTTTAAATGAATAATATAAAAAGATTTTGGAAACCATTTACTTGACCTTAAACTTCGAGGTAGAGAAACTTCTACCTATCCTGAATGGTATGAATGCCATTGAGTCAAGATTTGAGCAGTAATAATAATACCCCAATTTGAACGGCTTTATTGTTATCCGAAGGATAGTCTAAGTTTGAAATGGAAGATTGATGTTCGATATAAAGTATTATTTCCGTATATGAATTGGATTATTTATGAAAATCAAGTTTATGGAATTAATAAATAATCCTTCATAATTAAGGCGTTATGAAAGCATTCTTCCCACACTTAACATCGAAGTTAGTGGTTTGGGTTTATAGTAAATAATGTTTTGAATGACATTTATTTTTGATCCATTTAATATGATTTTGAAATATGGAATCTTTCTTAAAAGCCTTATGAATATAGTTATACCATTGTATAAATAGAGAAATGGTTTAAGAATATGCTTATACCATTGAGATAAGTGTATGAATAATTTTTATAAATAATTGAAATAATTTAATCAATGAAGATTAGTTAAAGAGGCTTAGTAGATTCCATATGAAATTAAAATTATGTTTGATTGTTTGTTTATTTGATAGTTAAATAACTAGCTATAAAATCTTGACCAATCTTTAACTCTAGAAATATCAAGAAAAAACATGAGAATTATATAGTACAGTTACTGCCGGAGATGTTATACTGTACGTATAAACTCGAAGAACTAAATCTGTCCACTTACCCGATTACGAGGTGATCCCTGCTTTTATGTATTGTTTATCTATTTTCAAAAGAACTAGAGTTGAGTTTACCGAAAACTATCAGTTGTCGGTTCGGAGAGACAAAGTTCGAATAAACATGACTTATCTGAAAACCACTTTGAATCGGATTTAACATTCGAATTGAAGGCATGCTAAAGATGATGGAATTGAAGATGAAGTTCTTTGAAGTGTAAATGCTGCTTGCTACTGATCCTAAGATGTAGTAGAAGTAGTGCCTTTGGTTTATTCATATCCTGAACAACTAATATGGATGAATGCCGGCATTGTATTATTGCGTGGAGGGCAGTGTAGCATTCCAAGTGGGATTTGCTAAAAAGGTAAAAACGTAGTCTCGAGCATCAAAACCTGGAATGACTAAAACAAGGGATATGCCACAAGACTATGTGGATCGCACTCATTAGGGCATGGTCATCACCTTTCTAGATCACTATTTAAGGATTTCGTATGTGCATGTGAGCTCACGAAGAAAGGCTTTAAAGCAATGGGGTAATGACATATTCAGTACTATCCAGTAAGGCGTTGGACAGTCTTTCCATTTAGGGGGTCCATATGATACCCTCGATATATTTTATCTAAAGGTGTACTGTTGTATGTGGTACCCCAGTGCCTTGTCATTGTATGGAATCCATTCTCCAATAAGTGCATTCAGACTTAGTTGTATACTTATTATGTTGGAATTTAATTAATGTAACAATTTTCGCTATGATTCAATATTTATTTTAAACTTTAGACAGTATTATAATATCATTGGACTTTCTATTTAAAATAGTTTGGTTATCATAAGGTAAAATCTTGTCCGTGTTTATGTGCGGTGTGGTGTAACGAGATAACTTTATTTTTGAAAGGTTTTATAAGATATAACAACCCATTTGATCTGAGTTTCTCACATTGGTTTACCAGATTAATCCAGATGATTTTTTTCTTATAATACTCGAGTCAAACGGAGTATTTTTCCACGGTTAGTTTTAGATGCTTTGGTGCTCCTGGAGACGAGCTGGAGGCCTCCATGATGTATTTCCATTATATTCGTCGTGTTTCTTTGTGTATTTTTCAGCATTTGAAAGGAAAAGCTGTTATAACTGTTTGGGCTGATGACAGGTTAGACTATGATATTATTGAATATTAAAGTTTTTCTTTTGTAAAGATAATTGACATATTATATGTTACTCATCACAATGTGAGATTCTTTTTCGTCTTTTCTTTTCTTTCACCCAAAATATCTTTCTTTTCGGCACTTGGGTGTTCGGCACATGAATATCATGAATGTATTAGTGTCGACTCTTAAGGGTCAAAAAGATGGGTCGTCGCATGTGGTATCAAAGATGAAGGTTAAGCAAGAATCTTGGCCCTAGTGCATTAAACTCATTACAGATAGGGTATGTGACACCCTAGAATAGGTTAGAGTGTGTTATATATGAGAGCGCGTATTTGTTAGTGCTATAAAAAAAAATTAATTTTAAAATTGGTAAATGAAAATAATTTTACTTAGGATTATATTTCATATATAAAAGAACAATTTTCAAAATTATTATATAATTATTATTTTTGTGATTGTTTATTAGGAAATGATGATATTTATTTATCATTACTTGTTGATTATTTATGCTTTGCCAGTTTATGAGCATTTGCTATTCTATTCAAATTAGTTACGAATGCTTTGTGAATTTAGTTTAACAATTCGACTATTAGGCGTTCATTATTAAGGTAGTCTTAACAAGCTTACTTGGTTAAAAGAATCACCATGATAAAGAAAGACACTATATAAGGATAATTTTATAAATTTGGTCTATAAGATGTGATCTATAAAATAAAGAGAATTTTTGAGAATTCAAATTCCGTTGTTTTTGGAAAATATGTCAAATGACTTTTGGCAAAAAGAAATAATAGTATTACTTAAAAATATTTATAAGTATACATTTATTTGGATGGTTTGCGGAAATGTCTTGATTAGTTTTGTGGTAATTTGAATAATTTTCTAAGCGGCGATCAGATGTTTGCATAGGTGAATGTGGTAGTGCACTTAGTAAATTATTCTCTTTGTCATTGTACGATCGAAAGAGTTCGAATCCAAACAAACCTAAAACAAGTTTTAGTAAATAAAGTGCTTTAGCTATTTATATGCTTATAAGTAATATACATGTTATTGTTAAATATAGTAGAGTTTGTAATGAGATTCTAAGGGTTTTTTGTTGTTGTTGTTTGATTCCAGAGGACACACAATAGTTACGAGAATAGAGAACATAAGGACCAGAGAGTTATTTCAACAGGCCATGGCTAGGCATGACATGGAGTTTCTTGACCTCCCTATTCCAGAGCCGATGGAGGAGCCAGAGCCAGAAGAAGAGCCGATAGAGGAGGAGCCATAATAAGAGCCGACGGAGGAGGAGTCAAAAGAGGAGGAGGAAGACCGGGGTGAGTAGTGGATGGGATTAGGGGAAGATATGGAGCTTGCGAATGGATAGGCTACTGATCGGACAGAATGCATGGAGTATCCGGTACCCTAGTGGAGGACTCTGATAAGGAGAGCTTTCTTTGAGAGAGTCAAGGGACATTATGTTTTGTTAGCTCTTTTGTGATATTTATATCCTATCTAATTATTGAATATTTATAGTTTAAAAAGTATTTGGATGTTGTATGTACCTATATTATGACTGCTAGTTGGGTCGGGTATCTTATTAGATACCTTTGGTATGTATTAGATATTCCTAGTGTGTATATTTGACTTATTCTGGTAAGTTATATGGTGCTATCCTTCCATTAAAAGTTTTCTTCGAACTTAGAAAATAGCCAATAAGGGGTTAAGGATTTGTTTAGACTTGTTTCTTTCTAGGTTTAGATTGTGGGAAAAATTCAAGGCCGAAATTCTTTTAAAGGGGAAAAGATGTAACGACTCAGAATTTTATCACTTTGATTTGTGAATATTTAATTAGTTTTAAATATTCAATTAATGGTTTTGATAAATTGAATAACTCTTTTTAATTTAAAAACTAATGGTAGGAAATTCATTTTTGAATTTTGTTTACATAAATAGGTAGTTCGATGTAAAACTGAAAATATGACCAGAACATGCTTTTTAGATTTTCGACTTTATCAAATGATAAGTTGTAAAAAGTTGTAATAACTTTTCTTACGCTTTAAAACAACATTTAAATGTTTAGATAAACATTTTAATTTGGATAGTAAACATAAATAAATAACACAATAATAAGAATTAATAAATGTAAAATATAATTAAATTTGATTTTGAAGTGATGGGTTTAACGGCTTAAGTATGAATTAGAAAATATTACATGGACCATTCAAACATCCATCATATTTTCATGTAGTTAGTACTTTGGTGGCTTGGGAAATGAGGGAAGAGTTGAAAAATGGATTTAAGGGCATTTTGGACTTAAGCCTTCTCTACTTTTATTATTTTATTTCATATGTATACACTCTTCTCATCATATATTTCATTTTTCATACATCTTAACTTTTAATAATTTTGAAAAATCACTTCTTTTCAGTTTAGAAATTCTTACTTCACTCAAACATTTGAACTTGAAGCATTTCAAACCATGTGGAAGGTGAGATATTCAAATCTTTGTTTAACATTTTTTATGTAATGAATGTTGTGTAAAATTTATATGCAGTTCGGTTGTGATTTTTATAGGATTCTCATGTTTATGTAATTGTTACATCATATTATGTTGAATTTTCTTTGAAAATGAATGTTATTCTTGATAAATAAACATATATAGAGACATAAATAGGGATATAACATACACAAGCATCGTTTCATCTTCTTCTTTCTTCCCTTCTCTTTGTAAATAGAATCCTTCATTACTTATTCAAAAATCAATATCACTTACACCGTTTGAAATTAGCCACTGTAATCAACAGGAAAGTTGTTAGTTTCAGTCTCTAGTTTTTTTCAAAAAATAGTGGTGTGTTGTTTCGTCAAGTAGGATGGGAGAAATTGGTTGATTATAGGTTTCAGTCAAGTGGTGTTAGTTTTTCGACGAGCTCGATTGGACGAATGTAGTATATGGCCATGTTTGTATCATCGCGTAGTGATTTTTAGTGGTGGTCGTGGCATTATTAATGGCCTAGGACGATTATGGTGGTTAGATGATCAAATTTCGATCATTTAGAAATTTCTGGTGATCTAAGGGATTAGAGGGGGAGCAGCGGTGCTAGAGGCGGCCATGGATGATGGCGGAGATATTGGCGGTGGTCGCATGGTTGCTGGTGGTCAAAGGGGCTCTGACGAGCTAAGTTTAGGGTTTTAAGGGAATTTTGTTTTGGGTTCAAAAACGGGTCTGGTGATGGCTCAGGGGTGCATTGAGCATGGTGAGGTTAGGCTGGAAGGCGAGGTGTTGGGTGGTGTTGCCAACGGTGGCGAGGCGGCAACTGGAGTTTACCGAGGTGATGGCATTGAGGTGATTTGTGTGCCTATATGTGACTTCGATTTTGGGTTGATCGGTCGAATTTTGATTTGAAGCACTCGAGTGGATGGTGGTGGGTCAGGCGAATCAAGCGTGGTTATTGGAGTTTGTGGGTTGGCTGGTGAGGCGATCGACAGTTGGAGGCGACGTGCACATGCACGTTCGTGCATGGGTTTTTTTTCCAGAAAAAGTGATTTTGGTAAAATCGATTTGGAAATTAGTTTGGGAAGATGGCATAGTTGGTTTGGGTAGTGGGGAGTTTGGGCCGGGTTGGTTTGTGAAGTGGGTAGAGTTAATTATGATTTAGTAAATTAAATTATTATTTTAAATGGTTAAATTTGAAAACGAATAACTCCCTCGTTTTAGATCCATTTAACTTGTTGTTTCTTGCATTCGACTCGTACTGACGAGTACAATCTTTAATAAAAATGGTTGATAATTCTAATGAAGTATAATCTAATGATAAATTAATAGTGGTAGAAATTAATTATGTAGTCATATAATTATATTTATCATCGACATTCCATTTGCAGAAATAAAACACCGTTCTGCTACAGTTAAATTGAATAGATTATTTTGGACATCTATTTAGCGGAATAAAACCTCATTCTGCTACTATATAAATTTGGACATTTAATTGTATGTCAGTTAATTAATGTTGTATAAGTGATGTGTTAGTTATTGATTATTTAACATGAGTGACACTCTATTTAAGTAGAGCACTCTTTTTGATGTATCGAAAGCTCGAACCCATGACCTATAGAACCTCTATCTATAGCGCACACCCTAACCACTTGAGCTAGAGGTCCTTGATGTGTTAGCTATTGATTATTGATTATGAATTTTATTTACATATTTGTTGCTTATGTAAATACTTGTGATACGACTTGAAGTATTAAACTAAAAATAAGTGGTAGCTTGTTTGAAGTGCCATTGTGGTCATTATGCCTCTTTTCAAATTTAAAAAGTTATGGATCTAAATTAACTTATATTTTATAACAATTTGAGTTTAATTATTTTATAAGTGATGTTGTAAGTTTAATTATTTTATAAATGATGTTGTAAGTTAATTAGTTACTTTACAAATGATGTTTTAAGTTAATTAATTATTTTACAAGTGATGTTTTAAGTTAATTAATTATTTTATAGACGATGTTTTAAGCTAATTAATTTTATTATTATTATTAATGAAGTTTAAATTAATTAATTACTTTATTTAATGGTGTTTTAAAAAATAATTATTTATTTATTTAGGAGGTTTAATGGTGATTAACTAATTAAATAAAGGTGTTTATAAATAATAAATTGTTTTATAAAAGGAATTTTACGTTATAAAAAAGATTTATTTAAAAGAGTTATAAATTGGAAAGAAACCTTGGAAATTGAAAAGGAAGTTTGGTTTGTAAAACTTTGACTTTAAATGAATAATATGCAGAAATTTTGGAAATCATGTACTTGACATTAAATTCCGAGGTAGGGAAACCTATCCTAAAAGGTAGGAATGTCGTCGAGTCAAGCTTTGAGAGGTAATAATAATACCCTAACTCGAATGGCTTTCGAAGAATAGTCTAAGTTTTTGAAATAGAAGATTAATGTTCGGTGTATAAAATTCTGTTTCCATATACGAATTGGATTATTTATGAAATTCAAGTTTATCAAATTAATAAATAATTCTTCTTAATTATGGTGGTATGGAAGCATTCTTTTCATACTTCAACACCAAAGGATAGTGCTTTAGGTTTATAAATAATATTTTGAATGACATTTTTTTTATCCATTAAATATGATTTTGAAATAGGAGATCTTTGTTAAAATCCTTGTGAATATACCTATAACATTGTATAAGTATATGATATAGTCTTTTTAGTATAGAAAGAGAAATGGTTTGAGAATATACTTACACCGGTGAGTTAAGAAAATGAATAATTTTTGTAAATAATTAACATGATTAGTTAACGAAGATTAATTAAAGAGGCTAAATAGATTCAATATGAAGTTAAATGTAATGATCCCAATTTTGAATTAAATTTAAATTAATAGTTAATGTAGATTTTGGAATAAATTTGAATTTGAAATATATATATGCATATGTATATATGAGTAATTTGAATTTGACTTGAGAATTTGAATTTGAATATTGAATTTGTATTTGAATAAATGACTTAGAAAAATGATTTGGGTTTAAAAATATTATTTATGTAAATTTATTTATGGGTGGTTAGTTTTAAAAGCATAAAGATATATTAATATGAATTAAATGTTTGATAGTTAAGCTATAGCAATATGTATATGAAACGAAATGAGAAAAGAAAAAAAAAATAAACATGAAAACATGAAACAAGACAAATATGTTTGCTGTAAAATTTAGTCATGCAAGGCTAAATAAATATCTATGTATAAAAAACAAAAATGTACATACAAATCAAATAGCATAAGTATGTAAACCAAATGGTAAGCACATGCTTTTATTTCTATCTATTCTCAACACAAACAAATCATTTCAGCCGAAATAGCCTCCAAAACAAAATCTTGCTTGGTCAAAGAAGGAGGCAGCAAAAGAAAAATATCTCTGGTCAATGAAAAAAGAAATCTGACCAAAGAAAAAACACTAAACCAGTAAACACCTCCCCTGTGCAAACACCTTTCTCTCTACATATATACCTCTATCCTATTCCAGTTCGTTCACTTAACTTAACATTCCCTAAAATAAGAAGCATCATCTCAACCTTAAACAAAAATTCAACTTGAACAACAATTTAGCTCAACTCAAACCAGAAATCAAAAGATTTCAGCTTGCAGTTCAAAAGCATGTTTTAAATTGAAGAACTCTGTCATTTCTGGAAACATCGTGAGTAACATCACGTTTTTAAAACTTAAGTCTCTGAATTAGTTGCTTATGAATATCTAGAAATGTGTATATATGTGAATGGGTGAATCTGTGTATGCCTGTAACATTGTGATACCTCTGTTCCTGTTTCTTTTTAAAACCCAGATTCGCAAATAAATCTTTATCTCTTAATCTAATAACTATTAGAACTTAAAATACAAACAAAGATTGTTTGTTTGTTCATGAATTAAGCTTTAAAATTTTATTTTAGGTAAAAAAGCTTGTAAATGCCTCTGGAAATCAAGACAACTGAGCAAAACTTTAAATTGGTCAAAATACAAATATTTTAAATTACGAATTCAGGTGTGTCAACTGAATTCTCGTACTTAATCATGAATTTTAAAGCAAGAATCGTAATTTTTAGATGGGGGGTTAAAGAGCAGTTTGGGTTTGTTCAAATTTCATAGTTTTGGCGATTTCTGATGATCTATTGAGTCGTAGATGTTGGGACCTTGTCTGGTGATGCAGTGATGATGGTAGATTATAGGAAAAATACCAGGAAGTTGGGCAGGGCATTGTGGCGATGGAGATTGATCAATTGAGTTTGGAACCCTAGTTTTATCTAGGTTGAGTTTTTGTTTTGGTTCGACCTCCCCAGTTGATCGAGTGCAATAAGACTCTAGGGATTGGAAGAGGAAGTGTCGGCGAGTGGATGGCCGGAGTTTCAGGTTCTCTGGTGGTCATGGTTGTGAGAACGATGCGTTTCCAGGTTTGATGGGAGTTCCGGTGATGTTTTCCAGGTTTCGACTTCGAACTCGATTTTGATTTCGAGGTGACGACGAAGTTCTGGTGGTCGGGGAAAGGTTTGTGGATGGTTGTCGACTTGTTCGACGTAGTGATGTCGATTGGAGGCGAGCGGCGGTGCCGTGCACATGCACGGAGCACTGGTGTTTGGTGATCTAGAATTTGTGTAGTTGGGTGGAAGCAGGGATGGTACGCGAGGTTGACTCGAGTTTTACTCGAAGTTTTTGGGTGTTGGACCCGAAGCAATGTAGATGTGGCTCGGGTATAAATTTTGTCCAGTTTTTTTTAAATAAAAACCTGATCTGTTTTTTGTTGAAATTTTAAAATTAAATTTCAAATTTTAAGACAAAGCTTAAAATAAGTTTTAAAACCAAAGTTCAGGTCAGTTTGAAAACTTAGTTTAGGAAGTAAAGTTTTAAATTTAAATTGTTTTAATAACTAAAAAAAGGTGTTAAGAAATTAAGTGTCAAAAGATTTGAATTTAAAATGGATTTGAAATTTGTAAAGTAAATATTTAAAACAAGTTAAATCAAACTTGAAAACCTGGACTTGAATCTAAATTGAAATTCTAAATTTTGAAATAAAATTAAGTTTTATAAATTTAATGCTAAATAAGTTAAATGATTAAATATTCTTTTAATATGTGAATTTAAAAGGAATTTGATTTCAACTCTTTAAATTACTTTTAGAATAAAAATATTACTTTAACATGTAAATTTAAAGGTTTTAAAAATTTGTTTTAAACTTTATATAAGATAAATTGGTATTCGCTTTAAACCTTGAAATTTAAAATGAATTTAAAAGTAAATTGAATAGAAATGTTTCAACATATTTATAAATGATAATTAAATCATTAATAAGAATGATATTTGTCTTAAGTTAATGAAGATATAATGATGATTTATAATTTTTAAGTTAATTAGAATGGATAATTAATGTTTTGTATCAATTTAATTAGTAAATAAAAGGTTTAAATTTATTGATTAAGGTTTAAGTTAATTAATGATTAGGAATTAATTAATTTGTAATTAAGAACTAATTAAGTTACAATTAACACTTAATTAAATAATTAGGATTAATTAATGAGTTATCAATGGTTAATCAATTTTAAATTATTGATGGTTAATGTAAGTAATTTCTTTAGCAAAGTAATTAAAGAATTGTTATTAGTTAATGAAGGTCATTAACTAAGATTTTTTTTTATAATTAATTAATGTGATTAATTTTAATAATTAACTAGATTAATTAATTAATGATAATCATTTATGAAACTGTGTAAGTGTAATACTTTATGAAAGTAATTAAGGAATTAATTGCTCTTTGTAATTAATTGAGTTTAATTTGATTAATTTAAGTTAATTGTCAAATATTATGTACAGGATTGATATTTCTGATATGTGATTGTGATGCTATGTAATGTGAATTGCTTTGTGCTGAATTGTGATTTGTTTCTATGTGTATGCGAAAACCCTTTTTGCCCGTAAAACGGCATTTAAATTTCGATGCGATAGGGAGTCGAATTCCAGTTGGTTATCCGAAACCCACATCGAATCGTAATGGTAAATCTTTGTGATTGATAAATTTACTTTATTTGTGAATGAAGATAAGCGTTATGGATTATACCGCTTATTGAGATTGATATGACTGAATCTATGATGATTGATGATGTTGCACTATTGTGTGAAACCCCTAGACTACACCATACACACAAATATGCATTGCACGAGGAAATCGGCTAAGTCATAGATCTTCAACAATTTCAAAGATTGAAGACTTGAATCCATATTAGTTTTGGAATTTGATTTAAAGCTTTTAAAAGTGAGTTTCAAAAATAAAAGTTATTTTAAATAACTTAATAAAACTTGAAATTTAAATAATTTGATTTAAATTTGAATTCAATATTTGAAGTTGAATTCAATGATTTGGAAATTATGGACTAAAAAGATTATACAAGTTATAAAGAGATTTATATCGGTTTTTAACCATTTAAAAAGTACGGTTTTGAAAATTTAAATTTGAACCCAAGTTTTATACTGGAATGGCTTTAACTTATGTAAATTGTAATCAGTTTTTCCCAAAACGAAAACTATTTGTTTCAAATAATATAGCTTTCATATAAAGAAAGGATTTCCAATTTGTATCGAAAGATTTCAAGTTGGGAATGAAATTGTAAATAGTTTGGAAAAACTATGAATTAACCTTTGTGAAGATGATTAAATCTTGTTTTGAAATCGAAAAGGATTTTAAATGGTGTATCTTTCATATAAAAGATTTGAATTGAAAAGGGTTTGAAAGTTATGAATTAAATCTTAAACTGAAAGATTGGATGAGTTAATCCAATTTGAAATGGAAATTGTTTTGAAATCCGTGAATGGATCTTTGTGAAACTAGGTGAACTTTGTGAAACAAATCTTTTATTTAAAAGATTTAAAATGGTAATTTGTTTAAACCATTTGAAAGAAAAGCTTGGATAATAAGTTGTGACTTAACTGAAATCTCATATCCATATGTTTTTAAATATTGCGCACACTATTCGTTTTAGCCGGGAGAGGACCTTTGTATCATATAACCCATTCTGAATAATGATACGTCGATATGGATAGCTTTTGAAGACCTGTGGTGAAGACCGGGTATTTTCGAGAACGAAAGGATAACCCGTCGATTGTCTCTGCACTGAGTCGCGCCGGTATAGAGATTTCCTAAGTGATGGAAAGTCCGATCGGGATTGTGAATACCCGGATTTGCAAGGGCTTCTACGGAAGTGCCTTCGATTCTGTTCGAACCCGGAACAAACTTGTATGGATGTGTGTCTGACATTACACTTTGAGATGTAAATCTGGTTTCTATCAAATACATTTCTATTGGTGGCGGAGATTTATTCTCATAGCTTAAGACCCTTCTCTAAGACGTACGAGCTCAGAGGTTATGTAGTTGATGGTTACTAGTGATACATTCCCAATTTGGTAATGTGGCATTCTAAGTGCTGCTGTGTGTTGATGATCATTTGTTGATCATTTGTGATCGAAGCATGGATTTGTGAAAAAGCGTAGCTTTGTGGACGTGACTTCGTCGAGCCTCACAACCCGGTAATGGTCGAAACAGGAATCGTGGCAGCAAAGTTATTTGGGGGTAGCTCCCCCTGAGGGTACGACCATTTCCTTCTAGATAAAAAGTGATATCATGGTATGGAGACCAGATATTTAATTATGTTGTTTTTTTATAAAAAGTGGTATCATGGTATGGAGCCCAGATACTTTACTGTGGGTTTTTGGATTGAGGGCCCTCGGATTAAGGTCGGTAACGATCGGGGGATGGCATAGTCATGTCAGTTGTTACCTAGTTACAGAGGTAACTCGGCCTTATGTAGCAGAGATCCAGTTAGGTTCTTGGGGACGTCCCCCCAGAGGCATTCCATTTTATGTGGGAAGTTCCTTTTCCTGACCATTTGCTGGAAATCCAAACAAAACAATACGCACCCTGTACGGTTTTAGTTGTATAACCTGCCATGGAATGTGGCGGTAACCTGCTATTGAACATGGTAGCTATAGTAGGCATAAGTGCGAAATGCCTATGCTGGCTAGGATTAATATTATACTTTCGAAATGTTTTCCACTATACCTTAATAATAATATCAAAATGATTTTCGCGTATCAAACATTTTTGACTATCATAAGGAGAAGTCTCCTCCAATTCTACGTTTGCATGGTGTGTGTGGCGGGAGGCCTTATGGTAGTTTCATTTTCCAAAAAGCATTGCGGTTTTTAGTGTTTTAAATCCTTTTGTTGTTTGTTTTAAAAGAAAAACTGTTTTTGTTTACTCACACCAGTCTCATGACTGACCTGGAGTTTATTGTTCCTTTCCTAAACTCTGGGTGCCCACTATTTTCCACACGGGCAGTCTAGAGTTGGGTTTTTCAGATAGTCGAATAATAGGAACTGATTCGATAGCCTTCGAAGCTTTTGGATTTGTGGATCGCATTTGCTACACTTCAGCTTTCTCGACTGACCTTGCTTATAGGTAAAACTTGATGGTTGTTCGAGCTACCTTTAGTTTGGAGATGGTGTTGCAGTTGCATTTTGGTGATGTATTCTATTGAAGATATTCTTTTCCGCTGCTGTTTCGTGTATCTCTAATAGTATTGTTATCTATTGTATCATTCTTTTGTATTATCATTGTATCTGAATATTGTATCAAAATGTTGTACATCAGATGTATTATTCATTTTCTTCCACTGTGTTGTACTTGATGTGTTATAAGGTCCGGTAGGAGTCAAATTTTGACGTTTGGATCTGCGGCATTCAAGTACGAGTGGAGTACGGGTGTCGATTTTCGAACGCTGAAATTTGGAATGTGAGTTTAAATCTTTGTTTGATAGTTTTTTATTTGATAGTTTAAATAACCAACTATATAATCTTGACCAAAAACCACTTCAAACTAGTTTAAGCACTCGAATTGAAGACATCCTGAAGATGATGGAATCAAAGGTTGAGTTATTTGAAGTGCAAGGGCTACTTGCTACTAATTCTAAGGATGTAGTGGAAGTAGTGCCTTCAGTTTGTTCATATCCTAAACAACTTGTATGGATGAATGCCTGCATTACATTGTTTTCTAAAGGACAGTGTAGCATTCCAAGTGGGATTTGCTAAAAAGTTAAAATGTAGCCTCGAGCCTCACAACTGGGAATGACTCAAACATGGGATATGCGGCAAGGCTACGTGGATCACACCTATTATTGTATGGTCATACCTTTCTAGACCACTATTTATGGATTTGGTATGTGCATGTGAGCTCATGAAGAAAGGTTATAAGCAACTAGGGTGGTGATATATTCGGTACTATCCGGTAAAAGGGTAAGTCGGTCTTGCCATTCAGGGGGTCCATTTGAGGCCCTCAGTACATTTTATATAGAGGTTTATTGTGGTAAGAGGTACTCCATTGCCTTGTAACTTTAAGAAATCCATTCTCCAACAAGTACCTTCAGACTTAGTTGTATAGCTATTATGCTAAAATTTAATTAATGTAACAATTTCGTCTATGATTCAACATTTTTTTAAACCCTAGGCGATATTATGATATCACTAATTTTTTACTTAAAATGGTTTGGTTATCCTAAAGTAAAATCTCATCCATGCTTTTGTGCGATGGGGCCCTACGAGATACCTTTATTTTGAAAGATTTTATAAGATATAACAACCCATTTGATTTGTGTTTCTCATGCTAGTTTACCGGACCGATTCGTGTGTCATTTTCTTATTCGAGTCAGACCAAATATTTTTCCATACTTAGTTTTGGAGCTTCTGGAAACGAGTTGAAGGCCTCTAAGGTGTATTTTCATATTTTTATTTTCGTTGTGTTTCTTGGTGTACTTATCAACATTTTAATAAAAGGATGTCATAACTGTACAAGCCGATGATAGGTTAGACTTTGATATCGTTGAATATTAGAGTTTTTCTTTTGTGAAGATAATTTGTATATTATATGTCACTCGTCACGATGTGAGACTATGTCCTGTCATTTTTTTTCTTTCACACCAATAATCCATCTTTCCATCACTTGGATGTTCGGCATTTGAATAACATGGATGTATTAGTGTCAATTCTTAAGGGTCGAAAAGCCAGGTTGTCACAAATGTTTCAAAAACACGTATTTAAAAACAAAATTTAAAATATCGCCTTCACAGAATGTAAGCATTGCTTATACATTTATACTTTCCTGCAAAATATAGCATGAAATTCATTATTTAAATAATTGTTTACTTCATATATGATGCTTTTCTTCCAACTTGATTTTTTTATTAAACATATGTTTCAGAATGAAATAAAGACCAACTCTAACTCAATTTGATTATACAAAAAAGTACTATTATTTGGTATCTATGTTTTAACAATCCGATAGCTTCCTTCAAATAAATGGAGGTACCCATATTCATAGTCAAACCAATAAAATAGAAATATGGAAATGAAATTTGATATAAAACATGGAAATTGAAAAATAGCTTAACTTTATTTTAATAGATTTTACATAACAATAGAAGCTTCTACAGTTATTACGCACCTGAATGTGGTTGATAAAAAGAAGTTAATAAAATAATTAATTGATTAATGAACTTAATATAAAATGAATTCTCTTATAATAACGGAAGCTTCTACAGTTAAGCGAAGAGTTTTTGGCATTTTAAATAAATCGATTTGTTCGATTTGCAAGGAGTGAGTGAGAATCCAGACTTTAATGTGAGGAGAAAATCTATTAGAAGACATTGCTATGTTCTTAAAGTTGGAAATAAAATATTATGGATTTTAATGAAACACATTTTACCTGGAATGGATCATGTGCAAAAAATATCATAACTATGATTTATGTTACAGAAAGGTGAAGAGTCAGAAGGGAACTTGTGTGTTTATTTTCTAAAGGAGGATGGAGTAAAAAATGTACGTCAATATTATGTTAGCACATATTTTACAAATACATATGATGTTAATTTAAATGTTCAATAAAATTTGAAAGGGATAAACAGACTTTGTTGTAAAATTTAAGCTACACATTATGAGAATTAAGAATTTAGAATGAAATTAAAGGTGGTGTAAGGGAAACTTTTTATTTAACAGAGTAGAAGATGCATAGTAAAAAAAAGCAGGTAATTTTTAGTATAAAGTCAAAATGTGTGGAATCCAAAAAGGGAAAGTTAATTTTAAACATTGAACGATTATGAAAAGCTAATAAGTAAAGGAGTGGGAAATGGTGAGTGAAGGATTCAATTTAACTACTGAGGAAATGATTATGATAAGTATTGATATTAAGAAGTGTGAAAATATCATCTCATTTTATAGCAGCACATTATTAATTCATTTTAACCTAGTAGTGGGAATACATTCAGTCTCATTTTCAATTTCTTATTTAATAAAGGATAAAATATGATAGGTTGAGATATAAATATAAGTAAGGGGGAAATGCATAATATTCTCTAAATTAAGAGTAGTACAAAATATGAGCTGAGAGTGAATTAGAAAAATTAATAAACTTGAATTTTTTATATAATAGAATAATTGTCATTTTTAACTCCTCTTATCCCAACAACTTCTTTAATAATCTCAAAAAAGAATTTAAGTGATCAAAAATTGAATTTCTTATATAAGAGAAATTGAATTTCTTATATAAGAGAAGAGACAGAATGATTCCTTTTAAAACATAATAGCAACTTTATAAGATTATATAAACTTAACAAAGTTCTTTCTTATTAGGAAAAATCCTCACAAATATCATCCATTACTTATCACACTTCAAGCTACGCATTGTTTTCTCACAGTGTATCTTTAATGAATTAGAATAAAAGCTCATAAATATAAAATGATACTTAGAGCAATGAAAGCACAAATAGGACGTTCAAATTGAATTATGTTGGAATACTGGTACAATAATATGCACTCAAGAGTCCAAGGATAAATGAACCGAAACTTAAATGAATAATTAAAATTATTTAAGCGCAATTGAATGGGTATATAAATGAAAAAAAATAGAATTGATGAACTAATACAAAATGTAATATATGCTAAAATAAATTATAAACATGTGTATTGGGGTTAATATGGGAGTTGAATCAAAATCATTTTTAATTTTTATTACATTGGCATTTCAACAATAAGTAGTTTAACTAAAGAAATTGCATCAACTTTTCAGAAGAGTAGTATCTTTTAATTTGATTTTTCTAATATTGATTTTATTATAATGGACCATTGTTAGGGACCAAATGTTATTATATTTTACAAATTAATTTTTAAGAATAAAACCTAATTTTTTACAAACTTTATTGGTATATAAAAAATTAAACGTTATATACCAAAGCTATGACATATATCACAAATAAGGAAAGAGAAAATTATATAACTCTAGGCAAAGTTATAAGAAAACATAAACTACAAAAGGAGAAAATTTTCTAGCAAACACCGGAGGTAAATAAAACTTAGAAGATCATAATATATGAGAATTTAAGATTTTGTTTTAGATAGAGAAGATGAGAAAATGAAAGCAAAATATAAAAAAATGAAAGTGGAAGATATATGTATATGTGTGGATAAATGAGATAGGATGTGAAAGGTATATGGTTAACATTGTAATGAAATTAATTTGGAGAATGAAATTCAATTATTTTATGGGTATGATAAATTCATAAAATAAAAGCATACTTATTTTTATATACATACAAAGATCAATAGTTGAACTACCTTACATGCTCTACTATAAGAGGAATGCAAATGAATAATAGTAGAATGATTGATATAACTAATTTGTAACAATGGCTACTGTTAAAAATTAAGAAAAAAAGATGAAATAAGTTTAAACATCCAAGAAAAAATATAATTTACTGAGAAAATCTTATCAATGAAAAGTTAATGGAATAGAAATTAATTTGTGGCTTAGTAAAGATAGAAGATTTGGTAAGTTAGATAAGAATATTGATTATGAGAGGAAAAGTTTTTATTTGTAAAGTTAAAAGGTAAGGGTAAGACATCTTAAGAGAAATGGGTTAAAGGATACCATATGACAAGTGGCAAGTGAAGAAAACTCAAAAGACAAAGTTGGAATGAAGGAGAGAAGTGGATTTAGGACCCATTCTTAATAGTGCAGTGTAGATCAATCAATTTTTAACTATTCAATATTGCTTCAATTTCGAACAATACATAAGAATGACCCAATTTAGACAATAAGACGCATGATAATGACAAACAAAAGTTAGGGAAATTTCGGCCTACATCCAATTACTACAGAAATAAGTCGAAGTCCCTCGTTCACATTTTATAAACACATTCATCTTTTCAAAAGATTACAACAAATTATCAAAGTAATCATGTTACTGCTTGCACGAAAACTAGCACAAAAACTCCTCATCATCTTCACAAATCATTAAATGAAGTTAATGAAATTCTCCAAAACTTCTATCAAACTTACTTCCGATTTACCTTCGACTCACTTCGACTCATCTCCAACACCAACTCATCCTAGAATTGTTATTGAATTGAAGGCCTAAAATATCACTTTTTGCATATGGTTGAATTAGGATTCAAAACTACCTCCTTTGAGTCAGGATCAATGTTGCGAATCAAAATGAGTATAATATTGTTATATTTGGTATCAAAGCCTAGGTTCAACACTTAAGGCCAAGTATATCAGTTTAGGTTAAACAAACTGGTAAAGGGAGATGCGTTGAGGGAGCATACTTGTAATTTCCTATTGTATAATACTGCATACACCACTTTGTGGTCTGGATTTTGATTTATTTCTATCGCTGTTGCTAAGGTATCTTTGTCAGGCTATTGATATGAGCAATAGGATATGCGAGCGCCACTGCGAATGGGCATTCTAATATGTCCAATTCAGTTCAGAGAATATTTAGCTACCGCAAGAGATGTTTCGCCATCCGCAAACATTTCTATAACGACCCACTTTTCCATACAATTTAAACTAACAATAAACCAAAATGTTCAGCTCAAATCAAACGGAAAGACGGATAGTTAGGGAAAAGAAAGAAAAAGAAGACAGAAGAACTAAACAACATAGAATCTCACAGCGAAACGAATAATTTATAATATATAACAATCCTTTACACAAAACAAACCTGTGATATAAGTATATACAGACATCAGTCAAAGTACACTAACCGATTTCAGCACGGACGGTTGTAACAACCTGTCCTCACAATAGCTGAATAATATACGACAATGTATACAACGGAAATATAACCAACTATGTGAATACGTCTTTGGCCTCTAGCTCCTTTCCTGAAGCTTCAAAATAGATCCATCTAAACCTAGAAATATGCTCGGTCTGACCCGAGTATTTTGGAAAAACCATGTCCAGGTCAGTCTGGTTAAACCAGCATAAGAAAACACAATCAACTTGATTCTTAAAGTTTAATAACCTTTTCAAACAAAGGTGTCTCGTAAGACCTTACCACAAATAAACACGGACGGGCTTTTACCTTATGATAACCAAACTTCTTTATAAAAAATTATCTGATATTATAATTGTGTCTAAATGCCAAAAGCAATAATAACAAGTAGCTACGGTGCATGTGCTATGCACATCACAATGATGCTAGTCATAAAATCAAAATCCGATAAGGCTCGTTCGCTAATTGTATAGGATTTCCATGGAGGTGCCCTCAGTACTTCGAGAACGGTCCTCCTACACAAGGATCAGAGTTATCCTTCTGAGGATTAATACCTGTCTAGCCGAGGTACATAGGAAATACATAGCTGGCCACCTAGGCCAAGTGCATCGCTCCCAGCATGCATAAAATAAACGATAGGGACTTGCTAGAAAGAGATATGACTACACCCTCATGGGTTAACTAGGCCTCTGGGCTATGCATCCTATCTCTGGTTTTAATCATTTTCGTTGATGAAGCTATGTCTAGCGTTCCATCTCACACACCATCTCCAAAATAAATTATGGAATCCCACGTGGACTCCACACCTTAACAGGTTGTAGAAATCACACCTGAATTCCACATCTCAGTAAATCTTAGAATCTCACACAGATTCCCACACTCCAACGAGTAACGGAACCACATATGGATTTCAACATCTAACGCATCTCCTCCATTTAACAATATATGGTTTTAGAGTAGGTCATGGGTTCTGAGTCATCTCTTACGAGTATACCCTCCATTTCTTGGGTGCTCCAAAAACCATTCGTCGATTCCAAAATGCTCAAGACCGATTCTTTAGGAAATAATCAGACAATACATAAGATCGAGGATCACCCTCTAACTGCTTAAGTGGATGGATCTACTTATCATTTATCCTAGAAGATCCACAAGTTTATACGTACAGTATAACAACCCGATGGTAACCGTACCATTTAATTCTCTCATTTCTTCTAGATATTTCCAGAGTTAAAATCCTTCGGTGTTAAGTAGGGAATAATTCTGTACCACCAAAATTAAGAAGGACTACATATTTTATCCAAGTTTTGATTTTTGGTTATTTAGCTATCAAAGAAACAACATTTCAACCAAAGATTTCATTTTCCACTAAAATCACTAAGCCTCATTTAATATAATTTCAATAAATTAAACCTCTTTATCAAAAACGGTCACATACTTATCTCATCGGAATAAGTATATTAACAAACCATATCTTACAAAAATATTTGAAAACCTTTTAAAATAAATATGGAAAGCACCATTCGATATCGACCAAGGATCGTAGCTCAATGGTTACATCTCTATCCCATAGAAACAAAACTTAACTTAGATAATCTCTACCACTTGATTTCCTCCATGCAATCAATCATAGATCACAGTTTGCACAATGGTCACGTCGTTACCCCAATGAAAACACAACAAATTGTCGGCAGTCTCCGCCCCTCGAATTACGCTATGAAAATATACAATTACTTCCTGAAATCTTTTATTTCAATAATTGTCTCAAAATAATGCTTATAAAATTTCTATAATAATTTCCAGGTTTAATTTAGGAAAATACTATTTTATAAAAGTTAACTATATAATACATTGTTTTAAAACAATATTAATATGTGAAAAAATTATCTTTGAAATAATAGTATTTTAATACCGATTAATTCTTAAATAATAATTAACTTTAAACCAAATTATTATAAGATAACTTTAATTAATAATTAAAATATACTTTTAAACATTTTGAATAATTAAATAACTTTGAAACAATAATTAAATACTTTCAAATAACTTTTAAGAATCATAAAATAATTAACTCTAAATCATCATTGAATAATTATTAATTATCTTTAAAACATTATTAATAAATAATTATTATCTTTAAAACCTCATTAATAAATAATAATTATCCTTACAAAAAATTTAGTTCAAAAATCAACTTCCAAATCTGGAAAGAGGCTTAATAACTCCATTGGTACTTAGTCAAGTCACCATTAATTCCAATAACTATCTAAGTTATAATCCCAGTATTTACATAACATCAAATATGTAAATTAAACTCACCATTAGCAATTAATTGTTAATACCGCACTTATCAAATACTAACCAAATAGAATGTAATTAAGTGTCCACACTAATGTAATAGCATAACGGGGCTTATTTCTGCTAAATAAATGTCGAAATTAACTTGTCCAATTAATAATAGGAAAACGGTGATTTATTCTGCTAAAAAAGGTCCAATTAATTTAATTAGCAGAGCAGTGATTTTCTTTCGCTAAACAGATGTCCAATTTATCACACTCAATCCAATTTAATTCAACAAAGAAGTTATAAGTTTATAAAAATTCAATTCAATTACTTCTCAATCATAGTAGTTTATAAAATGATTTATCCTTAGTTAACTAAAATTAGACAGGCCATTAATAATTAATTAATTAATTAATATATAATTAATTAAATAAGAAATTTCTTGTTCTTTCACTTCCAATATTATAAATCACTAAATTTTTGACATTACAGAAAGCTGGACGATATTAGTTCCAAAGGAACTACTAGTCAATAGGAACACAATGCAAAAACTCTCATGTTGAATTGATTTAAAATGAAAGGGAAATAAAGTTTTTAAATTTACAGCTTATTAAATACAAATATCCCTTTTAATTCCATTATCCTTTTTTTTTAAACCCTACTTGGCTCATCAACCCAAAAACCCAGCCCAACCCTTTCTTCCCCTTCTTCCCCCAGCCCTCTCTCTTTTCTCCCATTCAAACAAGCCCTCGCATGCACAAAACTGTTCACGAAACATGCACATTCACTCGACCTCTGTCCATCGAATCACGCCGCCGACCTCCTTCTTAGATCACCCACGACCACGCCATCATGATGACCCACTTGGAACCCACCGCAATACTTCAGTTCAAAAATTCGAACTTCAACCCAAAACTTGGAACAACACAGCACCTACCCCATCGCCTCGCCCCACCACCTCAGCCATACATCCACCACCAAACTCTGCCCCATGCATTGCCATCATCTCCTTCACCTTTTCCCCCCTTTGTGCATGCCTCTATCTCTCCCTCTCCACATCACCGTCTTCCACGAACCGAGACTAAACCCAAAACATTGTCAAACCCTAAATCAAAGTCTCCTCGCCCACTCACTCAATTAAAAATTATCGTGACATTTTTCCCCGGTGCGCCACCCTCTACTCCTCCTCCCCGTCCAATTCCATCACCTGAAATCGCCTCGATCGTGGGAATTTTCCAAAACACCCAAAACTGATCAACTCCAAAATCCTCCTTCCTCACGGCACTAAAAATTCTCATACCACTCTTAGAAATAGTATTTTCCAATCATGATTCTAAATGTATGATCTATTTATAAAATTACGATAGTCAAATCTCAACTATACCTGACCCATTCACTGTAACATGGTGATGTCTCTCTCTGCTTAATGGAATCAAATGAAATAAATTTTAAATTATTCTATGTTCCAAAACACATATCTTTCGCTTTGGAATCAAAGTTTAAAACTCAATAGATGTTGAGATATCCATTTCCAAAGTTTAACCGTTTCTAGCTAAAAACAATAAACAGAGAAGAAATACAGTGTTTTAGTTGGGTCTGACCATGTTGAACCCATATATGCATGTACATATTCACAGAATAACACATATACACTTGTCATATATCATTGATTCATCCAAAAACACAATTATATCCATATATATAATAATCAGTAGACAAACAAAGTGTTTTACGCATAGGTTTTGAAATAGGTGAATACTACTGCATTGTTTTTAAGCTTTTGATCAACTAATCTTCTTCCTTTAATTCTAAATAGTATATCTTTTCTTTAATACGTGAAGGAACAACTGAATAAGGCATGGATCTATATATAGAGAATGGAAGGGGGACATTGAAACAAAAAGGAGGCTAAGATTTTGTACATATACAAGCTTTATTCATTTTTTCTTTCTTTTGCTATGTGGCTGATTTGATTTCCTCAGCTAATTGATTTTATATGTTTATTTGATATTTTGTGTGGATAATTGGATTTATTATGTGCTTGATTTGAAATTGTCATCATGAAGTGAGTGTGTGTGTGTGTGTATCTTTACATGTACATATTTTAACCATATACATATTTACATATACATTATTTTGAAAACATATACATATATATATACACACACACTTATATATATTCTTTTCGTCATAAGTTTGAAATATGCATTATGAAGCTTTGTATATATACATATAGATATTTTATCATAAATTTGAGACGGTGAAATATATGCATACATACATACACACACACACACACACACACACACACACACACACACACACACACACACATATATATATATATATTATCATGTTCAGAAATTAACGTCTAAAAATTTATATTATCTAATATATATATTCATACATCTCCAATATCAGGAAAATCAATTTATTCGACTTATAAAAATTAATATTTCAATATTTAAATTAGTTAATTATTTCAATAACAGATGGCGAAAAATCCCAGTCGTTACATTCCTCCCCCTTAAAAGAATCCATTTCCAAAATTTCCAGTAAAAGAACATTATATATTATTCATAAGCCCGTATGATGTCCATAAATCATTCATATAAAGAATCTGATTCGATCACTACTCAAATACATGACCCCCACTTCCAAACCAGTATCACTCACCCGATTTTCTAGTGCGGAATCCGATCAGGCTCCTTGATTAGGAACCTCTACTCTCCTTGCAATGCTGTAGCTATGATAGAAAATCTTGGTTCCATATCAAGAACCCTCATCAAGTGCTCGCCGCCAAAAATCGAGTAATATATTCTTATTCGGAATGGTGTGAAACACCTCAAAGCCTTGAACTCGAATATTAGATCAAATTTATATGGAAGAAGAAATAATCTATGTCTATCTCACACACTTATTTAATTGGTTATCCCTAATACCAATTATATTACCTATAAATTATTTATAAAAGCATTTTTATAATATATAGTTTACTTATACAATTCCCTATCATCCTCTAAGGGTATACAAAACCATAACTCAATATTTACTTTGAATTCACTTAAGAATTTTAAATACCCAATTTTTATTCAAAACACTTTTGAAACGATACTATATATTTAATCCAAGGAAATATATAATATACATACATACATACATACATACATACATACATACATACATACATACATACATACATATATATATATATACATATATATATAGCCCAAGTAACCCTAAAATCATATCAAGGAACTGGGTACTACCAAACAGTATCATATATTCACTTATTAGAAGGATAATACTCAAGAGAACATTTACCATCCGAACGTATCTCTTACCCATTTTTAGTTATTTTCGGGTCATTCCAACTAGTTAACTTAAAACAAAATTTTCCAATTTTCAACATCCCCTTTCTAAAACCATACCAATTAAATTGCCAATTAAATGGCTTTAACATGCTATCCATTTCAACCTGCTTTGGATTTGTCCAGATTCAAACTCGTCCTAACCGTATAATGACAAAGAGAATAATTTACTAAGTGCACAACACCGTTCGCCTAAGCAAACATCCGATCGTCACTTAGTAGATTATTTCGATCACCACAAAACAAATCGGGACTCTTCCCAAACCAATCTAAAGAAATGCCCATTTTTCCACCAAATTCCTTTTTCAAAGATATTTATCCTTAAATATACTTCTATGAAACTTTTTCAAAAATATTGGTACACCAAGAACCCCTTTAAGACCCAAAGCTATCTCAAATAAAATTATTATTTCCTTTTTCCAAAATCATTTAAAATGATTATATACATATTTACTTCATGGTAAATCAAATCATTCTTTTGAAATCGAAAAATTGTTTTAACTGACCAAGTATATAGCAAGGTCCTAAAGGCAACAATTGCCTACGTAGAACTCGAAAATATTTCCAACTACTATTATTAAACCTTTAAACCTCGAAAACCATTTTTCCAAAATCAGTAGGACTCAAATTCCTTCTAGTTGTTAGACACATTTTAATAAACCAAATTTATAAAATATCCTTATTTAGTGGAAATCATTTTCAAATATTTATTGTGAAAATATGATAGCTTCCTCATCTTTTAACTATTTACTTCAGAAATATTTAAGTTTCCTTTTAATAAACTTCATTTATTAAATCCCAATTAATTACAACCAACTTATACATTCAACTATTTCCAAAATATTATTTCAAAATATTCCCAATTTCCTTTTAATAACATTTATTTAAACTTAATCAAATCAATCTTTATATTCTAAAATATTCATTCCAGAATATTCAAATTCTCTTTTTAAATAAACATCCTTAGAAATCCAATTTTAACTCAACTATTATCAATGAATGCCTTATATTCAAATTGGGAAACTTATTTATAAGGTACTCGTTTCAATGTTTCCAAAATTCCTATCTATCCAATCCTGATTTCAAAAAGAGAGATTCAAGATAGATTTCTAGAAAATAGTCGGTGCTTAGAAATGGACGAGCATTACCAATCAAATCCTAGATGATAATGACGGAATATTATTACTCTTAACAACCAAGCACAACCAAGAATCCAGTAAACTTCCACACTTTCAAAAATTCATAACGAAACTCAACTCAACGAAAAATCATAAAACCAACTTTAAAAAATATCGACTTGTCTAGAGCTTTGGTCCATGCAGATTTGGTGGGTTGCATGTGACTTGGGGGCTGTTCGTTTTGGTCAGCAAAGTCCAGGGTTTGGATTCTTGAGTTATATAGGTGATGGTTGGACGAATCGTCGGCTGATTCGTGTTCGTGGTGGCAAGGAGCTTTGACGGTGCGATTTTTGGGTGGTCCGACACTGTTTAGGTGGTCGCGTCATTTGGGGTCAGCGAGGAACTGAGCTTTGTTGCGTTTCATAATGGGTGGCGTCGGGTGTACTTAGTGTGCCAGGAGGGTAATGCTTAGGTGGAGATGTTCAACGGCGAAGATGAAATTGAATATCATGGCGAGGCGGAGGAGCGGTGGATGGACGATTGGGTCGGTAATGGTATGGAGGAAGTTTGGAAGTGGGAGTTTCATATTTTGAAAAGAAGGATTATTTTATTTAAGAGGGTAATTAGTTAAACTAATTTTGTAATTAGTAAATTAAGTATAAAATTAAATCTTTAACTTATAAATCGGATAATTTTTGCATACGAGGTCGAAATCTAGCGCGACGAATTGCGTTGTGCTCGTATCAATGAATAATACATCATGGAACTGAATTGGTAAGATTCGAAGCTTATGGAAATTTCACGCTAAATCGAACAACGCGAAAGCGACAATTGGAACTCTGGTGAGTTAAACTCACATTTTGGTTAACTAGTATGATATATAGTTGATAAAAATTTGTGATTGAAAGTTTGCATGATTTACTATTTAATATTTTGTTTTAGATGTATTCCCACCTCTGGAATGGATGAGATCATATTACGTTCCCGTGTGAGCAGATGACCCTTTGTATATGATCCCGCCTTGAAGCGGTTGATTTATATTATTGGGTTTTATACTGTATGTGATGCAGGGGACATGTTAGAGGGATCCAATAGGATTCCTCACACTGTTGATTTTACTTTTCATGTATACTATGATATACGACTTGTTGGATGCATATTTGATGACATGGATATGATTTTGCTTATTCAGTGCCTTAGTAGCATTAGGCCTTATTTTTGGTATTTTAAAATACTATAAAATAATGACTTTATTTCAAAAGGGATTTCAAAGTGATTTGGAAAATTATATATATTTTAATAATTTTTCTTGACTTATTTAAAGAAGAAATTTATATTAAAATAAAAAGTATGATTTTTGAATATTATAAATTAATAGTTTTATGAAATATTTTAGATAGAGATTTTTGAACTATGAAGAAAAGGTTTTTAAAAATCATATAAATTTATTCCATCTTTAAAAGATAAGGGATATGGTTTTAAAAAGAAGATAGCAATATTTTGGTATAAATATATTAACCATTTTGTATAAAGTGATATATACATACACACACACATACATACGTTAAAATTTATTTACAAATGTGGAATTTATAAATAGGATAATGTATAAATATGGTATTTTACAAATAAAGTGAAGATTTTTAAAATCGTATTTTTTTAATAAAAAGATAGATTTATAAATGGTGTGTATAAATAAAGGAAACCTTATCATTGGATAAATTAGGAAATAAATCACAGTTATGGATTTATAATGAGATGTTAGATGTTTTTTTAGAAAAAATAGTTGATTCTATTTTGGAAGCTGAAAGTGAGGATAAATTGGAGGATGTTAAATGATATTTTATAAATAGAAAGGAATTCATAAATATGAAAGCAACGTTCAAAAAAGATTGTAATTAATGTTTTAAATGGGGTTTTATGAATAAGTGAGATGACAAGGGATAGAGTTATAAATGGGGATTTACAAATAAAGGGATTTTATAGAAGGGAAGTTTATAAAATAGAAAGAGATTGTTAAATACAGATTTTAAATATGGAAAGGATTATGTTGAAAGTTAAGTATGGATTTTTATCAAGGAAATATATATGTGTGTGTGTGTGTGTGTGTTTGTGTTTTAAAAGTTATTTATTTATATTGATATTGTTTTAAAGTTTTTTATAAATATTTTGAAATGCTAATTATTTAAATTATTAATATGGTTTGAAATTAAGTATAATTGTTTATCAATTAGGTTTTAGAAATTAATTATTATTATTTATAATAATCCTGAAGATAAATTATTATTATTTTACTAAGAATGTTATGGAATTATTAATTATTACTTTTAAGATGTTTTTTATGTTAATTATTATTTATTATTATATAATAGTGTTTTAAAGTAAATGATTAAATTTTATTTATAATGGTTTTTTAGGTTTATAAGTAGGACTTTATAAACAATGTGGGTTTTATAAGAGGAATCTTATAACATGGTTTGGAAAACTTAAAGAAAGATTATCTACAAGATAAAAGAGTTTTTTTAAATGGTTTTAGGTATTTATAAATAATTTTAGAAATGGGTTTATAGATTATAAAAAGAGTTTTATAATTGGTTTTGTAGATTTATAATGGAGTTTATAAATGATTTTTGAATTCAATAAAAAGAAAATCCTCCCCAATGTTTAGTGAATATACTTACATCGATGAGATAAGTATATGGATATTTTTCCAACTATTGAAAAATAGGAATTTGTGATATATATATATATATATATATATCTTTGTAAAAATGATGTTGATTCAAGTATTTACAAAGTGAACTTAATCAATAAAAGATTAATTAAGGAGGCTAGTGGTTACTTATGTGCTTAACCAATGTTTGTTTCCTTATGGAATTAAATCTCTGATTTGAATGTTTGTTTATTTGATAGTTAAATAACCGATTATCGAATTAGGACCCAAAATGTAACTTTGGAAATATCAAGGAGAAATACATGAGTCATATGGCACAGTCATTTCGGATGATGTTACACTAGCGTATAAATCTCGTTTCATTCTCCTACGACAAATGATAAGGAAATCCTTAGAGTAATGGTTAGGAGGTGATCTCTGCTCTTATCTTTGACTGTTTATTTCTTAAAGAATTGGAGTTGAGTTTACCAGAAACTATTGAATGTTGTTTCGAAGAAACCGGGATTGGATATGTTGTTCGAGAACTACTTCGATCCAACTCAAGCGTTTCGAAGTGAAGACATCGTGAAGATGATGGAATTTGAAGACGGAGCTCTCAAGCATTTTCGTTCAGTCCTAGAATGAACTTGTATGGATGAATGCTGGCATTGCATTGTTGCCTGGAGGTCAGTATTAGCATTCCAAGTGGGAAGTGCTGTATAAAAGGTAAAACGTAGCATCGAGCCTCATCAACCGAAAAATGATAAAACTCGGGCATGCAGCAGGGCCAAGTGGGTTGCTCCCATCAGAGTATGATCATTCCAAGTTTAGATCAGTTATTATCTACTCATGTATGCTTCGAGGCCCAATTAACGAAAAGGGATGATCATATTCGGTGCTACTAGTTAAGCGGTAGGTCAGTCCTGTGTGATAGGGGTATAAGATGTTCTTGTCAGACCCAGGTGCATTTTATCCATAGATGTACCTTTTGAAGGTAGTTTCTTACCCTATTGTAGTATGGAATCCATTCCCCAATACGAACCTTTACGGTTTTAGATGTAGAACCTAGTATGTTGGAATTTAATAATGTAACAATTTTGGCTATGATTAATAAGTATTTGTATTCTAGACATTATTATAATATCAGAGGATTTTCTATAAAATTGTTTTGGTAATCGTAAGGTAAAAAATCATTCGTGTTTATGTATGGTATGGTCTTATGAGATACTTTTGATTTTAAAGGTTTTATAACTTAAAAATCCAATTTGTGTGTTTTCTCACGTTGGTTTTCAAGACTGACTCATATATTGTTTTTATATAATGCTCGAGTTAGATCGAGCATATTTACTTTAACGACCCGTATATTTTAAAGGTTTTTATAGCATAATTAATTGGATTTTTGTGAATTTTAAATAATAAAATTTTAAAATAATTTTTTTTTGATATTTGAATTACGTCTAATTAAACATAGCGAATGGTAAATTTTCAATTAATAATATGGAAGTTTATTTTCTTGTGTAATTTTATTTTAATTTAAATCAGTTAATATTTGATGGTAATAAAATAATTTTCAAACTTGAATATGTTTATACAGAAAATTTGTAAATCATCTTCTGAGTGAGACGTCATATTACGTTTCTCCAAATTTGGAATTCACTAGCTCATTTATCTTATTTTCGACAGATTAGCAACAATTTCGGTACCGATTATCGACTTTTGATAGGATGATCGTACCACTAATACCTGTATACTGTTTTGATTACCTCGTCGTACTGATCTCTGCAGTATATTCTTTTCTGTATTTTGAGGTCCGATACGCTGCGGAACGATTGAACGCTTCATTGTAACGGTACCATAAATTGTGACTTTCAGCTTCCCTGTTCTTTTCAAATTTGAAACGTATAGCCTGTACCATAATAACTTGCTTTAATGAGTCAGCTAAATCTTTGCTGTACCGTTGCTACTACGTTAAACCCCTATATAGTTCAAACCTATTTCTATTCCTAACCTACTGTTTCTTCTTTAATAAATTAAATATATTGTTGAGGTATAAAGTAATATATATATATATATATATATATATATGAGCAGGCTCCACATTTTTCAGATCTGAAGCTTTCATCTTCCTCTAATTCCACCTCTCTCTCCCCTAGCCTTTCTTCCTTCTTCTTTTTATGCTCGACCAAACCTGATACTCTCCATCACCATCGGCCTTCATTTACATCTCCATATTTTTTTCCAGACATTAATACCTCCTTCGCCTTCTTCCCTTCCTTTATGTCAAACTCACCCTTCACCACCTCATACTAACCTCGACCGGAGCCTCCATGCCTCCACCTTCCACCGAGACTGCCCACTCCCTTCTCTTCCCCTCCGACCAATCATCAACTCGCATGACCGCCCGTAACCCCTCCAGCCATGCATGCGTCACCATCAAGTCGTGGCAGCACCCTCTTCCACCATCTGAACCCCTGACCAACTCTGACCGCTCTTCCCCGCCGGGACCCCCTGACCTCCATAAACCTCCTCCTTCCCTCTCAAATCCGAGCTCTCCATCTTCTTTCCTTACTGGTATATATGTGCATGTTCGGTTATTTATAAAAGTTGTGTAAGTTTGTTTATTTATATATATATATATATTTACAGTATATATATTAGTATATTATATGGTAAAGTATTGATTTGAATGTAAGTTAATACTTTAAATTAAAATTTTGAAACAGTTATAATATATAATATATATATAGAGTATAATAATTTATATATAAAGCCTGTGGAATGAATGATAGATGAGTTGTTTATATATATATATATATATATATATATATATATATATATATATATATATATATCAAGTTGTTTGCGTATATAAGTAACTCAAGTACATATAATATGTTTCGATTTTTTTAGTCACGGCTTATATTGGTATATATATAAGTTATACATTCACTACATATTAGTTTTACAGTTTGTATATACTTCAAATATATATATATATATATATAATTTATTAATACATATTTTTTCATATTGATAGTTTTTTGAAAGTAATATGTTTTAAAAGTTATATAGTTATATATATATATATATATATCAGTGTTTAAGATAGATGTATTTGTTCTATTATGTGTGTTTTATTTAAAACAATGATTTTAATATATTTAAATTTAAAATGTCTTTGAATTTAGAATATGATGTAAATGGAAATATATAGTTATATATTATTATATAGATATGAGTTCACTTATACCGATGATCTTCTTCAATTCAGCTCTGATTTGATCTCGCCAATTCTGATTTATCAGTTTTGTTCATGGAAACTTGTGCCAATCCTACTTTTCTTCGGAATTCGTAGCTTGTTCTGTTGTCAAACTCCTCAAACCTCGAAAGATGAGAAATCACTCACGATTAACATTCTTATATTTATTAAATTTGATTTCAATTGAAACAACATTTAAAATATGTTGCTGTTAGTTATTTACATTGTTATATATATGCTATTATCTGTATCTGTTCACCTATGATATCTGACACCATTATCTATTATTTATATTGATGTTATATGCTTGTTATTTATTATCATATCTGTTCTCACTCTGCAAGTTCCATGTTAGTATAGAATTCACTATGGGTTGAAATGATATATACCCGTACGATCTGTAGAATAGGAGAAAATCGTTATGGGTTGAAATGATAAACCCAAGCGATTTTCATTTGAATTGAATTTGGGATTGCGGGTTGAAATGATATATATACCCGTATATGTTTAAACTACGGATTGAAATGATAAATATCTGTATCACTTGACCGTAGGATAGAAAATTTTATACAGACGCCATTGGTATATACATACATACATACATACATACATACATATATACATTCAAAATGATTTCTTTAGTTTTGAAAAAAAATATAGATGGTTTTATTTAAATTCGAAAATATTATGTATATGAATAAGTTTTGATATAAAATAGATTTAATAGTAAGCTTTCAATTTAGTAAAGTTTGATCTAAGTAAAATATAATATGTTTAAGTAATTATTTGAAAATTATATTTTAAAATAGATTTTATAATGATTTCTATAAGTTAAGGTTGGAAAGATTGATTTGAATTTATTCGAATTGTATTTAATTAAGAATTTTGTTCAATTAAAACGATTTGAAACTTATTGAATTTGAGGGTTTTAAGATATAATTTTATAACTGGATTTCAATTTAAAGTGATTAAATGAAAATTTTAAGTTTAAATAAATCGAAGGAAATATTTAGTTTAATATAATTAAGGTTATTTAAATGATGTTGGATTTATTAAGTAAGTATTTCAAAACTATATAATAATGAAGTTAAAATAAGATATATATATATATATATATATATATATATATATATATATATGAAATTATCAAATCTAGTTTTGGAATGTTTGAATATTAAAGCTTTGAAATATAATGAAATTTAAATGGTTTATTTTTGTGGTTCAAATTAGTATTTGAAATCGATATAACTTGAAATAATTTATTGATAAACTGAATTGAATCGAAGTTAAAGAATTGATATTGAATTAAATTGGAATTTTGGAATTTCAAGTTGATTTGGATTGATTTGTGAAATTTGAGGAAACTATTTTATTATATCAAGTATTTTTAAATTATATTTTACTTTATAAACTATTTTAATATAAACTATTTTATAAAACTATTTTATTATATATTATTATTAATATCTAAACTATTTAAGTGGTGGAAGTTATGGTTTCAAAGTTATGGTTTTCTAAAGAATTATGATTTCAAAGTGTTTTGGGTTTCGGAATGTTGTAACTTTGAAAGTGATATAATTTGGAAATAGATATATTTGAAATGGAAATGGTATTTTTGTTTTGAAGTATAAATTATTTTGAAATGACCACGATGTTATAATCACGTTTGGTGTTAATAGCGTATATTTCTACATAGTAGATAGTCTTACGGATCCTTATAGGATGGTTATCCCAAACATCCTTTAAGTTAATCATATTTCAGTCGATATTTCACTTGACTTGGATTTATTGATATAAGAATGTTAATCCCGACTCGAGTGTTTTTTGTTTTGCTTTACGCTCGGGTCAGACTGAGTGACACCGCATTTGAGACTCGCCTTTGGAATTTGGAGCTTCGCTTGGAGATCCAACTATTGATTCAGTTTTCAGCTTTTCCTGTTGATTTGTTCAGAGATGTCATCTGTTCGTATTCGAGACTTCGGTGTATTTGAGATACTCTGCTGTATTTTATTTCTAACTCTTATGTTTATATTGTAGCTTCATGAACTACTATTTATCTCTTCCGCTGCATTATTATAATATTACTCTGTGTCTGTGATTTTGTGTTTGATTTATTTACTGTATATGAAGAGTTTTGCCAAATATAAATTAACAATATGATATTTTGAGTTCAAGTCCGGCATGTGCGGATGCGAAAGGCACGAAATAACGGGTCGTTGCATGTGGTATCAGATCTTTGGTTTTAGGCAAGCATATGTAGTAGATTTAATTACAGAATTACTTTCGTTCGTGCTTTAGTCTCTTCCTCTTTGATTCGGTTTCCTTTGAATTTTGGAACGCTCCCACTTGTTATGAAACCCATTCTTGTCTTTCCCTATTTGTATTCTTTTGGTTCTGGAGCATCCCACAACTCAACTTCGAATGATCACTATAAAATCGGCGATCCCACCAATCTTTGAATGATTTGTAAAGGGGTGAAACTCCTTTACAATTAGCGTTGATTCACCGGAGATTTCTATACCCTCGGTTTAGATGCTGCTATCTCTTGCTATGAAGAATTCTATCTTTGGCGATCGAATGTCGATTTGCCTTAGAATTCCACATCGATCATATTCCTGAAGTCACGTTTGACCCGGTTATGGTCGCCCGTGATTTATATAAGTATATCCATCTTCTACTTTGTAATTTAATTATCTCATCTTCGTTCGAGCCTATCTTCGAATCAGAATTTTATTTGATTAGAGTTCTTTTAACTTAAATCTCTATCTTTGTTCTGAAATCCATTCTTGAATCATCCTTTGAAAAATCGTGTTTGTTTGCATTTTAGAAATTGTTTTATATATCGAAATTATTATCTTGATAAGTATGATTATATTATATATATAAAAATGAAAATGTTTTCGATAAAGATTATATGCCTTAAAAAACGAGAATTTGAAGTTTCGAAAGGATTTGAAAGTTTGAATTCTATATAAGAAATTGACTTATATAAAATGATTTATAACTGAGGGGTTTTGAATTTGAAATTTGAGAAATTGAACTCTGGTATTTTGAAAATTGGTTTCAAGATTTTTAAATATATAACAATACGATTTGAAAGTATTTTCTGAATAAGAAACATTTCAAATGACACCAAATGAATTCCAATGATTTCAAAGAAATTTCAAAGAAGTTTTCAAGAAAATAGAAGTCCAGAACTCACTTATGTCACTGGAAAATAATTTCGGTGATGAGTGCACGCATCATCGACATTGCTTTTTGAGTTTCAGGGTCGGGGAGAGGCCACTTTAGTAGCTTTGCTATGCGAATGATTTTGTGAAACCAATTTTGATTTCAAATTCCGAAGTATGATTTGATATTCGAAAGATATATGTATATATATTTGAAACGATTTGAAGTGAGCCCAGTGTTCAGTCCTCAAGTTTCGAATTTGATTCAGTATAACCCTATCTATTGAAATTAATTTACTAATTGGTTGCTGATTTCCAACTCTTGGATTAGAAATTTGATTTCTCCGACTATTTTGAATGTTTGAACATTTCCAAATCGAGGTTTAATTTTCAAAGCTAAGTAATTTCGAGAAGTATAAATTATTTGATAAAGTATATAAGTTTAGTTTTGTATGTTAAAGTATGAAGTAATATGATTTAAATAAGTTTGAAACTGTTCTGCTAAGTAAATGAATAAGACTATTTTGAATTATACTAATATGAAATTTAATTTTGAAATGTCTTGAATAAGATTTAGTGTTAAATGTTTTTAACTTAGTATCATCTTTTATAAAACTATACGTATATATATAGAATAATAATTTTCAAAAGGTAAATTGGATCTTTCAAATATAAATAAATAGTTTAAAGGTTTTGAAGGGATGGTTATAAACTTGGTGATCATTTTTGGGTATAATCGATTTTGAGAAAAATATTTGGTTTCAAAAATAGATTGGAATTTAAAACCCAGTATTTATATGATGATTTTGAAAATGAATTTGTTTGACCTAAATTATGTTGATTTGGAAACTAGGATTAGTTTCTAAACCTATTATTTTAGAAACTTTAAAACTGAAGATATTTAATTTGGAAGAAAGAATTTGGTGAAATCGTATATGATTTTTAAACTGAACTGATATTGAAACAAATTGAAATTGAGAGCCTTATTTTATTAAATATTTGATTTGGGAGTTATCGAACTTATATAAAATTGATTTGTATAAGTATGATGCTGATTGGAAAACTGTTGATTTGGAAAGGCACTCAATTTGAAAAGCGAAATCTTATATAATTGAAGTCTATATAAGTGTGATTGATATACTATTGATTTTGGAAAGTATTGGATTTGAAAATGAAAACATATATATAATTGACTTTATATAAGTATGATATTTGAAATTGATTTGAAAGGGTACTATATGATACATATTTTCGAAGTAAAGACATGGAAAGTGTCTTTTGCTTGATATCCTCTTTATGGCCACATTTTGGATTCATTATATCGCTATTATTCTCTTTGATTCTGGTTTTCCAGATATGATACTCGAGTGTCCTTCGAATTCCATGGCGTTACCCATGGTCTTACGAACTCGACTGCATAGCGTAATTCGCAAGGCAATGATTACTTAAAAGGTACAGATGTTTTCTAGGGGATCCAGGCGTAACCGTTTTGTATCTGCGATCTATGGTCGTTTTAGTAGCGTAATCCGCAAGGCAGAGATTGCTTAAAGGGTACGGATGTTTCCTGGGGGATCCAGGCGTAACCATTGTGTATCCACGGTCTACAAGTTTTTTTGTTATCGCAGCGTAATCTGCAAGGCAGAGATTACTTAAAGGATACGGATGTTTCCTAGGGGATCCAGGCATAACCATTCCGTATCCGCAGTTTACGTTTTTTTTTGTTATCATGGCGAAATTTGCAAGGCAGTGATTGCTTAAAAAGTACGGATGTTTCTTGGGGTACCCAAGCATAACCATTGTGTATCTGCGATCATGATTCGATTCAGTTGATTTGTTTGGATTGTACTTTCCATATCGGTTTTGAAGGTTTTTCGAGTATTTTCACTGGGTGTTGAAACAGGTCTACTAAGTACTTGGAGAATTCTAGCTATGCGTCTGATCAACGCATGGCCAGAGTCTGCAAGAACGAGGATAAACTTGGTAAGACATCGAGTTATAAAAGTATTTTGATAAATTATCATACAAAGGATATTTTGATCATTTTTTCTTTCTTTCTAAATAATTTAAAATGTTTAAAATATTGTTTATTTATATACTACATGGGTTAATAGTAAATTATTAGTGTTATAAATATTTTTGAGGTTATTAATTAAATAAAACATATTTAAAGAAAATGATTATTGATTTATTACTAACGTTTGAAAAGCATCTTGCGACAAATTAATAAATTTATGAATTATGGATTTAATGTTTTCAATAGCTTCTTTGTAAATATAACTAATGATGTAAATAATTGTTTTCAAATAGTTTTCATATATTTATAAAGGTGTTTTTTTTTAAAAACCCTACTCCGGAGGGTAGAGCTAGGGGATACAGCTGTCCGCCACACTGACCCCCCTTTTTAGCCAGCCCAGCCAAGAGCATTAATCCACTATCATGTTCGGCTTTGTTGAGGATAGACCACTCAAGGCCTTAAGGGAAACATATCTCAGCTGCGGGACTCGAACCCGCAACCTCCAGGAACTTTGTTTCACAATTGCAAGGTGGTTCTCAACCAGCTGAGCTATGCTCGCGGACATATAAAAGGTATTTATAAAGGAAGCAAGAAATTTTACAAATTGGTTTGAAAAATATTGAAGTATTAAAGACAATTGAATTGCAAATGAAGTTTTCAAAAGAATATTTCAAGTAAAATTTATATAGTTTTAAATTAATTGTTTATCTTTGTCTTTCAATCTATTTTTCTTTCTGGTTGTTTATATTCTCCTACCTTCTTCCTTTTCGGGGACGAAAAGTTTTGAGTGGGGGAGAGTGTAATGACCCGTAATTTTTAACGGTTTTAATAACATAATTAATTGAATTTTTGTAAAATTTTAAATGATAAAATTTTGAAATAAAAAAATTTGATATTTAAATTACGTCTAATTAAACATAGCAAATGGTAAATTTTCAATTAATAATATGGAAGTTTATTTTCTTGTGTGATTTTATTTCAATTTAAATCAGTTAATATTTGATGGTAATAAAATAATTTCCAAACCTGAATATTTTTATACAGAAAATTTGAAAATCATCTTCTGAATAAGACGTCATATTTCGTTTCTCCAAATTTAGAATTCTCTAGCCCCGTTTATCTTATTTTCGACAGATTTGCAACATTTTCGGTATCGACTATCGACTTTTGATAGAATGATCGTACCACTAATATATGTATACCATTTTGATCGCCTCGTCGTACTGATCTCCGCAATATATTCTTTTCTGTATTTTGAGGTCCGATACGCTGCGAAAAGATTGAACGGTTCATTATAACGGTGCCATAAATTGTGACTTTCAACTTCCCTGTTCTTTTCAAATTTGAAACGTATAACATGTACCATAATAATTTGCTTTAATGAGTCAGTTGAATCTTTGCGGTACCGTTGCTACTACATTAAACCTCTATATAATTCAAACCTATTTCTATTCCTAAACTACCGTTTCTTCTTCAATAAATTAAATATATTGTTAAAGTATAAAGTAATATATATGAGCAGGCTCCACATTTTTCAGATTGAAGCTTTCATCTTCCTCCAATTCCACCTCTCTCTCCCCCTAGCCTTTCTTCCTTCTTCTTTTTATGCTCGCCCAAACCTGAGACTCTCCGTCACCATCGGCCTTCATTTACATCTCCTTTTTTTTCCAGACGTCAATATCTCCTTCGCCTTCTTCCCTTCCTCTACGTCAAACTCACCCTTCACGACCTCAAGCTGACCTCGACCGGAGCCTCCATACCTCCACCTTCCATCGAGACTACCCACTCCCTTCTCTTCCCCTCCGACCAATCATCAACTTGCACGACCGCCCGTAACCCCTCCAGCCATGCATGCGTCACCATCGAAGTCGTGACAGCGCCCTCTTCCACCATCCGAACCCCTGACCAACTCCGGTCGCTCTTCCCCGCCGAGATCCCCTGACCGCCATAAACCTCCTCCTCCCCTCTCAAATTCGAGCTCTCCGTCTTCTTTCCTTAACTGGTATATATGTGTATGTTCGGTTATTTATAAAAGCTGTGTAAGTTTGTTTATATATATATATATATATATATATATATATATATATATATATTTACAGTTTATATATTAGTATATTATATGGTAAAGTATTGATTTGAATGTACGTTAATACTCTAAATTAAAATTTTGAAACAGATATAACATTATATATATATATATGTATGTGTAGAATATAATAATTTATATATAAAGCCTGTGGAATGAATGATAGATGAGTTGTTTATATATATATATATATATATATACACATATATATCAAGTTGTTTGCATATATAAATAACTCAAGTGCGTATAATATGTTTCGATTTTTTTAGTCGCATCTTATATTGGTATACATATATATAAGTTATACATTCACTACATATTAGTTTTACAGTTTGTATATACTTTAAATATATATATTATTTATTAATACATATTTTTTCATATTGATAGTTTTATGAAAGTAATATGTTTTGAAAGTTATATAGTTATATATATCAGTGTTTAAGATAGATATATTTGTTCTATTATGTGTGTTTTATTTAAAACAATGATTTTAATATATTTAAATTTAAAATGTGTTTGAATTTAGAATATGATGTAAATGGAAATATATAGTTATATATTATTATATATATATATATGAGTTCAATTTTACCGATGATCTTCGTTAATTCAGCTCTGATTTGATCTCGCCAATTCTGATTTATCGGCTTTGTTCGTCGAAATTCGTGCCAATCCTGCTTTTCTTCGGAATTCGTAGCTTGTTCTGTTGTCAAACTCCTCTAACCTCGAAAGGTGAGTAATCACTCACGATTAACATTCTTATATTTATTAAATTTTATTTCAATTGAAACGACAATTGAAATATGCCGCTGTTAGTTATTTACATTGTTATATATATGCTATTATCTGTATTTGTTCACCTGTGATATCTGACACCATTATCTATTATTTATATTGATGATACATGTCTGTCATTTATTATCATATTTGTTCCCACTCTGCAAGTTCCCTGTTAGTATAGAATTCACTATAGGTTGAAATGATACATACCCGAATGATCTATAGAACAGGAGAAAATCGTTATGGGTTGAAATGATAAACCTAAGCGATTTTCATTTGAATTGAATTTGGGATTGCGGGTTGAAATGATATATACCCATATATATTTAAACTACGGATTGAAATGATATATGTATCACTTGACCATAGGATAGAAAATTTTATACAGACACCATTGGTGTGTGTGTGTGTATTCAAAACGGTTTCTATGGTTTTGAAAGAAAATATATATGGTTTTATTTAAATTTGAAAATATTATGTATATGAATAAGTTTTGATATAAAATAGATTTAATGATAAGCTTTAAATTTAGTAAAGTTTGATTTAAGTAAAATATAATATGTTTAAGTATTTATTTAAAAATTATATTTTAAAATATATTTTATAATGATTTCTATAAGTTAAGGTTGGAAAGACCGATTTGAATTTATTAAAAATTGTATTTAATTAAGAATTTTGTTTAATTAAATCGATTTGAAACTTATCGAATTTGAGGGTTTTAAGATGTGATTTTATAACTGGATTTCGATTTAAAGTGATTAAATGGATATTTTAAGTTTTAATAAATCGAAGGAAATATTTAGTTTAATGTAACTTAAGGTTATTTAAATGATGTTAGATTTATTAAGTGAATTTCAAAACTAAGTAATAATGAAGTTAAAATAAGATATATATGAAATTATCAAATCTAGTTTTGGAATGTTTGAATATTAAATCTTTGAAATATATTGAAATTTAAATGGTTTATTTTTGTGGTTCAAACTGGCATTTGAAATCGATATAACTTGAAATAATTTATTGATAAACTGAATTGAATCGAAGTTAAAGAATTGAGATTGAATTAAATTGGAATTTTGGAATTCAAGTTGATTTGGATTGATTTGTGAAATTTGAGGAAACTATATTATTACATAAAGTATTTTTAAATTATATTTTACTTTATAAACTATTTTAATATAAACTATTTTAATATAAAATATTTTAATATAAACCAATTTTTATATAAAATATTTTTATATAAACTATTTTATAAAACTATTTTATTATATATTATTATTAATATCTAAGCTATTTAAGTGGTGGAAGTTATGGTTTTAAAGTTATGGTTTTCCAAAGAATTATGATTTCAAAGTGTTTTGGGTTTCGGAAGTGTTGTAACTTTGAAAGCGCTATAATTTGGAAATAGATATATTTGAAATGGAAATGATATTTTTGTTTTGAAGTATAAATTATTTTGAAATGACCACGGTGTTATAATGACGTTTGGTTGTTAACAGCGTATATTTAAACATAGTAGATAGTCCCACAGATCCTTAGAGGATGATTATCCCAAACATCCTTTAAGTTAATTGTATTTCAGTTGATATTTCACTTGAATTAGATTTATTGATATAAGAACGTTAATCCTGACTCGAGTGTTTTGTGTTTTGCTTTACGCTCGGGTCAGACTGAGTGACATAGCATTTGAGACTCACCTTTTGAATTTGGAGCTTCGCTTGGAGATCCAACTATCGATTCAGCTTTCAGCTTTTCCAGTTGATTTGTTCAGAGATGTCATATATTCGTATTCGAGACTTCAGCATATTTGAGATATTATGCTGTATTTTATTTCTAACTCTGATGTTTACATAGTAGCTTTATGAACTACTATTTATCTCTTCCGCTGCATTATTATTATGTTACTCTGTGTCTGTGATTCTGTGATTGATTTATTTACTGTATATGCTGAGTTTTGCCAAATATAAATTAACAATCTGATATTTTGAGTAATTCAAGTCCGGTATGTGCGGATGCGAATGGCACGAAATAAAGGATCGTTACATTTACATATTGATTTGGATGCATTGGAGCTCAGGAGACGAGTTGGAGGTCTTCAAGTCATATTCACGTATATGTTTATTTTCCGCTGCTCTGTTGTTGAAATCATCAGCACTTATGAGAACGGGTTGTTATAACTGTCCAGGATGATGATTGTGATTTGTTGTTGTACTCTGATTGATGTATGTATGTAACAGTTTCTCTTTTGTAAAGATCATTGATATTATATTATATATTGTTCCGCTGCGATTGTGAGATTATGTGTTGTTTTCAGTTTTCTTTTTCTCTCTTCTTTCTTCTTCTCTTCTTCTTTCTTCTTTCTTTTCCCCAAAAATCGGATTTTCGGCATTCGATTGCTCGACATGAAATATAGTGGACGTATTAGTGTCGATTTTCGAGGATCGAAAATCTTGAGTTGTTACACCATCAAAGAGTGAGTGGATAGACACGCTTTAGACATTGAGTCCCCCCGTTGGAAAGCTAGTGGATGGTGCGACGACCCAACTTTCTTACCCCAGAAAGTCGCATCATCTTTAAGAAAGAAAGAGATAGAAAAGAGAAAAGATAGAGAAGAAGAAAGGAACAACATCAGAATCTAAACAGCGGAACGAATAAATTACATTAATCACATAATACTTTACATAGTATCATATACATCAGAGTTACACAGCTAAAACAACAAATACTGGACAGTTATAGACACCTATCTAGTTATACAACTCAAAGACAACAACTCAGAGAACACACAGCGGAATACTCTATAGCTATACGCAGAAGCCTCCTGCTCCATTTGCTCCTCCAGAATTCGTCAAGCCAACCTAAAATCTAACCTGAATCCCTTGGCTACTCGTAAAAATTTGAGTACCCAAGAGTTTAAGAAAAACAGAATAAACTCCGAGTCAGACATGGGTCTGGTGTGAGTAAACGGTTAAAGTTGCTTAACTTTAAAAACCTTTGAAAAGAAAAGGTATCACGTAAGACTTCCCACACATAAACATGGAAAAGTTTTTACCTTACGCTAACCAAAACATTTGATAGGAAATCCGATGATATTATAATAGGGTCTAGGGTTTTCAAGTAAAATACAGAAATAGCTGGAATGCTTGCATCTCACGTTCCAACATAGTTGGGCACAACTAATACGTATGACACTTATTGGATTTTGGATTCCATACAATGGCAGGGCTACTGGGGTACCGCCTGTCACAGTACGTGGCCTAGATCATCGTACCGAGGACCACTCCTGATCCCCTGCAACACAAAGCCGGACCCATTCCTTACTGAACAGTTTCAAATAAGACAACCCCGGCGGATGTAGCTATTCAACCGCCCACACAGCCGAAATAAAAAGCGACCTCTAGACATGGGTAAATCTTACTCTCAAGTGGGGGCTACCCACGAAGGCTTGCTGCACCTCCCCTGTTTTAGCCATTCCCGGTTGATGAGGCTTGAGGTTACGATTACCTTTAGTGAAAACATCACTTAGAATGCTCATCGTCCACCTGACGATGTTCTGAAAGCATTCATTCCATACAAGTTCGTTCCGGGTTCGAACGAAACCGAAGGCATTATCTCGTTACACTCATTTTGAAATCACCCTCAGAGTTAACGACAATAACCCTTGCACTCTAAACCACCATCTCGAACCTATAAGAACTAGTTCCGTCAAACTCATTACGGAATCACCCACAGAGTTATACTGACGTATATCCCTTACACCTCGAGTCTTCACAAAGCTCCACTTAGATTCACGACCTAACGTTAATTGGAATCGATGTAGTTTTCGGATATCCAAATATGGAAACCCGATCCCGGTCTCATCGAAATCCAAAGCGTGTCTTTTAAGTCCAAGTTGCTTTAAAGGTTTTAAAACAATTAAATTCAACTATCTCTATACACACAGAATAGATAATTCACAAGTCACAATTGATAATCAACATTATCAAATAATAGGTAATCCACATTATCAATATCATAATAGATAATCCATATATCACATCCCAATTGATAACCTATGTAATCATCACAATACAACCAAGTAGTCATACCATACAACCATACTTATCTCATTACTGAGATCACAAAGCATTCAAGACAATCAATGTCATCCATTCATACATAAGCAATGATTTACTCATACCATAATATAATTAATTTAAAATGAATTAAATTAACTATCTCTGTCTCTAATTAATTTAAAGTGAATTAAATTAATTACTTAATCTCTTAATTAATTTAAAATTAATTAAATTAATTACCTTCATCATAATAAATCTTGCTTGCCTATTCTTCAATTAAACAAATTAATTAATCATCATCTAATTAATCAACCTTGATTAATTAACTCTTAATAAAGTAATTAATCCTTAATTATTTTCATTAATCATATCAATTAATGAACCTTAATTAATTACTTCCATTAATTAATTAACTATAATTAATTACATTATTTCTTAATTAATTACATTAATTCATCATGCTTAATTAATTTCTTTAAATTAATTAACTTAAATAAACAGTAATTAATTATTCTTAATTACCTCTTAATTACTTTATAAATTCTTTTATTTATTACACCAAGTAATAAACTTTTAATTACTTTAACAAGTAATTATCCATTTAAAATTTCTCCCAAATCAGTAATTTTACTTTAACTCTATTACCTCTATAATTTATCAATTACTTATCTTAAGTAATTACCCTTATCAAAACTTTATTAAGTAATCATACTTAATCTTTATCAAGTGACTATATTTAATTAATTAACAAATTAATTAACTTACTTGATCATACCTATCTCATTAATTATAATTGAGTAATTCATCCCTTAATTACTCATTAACCAATTAATCTTCAATTAACAGATTAATTATCATCAACTATTAATTAATAAACCTTAATTATTAATCAATCCTTTAATACAAAGTAATTAATCACTAATTACCTTTATAATTAATTAATTAACCTTAATTAACCAATTAATTATCTCTTAATCATTAATTAATAAACTTAATTATTAATTAACAATCTTAATTACAAATTAATTAATCCATAATTAAAATTAATTAATTGATTAACCTTAAATAAAAATAGTTAATTAATTCTTAATTAACTAGCATTATATTTTAATAATCCTTTAATTATTAATTAAGAAAACCCAATTAAAACTTAATAAAACCTTTATTAAGTATTAATTAATTACTATTTTAATTAACCCTTAATTACTTAATTAATAAGTAATTATAATTAATCATTTGTCATTAATTAAATCATCATATTAATTAATAGTTAACTAAATAAATAATTATACCTAATTAATTACTTAATTAACCCCCTTTAAAATAATAATTAAATTAATTAATTAACTTAAAGTTTCTTAATTAACTATCTAATTACAAATTATTAATACTTAATTATTATTTAAGATAAACATTATCTTAAATAATCTTGAAATCTTTATTTAACTTAATTCATTAATTAAATTAAATTATAAAGAAATCATTAATTATTTTCCTTAATTATTAATTAACAATTCTGATTCCAAGTTAATAAATTATCTTAGACTTTAATTTGTTAATTTTAAATCATTTTACACTAATTAATTTAAATAAAACATTTACTTAAAATTCCCTTTTATATTTCAAAATAAGTTTTGAAATAATATTAAGATTTTAACTTAAGACATTTAAAACATCATACAAATTTATTCATAAAAACAAATCAATTTCAAAAACAAGAATTTTAATTTAACTTAAACTTTTTAAAGTTTAAAACTTATTTTATATTTTAAACTAAATATCAGGTTGAACATTAATTTGGGTTCAACCTATATATATATATTTGAATTCAAGTACAAGTACATTTTTTTCTTTAAAACAATCTGCCCCTTTTAAAATTTTAAAACTGTTTTAAATTAAAACTTAAAAACTGTTAAAACAAAACAGCTAAACACTGCAACTCAAAACCCTGTGACCATACAAGTAATACCCCGAGCCACAACCACATGTACTCGAGCTTTCCCCCGAGTCTCCTCCCTTATTATCCGAGCTATAACCCAGTAACACAAACAAAACAAAACCCAAATCACCCTGACAACCACCAACTCCCCCGTGCAACATGCACCGATGCCGGCTCCACTCCGATCAACGTCGAACCCACCAACAAGCCATTCCACCACCCTACAGACATCCGCGACCCACAGAACACCATCACCTATCCTGATTCAAAATCGAGCGACCTCGTGGTTACTGAACCCAAGCATCATCAGCAAAACCCCCAAAATCATCGCCTCCAATCAACAATAATCGCCACCACTCCGGCCATAGGTCACTGACCCACCATGCTCCCTTCATCCAAGATTTCATCCCACTCGATTTGGAGAAGAAGATGCCGTGATTCAATTTACAGTAGAACCCAAAACTAGGTTAAAAATCAAGTTCGTGCAAAATCAAACTCCTCGGTGATTTAAAAATCCTTCAACTATTTTTGCTACTCCCACCGATACTTCACCTAACTCCATCCATAATCTCAAGCCACCCAGTTACACAGAATCAACAGAATTCACCAAAAACCCATTCCCGGATAAACCCCAAATTCTAGCTTAATACAAACTTAAAAATTGTGAATTTCTTTTTAAAATTCATAATTTTCAATGACATTTTAGTTTATATAATTGTTTTAACCAAATTAAATACTTGCTTCAAACATTGAGGATAAATTTGTTTATTGCATTTTTTTTCAGATAACTTCAAATTCCAGAACTTAGTTTTATTTTTAGTTCTTAGTTTATACTTAAACTACTTATTTTGTTTTGAATCTATGTTCTAATAGTTGTTTAAACAAAAATAGCTTGAAGTTTAGATTTTAACTTAATTCTGCAGTAAGTAAAAAAAAAACAGGGAGGATCAATGCAAACAAGCATGCACAGTTTCAAATCATAACAAACATATTAACATTTATATCTACACAGAGGCAAACTTATATGTATATAAACATCATCACAAACTCATAGCAACAGCTAATTAACTAATTAAGTTTTAGTAAAAATGTTTACTCACCTTTTAATCAAAATGCAGAGATGATAAAACTGGAAACTTCAAAAGATTATGAGCTTGAACTTGCAGAAATGCTTGAATATGAAGATGAACTCCTTTTCTTGATACATTGCTTCAGGTTTTCATGCATAAGAATATTGATGCAGACATGGGTAATTGCAGATCTAAATTGATAGCTTGCATGCATTTGAAGATTTAAGGCAGATACTTGAGTTTGAGGAATAAATGCAAATTTTGTTTTGAGAAAAACTGCAGGCTTTAGATCATAGAATGATTTGCACACAAAAATTCAGGTTTTTTTGTTATTGTTTGAGTTTGAGGAGGTTTCAGATTTTAAATTTGAGGATTGTTTCAAATTTTTAGGCAACAGAGATTAAATGTTTCAGGCTTTGTTTTGAGCATTTGTTTGAATTGAAGAGCTTCAGTTAAAATTTTGCAGATTTGTTTTAAGGATTTCTGGTTTTGGGTGATGAATAAGGTGCATTGATGGTTTTAGTTTTCTTTTAAGTATGAACAAAGATTTTAAAGAAAAAAAAAATATGAGAAAGAGTGTTTATATAGGATAAATTTTCAGATTTTATAAATTAAAAAGAAAATACAAAAGAGAATGGACACTTGTCTCTAATTTCATTAATGTTGTAACACTTGTTAACATGGTGTCTTAAAACAAAACATTTGTCAAATTGAGTTTGTTTTAATTTTAAAAGAAATTTAAAAACCCCTTTAAATAAATTTCCTAATTACTAATATGCTTCTTAAATTTAAAAATACTCTTCTAATTAAATATCTAATAAACAAATATACTTATACATTTATAAACGTATGCTAATTTATATAAAATACAATCTTTAAAAATAAATGAAACCAAATATAATTTAAATAAAATTATAAAACATTTCAACCTTATTTTAAAATGTTATTTCAAAAGCCTTGCATTTATTTTATTAAATAAATACAAATCAAATTTCTATAAAAGAAATAAAACAGATCTTATTTTTAATTAAAAACATTATCTATGTAATTTAAACCAAACTATATTAGTAATATGTATGTATATCCTTTAAATTCAAATTTATATTTCAAATTAAAGTCAAATTTAAAAACCAAATCCAAAAATCATTTTAAATAAATAAATATCAATTTTTAAATAAGCATATATTATTTACAAATAATTTATCCTATTTTAAAATCAATTTAAAATACACAGATTTAAATACACAGATATAAATGCATTTTAAACACACTTATAAATTTTGAGGACAATATACCAATTTATAACCATAATTAAAACATTATATTATTATTACTTGATTAATTATCTTTGAAAATAACAATTTTATCAATTTCAAATAATTTAAATTAAGAGATTATCACATTTTAAACTCCTGAAAATTCCGGGATATTACAGATGGCTTGATATAAATTAACGATCCGGAGAGATCAAAACTTAACATTTAGATATGAACACCTCTTGATTTGAAATGATTTGATAATGATGACTAAATGATTGATAAATATCATTGCATTGATCCGGTTGAATTTACTTGTGATGGAATGCTGGATAATACTATATAGTTTATAAATAATACTCCAGTCGAGGGCAATACGCCACTACGATTTATAATGCACGATAGCATGGTAGGTGATCTATGATATATTGAATCCCGAGAAAACAAACACTGAATGATAGTGATTGTTGATATTTGGCAAGGATTTGAGTCCTTAGCCATGATGGGCCTAGAATAACCTTTGATTTGCAGGTGGATCCGAGAGAACCGGATGATTTGTCATGATTTGATAAAAATATAGCCAGAGCGTAATTTATGACAATTTGTCAGTCTCGATACATGATCTTGAGCAAAGCACGTTGTGTATTCGCAAAAGCGCGATTTGGAAGCAATTGTTATCGGGCGGCACCGAGTAGTTTCGCTGCCTCGATTTGGGTGCATTATAGCTGTGGGACCCATTATGATGAAAAACTTGAAGATTTTAGTACATAAAAATCGGTGTATCGATCGATTGAAATTTCTCGGGAAACATGTGCATCGACTCGCATTTCGTGCTGGAACTTCGAGTATGAAGATATCTACTCGTTCAAACCTGATATGGCGATTTCCATGTGGAGATTGATCTATAAATAACAAGCTTTCATCAACTAGAAAATGACTTTTGGAGCAAGCGCTTCTTCTTCTGCCTCAAGAAAGTTTGAGCAAAACCAAGATCTACTTCATTGTAATTGATTTTAAATTTGATATTCCAGAAAGTATTCACCAATAAAAACACTAAGTGGACAAGTCCAGAGAATTTTGCCGACCGCTAAAAACACTATGTTTTTTTTTTGATTCGTTTTTTATTGATATTGAGGTGTTGGACCAAAAATTTTTGTCAACAAAAGCCAAAACCGACTAATAAATCAATTAAATACGAAAACAAAATCGAACCCAATCAATCAATTATATAAAAAAAACCAAACCGATCAAACTTATTTCGTTCGATTATTTTATTTGGTTTGAACTAATGAACGATGACTCATAACTTATGCATTAGCTGGTAGATTCAGTAAAATTAATCATATGATCACACACACACACACACACACACACACACATATATATATATATATATATATATATATATATATATATTACAGCCTATTTACAGAACGTTACAATTTATCATCAAGATTATGCAGAGAAAGTACTATTCGTAGATGCTGACTAGCAAAATTCAAGTCACTATCATGAAATCTTTAAATATCATTGTTCTTGTTCAAAGTTCACTACTTTTTGAATCTACAAGAGAAGTCCAACAAGGTACCACACCAAATTGTCAATTGGTTTTTTATTTGACAATTTTATGCTGGAAAGAGAATGCAAACTGTGTTACTGGTAATAAAATAAGTTTGTCCCAGTACAAGTTACAGGTAAACCCAAAACAGAAATGATAAGAAACCTTTCATGATTTAATGTTCCTACGTATATATGTTGAAACATTTTCCTAGAACATGGCGGTTTATGAACAAACTTCTCTTTATAACTAGCTGAAATAGTTTTCAATTCTCAATTTTTGTATTTTTAAAATGAACAATGAAGAATAAATGTATTGCATAAAAAGTTAAAAAAAAATTGATAAAAATTTAGATAGTGTTTAGTTTGTTATTTTTAGTTTTGAGTTTTCGTCTATACAAAAATGCACATGTCACATTTAATTGTCGAAAACGACCAATTTAAAAAACGAAGTTAACATACAAAATAAAAAACAATTTTTTTATTTTATTTTCCGCGTTTTGAAAAATAACACAAACACGTAAAACAATCCATTCTTCCGTCTTTCCTTATCATCTTCGTCATCCCTCCATTCTTCTCATGTTTGACATACATATTGAAATCGAAATCACAAAATTAGCTTTTAAATCAAACACTACCTTAAGCTCTAGTTGGTTTTCCGTTTTTAGTTTTGGATTTTCGTCCATAAAAAAAATACGCACGATGCATATATACTGTGAAAAATGACCAATTTAGAAAACGAAGTTGACACACAAAATAGAAAACAATTTTTATTTTTCGTATTTTGGAAAATAATGAAAGTACGATAAACAATTCATCATTCCGTCATTCCTAACATCCCCTCCATCTTCCCTCCATTTTTTCCGCTGTCCATCCACTCTTCTCATATTTTGTAATCAATATTGAAAATCTAAAACATAAAATAAACCGAACGGACCGTTAGCTTTCAATTTTTTTATTAATCCCGTAATCTCTAAATAAACAATTTAAAAAATAACGGTGCCCGTAAATTGGATATGGGATATTGTTCAAATATACAATCATTCAAAACATCACATGTATTAGCCATTTTGCCTACTAATGATATCGGAAAACAGCATGATAAATGAATTTTGTTCCTAAATTCCATTACTCTGACGGAATATACACATTAAAAAAGTTTCTCCAAAAAATGATTGAAGAAGATATCAAGGCATTACTTTTTTGTTCTGTTTTTGTTTGTTCTCCTGTATAACTTTCAAAGTAACCTTTTAAACACAATTGTGGCGATTTCTTAATACAAAGATCAATGTATATTTCTATTTGAACATAAACAAAGGTGGAAGGTATAAAAATATAATGCTACAAACAATTTTGAAACACCATATCTACATATTTCTCCTATAGGACTTCGAGAGAGAATGCAAACTAATTTTTTAGCAATAAACTAATTTTGTCTTAATGCATGTTACAACTAGACCAATAACTCCGGGTATGTGTTTTATTCAACAGCAATGAACTTGTAAATGAGAAGAGATGTTTGACGATTTTATGTATTCTAGTTTCATTTAAGTATTTTTTTTAAAAACATTTTTAGGAAATTCGAAACATTTTTAGGAAACATATTACATATTCGATATTGTATTAGTTTTTAACAAAACAGAAGCATGATCCCATTAAGATAATCAGATGCACGAAAATGTAAGGAAAACAAATTGCCTACTAGACATGTATATTGCAACCAAGAAGATAAATGTCAACTTCATTATTTTAGAATTTCATATATGGACACAAACAATCAATAATGTATAACCTCATAAGATAATGGAATATTACTGTCAGTTTAACCGTTCATCTCGATTGAGTCCTTTGCTGTAGAGAGGAAACTCAAAGAGAAATGCGACTTTAAACCACGAAGGTATATTTGCATATATTGAAGGCGGCAATGGAATCAATGGACTGTGGATAAAAAAATGAATACTTAAATCAATTTCTACCCTCTAAACTAGAAATGTAAGAAAATTATGGCAGAAGCAAACCTTGTGGTTAGTTTATAGACGCGATAATCTCCTGAACTGTTGTATTTTCTATCTGCAGATTCCTGTCATACAGAGATGTTATGAAATTAAACAGATATATGCAAAAATAGCGTCATGTATAAGGTTAACTGATTAAAGCTTAAGAGTGGTAGGTTTGTAATTGAATACCTCGAGAAGCGGAATGCCGCTGACAAATAGAAGAAGAAGCGTCAGGAAAATAGGACCAAAGATCACTAGCCATTCTGCGTCTTTAAGTACTGGAGTCGATGCTAGGAATATTCCCCACCAAAGAAGAATCTACTATCACAGAAAATCGTGAAACATAGAGTTTATATAAGTGATAATAACTAATATAAAGGAAATAACAAAATCTTTAAGTGATTTTGTTGGATTTAATTAGTGTTATAGAATGAGTTGTTGCCTTTATAATGATTAATACTTGAGAGTTATTTTGACCAATTCATAAGTTAGTTATTAGTATTATTATTTTAATAAAAAAAGTCTCTTTTCTTTTAGTATTATTATTCCCAATTTAGTCTCTTTTCCAAATTTTTCAATCAAATAATGATAAAGTGGTCCTAAATTATGTATAAAATAAAAATTTCAGTAAAATTTATTGACAGACCTAGCCAAGCCAAAAATTATGTCAAAACAAAATACCTACAGGTGAGCAAAATTTAAAACCTTATAATGTCAAGCATCATTTAGTATACGTGTGTGTGTTTTTTTTAAGCAAAGTGCAAACCTCTCCAAAATAATTAGGATGCCGAGAATATTTCCAAACACCAACATTGCACCACTTGCCTCTATTAGCAGCAGAGTTTTTGAACATTAACTTTTGCTGGTCAGCAGTCGCCTCAACAATTAAGCCCACAAGCCACATGATCCATCCAATGATATCTTGTGCTTTGATTGATGGATTTCTATCGCTAGCATTCACAATTGTGACAGGCAAGCTTACAGTCCACACCCATACAGCCTGTTATGCAAATGTTTATGAGGATCTGTACTACATCCCTAGTATTAAATTGACAGGCCAAAAAGACTTGACATATTTCGTATTATAAACATGGTCCTTACAATGTGGACTAAATCATTATTATTTCTAAAAGGAAGAAAAAGAAAACAGTTTTATAACGTAAATATTTGTGACATCATCAATTGAAAATGAGGGGATGGGTTTACAATGTATAAGGCTCACTTACTTCAATATATAAAACAAAACAAAAAAAGGATGGAATCCAAATTTCCACACCGTTTATATCCATCATTGCAATTATTACAAGTGTACCTGTATATAACATAATTTGTGTTACCTGAAGAAGCATTGTTACTCTTACAAATAAGTAGGTGAATTATTACATAGATGAGAGGCATTAACATATAGATCAGACATTTTGCCAAGCTAACATGTTGGTTTTCTTCTCTTATACAGGGGTTTTCAGAAGAAAAAATATATATGTAAGAATGTCATTTTTGTACCTGAAATATCCAGAAAACTGCTAGTTTTCCAATATTAGAACGCATTTCATCAAATCGGTGATCTTCTCCCCATTGCAAAATCCTAGTGTTACAGAAGAAAGAGATGAGCACTGAATTGGGAAATGTTAACAGTTTATCCGGCTCAATACCCAAGTTTCATTTTCACTATGATCCTTATAAATCTTCTAATGGCACAATATCATATCTCTTGTATTTGAAAATTCTAGCAAAAGCATGTTAAAGATGGAATCCAGTGCACGAGGCTCCCGCACAATAGCAGGTGAACTAACCGTTGCGCCAAAGGCTCGCATGTTAGATGCATAAAAAATGATATGACTATACGAATAATCTGAGAAATGTAATTTGAAAATTTGATTCAAAAAGATGCAGCCATTAAACATTAAGTGATAAAGTATAATTCATGTTTATTGCAAAATTTCATATACGTTTTCCCTTTTGTGCAGTTTATTTGTATCATGGTGTAAGTTTTGGTTAAAAGCAACACCTCATTAGAAGGAATATACCCAAGCGGAGACCCCAGATTAGCACAAGTGTTGTCAAAACAATCTGATGAATGTATAAAAAAAAAAATCAGAAACTTAGTATTGAAAGGAAAAAACTACAAAAATATATTTCTAACACATATCACAATCACATAAGAAAGGAACAAAAGAAGTATGTTAATAGAAGATTTCTTTGAGATGCCATGATGACTTAGATCAATTAAATGGCAAGCCTTCATAAATGCATTGACAGTTGAGAACTTAATAATACATTTATCCATCTTTCACTTCTTTGGTTTTCTACTCTAGTAATTTTCATGCTGGAACAAAAAAATAAAATTTTAATTTGGACGCAGCTATTTTACATCTGGTTTGTATCTTCAAAAACTCACATCTACCAAAATTTCATTCAATGCTTTATATAGTCCTCTTAACATCACAACACCTTGTTACACAATTCTCAGTTTCCCAAAGTCTTCAACATGCCCTTTTTTCCCTTCTGCCCGTATCTCAAACTTCACTTGTGATTCTCAAAACTCGAAATCTCTGCACTGAATCACCCGACTCGCAAGACCTCATCTTAATTCACAAACCTTAATGTCAATCCGTTTCTTAAAGAAATATGCCCTAGTGCTATAAAATTATGTGGGATTTTGAAGAGCACAAATTGATTAATTTTAGAGAGAAAATACAGGTACATATAACAGCACTCTTATAATCACTGTTGTAAAAATATTTCTAGGCATCCGCCTAGGCCCCACCTAGACACGGCCTACCCCCTAGTGATTTGCATTGGCCTGCCTAGACAAGGTTTACCGTCTCATATAAGAATCAAAACATGTATTTAGACACTGGTTAGACATTATTTAAGGTTCAGTGTCATGTATAAGCATCAATGTGCTAATTTTACGCGGTTTTACCTCCTTGGTTACTCCTAAACACATTCAAAATCCCAAAATTCTAATTAATACCAGTTGAAACTAAACAGAACACTAAAATTTTATCCAAAATACATGAGTTGTCAAAAACGCTATCTCCTTTAATCCTTGATTAATCCCTGTGTGGACGATTAATCCCTAATTCGTACTTACCGACTAGCGATTTTTACAACCTTGCTTATAATTTAACGCATGTATCGGATGTGGTCCTCAAACACTACGAATATCATAATATTGATTAGTTGAAAACCAAAGAATTATTTGCAGACTATGCAGGATGTCTAAAGAAACAAAAGCAATCACCATAGAAGTATAATTTCCATGTACAAATTTTAACAAGGATGCATCTTATATGAATTTGTTCTGCGTGCTAAAAAGCGAGAACTTGCATCTAATATCTTTTAATGACTAAGTTAGAGAAATACAATCATTTGTATATATTAGTCCCAACAATGATAAGAATACTAACCTGTCTGAAATGCCATGTCCCTTTTAAGACAAGAGTCAAAATACCAAGAATCACAAAATTCGTACTACCTGCACAATCAATACAATGTGTATTCAGAGAAGAATTATATGAGCTTTTTTTTCTTTCTCTCCAAGTAAAACAACAAAATATTTCTTCCAATCTTATTTAGGGGAATATGTTGATGCTTAGCAAAAATGCCCACGCTTACATGGATGTATGACTGTCATTTAATGTTGAAGCGTGTTTTATGCTACTCCACGGTAAAATTACAAAACATTACAAAATCCGTTATAATAAGTTGTCCTAACATTGAAATCAATGAGTCTATATTGAATAGCTTTCGCAAGACTGGGTTATAGTCAAGAAACCAATAACATGTTAGTGGACTAAATCAGGAAAAAGTGGTTACATTAACAATTTCGAAAGGGATTTCAATAAAATTAAAAGGTCGGAGTCTGTATTTTACATCAAGGTAAAATAATAGAATAGACATAGTGCAAAAAATACGCAAGCGAACAGAAAGAATATCAAATGCAATGTTGGAAAATACAGATAGGATCAAAAAATTATGTTACATACATTCATGTTCAAGTCTACTAACTATAATCAAGACAAAATCATGGATATCACTTGATTCTCTTTAACATACATATACATGTTATGGAACAATGTAACCTTAACTCAATAATCAGAACAATTATATATTGGACAAAGGATAACGATGATTAAACCAACATTTGAACTTAGATAAAATACACGTTGCTCAAAGAATCATAGCCAGGAATTGTTTCAAACAGGTTGTGTTCAACAACATATCACACTTAAAATATATCCGTTTAAATTCTGGCCACACACACAATAACAAATTTTGAAAAACACCCAGGAAAGAAAATTGCCACAAGTAAAATTCACCTGCGAAATCAGTAACCTTGTCAATCTTTAGCAGCGCAGTGATGATGAAGAACAGTAATTGATAACCCACCTGTGCAGAAAAAATAAAAGGTGAAGGGCAAAACATAATTGAAATAAATTTGAATATGATTAGAAAAGAAGGAGAGATTACGGTGACGATGGCTGTTAGAGCTAAGAAATGGGAATGGAGCACGGTTCCCATTTTTATTTTTATTTTTCAAAGTTTTTGTCGAATGAACTGAAATTTAACTATTCCAGCAGACGAAATGTACTAATAGATGATGGGTAATGCATGGTACTGCTTTGGACAACAGTGCCTGTGTGACCAAGAATTTTATTGTTTAGTCAACTAAAAATCTAAAGGATATACTTTGCCTAGCGTGGAGTTCTAATTTCTAAAACTGCCTCAAATAGATATGCTTAATATGTGTAATGGTATAGCTTTTTGAAAGTACATTCACCATAATGTATAAACAATATAAAATTATCTAAAGTTGACAACTTGGAACATTATAGAATTATAAATAAATATAATTATCTGCAATGTACCAGTTCCCCTAGCATAGGATATGTCGTTCGTATACAGGCCCGGTCTAAGACATAGGTAAAGAAGACATTTGCTCAGAGCAACAACAAAGAATGAGGCATCAAAAAAAATCAATGTACCAGTGACAATCGCCAAAGCTTGACTATCTCTCGAACTAAATGATGTCGATGCTTCCTCGAATCCAAAGCCGCCAGTTGCTCCTTCGAGCTCTGTCCGCCGACGCTCCTTCGAAGGCTCAAAGCCACCATGCACTTGCCTTAATTTGTTTCCCTTAAACCATGTGAGTAACCGACTTTAATGTGTTAATTGATTTATCATTTATAATTTATTTTGTGTATGATTTGCCCTGATTTACTTCAAATTCAACCTTGCTGATTTTGGCATCGTTCTTCCAGCAACCGTGAATCAGTGTTTCATGAGGGAGAAAACAAATTCTAGTGGATTTGTTTTCACTGTGAAGAGAATCGGTGTTTTGTTAGTTCATTTCATAGTAAAATTCTATGTTATTAATCAAAATTCATTTACAGAAAAATTTTGTTGGAAAAAAAAAGGTGTTAGTGGCTAATAGTTATAGCTAATTTGGCAAATATTCAACTAGTTATGATGCTTATTTTTTGTTAGCAGTTAATTTTGCTGTGGCTAGTGAAATTGTGATTGTAACTTTACCAACATTTTTTGGAGTTTATATTTTTTAATGCTTGCTAATTTGTATTTTTGTCACAATTTATATAAAAAAACTATTGTAATTTTTATCTAAAAAATTTGGGGCGAAAAAATAATAAAAATAGCTTTTATCCGGCTAGGGCAACCATAACCATAAGGTTGGCCCTGTGCGTATATAACTCATTAGGTACTCTCCTCTACAAGTTAGTTTTTAAGTGTGAGTTCTATCTAATTGAGTTTGTTACAAGTGGTATCAGAGCAGATCACCATCAATAAAAGTTCGTGTCACGAAAGGGTCGAGGCAATGTTGATAGAGTCGGCCGACGTGGACATGTTGATAGAGTCGGCCGACGTGGACGTTGGACTTTCGAAGAGCGATAGAATATTATGTCTTACATTGCTTAGTATGAGATAGGTGATGCGTATATAACTCATTAGGCATCCTCCGTTAGGTGATGCGTATATAACTCATTAGACATCCTCCCTTTACAAGCAAGCTTTCAAGGGTGAGTTCTATCTTATTAGATTCGTTATATTTATCCAAAGTTGAATCTCCTAGAGTTATATGAATAATCAGAAGATGTATGTTATAACATACGTGATAAGTGGTTGAAGTACCGAAACATCAACTTTATAAAAAAAAACAAAAAAAATGAGAAAGAAACGAAGACAGTGATTTTACGGGAAAAAATATGTTAATGAACTAAAGCAAAAGGATCTTATCACGTACATAAATTGCAACACCTTATTTCTATGTTATCGTAAGTATGTCATCAGAGTGAAGCTCGTTTGTAGGGGTATGAATGTTCCAATAAGCTGTGTTTTCTGCGGTGATGTTTCTAAAACTCGCAATCATTTATTTTTTGAATGTCCCGTTGTTAGAGGCATATGGACCGATGTTTCAGTAAGAGCGGGGAGTATTTCTATTTTCAATAACAACAATTCAGAATGGGAACGCATTTACAAGGTGACAAATATTAACGAAGATAAAGCGAGGGCTTACAACTTCATTCTTAAGATTTTTACTCGGGAAGTTAGCTCGAGAGAAATAGGAAAAAATTTCAATCAACGAAAGCAAATCTGATCACCAGTTGAGTAGTTCGTACTATTCGTGAGAGATTCAAGGTTGCTAGGTTTGCCTTTGACCCTGGAATAATATATTCCTTCACGTAGGCGTCTACGTGCAAAATTGTGTTCGTGTCTTTTCTTTTAGTTGCTGTTTTTCCCCGTGTATTGGTGCACCTAATTCTCTGCTATCTTCTTTTTTATTTTATTTTTATCCTCTCTTTTTCTCGGGTCCTGATTTGGCCTGCTTGTTATTTTAGTTGTTTTTTCAGTTTATCTATCAAGGGTCCACTTAACCCCGTCGATTATGCCAATAAAAAAAAGTATGTCATCAACACTTTTGCCTAAGCAAAATTATGATACTTTCCTAACACCTTATTTCTTTACCTAAATACATAAAATATTACAGACTTAAAACAAATCAAACTAATTATGAGGAAAAATTCATTTGGTTCACGATTATTAATAAACATATCAACAATAGTCTGCACATCAACTAATCGGTCCACCCTTTGAGGAAGTTGAATGTACGGTTATCACAACAAAAATAAATATCCAACTACATATATTTGTATTTGCAAGAAATAAGTTACAGGTCCTTATTTTTGATATTGTTATAAGAAAAGTCCTTTTATATATAAATATGTAAATCTAGTCCTTATTTTTCGAAAAATATAAAACGCAAGGTGCTTCGCACTTTTCTGACGGAAAATGCAAGCTAACTTGCAACTTTTACCAGAAAAGCGCAAGCTAGTTTGCGCTTTTTTATTTTGAATTTTTTTAAAAAAATTTGAAATTTCAAAAAAAATTAAATTTTTGAAAAGCGCAAGTTAACTTGTACTTTTATAAGAAAAGCGCAAGATACTTTGCGCTTTCTGATTTACGAAAAAAAGGACTTAATTTACATACTCATTATCATAGGAACTTTTCTTACAACAACATCGAAAATAGGGACCTTCGGTACAAGGCCCCTTTGTATTTGTCTTTCTAATCCAAGAAACCAAACGTCAGATGATCCATAATTTTTATTTCATTATATAAAGAATATCCACAAATATTAAAACAAATCATTAAATAAAAAGAAAAATGTTCTAAACTCCGTTGAACAATATCCCATCTTAATCGAGATCAATATTTATAAGCATTTACAATTGTAAGCACTGGATCGGGTCGAGCAAGCTAGGTCAAATAGCTGGAGAAGGAGCTGGGATCTCACGAAAGAAGAAGGGTTTGGGTTGCATCAAAGTGAAGAGAAGGTTGGCTCAAATAGCATATATAGGCAAATATGAAAAAAGCGGAAGAAAAAAATCTAAGTTATCAGTTCGCCAGCGATCCAACATCCATGGATCGCTAGCGACCCATACCATTGAAGGCAAAATTGCATCTTGGAACAATCAGGTCGCTAGTGATCCATCGTCCATGGATCAGCGACCCATGTTTTTGGAGGCAAATTTTTCTCAAACTCGTGCTGCGACATCAACCCATCATTCCGAAGCATGCGAAGAAATTATGGAGAGGAATTTGATCCGTTACGACAAGCAGTAGCAGACATTTAAGTCGATAATTTCCAGAGCACGCCTTGTTTCCAATGAAGATGTACTCTGGGGGGCAAATGTTATCCTTTTTTTAACCCAGCAGGATCCAACAAAAGACAGGACAACTTCATGACGTCAGAATAGCACAGAACCCAAACAAAAGGGCTAAAGCAGCAAGTTAACGAGAGCCAAGTCATATTAGTAAAGCAACTATAAACTTTGGCAAAACCAAGAAACCAGCGTCCATTCAGTCGAATCGGCAGCTAAATACAGCCAGCTAGTAGATAGCCATCAAAACAGAGCAACGTGCTATGAGACTACGCTAACAACGTCGATACAAAGCAACAGAAGCATCCTACTCATCAAAGTCTAGAAATACACTAAGTCTATGAATCGCTAGCGATCCATGCATCATGGATCGCCAACGATCCATACTTCATCCTGGGATCGTTAGGCCGCTATGGCATATGGAAACGACAGAGAAAGTGGAAAATGTACCAAGTGTATGGATCTTCGGCGATCCATACTTGTCCATGAATCTTAGATGAGCTAGTTAGGTAAAGTAATAGGGATAGGAGCTAATAATTAGCTCGCGCGCGAGCTAAGTCTATGGATCGCTAGGGATCCATGGTTTTGGCTCGGGTCGTGAGCTAAGCTCCTTTAAATCGTCCTGTGTCCATCTGCAAGTGACTGACAAGCGGGTATGGTCCAGAGGTTATCCGATCTCTATAAACACCGTTATCCCTGTAACATAAATGGGATCTTCTCCGGACTGGTTACTGAAGCTCTGCTAGAAACTTTCTTCACCCTCCATCTCCCTCACAACAATCTTCAATGGGATTCACTGTGATTCTCCAATGGATTCCAACTCTGGGGATTAAATCTAGTTAAGGATAATCTAAAGCCTTGTAATCAAACACTACTTGTAACAGCAATCAGTCATAATAAAACTATAAAGTGGACGTAGGCTTCGTTAACAGCCGAACCACTATAAAAATCTCTTGGCTTCTTCTTTTACTGTTCTTTTCTATACCTGTTATCTGTATTATTGCTCTGTAAGGATATGGCTGTTGCTTTCAAACTCAAACCAGAGTTTTGATCTATTTTTTGGGTTAACATTTTGGTGCTTTCGTAGAGAAAGCCCAACTTAGGATTCAGATCCAGCTATCTACTTTGGATCTCACATGTTCAGAAGTTAGATCCTCAATCTCTGCTTAGAAGGTTTGATGTTAAGAATAGAATAACCAGCCAAGAAGGATCGGAGAAAAAGCAAGCAAACATATGCTAAGGTGATGGGTCGCTAGCGATCCATCTCATATGCATTGCTAGCGATCCATATGGTTAGCTTGTGGGTCCACCATTCCCCTTACATCATGATCCAGTAGTAGTCCTATTCAACCAACGTATGGATCATCATCAAAACGAGGCAACAAGCTATAAAATTAGATCAAGAACATCAGCATGAGATAGTAGATGCGATCCAAAAGGCAAAGCTCAAAAACCAACTAATTACGTGGCTCGCCAACGATCCATGCACTATGGATCGCTAGCGGTCCATACTTTTTCACCAGACCGCCATAAACTCCAGAAAGCAAAGTCCAATAATATTCTAAATATATGGATCGCCAGCGATCCATATGCTATGCTACGGATCGCTAGCGATCCATACCATTTCATTGATTTGTAGCGACCTACATAGAACAAGATGGGCCACCGTTTGGGTCGTTCGAAAGGGATATAATCGATTATAAGGCCAAGCTCCCAGGGGATATGGGGACCACTCCGGACTAACCCGTTTTGAATCCCATCATGAAGCTCCTATCAAGAATAGTCATCGTCAATCAAAAATCGTCAAAATGGTCGTTAAAAAACTCACTTCAAGATTAACTCGAAGTCAAATCTAGGTAATTACCCATTTGACTCGCATCAGATTCTGGAAGTCCTGACTCAAAGTCAAACTCGGTTAATCACCCATTTGACTCGAAGTAACCTAGGAAATTCTGGCCCGAAATGATTCTTGGGTTAAACCAAGATTTTCTCCAAGCAAACATGCAAATGGCTCCAAGCAATGTTTGTCACCAACCCAACACTTCAAATTTTGAGACTCCAAGCGAATTATATGCTAACTCCAAGCAAATGGAAAATTTTCTCGGGTTGGACTCGAAGTAAAATACTACCAATTCATCAATGCCGATCCATCTTCTTTTTCCCCATGACTCGAATGCGCGAACTACGAATACCTTGAAATTTGGAATGCCATCTTGTGGGGCCTTCTTTGTTAACCCAGACCGATCTCGCATAGTTTGAAATTTTTTGGGATCGTTACTGATTCATGACCCCATCATAAGTGTTTTGTCATTCAATTGGCATTTACAATCATTCAAGTATAGAAAATCATGCATATATCATTCTCAAGCATTATAAACAGCCGTAACTTGAAAACGAACCGATCTAACAACGATTAGATCATCTTCCCCAATGGAAACCCATTCATCGAAGCCGTTAAAAATGCAGAATATCCAAAGAAGTTTATCATGCCAACTATACCTGTTATACAACTGTACAACAGATTCAAAATTGCTTCTTTAAAGGTATGACTAGCATATGGACGAAGCAAGGGCGACAGATACAGTCTGTTGCAAGGCCCTCAGGAATCATTAAAGGATGAAATAACCTGCTACCCTGAAATAATTCTATGGGAAGGCAAACCGATTCTAAAGACTAAAGGTAGTGTAATTAGAAGAAGGCAAACCCGGCAGTGTGCTAAAGAACATATCAAATGGTGTAGGAGCTACAGGACCTCAGGGACCTTATGCCCAAGCAAGGCTACTAAGATCCAATTGAATAACACCCCAGCTAACTTACGAAATTAGACGAAAAGGTGATTATCAAATAACACTTTAGCTAGCTAGAAACTAAGAAATGGGACAACAACCTAAAGTGATGCATTCTCATATATCCTTATCTACTCTTCTTTTTCCAAATGAGCCATACCAGGACACTAGGAGCATTGCAGATAGCACGGTGAAAGAAATGCTTCTATGCCTCGACAAGTCATGTCAATCCCTCTTTTGAGATCCGGCATTGCTAGTGGCGTCGAGAAGTCCTGTCTATAGGATCATTGAACAAATAGATCCAACACCTTAGTCTATAGGAACAGATAAAACTGTGTTCATAATAACTACTCGCCGGGTCGACAAAATCAAACGGACTGAAGCCGCTGGATTGGCAGAACCCGATCCTTGCCTTCTAAAAACCAATGTTGCTCCAGCAACATTGGGAAGGCCTAAAATTACACTCCTCACATTCCCCGAAGATAGGCAACACCGAGGAGTACCAAAAGCCACACATTTCATAAGTCGCACCAAAACATACGCTCCTCACGTTGTCCGAAGATAAGCGACACCGAGGAGTATCGAAAGTCGCGCATTTCATAAGCCACACCAAAACATACGCTCCTCATGTTGCCCGAAGATAGACAACATCGAGGAGTGCCGGAAGACGGGCATTTCATAAGCTACGCACTAATTCCTAAAACGTACGCTTCTTGCATTACCCAAAGATAGACAACATCGAGGAGCACGAAAAGCCACGCATTTCATAAGTCATGCACTAACCTTTATAAAAAACTTAAGATCCCTATGTTGCTCGAAGATAGGCAACACCGAGGAAAACTAAAAATCGTGCATCCAATAAGCCGTGCACTAACTTTCAAAACACAAACCCCTTACGTAGCCCGAAGATAAGCAACGTAGAGGAACATCAAAGGCCGCGTGCCCGTAAGCCGTGCACCAACTCCCCGACGTTGCCCGAAGATAGGCAACCTCGAGGAACATTGCCGGAGAATCACGCTCCCAAAGCGTAAACTCCTCACGTTGCCCGAAGATAGGCAGCGCCGAGGAGCATCAAAACCGGATCGATGGGCCATGTCAACCCCGAACACCGCGCATCTCATAACCAGCGCCAACCACCTCTATGATTGGGAATAATGGGCACAACTCCAACAAAATAGGAGCACTACAAACCAATTGAAAAGTTTCAACTGGCGACACTTAATGATTGAAACCTCCCTCGGTTAACCCATGCAATGTGCTCCTCTCAAACACGCATATATTGCATACTTACCAGAATATCACACGAAACTTGGATTACATGATAAAATTGCAAAACTGCCAAAAGAAGGAAAATCAAACCATGACTTAGCCAAATTTCAAGTTTAATATGAAAATTGTCTGAACAATATGTTACTGGTCGTTTGCAGTAAACAGCCATGTGAACTGGGGGGCATACACCGGTATTTAAATAAAAACAACTTAAATAAAAACAATTGAAAACAATAAGCTCACAAGTTCTGTTACTCCAAACAAAGAATTGTCTCTCCAAATAATTTTTGGGTGCAATCACAAAAATTGGATAAACAAAATAAGCACAAGTGCACAAAACACATATGAACAGATAGATAAGAGTACAGTCAAAATATCAATGTATGCTTATAATTTTCTTTATACAGGTTCAAAATGCGGGTGTCGTACCCACGCAACACTGGCCAACAAAAAGAAAATACAGAATCCACGACAAAAACACTAAGTGCGGACTCTACACTTGAACAAAATGACTCAAACAGAACCAAAATCAGATCAGTCTTCACATTAACTCATCAACGCTTCCTTCCACAGCTCCCTTTTTCAGCCTTTGTTGGCAGATTTGGACTTGTCTCAAGAGTGGTGTTGCTGCCGGTAATATCAATAAACTCCTTAGTGGCAACATCCTCCTCTTGCTCTGCAGCCTTCTCAGAAGATTCTCCCTTCGCTTTGTGTAACGACCCGCCTTTTTGGACAGTTTAAAACGACGATCAAATACACATGTCGATTCCAAACCATAAAAAGGGCAGATAGTTTTGGGGTAATTAAGAAAAGAAAAGGAATGGAAATAAAGGAAATGAAACAACACAGAATCTCACAGCGGAAGGCTAAAGTATAATAATAAAATAACAGTTCATGAAGCTGTTAATTAAATGAATACATTTGAAATGAATACACTTGATTATTATTATTATACAACATTTATCAGAGTTATACATATACAACAGAATAATTAAATAATGCAGCAGACGACATGATGCAAAGATAATAATAGTAATAGTATACCAAATCTTCGTCTTCGTCCTCCGAAATAGATCTTCAAAATCTGAAAACTCAGGTCTGACCCGAGCGTAATGAAAAGACAAAACACTCGAGTCAGGACTAAATATCCTCATGTAAGTTAAATCAATCGTAAATAAATATGAGTGTAACGGCGTCGGAGATGTTTACGGGGTTTGACATCTCCTATCCAGTGTCAACGTGCGTGCAATAACTTAAGAGATGTTACGGGATTTTCCATCTCTTAAGGATCCGTGAAACTATCTACTATGTAGTAATATACGCTAAGTAGATAATGCCTATCAGTAATATAAAGTATCAAAATAGCGTTAAGGCGTTACCATAATCCCCCTTAACACATTTTATATTCCCAAAAGCATATACAAAACCGTAGTTTCCCCAAAACCGGAAGTCACCAGAGGGCAATCCATATACTCAAGGTACAAATCAAAACGTAGTGGTCGCGAATAGGATAATCAGTATGACAAGGTACATGAGGCGATACCAACTAGGATACTAGTAGTTGCGTGATCCGGACTGATGTTGGGCATAGCCAGCAGCTACCCCAACACCGCGAAACAACACTCCCAAATCAAGGGGTGCACCCAAATCGCATCACAAATGTAATAGAAATGGTATCGAAGAAGCGTGTCCGCTAGAGGTGGCGAACCTCAATGGCCCGGCGCGGCTCCTGTTTTAGTCATGTCAGGGGTCATCCAATATCGTTCTCTTTCTTCAGTCAACGCGTTCACCAAACCATCCACTTCATTCTGGATCAACACTCCGCGTATAATAGTTATTAAAGTGGTTTTCGGTATCGACAGAGAGTATGTCCATATCCGATCCCGGTCTCTTTAATAACTACGTATTATTACACCGTTGGCTCTTTTATATTCAAATCGATACATAATTGATATCAAAATATCATATTCGCTTCAAAAATCAAATCTATTTCAAATATCATCGTATCTATTCAAATGTAAGATTTCGCTTCAAATTCATTTTCGCATCAATATCTCATTTCGATTTCAAAATCATTTCGAATTTCGATTTAGGTTGCAACTTCATTTAACTCAATTCGTATTTAAATTCAAGATTTAAATATAAACATTTCACCTTATTGACCAGCTTAGAATTTAGAAAAATAGTTTTAAGTAGTTTAAAAGTAGTTTTAAATAATTAAAATAGTTAAAATACTTTAAAATCTTAAAATGGATTTGAAATAGATAAATTTAGTTTAAAATAATTTAAATTGGGTTAAGTAGATTTAAAATAGATTAATATAGTTTAAGTATTCAAAATGGTTTATATAGCAGAGAAATTTGGAAAACAAAATAAAACAGCTTCAAAACCAACCCATTTCAATTTATAACTTCCCAATTCAAATCAATTTCAATTTCCATTCTACCGATTCAACTTCGATTTCAATTCGAATCAATGTCAACTTTGATTCAAATTTATTCAATGTTATATTCACTTTCAATTATTTCAATTTAAATGTTTATATTCACTTCCGATTGATTCAATTTCATTTTTTTATTCACTTTCGATTAAATCAATTTCAATTTTATATTCACTTTCGATTAATTCAATTTCAATTTCATATTCGCTTTAATTAATTCAATTTTTCATTCACCTTTAATTTATTCAATTTCAATTTATATCAATTTTTAGCTTGAATTTCAAAATATCCATTTATAATACTTAACAAAATTTTCCATCAATATTCAAGTTTGAAACCCAATTACAAATATGATTCAATTTCAAGCTCAATTTCAAAATATCTTTTTATATCGCTTTTACTTAGAAATATTCAAAACTCGAATTAAGGCTAAATCTTTAAACAAATCAATTTTCGAAATTCAATCAAATCCCAATTTTTAAATTTCAAAGTCTCAACTTTTATTATTTACAATTTCCTTTTACCAAAATTTATTTCAACATTCCAAACTCAATTTCCCGATGAATTCGATTTCTATAAATTTATTTCTATTTATAACTTTAAAATCAACCCTTAAATAAATTTCAAATCGACGATTTAAATTTTTATTAATTTAGCCAATTCGGTGTCCGTATATAATTTTCTATCCTATGGCCAAGTAGTTATTTATCTCAATTAGATGTCAGGGATGAATATACCACTTAAATTAAACCACAGTATCATATGTATGCATAACAGGATATATATAAGCAAATAAACATCCAAACATTCAAATATCAACCAATAACATCCATCAAAATACATCATCCAATAAACAATACAATTCATGGCAGTTTCATAGTTATCAATGTCATGTAATTTAATCGCAATTCAATTTCAATTTCAATTTAACTGTCAATTTAATTTTTCAACGGTTAATTCAAATAACAAGCTATATGACAATTAAATTTATATCAAACAACGACAAATAAAATTCATATCACTTCATAATGTCAATTTAACTAGCATAAAGATATTTAGTACGGTGTGAGCGTTATAAAACACTCACCTTGATTTTTTTTACGATTTTAAATCAAATCGAACGACGTTCGATTTAATCCAAAATTTTCTCTAGCTCCAAACGATTCCAATCCAGCTTCATTGCGTAGTATTCGTCCATACGATTCCAACGCAACTGGTTTCGTACGTTTTCGATCTCGTATGAAAAAGTTATATGGTTTTAAAGTTACACGAATTATAATATAACTCAATTTACATTTCCCCTTTTTTTTTTTATTACCTAGCAATCAGGACCGTAGATTTCAAGGCTACAGATCCAGGCCGCACGAGACTCTCTTCCCCATCACGTTGAAACGCACGCAAGCTCCAGGCTATTCACGTGAAACCAAACCCACCACCAATGAACTAGGGTTCCAAATAGCTCCTCCACCGATCCACTTGAAGGCGATCAGAGACTACCGCGTCGAAGGCCATTGCTCCCTCCACCTTCGCCTGAACCCGTGGCGAACTCGGCCACCCCCTTCGGCCTAGAACGCGTGCCAACAGCAGCAGGTCGCGGCCTCCCCTACTCCCCCACGCTGCTCGAAACTCGATCATCTCCGTATGCAATCGAAGCTCTTGCTTAGCTCTTCGACTTTCGTGTTGAACACTTCGCGCAATTGTCGATGGATTGAGAGTAATTGAGGAGAGAAAGGTATTAATTTCTGGCCATTCATAAAGGTGATGGCGGCTGAAGGTTTTGAAAACCCTAGGCAGTTTTTCTTTTGCAAAAATGAAGATTAAGGGGTCCCTTTATAGAAGTTTCAACGAACACTATACACTTTAAATTTTCGAACTCCGATGCACGCGCGGTGACCGGCGTTTCTAGGGTTTACCCCACGTTCCGGACACAATGGAACAGGTCTCGGAAGCTAATTCGATCGTATGCGCGAGTTACGGCAATAAACGATCAATTTAAAATTAAATCGATTAAACCGATTTCTATGCGTTTTGGCTCGCCCCGGACAAACGGTAAATCCAATTGACACGAAATTTGAAATCTTACAATAATATCACATTACGGATCCGATGAAACTGGTTTCGTCGAAATCCGAGACCGTTTGAAAAATGACTATTTTAACTCGCCAAATTAATATTAAAATAATTTCAACGCGTTTCGAGCTGCCACGGTCAAACGACAACTCCGATTGCTACGAAAATTGAAATCCGATAATAACTAACTATTACGGATCTAATGGAACTAGTTTCGTCCAATTCTGAGACTGTTCAAAAATTGGCTATTTTTCAGTCGATAATTAAATATTAAAATATTCAATTTTCACAAATTTATTTTAAATTCAGTTTTAAAAGTTCTATAACATCACTATAACTCCAATGTGATAAAATAAAATTTTACAAATCATTTTTATTCATATTAAACCCGTTATTCAATTTATCCAATAAATTCCAATTTAAAAATCTTATTAACTCTATTAAAATCCAAATATAACTTACGTTCACTTTGGAAACCAATTTGAATCATATTAAATCAAATTTCAATTATTCACTCTATTTTCATATATTAAATTTCAATATTAAATTAATCATATCAAATTCGAAATTTAATTATTCAACATTTGTACTATTAAATTTTAAACAAATTTGATTATTCCTAAATCACTATCTTTTTGAAATATTCAAAACGAACTTATTAAATTTAACTTTTGAAACGAATTAAATTTATAAAACAACTATTTCCATTATACGGTTATTCAATTCCCATTATTAAATTATTCAATAAATTCCAAATATTAAATTTAAACAATTTCGCTTATCCAACAATTCATTATCTTTTGAAATATTGAAATTGAACTTATAAGATTCAACTTTTAAAGCCAATTCACAATTTAGAACAATATTTTTAATTTTACAGTTATTCAATTATTCAATAAGTTTTAAATATTTAATTTAAACATTTTACCTGTTCAATATTCCATATTTGATTTTCAATAGATTTTACTTATCAATCAATTACCCTATTATACCCAATGAATTCAACATTTATTATCCTATTCAACTTTTGATTTCAAAGGCATTCACTAAGTAGCTTTCATTTTACATTACTTGGATAATTATTGTCGCAATTCCTTTCAGTTATTATTATTCCAAACGAATTATAATTTTTTTCTAACCCTAATTCACGAAATCTTATTAAATTAGCTATTTTAATTATCAAAAATTTACGGGTCGTTACACTCTCCCCCACTCAAAACTTTTCGTCCCCGAAAAGGGAAAAGAAAGGGAAAAGGAACTAAGTATAGAATTCAACATTAGATACATTTTATTCAAAGTTACTAACTTATAAAACAATGAAATTCCATTTATAAAGTCATAACTATGCTTCCACTAAGTTACTCCGAACGGCTTCCTAACGTTAAAAGTTAGTTATCAAAACAAGTTATAAAAATTTTTAAAACTGGAAAATTTTTCTAACACCCGGATTTTACGGAAAATTTCGGCAGAGTCTCCTTTGCGCGGCTCGATCGGTACAACTACAAAACGCCTCTACAGGCACCAAACCAACAAAAGAAAATCCAAAAGCCAAGTGGCTCATCAAAAATCACCAAATCCAATGATAAAATAAACATGTACCTTATATTTTTATTAGCGAGCATATACGAATAATATAGCGCGAAAGCGAGCTCCAAATGCGAAGCAAGCGCAATCCGCACCTACTAAACACTCAACAACTATGAGAAACATGCATATATGAAAATAATATCAATATACACAATATAGCAACATAACAACTACATGTGCCAACATAGCAAATGCAACAAACAACAAATGCAACCATCAATCAACAATCATCCAACAAATCCATAACCAATCAATATAAATTCACTTCTCATTAATATTTATTGACTTGGTTTTCAATTTTAATAACCGTTGATTCATTTACGTTGGATTTTACTAACATTCATTCTCAATTCAATTAGTTAACATTCACTAATTTATATTTATATTAGTCCACTTCCAATTTGAATCAAATTAAATTCTATTTAAATTTATTTAACTTCCAATTTGATTTCAATAACTTATAACTTCCAATTTCATCAACACTTAATGAATTATACACAATCAACTAACAATCATGTAACAACCAAATCATACCCAACATAACCAATTTATTAATTTTACATTCCATTTTATATATATATATATATATATATATATCATGTTATATAAATTAAAAAAAAATCATTTTTATTTGGTATCTTAAATTTTCAATATTCTTTAATTAAGTCCGTAAGCCGTACATATATCATCCGTGAGCAATATCGATCTAATCGCTTATTCGATCACACAATTTCACTTCCAAACTAGTATCGTTCACACGACTCTCTAGTGCGGACTCGGATTTGGTTCATTGATTGGAAACTGTTACTCTCCTTGCATAGCCATATACTACGATAGAGAATTTTAGAATCAAATTAAAAATCCATATCCAAGGTTCGCTGTCGAAAATCGAGTGAAAAATCCTAACTTGGATCGATATAAATCATCTCGAAATTTTGTGCTCGAATTGGGATCAAATCGTTATGCGAATAAAATAATATACGTACAATCTCACGTATTTCCTTCCAATGGATTTCTATCTAATTTATCTATATTAAATTATTTTATTGACTTTCATTTTATTTACCATTAATTATTCACAATTCATTATTCAGTTAGTATATTCATTTCTTTACATAGCATATTCTTTAACGTTATCTTTTCTTAAACATCATATTAAAGAATTTGCTTACTCAAGTTCATTTTTAAACATTCTATGTAATTTAATTAAATTCAATTTCATTTTCCAATTGATTCTTAGCTATAAGAAATTTATTTGTTTACATCTATTTCATTTTCATAATTTCAGTTAATAACGAATTCATTTGTGGAACGTTTTATTAATCAACACTTTAGTTTGTAGTCATTCCATAAAGGTCTAACTTCTCATACATGATTTTTCTTAGTTTACAGTTATCTTAAAGATTACAAATTTAATTTTGTTACAATCCCTTTGCAATTTATATTTATTTTCTAAAATCAATTTACAAAGATATAATACGATTCATTTATCTTCTTTCTTAAGTTCACTTACTAGTTCCATTTATCCATTCGTCATTTCATGCTATATTTAAGTATATATACAAAAAAATTTATCACAAACAAATTTTCCTTTTATATACATTTCATTCCTTTTTGAGTTTTTTTTTTTCCTCACTTATATACTTCAATTACATCCAAGTTCTGTTTATTTGTACAATACCTCATTACATATCAAATCATCATTTTAACTTTTAATATTTGGTAAGTCTTGTTATATGTTATCAGAATGCAAATTTTTGTATTATACAAATTTATAGAATTTCATTTTACCAACTTAGAATGTTCACAACTTACTTTGTTTAAATTCTCATTACCTTTCAACTTTAAAGTTTCCAAACAATAGCTTAGATATCTTAATCCTCTTATTTTATAAATTTGGTTATTCACATTTCATTCAAATAATTTGAAAATTATTAATTAATGGAACTTAGAAATTTAAATGCCCGGTTCTTTTCAAATCATTTGAAATAAACATATATACTTATCTTTTTTTATATATATATATAACAAATCATACCTTTTGAGTTCAAACCAAAACCCATTTACCCAAAATAATTTTTGAAGAAAAGCAAAGCTTCTTAGAAGTCTCCCCCACTTTGAGACTCGAAAATGAAAATCGATGATGCTGCGCAGTCATTACCGAAATTATTTTCCAGCGACATAAGAGAGGAGTACTTAATTCATTCCTTCTTTTAAAACCCTTTCAAAATATTTCCATAAACAATTTCCAACTAATATTAATATATATTTCTTCAAAGCTTGGAAAACCATTTTAAAACCTCCGGGACATAATTCAATATTTTCCAATTTAAATCTATTTTAATTCATAAGTCACCTTTATAAAATATTCTTATAAGATTTCACAAGTGTTTTATATTTTCTTCAAATTATAGGAATTTCTTTCTTAAAACATTCCACAAGTATTTTATTACTGTTCTTTTGTAATTCAACTTAGTTATCAAATTACAATATCCAATTAGTGATAATAACCAATATTTTTATTCCTAACAGCCAGGTAAGCTAGATAAGTCACACTAATTTCTGAAGAATTTTCTTTATATACAAAATATAATTAGGGCAAAATTATTTCATTTACCCAATTTCAAAACAATACTATGTCGAATTGTTCTGTTTAAGTGTTTAGAGATCCCTATCAATGACGTTAATTACTCATACTGACCAGAATCCATAAGCCACTCAACAAAACAATCGACACAATATAAAACATTTTATATCACTAACAAGTACGCTCTCTCATATACACTCAACTCATTCATATAGTTTACCTCTATTTCAATGAGTTATTCCCCACTAGAGCCAAGGTTTATCGCTAAACCAAAGCTCTGATACCAATTGTAACGACCCGCCTTTTTGGACAGTTTAAAACGACGATCAAATACACATGTCGATTCCAAACCATAAAAAGGGCAGATAGTTTTGGGGTAATTAAGAAAAGAAAAGGAATGGAAATAAAGGAAATGAAACAACACAGAATCTCACAGCGGAAGGCTAAAGTATAATAATAAAATAACAGTTCATGAAGCTGTTAATTAAATGAATACATTTGAAATGAATACACTTGATTATTATTATTATACAACATTTATCAGAGTTATACATATACAACAGAATAATTAAATAATGCAGCAGACGACATGATGCAAAGATAATAATAGTAATAGTATACCAAATCTTCGTCTTCGTCCTCCGAAATAGATCTTCAAAATCTGAAAACTCAGGTCTGACCCGAGCGTAATGAAAAGACAAAACACTCGAGTCAGGACTAAATATCCTCATGTAAGTTAAATCAATCGTAAATAAATATGAGTGTAACGGCGTCGGAGATGTTTACGGGGTTTGACATCTCCTATCCAGTGTCAACGTGCGTGCAATAACTTAAGAGATGTTACGGGATTTTCCATCTCTTAAGGATCCGTGAAACTATCTACTATGTAGTAATATACGCTAAGTAGATAATGCCTATCAGTAATATAAAGTATCAAAATAGCGTTAAGGCGTTACCATAATCCCCCTTAACACATTTTATATTCCCAAAAGCATATACAAAACCGTAGTTTCCCCAAAACCGGAAGTCACCAGAGGGCAATCCATATACTCAAGGTACAAATCAAAACGTAGTGGTCGCGAATAGGATAATCAGTATGACAAGGTACATGAGGCGATACCAACTAGGATACTAGTAGTTGCGTGATCCGGACTGATGTTGGGCATAGCCAGCAGCTACCCCAACACCGCGAAACAACACTCCCAAATCAAGGGGTGCACCCAAATCGCATCACAAATGTAATAGAAATGGTATCGAAGAAGCGTGTCCGCTAGAGGTGGCGAACCTCAATGGCCCGGCGCGGCTCCTGTTTTAGTCATGTCAGGGGTCATCCAATATCGTTCTCTTTCTTCAGTCAACGCGTTCACCAAACCATCCACTTCATTCTGGATCAACACTCCGCGTATAATAGTTATTAAAGTGGTTTTCGGTATCGACAGAGAGTATGTCCATATCCGATCCCGGTCTCTTTAATAACTACGTATTATTACACCGTTGGCTCTTTTATATTCAAATCGATACATAATTGATATCAAAATATCATATTCGCTTCAAAAATCAAATCTATTTCAAATATCATCGTATCTATTCAAATGTAAGATTTCGCTTCAAATTCATTTTCGCATCAATATCTCATTTCGATTTCAAAATCATTTCGAATTTCGATTTAGGTTGCAACTTCATTTAACTCAATTCGTATTTAAATTCAAGATTTAAATATAAACATTTCACCTTATTGACCAGCTTAGAATTTAGAAAAATAGTTTTAAGTAGTTTAAAAGTAGTTTTAAATAATTAAAATAGTTAAAATACTTTAAAATCTTAAAATGGATTTGAAATAGATAAATTTAGTTTAAAATAATTTAAATTGGGTTAAGTAGATTTAAAATAGATTAATATAGTTTAAGTATTCAAAATGGTTTATATAGCAGAGAAATTTGGAAAACAAAATAAAACAGCTTCAAAACCAACCCATTTCAATTTATAACTTCCCAATTCAAATCAATTTCAATTTCCATTCTACCGATTCAACTTCGATTTCAATTCGAATCAATGTCAACTTTGATTCAAATTTATTCAATGTTATATTCACTTTCAATTATTTCAATTTAAATGTTTATATTCACTTCCGATTGATTCAATTTCATTTTTTTATTCACTTTCGATTAAATCAATTTCAATTTTATATTCACTTTCGATTAATTCAATTTCAATTTCATATTCGCTTTAATTAATTCAATTTTTCATCCACCTTTAATTTATTCAATTTCAATTTATATCAATTTTTAGCTTGAATTTCAAAATATCCATTTATAATACTTAACAAAATTTTCCATCAATATTCAAGTTTGAAACCCAATTACAAATATGATTCAATTTCAAGCTCAATTTCAAAATATCTTTTTATATCGCTTTTACTTAGAAATATTCAAAACTCGAATTAAGGCTAAATCTTTAAACAAATCAATTTTCGAAATTCAATCAAATCCCAATTTTTAAATTTCAAAGTCTCAACTTTTATTATTTACAATTTCCTTTTACCAAAATTTATTTCAACATTCCAAACTCAATTTCCCGATGAATTCGATTTCTATAAATTTATTTCTATTTATAACTTTAAAATCAACCCTTAAATAAATTTCAAATCGACGATTTAAATTTTTATTAATTTAGCCAATTCGGTGTCCGTATATAATTTTCTATCCTATGGCCAAGTAGTTATTTATCTCAATTAGATGTCAGGGATGAATATACCACTTAAATTAAACCACAGTATCATATGTATGCATAACAGGATATATATAAGCAAATAAACATCCAAACATTCAAATATCAACCAATAACATCCATCAAAATACATCATCCAATAAACAATACAATTCATGGCAGTTTCATAGTTATCAATGTCATGTAATTTAATCGCAATTCAATTTCAATTTCAATTTAACTGTCAATTTAATTTTTCAACGGTTAATTCAAATAACAAGCTATATGACAATTAAATTTATATCAAACAACGACAAATAAAATTCATATCACTTCATAATGTCAATTTAACTAGCATAAAGATATTTAGTACGGTGTGAGCGTTATAAAACACTCACCTTGATTTTTTTTACGATTTTAAATCAAATCGAACGACGTTCGATTTAATCCAAAATTTTCTCTAGCTCCAAACGATTCCAATCCAGCTTCATTGCGTAGTATTCGTCCATACGATTCCAACGCAACTGGTTTCGTACGTTTTCGACCTCGTATGAAAAAGTTATATGGTTTTAAAGTTACACGAATTATAATATAACTCAATTTACATTTCCCCTTTTTTTTTTTATTACCTAGCAATCAGGACCGTAGATTTCAAGGCTACAGATCCAGGCCGCACGAGACTCTCTTCCCCATCACGTTGAAACGCACGCAAGCTCCAGGCTATTCACGTGAAACCAAACCCACCACCAATGAACTAGGGTTCCAAATAGCTCCTCCACCGATCCACTTGAAGGCGATCAGAGACTACCGCGTCGAAGGCCATTGCTCCCTCCACCTTCGCCTGAACCCGTGGCGAACTCGGCCACCCCCTTCGGCCTAGAACGCGTGCCAACAGCAGCAGGTCGCGGCCTCCCCTACTCCCCCACGCTGCTCGAAACTCGATCATCTCCGTATGCAATCGAAGCTCTTGCTTAGCTCTTCGACTTTCGTGTTGAACACTTCGCGCAATTGTCGATGGATTGAGAGTAATTGAGGAGAGAAAGGTATTAATTTCTGGCCATTCATAAAGGTGATGGCGGCTGAAGGTTTTGAAAACCCTAGGCAGTTTTTCTTTTGCAAAAATGAAGATTAAGGGGTCCCTTTATAGAAGTTTCAACGAACACTATACACTTTAAATTTTCGAACTCCGATGCACGCGCGGTGACCGGCGTTTCTAGGGTTTACCCCACGTTCCGGACACAATGGAACAGGTCTCGGAAGCTAATTCGATCGTATGCGCGAGTTACGGCAATAAACGATCAATTTAAAATTAAATCGATTAAACCGATTTCTATGCGTTTTGGCTCGCCCCGGACAAACGGTAAATCCAATTGACACGAAATTTGAAATCTTATAATAATATCACATTACGGATCCGATGAAACTAGTTTCGTCGAAATCCGAGACCGTTTGAAAAATGACTATTTTAACTCGCCAAATTAATATTAAAATAATTTCAACGCGTTTCGAGCTGCCACGGTCAAACGACAACTCCGATTGCTACGAAAATTGAAATCCGATAATAACTAACTATTACGGATCTAATGGAACTAGTTTCGTCCAATTCTGAGACTGTTCAAAAATTGGCTATTTTTCAGTCGATAATTAAATATTAAAATATTCAATTTTCACAAATTTATTTTAAATTCAGTTTTAAAAGTTCTATAACATCACTATAACTCCAATGTGATAAAATAAAATTTTACAAATCATTTTTATTCATATTAAACCCGTTATTCAATTTATCCAATAAATTCCAATTTAAAAATCTTATTAACTCTATTAAAATCCAAATATAACTTACGTTCACTTTGGAAACCAATTTGAATCATATTAAATCAAATTTCAATTATTCACTCTATTTTCATATATTAAATTTCAATATTAAATTAATCATATCAAATTCGAAATTTAATTATTCAACATTTGTACTATTAAATTTTAAACAAATTTGATTATTCCTAAATCACTATCTTTTTGAAATATTCAAAACGAACTTATTAAATTTAACTTTTGAAACGAATTAAATTTATAAAACAACTATTTCCATTATACGGTTATTCAATTCCCATTATTAAATTATTCAATAAATTCCAAATATTAAATTTAAACAATTTCGCTTATCCAACAATTCATTATCTTTTGAAATATTGAAATTGAACTTATAAGATTCAACTTTTAAAGCCAATTCACAATTTAGAACAATATTTTTAATTTTACAGTTATTCAATTATTCAATAAGTTTTAAATATTTAATTTAAACATTTTACCTGTTCAATATTCCATATTTGATTTTCAATAGATTTTACTTATCAATCAATTACCCTATTATACCCAATGAATTCAACATTTATTATCCTATTCAACTTTTGATTTCAAAGGCATTCACTAAGTAGCTTTCATTTTACATTACTTGGATAATTATTGTCGCAATTCCTTTCAGTTATTATTATTCCAAACGAATTATAATTTTTTTCTAACCCTAATTCACGAAATCTTATTAAATTAGCTATTTTAATTATCAAAAATTTACGGGTCGTTACACTTTGCGCTTCCATGATTTGCGGGAACTCTTCAAGGCTTGGATCGCTTTAACCTTCTCTTTCTTAATAGTGACCAATTCATGCGAGTCTTATTGTAACGACCCGGAATTTTCGATCTTGAAAATTCCAGATAGTTAGGGAAAAGAAGAAAGAGATAGAAGAACATAAACACCAATATCTCACATTCGCAGCGGATAAAATATAATATCAAATAAGATTATTTATACAAAAAAAGCTGTATTAGTAAATTTACATTTTTAATACATCAGAGTTACAACATTTCACAAACACTAGATAGTTAAAATTAACTTGTCTCATATAAATAACAATATCACAGCGGATACACTCCATACGTTCTTGCCATCCAGCTCCCCTCCTGAGTTCCAGAACATCCTTACTTGAAAATCTGTAATACTCGGTCTGACCCAAGCTGTAACGACCCGGAATTTTGGGCAATATAAATTTAATAATATGTATAAATAATTTAACTGGTTTGATAATTTTTCTTTACAATTTTAATTCAAACTGAAAAATTTATTCTTTTTAAAGGTTAATAAATATTTAATCTGATAATTGTGATCAATATCTTTTTAACAATTTAAAATATTGATAAGATTTATTTTTCAAAGCTAATGAAATTTTATTCTATTTATAATATATATATCTGGTATATATTGTGAATAGAAAATCTTGTGTTTTAAATAAAAGATGAATTTTTAAATTGTAATATATATATTTGTATATGTTATAATTTAAAATTGTTTTGAAATTTAATTTAATCTATTAATAATTTGAATATGTAAGAAATTATAATTTAAAGCTTTGTTTAAAAATTAATATTCTTCAAAAGCTAATTTAAAGACTAATTCAATTGTTTTTAAATATAAGATAAACTGTTTGTTTTCAAATATGATAGTTAAAAGGATTTTTAAACAAGCTTTGTTTTAAAAATGCTCAAATTTAAAATGGTTAAATGATAAATATAAATGTTTTAGATTTTAAAATATGTGTATAAGAATTATTTGCATTTTTATTAGTATTAGAATATTTCTTTTAAAGGTAAACTTATATTTATTTATAAAGTAAATTTTATAAATAAGTTATATTCACATTTAAATTAAGTAAAAAATTAATTTAAAAATTGCTTAAGACATGTGTAAACATGTTAACATATCTAATAACACATGTAAGAAGATTTAGGAATTAAAATGACAAATGTAATTCTTATGGGACAAGAGGCCTACATTTTTATTCATTTGAATTTAAACATAAAGAAAATCAGTTTTTACAAACACTTTCACTCCTTTGTTTTCCTTTCTTTCATTCTTTAAAATTTTAATGGCTATCAAAACTTTTCTTCAACATTGAGATAAAAAAAACAAAAATCAAATCTGAATTTAAATTAAGATTTGCAACTTCAAATCTTCAACCTGCATTTTCAAAACCTGCATTTCAAGGTGATGTACATCTGCAAATACAATCTGCAAAAATGAAGTTCAAGCTGAAATTCAATTTCAACCTGCAACTTCAACATGCAAATGAAGATCTGTTTCAATCTTTTAAAGCATGCAAAAGGATTCATCTTCAACAGAAAGCTTTTTAAAAATCTAAGATTCAAGCCTGGAGAGGAATTTTAAAATCTGCTCTGCTTAAAGGAATAGGTGAGTAAATTCTATTTTAAAAACAGTTTGGTAAAATCTACGATTGAATGTTGCATGCAGTTTGATGATGAATATTTGTTATCTGAATGTATGTTTAAAAAAAAAATATTGAATTGCCTGTAAAAAAAAATTAGAAATGTTACTGTGTTTATTAAAAACAGTCCCAAATCCTATAAAAATCTCAATAGCTTGATTTTGAACACGAATTGGACTGTGATTTGTTAATGAAAGTTGTTTGCAATCACATAATTTATCATCTAAAAATAATTATAGGGTTTTAAATGAATGAGTTATTCATATTTTTAAAATTTACAGTGGAAAAACCAAATTGGGCAAAATTTTATAATTTCAAATTCTAGTTTTGAATGTATAATTGAATTACAATTGGAAAGTTATGATTTTTAGAGTTTGTATCATAATTTTTAATTGAGTAATTAAGTTGAATTTTTGGTTTGAATACTTTGGGGATTTTTATGAACTGCGGATTGTATACATATTAATTTGAGTTGATACTTGGATCGAAGCTTGCATGTATGTTATAGATTAAGGGGAAAATACTTTTAAAATTTTCCAATGAGTAATTTGATGGGAATTGAAGAAACTAAGGTTTTAGTGGGTTTCGTTTTGGGTTCGACTGTAGTGGATTTTGTGACATGAATATCAAACTGGAGGCGATCGCGACGTGGGGGTAAGGGAGCTTGTGTTGTGGCGGTTTTGTAGTGGGAACGACAAGGTTCATCGGAGATGGGATGGTCGGCGGTGGGTTTGGTTTTGTGTCAAGTGCTTTTGCAGTTTCATGCTTGAGGGTGAATTTTCGATTCGAGTGTATTCTTTTTCGATCTGGATTCGAGATCGCGTTCACATAGGATTATGTGACCAGAGGAGATAGTCGCGACGACCTGAATTGGCCGTAGGCGGTGGGACATGTGCATGGGTTGGGTGTGTGCACTGGGTGAATTAGTTGGGGAAAATGATAGAAATCTCGAAGGGGTTCTCGCGTGTGTTTCGGGGCGACTCGAAGACAATGGGGTTTGGGTTTGCTTTGGTGTAGTCTCGGGTGGATTCATTTGTTGCCTTGGGTTTTTAGTTGTTGTTCTAGTAGTTAGGTATTATACTAGATTGCATAATAAACTCGAGTTGAATAATTTAAGAATCAAGCATTAAGTTATAAACAAGTTTATAAAGAAAACTAAATTTAAACTTGTTGTTTTAAAGAGGAAGTAAATTAAACATTCATAAGTGAAATTTGAATTTAAATTTCAAATTTAAATATGTTTTGAGATGTTTGTTTGAAAATAATTATCTTAATAAAGTTTTAAAATTCAAATTAAAAGAGAAATTTGAATTTAATTATTAAATCAAAGTTTAAGTTAAAGTTTGAAGTAATGTTATAATAACAAATTTTCCATTTATATTGAAAATAAATTAGTTTAAAACTGATAGTTTAAAGTGTTTTAAATTTGGAAATGATTTATAAATGCTTTATCTCCAAGTAAGGTTATTATTATGATTTTGTAAACCAAGTTTAATAATTTGTCTTTAAGTTGATAGGGTTTAAATTTATTCAAATAAATTTATTTATGAAAATAAATAAGGTTAGATTAGTTGGATAATTAACTTAAGAATACTTAATTAAGTATAATTGTTAATAAGCAAGAAAATAATTAAGATTTATGCTTTTCTTAATTAATTAAAGATTTTTCTTTAATTATAAGAAGAAGTTAATTAATTAATTAATTAATTTTAAATAATTAGTTAATTATTTATTAAATATTAAATAATCACTTAATTATGGATTAATTAAGTGTGATTACTTAATGAGGTAATCAATGGTTAATGTTTGAATATAATTAAGAATGAAAGTAATTAATTATGGAAGTAATTAATGGTAATTACTCATGGAGTATTTTAATGGAAGTGATTATTTGTTAATCACTTGATGATATCAATTAAAGAATTGATTAATATAATTGTTGAAATTAATTAATTATGAAGTAATTAATTAATTAAAGGATTAAGGATTATTTAATAATGGAACTAATTACTTGTTAAGGTAATTAATTAAGAAAGTAATCAAGAGTTATTAATGAAGTAATTAGAGATAATTACTTATGTAAGTAATTAAGGATAAATTATTCAATTATTTTAGTTAATTAATTAATGTGATTAATTAATGAATGAGATTAATTTAAGATTAATTACTAAGGTAATTAATTAAAATGTCATTAATTAATAAAGTAATTAATTAAGGATTATTTATTAATTGATTAATAATTACTTTATGAAGTAATTAAAGATTGATTAATTAGATTAATTAATCAAGGGTTAACTTAATTAATTAAGAAGTTAATTAAGTAAGATAAGTAATTACAAATTATTAATTACTGATTATAATTAATGAGTTGATCAATTACAAGTTAATTATTTAATTTAAGAGAATTATTAATTAATGGGGATTATTAAATAATGTAATTAATGATATTAATCAAAGTTGATTAATATAAGTGTTTTAATTAAGTGTGATTAATTAATTGTAATTAATTGAGGTTTAATTTAATTAATTATAATTGATTAATTAATGGAAGTAAATGTATGATCATTAATTATTGTAATTAGTGATAGTAATTAAAGGTTAATTACTGTATATGGTTAAGAGTAATTAATTTGTGGAATTAATTTTATTTGAAATAAATTAATGGAGAAGAATTTAAGTTATCCAATTGATTAAGAGTTAATCAATTCTGCTTTGGATAATTGATTAATATTGGTTGATTGATTGATATTGGAAGATCAATATTGGGTGATTGATATTGGGTGATGGGTATTGGTTGATACCGAATGATTTGGACATCTATGATATGTGATATGCTGCTTTGTGAGATGAATAGTTGTTATGAATTATCTATTGTGATAATGTGATTCATCTATCTGTTTATATATCACCCTGAATATGAGTTTAACTGTTTAAAACCCTTTAAGTACAACTTGGACATTAAAATGGCATTTGGTTTCGGTGAGACCGGGATTGGGTTTCCATATTTGGATAATCCGAAAACCATATCGATTCCAATTATACGTTAGGTCGTGAATCCGAGTGGAGCTTTGTGAAGACTCGAGGTGTAAGAACTATACGTCAGTATAACTCTGTGGGTGATTCCGTAATGAGTTGACGGAATAGTACTTATAGGTTCGAGATGGTGATTTAGAGTGCAAGGCTATGTCGTTGACTCTGAGGGTGATTCCAAAACGAGTGCAACGAGGTAGTGCCTTCGGTTTCGTTCGAGCCCGAAATGAACTTGTATGGATTGAATGCTTTCAGAACATCGTCAGGTGGACGATGAGCATTCTAAGATAGATGTGTTCTATAAAGGTAATCGCAGCCTCAAGCCTCATCAACCGGGAATGGCTAAAACAAGGGAGGTGCAGCAATGCTTCGTGGGTAGCTCCCACTGGAGAGCGAGATTTATCCATGTCTAGAGGTCCCTTTCTATTTCGGCTTAGTGTGTGGTTGGTCGCGCCAACCGCGGGGTAGTCTTGTTCGGGACTGTCCAGTAAGGGATGGTTCCGGCCTTGGGTTGGCAGGGGAGTTAGGGTGGCTCCTCGGTACGGTGATCTAGGCCACCAACTGTGACGGGCTGTACCCCGGTAGCCCTGCCATTGATGGAATCCAAAATCCAATAAGTGCCTGTACGGTTTTGATTGTCCCCAACTATGTTGGAACGTGAGATGTAAGCAGTCCAGCTATTTCTGTATTTTATTTTGAAAACCCTAGACACTATTATAATATCACTGCATTTCCTATCAAATGTTTTGGTTAGCATAAGGTAAAAACTTTTCCATGTTTATGTGTGGGAAGTCTTACGTGATATCTTTCCTTTTCAAAGGTTTTTCTAAAGTTAAGCAATTTAAACCCGTTTACTCACACCAGACCCCTGTCCGACCCGAGTGTTTATTTTCTGTTTTATTAAACTCTTGGGTACTCATATTATGTATGAGTAGTCGAGTGTTTCAGGGTTGCTTGACGAATTCTGGAGGAGATATGGAGCAGGAGGCTTCATCGTGTAGATATATTATGGTTCCGCTGTGTTTGTTTGTTATCTGTACCTTGTATCTTGAGTCGTATAGTTAGACAGATGTTTATAACTGTCTAATATGTGTTGTCTAAGTTGTGTACTCTGATGTAATATGATACTATGTAATTATGTGATATATTATATTTCTTTCGTTCCGCTGTGAGTTCTCTGATGTAGTTGTGTTTATTCTTTCTCTTTCTTTTCTTCTTCTATCCCTTTCTTTCTTAATCGGTGACACGTCTTCTTAGAGATAGGAAGTCGGGTCATCTCACGAGCATTACATCAAAGTAACACCCTGGTCACGCTGGAAACCAGCCTGAGTAAACCCATCAACATGAATGACCAAAGCATACAACTTATATATATATATATAACCCATGTAACTTGTATCAATTACAAATTCTCAAATTGTTATAGACATTACTTATTTCACTCACAAAATTCTAAGTTCCAAAACTTAGATTAAATAGTCCAATTCACTTAAATTATTTCACTACAGCTTATTGATTTCACATTTCAATCTATAAAGAATCGAAGTGGTTTCGGGTATTTACTAATACCCGACTCCGATCCCTTCGAATTCAGTATCATCTAAACCTAAGTTATTCAATTAAATACAACTCAACTTTAATTACCGGATAACACTTTTACACAGCAATTCATAATTGATAGATAATCACATTATCACTGTCCATCCAGCATATCATATCTCAAAGAAATTCATATCAGAGATATCAACCAATCCAAAGCACTTATCATCATTCAATCATTCTTAAGCAAGATTGATCACTTGCATTAATTACATTAATTAATTATCCTCTAATTACTTCATTAGTTAATTATTCTTAAATTTCATTAAATAATTAACCTTTAACTTCATCAACCTTGATTAATCTCAATCAAAAATTAACTTTCCTTAATTACTCCATCAATTAAACCAACACCTTGATTAATTATATTGATTAATCCTTTAATTACACTGAGTAATAATCACTTAATTTCTTCCACCAAGTAATTATCCTTTAATTACTTCCCAACAAGAAATTTCCTTTTAATTAATTACATCCAGTAATTATCCACTAATTACTTCACTAAGTAATTACACCTCATTAATTACCTTAAGTAATTATACTTAACCCAACATCAAATGATTACCTTTAATTAATTAAGCTTAATTAATTAAATAAAATTAACCACATCAACTTAATTAATTACACCAAGTAATTGATTCCTTAATTAATTACCCTGATTAATTATTCTATAATTATTAATTAATTATCCTTTTATTAATCATATTCATTAATAAACTAACCTTTTAATTAATTCCTAAATTAATAAATCCTTTAACTAATTACAATAAGTAATAACTCCTTAATTACTACCATTAAGTAATTGCCCTTTAATTACTTTAATTAATCATTCTATAATTTCTTTAATTTAATTAATTAATCACTAATTAATTGACTAACATTTATTTACTTATATTAATTTATTTACCCAATAATTAATCACCTTGGTTAATTATCCATTTATTTATCAAGTCCTTATTTTAAGATAACCTTTGTTTTAACTAGTTACTTAATTATCATTAATAAATTTCATTTGAGAACACTTAAGAATATAACTAGTTAATTATTTTATTAGAAATCAAACAAATCATATTCCAAATTCATTTGACTTACAATCAACTTGATAAATATTTTACTTGGAAACTTGTTGAATAGTTAGCGTAAAACTTGTTATTCAAATTACTTTCAAAATCTAATGAAGTTTTCTTTAACAACTTGATTCATATTTTCATTTTAATCTAAAGCTTACCCAAGTTAAAATCAAAGAAAGGTTAACAATAACACACCGAGCCCAAAACTCCTCTACTCCCCTTAATAAAATTCGAGAATGACATGGCCCAAAGCCCAAAAATTCTGATCCAACCTTCGTTCTTCCCTCTCCACTATCCTTTCCCGACGCAAACTACCACATGGAACCCAAACCAGAGATCTGTGCACTGTGCATATGCATGACTGACTGGAGCCACAACGATCAACGTTGATGCTACCCAGAGTCGCCGCCGACCACCTTACTATGCCACACCACCCGAAACATCGCCAAAAACCCCAAAATGAAATTCGACCTTCCACTGCCTGGAACGAGAACTTCTTTCACTTACATCCCCTCGTTCGCCACCATACCCACTACAGAACCATCAAAACTCCACCGGAAGGTACGCCATCCCTCCCTCTTCGTTCTTCCCCAGGACCGCAACCTTAAATCCCGCCGCTAATCCACATTTGCCTCGAAAACCCACCGCGTCCAAAACAAAGCTTAAACCCTAATTTGTCATCGCATGACCATCCCAGAGAACTGGAATCCCTCATAGCAATTTTCCCAAGATCAACGACCATCAAACAATCTCCGACCTAATTCCCGACTTCCCCAAGACACGCGATCGCCGGAAATCGCAATAAATCCCATTTCCGTTCATCTTATGATTTCTAATGATTTAAGAGCTTAAAATTGAATATTTTATTTTTAAAAATCCTAACTTTCAATAACAAAATAGGTTAAGTACTCGAAACAACATATTATTTATTTCGAGATTTTGTTATGTTTTAAAATTTCATTGTAGTTTATCCATTTGTTAAAAATTTTCCTTTAAACCTTGCCTGGAATTTTTTTTATCAAATATCTAGTTATTGTAAACAAAATTTGTTTATATATCAACATCTAAAGAGAATTGAGGGAAGAGATAAGAAATTTTGAACAAAGTTTTGTAACCTATAAACAAGAACAGAGCCTTAAACAGACATGCACACCAAATTCTTCATATATATATATATATATATATATATATATATATATATATAAATGCAATCATATAAAACAATCATGCAATCACTTAACACCCATTTATTTCAAAATCATTGCATGCAACAAGATTTTAAATCAGATTAAAATCTTTTTTTACCCACTGTTAAATTTGAACAGACAAGATATGACAACACCTTGTACATGCAACAACATTACATATCTAGGCAAAAGCACTTTTATTTCTAGGGAACACTATAAAATGTTGGTTACTTTTATAATCTTTTACTTATCTACAGATTCGATAAAGATTTTTGGATTTAAAAGATGTAGCTACACACCTGTTTTTGAGAATGACAGAGGAACAGGCTTTTGATTAAAATCTGGAAATTCTTGCTTTGATCTGAATTGTTAATTTAATCCAAGCTTGAATCCTGATCTATTGCCTGCTGTTTTGAATTTGAATTGATTCTGATTTGAAATCTTGTTTGTTGAGATGAATTGGACTTGATTCTCATCTTTGCTATTGTTTCCATTTTCTCTGGTTTGAAATTTTGTTTTACAGGTTCTTTATTTAGAAAATGAAAGGTGAAAGAAAAAAAGATCGAGGAATGAAAATGAAAATGTTTTGAACAGTCTCTTTTATTATTATTATTATTTATATTAAATTTTAAATTTTGAAGAAATACGCCACTTGTTATTTGCATGTTTATACAAAGGTACAAATGTTAATTTGCATTTCTAAAATACTTACACTTGTTTAATACATATTTTATTGTTTTAAAATGTGAATGCATGTTTTTTTCAATATGTCCTTATTTGCTAATTTACATGAATTTATATTCTTATGTATTATCTATATGCGTTATGTTTTTATGCAAGTATTTAACTTGCATTCGTTATGTGCATGTGTTAATATATTTTTTATAAGTATTTATAAAATATTTCCAATTTGGTTTTATATTTATAAATGACTAAAGTGTATAAATATTTAAACTTCTTCTTTTTTATTTATCTTTTATAAAATCCTTTAAAGAAAATGTTATAAAACAAATTGTTTGCATAAAAAATGGGCAAACACCTCCAAGTCGTATGAATTAGTTGATTTTATGTTGTTTCTAGTGATTTGGGTGATTTACGCAAACATATAGAAAGCAGGGACTAAACTGTAAAAGACACACAGATTTATAGTGGTTCGGCCAGAACGTGCCTACGTCCACTTTATATGTTATTCTCCTTTTCTCTTCAGATTACAAGTACAAAGATTTGATTACAAGTAATTGAAAGTTGTTTGAAAGTTCTACCCGTACTTGAGCTCTCAAACTTGTCTGCCATTGTTGTACCCCTGCTCCTCTATTTATAGAGTGAGGTTGGGGGTAGGGGTCTTGGATATATATAGCTGTTGGTGGGCCTGGGCTGGAGCAATCTGGCCTGGCAAATTTGGATCGGCAAGGCCCTGGCTCGGTGGTGGTTGGTCCGGCTTAGTCTTGGAGGTGAGATGGTTCGGTGGTGGTGAGGACATGGGTTGGTTCGGTGGTAGTTGGACATGGGTTGGTTCGGTGGTAGTTGGAGGTGAGATGGTTCGGTGGTGGTAAGGACATGGGTTGGTTCGGTGGTAGTTGGAGGTGGGATGGTTCGATGGTGGTGAGGACATGGGTTGGTTCGGTGGTAGTTGGAGGTGAGATGGTTCGGTGTAGGTTGATTCGGTAGAATCTTGTCCGGTGAAGGTTGATTCGGTGATGGTTGGAAATGGATTGGTTCGATAGGTATGGAAAGGGGCTGGTTCGGCTGGGGATGGTTCTAGGGCACCTTCTTTGCCTTTGGATCCGAAGTATCTCCTTTGCCTTTGGATCGGTGGTGGTGGAAACGCACCCAACACTTGCCCCCCAAAGTGGGGCATATGCTAGCGTATGTCGCGCTTTGTTAGTTTGGATAGTTGCATTCGGTCCTAAGCGCCGAACTGCTCGGTTCGGTCACCTCATACTCGCCTATAAGTAGGTGCCTCATGCCACCGTTATTCCCTACCAACCGAAATAGCCGAATCAGATTCCTTCCTGCCGAATTAACCTCATTACCAGATCATGTTTGACTGCCGAATCATGTGAGTTAACCTTCTCTTGCCGAATGACTTTTACGTTTGAAATGCCGAATGAACTCCGTGGAGTTCAAGTGCTGAATGGGTCTTATGCCTTGGACCACCAAATGAGTTTGAGAAGCATCAGCGCCGAATGAACTTTCGGTTTTGAACTACCGAATGTACATATGTACTTGAATTACCGGATGAAACCGGAGAATTCGAGCATCGAATGTACTTTTATATTTGCTTTACCGAGTGAACTTGAGAGTTTGAATGCCGAATGATCCTTATGTTTGAACTATTGAATGAACTCTGGGACCCTGAATGCTTAATGAATCTCTAGCTTTTCATGTTTCGACCTACGAATGAAACTCTAGATTGTACATACTTGCTTTTTTATATTTTCATACTCCTTATTCTAACAACATACTTTTGCTTTTGTGTTTGCAGATAAATGTCTCACAAAGTGGAAACCCGATCAGAAAAGAAAAAATCTACGGACAGAAGTGAGTCTTCTGTCGTGCCCCCAGTCCAGCCGGGACCAGCGCGACATGGACCTGCCCGGAGGTCATTAGTGGACGGATATGGCCCTCAAGAGCTTCTGATCTCTCCTCCCGATTGCTTTCCGAGCTCCCTCAAAGAGGGACAACTTTATGTCATCGCTCGCTCCTTCGGGATTGACAGAGCGAGCATGCTGCTGCCGGGAGATGGTGTGATGCCGTATGATCCTCCTGAAGGATATTTTGCCTATAGCCGATACTATTGCATGTGCGGGGACATTCCTCCGATCAATACGTGGATAGTCAGCTTCATTACCTACCTGAAGGTGGCTCCTTTCCAGCTTCAGCCCAACTCCTACGCCATCGTAGTGTGTCTATTCGTTATCTTTCAGAGGAGGTATGGGCGCCCCCTTCTAATCGGGAAATCCGATATTTGTATAATCTGAGGGGCTACAAGAAGGGGTCTCCGAACATTAGTTTAGAGTCAGCCGTGTTCTTCAAGCCAGTCTTGGACTTATACTCGAAATTCACCATGTTTAAGAAGGAATGGTTCTTCGTCAAGGACGACTCCGTTTCTTTTCTCCTTTTCACTTCTGGCTGTAAGTTGAATTCCATTTGTAATTTCTTTGTCCCAACTGCAATGCTTCTTCTTATATGCTTTTATTTCTTGCTAGCGACAGGTGGCTTTGCGGTCGTGGAGAATGATCGCCTGGTACAGATGGCTGCGGAGATAGAGGCTATCTCAGGAAGGGACAGGTCGGCTTCTTACCTGATCAGGAATGCCACTCTCCTGGAGCACAACTTGATTATGCCACGTCAATTTATGGTTAAGCAGAGAGATACAACCGAGGAGAGGGCTACCAAAGCTAAAGACGGGGCCACTGCGAAGAGTAGCAAGAGGAGACCTTTCTCGGTACCTCCAGTCGTCGGGGGGAAGAAGCTCAAGAGATCCGATGGACCCTTCGCTACACATGCCCAGATGTTCCGAAGGAAGAGGATGTGGAGGAGGGAGAAGGCAAGGACGAAGGAGGCGAAGCGGAGAGGGGAAGTGGTAGAGAAGGTCATGGTGATGAAGGTGGCGAAGGGCGGAGCGGTGATGGCACTGAGGCTTTGTCTTCGGGGCAAGTAGGTGAGATTCAAGAGTGGACGGATGATGCTTTCCGCCAAGCTTTTGAGGAGTTAGAAGAAGGGTCGGCCTTGGTGGAGAAACCGAAGGAAACTGATAAGGCCGGGACTGGTGCCAGTTCATCTTCTCAGAGTATTCCGGCTAAGGAGATTTCGGTGATTCAAGGTGAATTTTTGACTTCCGCAGACTCCTTTTATGATAAGGACTTAGTAATATTTTATGGCCAGCTCCCGTCCTGGAATGAGATTCAGGACTTATTGCAGTATCCCACTCCCCCTCAGGGTTTGTAAAATAAACGCGTTTTCCTACTCTGTTTAACTTAACATATTTCTCGGATTATAGTTTCATGCATGCTTGTAACACTTGGTTTTTATTCCAGGAACGGGTAAGGTGGCCAAGACATCAGATATTCGGCACCGCCATGAACAGTACAAGCTACTCAAAGCTTCCGCCAAACCGAAGCCGTCGACTAGCCGTCCCGGAGATGTGGTTGGCTATCGCCCTCTTCTCGGAGTTATTGAAGAAGATATGCAAAAGAGGAAGAGGGGCCGATCTTTGTTTGAACCCTCACCTGGCCCTCAGCCTCCAGTCCAGCCTATCCATGATATTACTGAGGAAGATACTGAGTTTATGCCTTCCCCACATCCGTCCGAAAATCCAACCGTCACCACGATAGACCAACCTGGTTTGGTTCGCAACCCATTTGCCGGCCACCCGGATCTGGACCCGAGTTTTCAGGACATTTCTTTTGACGAGGCCACAGGTGAGCATCTTCTTCCCCACAATCCCATGGTACGGGTGCTTGATGAGGCTAAGTCCTTAGACCTCGATTTGCTTACTACTCGGATTGTGACCATGGGGGACGAGGCCAAGGCAAACATCGATCGGGTGGCTGAAGAGACCAAGAGGCTGATGGAGCATCACACTCGACTGGTCAAGGCTGGAGTGGAAATCGGAAGTGCTAACATTCGGTTGCAGCTAATGGTTTCTGATCAGGCCAAACAGCTTGCCGATCAGGCTATCCAGATATCCTAGCATGAGGCGGCCTCCAGACGACTAAAAAAAACCATGGAAGAGGCTAGCAAGGTTAAGTTGCGAAAAATGGAGGCTGTTTGCAAAGAACGAATTGACATGGCCATCGCAACGGTGGATGAGGTTCGGAGAGCGGATCTTGAGCAGGCAGAGGAGTTATCTGGAAGGCTTGAGGCCGCAGAGCTTGCTCAGGCCAAGCTGAAGGAGGATATGGAAGTGATGCGAAAATCCCTTCAGGCTGACTGCTCGAGATACCGATTGGAGAGAGATGCTGCCGTCGCACGGCTGTCGGCTTCTAAGGCCCGGATGAAAAAGTTTGAGGAGAACGAGGGGATGATGGATGAGATGCTCCAGGACATGTATTTCCGAACTTGAAAGCAGGGCAACCTTTCCTGGATGGACGACTATCCCCGGGTCATGGCTAGGATATATCTTCGGGCTTTGGAGGAGGCTAAGGCCGATGCGGATAAGGAAGGTGGTGCAGCTTTCAGGATGGATGTGGTTATGGCCCAATTCACTAAGGAAGAGAAGGTGGCGGTTAAGGAGGGCATGTGGCTGCTCGCTGCGGATGAGGTAGGCGTGCAGCTAGATGATGATGATCAGGGAGCAGATGCTGGTAAGTCTTCCGTCTCAATCTTTCCTTAACTTGATTGCGTATCATTTATCTGATGGATTCTTTTCCTGAATCGGACAGGTGGGACCCCTGGCCAGCATGCTGGGAGTTCTGACCCTGCGGTCAATTAGATCCCGGAGGGCGAGCAGGATAGAGGCGGAGCCCTGCTGCACCTGATTATTTTTTGGCCTACTTGGCATTCCTGTATATACTAGTCCCAAAACATTAATGTACTTTTGGGTTGTAATTATATCATTTGTAATGAACGACTTTATTTTTGACATGTAATTTCATAACATAAACTGATTCTGCTATATTTGAATGTTTTTGCTACTTTGATGTGTTGCATAAGAAATATAGCCGTGCATGTGCTAGTGATTCAATTGTGTTTAATGCTAAGTTCTTGCTTAAACTATAACTTATGTTTGATAACGTTAGTGTGATGTACGCATAAATTATAGCTACGTATTTATATACAAGAGAAGAAAGTACCGCCCTTTAAGTTTTAGCTGTATATGGTAGCTTTGAATGTCTTGTGTAGCTGAGTATGGAATGCAGCTGAGTGTCATGTCATCTAGTTGTGAGTTCCTATTTCCATTGGCGGGAATCTCCTATTCTGTGTCCTGTACTTTAAGGATCGTTATAGAGGATAGGAGGAAAGTTTTTATAAATAAAATGGAAATATAAGAAATAGTAAAACTTCCAATCACGGAAGGCCGTCGATATGCTTAAGTTCGTGGCAAACGGGTTTTGTAGTCACTTTCCCTAGCTGTGGGTCTTGGAGACATTTGTCACCCATCTTACGCCTCCGCGGGGAGTTTATCTTTTTTACCACAGCCGCACTTAAGACATATCGGAGCCGAGATCGCGCACAGTAACTACCCGAGCCATTATGGCCCGTAATCATGGGTATTATTCGATTTACTGTGGCCGGCTAGCGTGGGTGCCGATCGTCAACCGTGAACTACCCCTGGCTGGCCACACCTTATGTTGGGGCTTAAAGTAGGTTCACAGTTGCCGACGAGCCGAACGCCGTAATGAGCTGTCATCGGCTATAGTCGGCCTTCTTGATGGCTTATAATCGGCTCATTACAGTTGGCTTTGAGGGCAGTCGTGAGCAATGAGTTAACCCGCAGCAGAGGGATGCTGGAGCAAAAGTGTCTCATTGGCGAGTGCATAGATTCGTATAGTACCTGTTAGTTCTTGTCCAGGTGAAGCCGCGCTATGATGCGTCTTGAATGGAAATGCAGGATTTTGTTCAACAGAAAAGGATAAAACTCAACAAGTAGCCAAGACATAAAGGAACAAGTTAACATGAGACAAGATTTTTAAAGTGGTTCGGCACGAAAATGCCTACGTCCACTGATTCTCTTTGTTAATTCACTTCATATGGGCAGTACAAGTTAAGAAAAGTATCGACAAAGGTGTTGGATGTTCCATGCCCTCTGCAACACCTCTCCGTCCACTGTTGACAAAATATAAGCTCCGTTGTGGAGATCTTTATGAATTACATAGGGTCCCTCCCAGACTGGATCTAGCGCCCCGGGGCGCGGGAAGACCCGTTTGAGGACAAGATCTCCTTCTTATAAGCTGCGGTGTTTGACTTTGGAGTTGTATTGTGTTGCTACTTTTTGCTTGTGAGCTGCTGCTTTGAGTGCTGCATCATTTCTTCTCTCCTCAATTAGATCCAAAGACATGTGGAGGAGTTCTTCGTTCTCTTCTGGGTTGTAGTGGATCCTACGGTGGGAAGGCACTACAGTTTCAACTGGGAGCATGGTCTCCGATCCGTATTCCAAAGAGAAAGGAGTATGCCCTGTTGATGTTCTGTAAGATGTGCATTAGGCCCAAAGTGCCGTAGGAAGTTCATCCACCCAAGCGCCTTTTGACTTTTCAAGTTTCTTCTTGATTAGGGCTTTGAGGATTTTGTTGACAGCTTCGACTTGTCCGTTTTCCTGGGGGTAAGCCACAGATGAGAAGCTTTTGTGAATTCCGTGCTCTTGGCACCAGTCGGTGAATTCCTCGCTGCCAAATTGAAGTCCATTGTCCGATATGATTTTGAGTGGAACCCCATACCTGCATAAAACATTTTTGATCAAGAAGTTAATAACTTTTGCCGAAGATATTTTATTTAGAGGCTCCGCTTCCACCCATTTGGTGAAATAGTCAACCGCCACCATGGCATATTTGGCTCTGCCTCGGCCCACTGGCAGTTCGCCAATCAAGTCAATTCCCCATATTGCAAAGGGCTAAGGGCTGGTCATTTGAGTAATCTCATTTGTGGACAGTCGAGGAATCTTATCAAATTTCTGACATCTGTTGCATTTTTTGAAGAAGTCCAAGACGTCTTTGTTTAAAGTGGGCCAGTAATACCCGTATCGGAGTGTTTTCTTGGCTAGAGTCTGCCCTCCGGTGTGATCTCCGCAACTTCCTTGATGAATGTTGGACAGGACTTCCCTGGTTTCCCTTCCAGCGATACACCTTAATAAGGGATTAGAGAAGCCGCGCCGATAGAGGATGCCTTCTTGTAATGTGTAGCGGGAAGCTTTCCTTAAGATTTTCTTAGCTTCGTTACGCTCGTCGAGCAGTGTGCCATCTTGTAAATATTTCCGGATAGGAGTCATCCAAGTTTCCTCTTCGATTGCAGCTATCATATTCATTGTCTCGTAACTCGGGTCTAGTTGCTGTGAGATGGTTATTGTTCGGGAAGCGGTGTCGTCCTTCATGCTAGCTTGCTTTGCCAGTTCGTCGGCCTCCTGATTCTTTTCTCGAGGAATGTGTTTGATTAAATAGTGATCCGACTGATTGAGCAGCAACTTGGTATTCTTTAGATATGCTGTGAGTCGATCTCCTCGAGTCTGGAATTCTCCCAGTACTTGATTTACAATAAGTTGAGAATCACTGTGGAGGCATAAAGAACCGACTCCAATCTCCAAGGCAAGTTCTAATCCGGCTATCACTGCTTCGTATTCTGCGTCATTATTGGTGGCGGCGAATTCCAACCTTAGGGCGTAGTGTAGCTTCCTTCCCCTGGGGGTGATTATCACAACACCTGCCCCCGAGCCTTGTTCATTTGATGCTCCATCTACGAAGAGATTCCACTTGATATCTTCTGCTATTTCAGATTGCTCTTTACCTTCGTTAGTAGTGAATTCGGCAATGAAATCATCTATGGCTCGCCCCTTGATAGCGGTGCAAGGATGGTAGGTGATATCATATTGACTCAGTTCAATGACCACTTAAGTAGTCGTCCAGAAGTGTCGGGGCGATGGAGTACCTGCCTTAGCGGTTGATCGGTTAAAACTCTGATGGAATGAGATTGGAAATAGTGTCGCAGTTTCCGTGACGTGATTAGCAAACAGTATGCTAGCTTTTCAAGTTTAGGGTATCTGGCTTCTGCCCCTGTAAATCTCTTGCTTACAAAGTACACGGGCCGCTGCGCGCGATCGTCTTCTCTCACCAAAGCGGCGCTTAAAGCATGTGACGATACAGCAAGGTATAGGTATAGTCCTCGCCTTCATTTGGAGTTGAGAGTACTGGTGGTCTCTGGAGGTGTTCGATTAAGTTAAGGAAGGCTGTCGAGCATTCGTCAGTCCATTCGAACTTTCCTTTGTCTTTCTTTAGAGCTTCGAAGAAAGGGATGCATTTGTCGGTTGCTTTAGAGATGAACCTACTTAGGGCGGCCACTTTCCCATTTAGGCTTTGCATCTCTCTTTGAGTGGATGGTATCTTGATATCTTGCAAAGCCCGAACTTGTTCGGGGTTTGCTTCAATCCCCCTGGCATGGACGATGAATCCCAAGAACTTTCCCGACGATACTCCGAAGGAGCACTTTAGAGGGTTTAGCTTCATTCCATATTGGTGAAGTACTTGAAACATCTCGTCCTGGTGGTTTATATGATCGTTGGCTTTCCTCGATTTTACCAGCATGTCATCCACATAAACTTCCATAGTTCGTCCTATTAGTTCCGCAAACATCATGTTGACGAGACGCTGATAAGTAGCTCCGGCGTTTTTAAGTCCAAAAGGCATTACTCGGTAGCAGTACAATCCCCGGTCAGTGATGAAACTAGTGTGGTCTTGATCGGGGGCGTGCATAGGGATCTGGTTATATCCTGAGTATGCGTCCATAAAGGATAAGAGTTTGTGTCCGGCTGTGCTGTCCACGAGCTGATCGATTCGGGGGAGTGAGAAGCAGTCCTTCGGACAAGCGTCATTTAAGTTGGAGAAGTCGATGCATGTTCGCCACTTCCCATTAGCCTTCTTTACCAGCACCGAGTTGGCGATCCATTCTGGGTAGATGGCTTCTCGTATGAAGTTATTGGCAAGTAGGTTCTTTACTTCTTCCTCGAGGGCTGCTGATCGTTCCGCCCACATGCTTCTCTTTTTCTGCTTTACTGGCACCTTGGTGGGATCGATGTTCAGTATGTGGCATGCTACGTCTGGGGAGATTCCTGTCATATCAGCGTGCGTCCATGCAAATACATCCATATTGTGGCGAAGAAAATCAATGAGTTGATCCTTTAATTCTTCTTTTAGTTGAGATCCGATTTTCAATAGTCTACTTGAGTCATGTTTGTCTACAGCTACGAATTCCATAACCTCTGCAGGCTCGGCGGTGGCCTCCTCCTCTTTGTCCCTACGGTCTAATTCATTGAAAGGGTCACTGGTATATCGAAGAGGAGGGGCTTTCTTTAGTTGCTATGCTTCCAAGCTTTTCATGCAGAGAGTAGTCTCTGCATTTTTCCCTTTATCTCTTCTGCGGTTATTACGAAGTTCAGTTACATAGCAGTCTCGAGCAGCGTCTTGATCTACCTCTATTTCTCCTATTCCGTTATCTATTGGAAATATCATCTTCAGGCACCATGGGGCTAGGACAATTTGGAAGTCAGACAAGGTTGGTCTTCCCAAAAAGGCGTTGTAGGCCGAGTGGTTCTCTATGAGTACAAATGTTTGTTTTCGCACAACGGAGCGGGGATGACTTCCTATTTCAACAAAAAGGTCCAGTTGCCCGAGGGGCATCTTCGCGTCTCTAGTTAAACCATGTAGTGGTTTGTTGCAGGGAGACACATCCTTCATTGACAGCTTCATTTTGTCGAAAGAATGCTTGAATAGGATATTTACCGAGCTTCCAGTGTCTACTAAAATTCGAAAAACTTTGGCTGGACCGAACCAGGCAGAGATGACCATAGGATCCATGTGTGGGTACTGTCTTCCTTCTAGATCACGCCTACTGAATGTGATGTCGTCATTCTCTTTCCGTTTCGGATGGCGTTCTTCCATAACAAAATTAACGTAGCCTTCATCGTTTCTAAGTGACTTACCGTATCTTTCCATCTCTGCCCAGCTTCTGTCGGCGATGTGTGGTCCTCCTGATATGGTATGGACCACTATCTTCTCTTGACTAGAGCCGCTGGTGTTGCGATTTCCTCTGCCTACTTCTGGGAGGGGTAGCCCTAGGTTTTCATTGGCGGGAGCTAGAGTCCTGTTATGGCTTTTTGCATAGCGTTCCAATCTCTTCCTTCTGATGTGTTCTTCAATTAAGTCCCGGAGATGGTGGCATTCATTGGTGTCATGTCCATGGGATTCATGGAAGCGGCAGAACTTTCCAGACTTGAGTGCGTTATCTGACTCCTTCTTGTGCGGGGGGCGCTTGTATCTAACTTCGTCTTGAGTGGCTAGGAAGATGTTTTCGATTGTTTCATTCAAAGGAGTGTAGGAGTCAAATCTTGGTCCTGGTCGATATAAGCGCTTTTCTCCCTTCTTGCCCCCAGCATTGTCTCTAGAGTCACTTCTCCGAACATCCTTTGCTGCAGCGGGAACCTTGTCTGGAGCTGTCTTAGCCTGTTGCCCTGACTGCCTCGCAGTGGCAACATCTTCAAGTCTCATATACTTTCCAGCCTCATGAAAGAAATCAGGTAAAGTAGCTGGTTTTTCCTTGGTTAGTCTTCTAGCAAATTTAGTATCCGGATGTACACCACTGCAGAGGGCCATTAGGATAAGTTTCTCGTCGGCATCTTGGACTATGGCCGCCGCGGCGTTGAATCGGGTTAGATATTGTTGCACTGTCTCTCCGGGTTTCTGTTTTATATTAGATAAGGAATAAGCGTCCTTGGGTTGTTCCACATGAATGCGGAACTGGCTGATGAACTTTTCTTTCAACATTTTCCATGAGCTGATGGACCTTTGGGGTAGGTGGCAGAACCAGGAGGTAGCTAGATCTGCCAAGAATAGTAGGAAGCATTTACACAACACCCCCTCTGTTGCTCCGCTCATGAGCATATGCTGGGTGTATCTCTGTAAGTGTACGATGGGGTCAGAGGTTCCCTTGTAAGGCTCCATCGTTGGCATTCTCCATTCCCGGGGGTGATGGCAGTTTCGATATTGCGGGTGAAGGGGCTGGTTACCCTAGCACCTATCCCCCGATCCCTTTGCTCCCGTTGGACGCATTCTCTGAACAATCGCGCCATCCTTTCATCAGAACTTGGAGCGGATAGAAATGAGTTTGGTTCTTCCCTGCGGGATTGATTCCGTCCAGATGACCTGTAAGCATGGTATCGTCTATCACTCCTGACATTCTCCAATGGCTGCCTCTGGTCTTCCTGGGGCATGCTGGGGTCAGCCACAGTTGGCCCTTGCCTTGATCTTCCCTGCTGGGTTCTGTTCTTAGCACTTCCTCGGGTCCAACTTCGGGATGGACTCCAGCTCGGCCCCGTCTACTGGTGTTTCCATGGTTAGGTAGCATGACAGGCTCAGCTACATCCGACCCCTGTCTGGTACCTCCCCTGTTGGGTTCGGCTCCAAGAGTTTCCTCGGGTCGGAATTCGGGCTGAGTCTAGACTTGGCTCCTACAATTGTTGTTTCTGTTATTAGCCTCTTCGAAGAAAAAAGACCTTTGTCGTCTCCCAGATCCTCCAGACCAGGACTCACCCCATGATTCAGTGTTGCGATTGGATTCTTCAACATCCCTTAAGCGTGACATGAGCTGGTCCACCAAGGCTTCTTGTTGAGATGCGAAGCGGTTAGTTACTTCATCCACAACCCTGTCCAGGTCCATCCTTGTAATTGGTAGTTCCGAAGCAAGGGCTGTTGGATTTGCCTGATTTCCATTTGCTGTTGGAACTGGACGATTGTCTTGATCTCTGATTACTGGATCTGGGATACTGCTAGTTGCAATGTTCTTTCCTTTGTTAGCATCTTTCTTCCGTCCGGGAGGCATGTTTTCCAAATGAACGATGCTGATAGGAAAAGGGTTAAGTGGGAGAAGCTGAAGCTTCGAGCTCCTGTTCTCAGTGAAAGCACCAAAAATGTTTGCACAAAAAATGGGCAAACTCCTCAAAGTCATATGAATTAGTTGATTTTATGTTGTTTCTAGTGATTTGGGTGAGTTACGCAGATATATAAAAAGCAGGGACTAAACTGTAAAAGACACACAGATTTATAGTGGTTCGGCCAGAACGTGCCTACGCCCACTTTATATGTTATTCTCCTTTTCTCTTCAGATTACAAGTACAAAGCTTTGATTACAAGTAATTGAAAGTTGTTTGAAAGTTCTATCCGTACTTGAGCTCTCAAACTTGTCTGCCATTGTTGTACCCCTGCCCCTCTATTTATAGAGTGAGGTTGGGGGTAGGGGTCTTGGATGTATATAGCTATTGGTGGGCCTGGGCTGGAGCAATCTGGCCTGGCAAATTTGGATCGGCAAGGCCCTGGCTCGGTGGTGGTTGGTCCGGCTTGGTCTTGGAGGTGAGATGGTTCGGTGGTGGTGAGGACATGGGTTGGTTCGGTGGTAGTTGGAGGTGAGATGGTTCGGTGTAGGTTGATTCGGTAGAATCTTGTCCGGTGAAGGTTGATTCGGTGGTGGTTGGAAATGGATTGGTTCGGCAGGTATGGAAAGGGGCTGGTTCGGCAGGGGATGGTTCGGGGGCACCTTCTTTGCCTTTGGATCAGAAGTATCTCCTTTGCCTTTGGATCGGTGGTGGTGGAAACGCACCCAACACAAATCATATATATATATATATTATTTTAAACTCAATTTATTTTTAAAATGTTTATAATTTCAAATTCAAATTCTCTTTTAAAAATACATAAATATATATGTTCAAACAAATACCAATTTTATTTATCTAGGGAAAAGTGTAAATCTTATATTGTTATAAATGATTATTACGTTGTTTAATTACCTAGAAATTTCCGGAATATCACATTCCTCCCCTCTTTGAATCTTTTCATCCTCGAAAAGGAACGAAGCCAGAATTATTAAAATGCTTAAAATTAGATAAATTTTCCTTAACCATTTTTAAAACACTTTAAAATCTATATAATATTGCCAAAATAGTTTTTATAAAAATACTTTTATAACTTGATGTCTTAACAAGTCCATCCTTGTTCTCACAGAAATTCGGTCATATGTTGATCAGGCGTAAGACTGAAAATCTTTAAGTACTTAGCAGACCCATTTTCAACACCAAGTGAAAATATTTAAAAAATAATTTTACTGAAAATATAGAAAACATTTTTGAAAATAGAGGAAATATCTTTGGTGAGAATGCTCTGGAAATCATCACCCCCATCCACGGTCGTAGTTACATCCTGAGTTACGTTGCCATTGTAGCGAAAGTCCATGTAGCTGTAGGCACTCCGCGCTCCTCGATTACGCCATGAAACCCACGACAGATCGCAGTTACATTCCAGAGTTACGTTGCCATCACAGCAAAAGTCCATGTAACTATAGGCATCAGCTCTCTCGATTTTCGCTGCCAAAAATGAAACTTTTCCACTCCCACATAGGTCACAGTCTACCGATGTAAAATCAAACGTGGACTGTTGGCTCTCAACGGCACACACGACTTTCGGTATGGTCTGCAGTTGATCGCAGTGACGTCGAGTTAAACTGTCGTCACAGCATAACTCAAATGCCTCTGTAGGCATCGGCATCCTCAACTTTCGCTGCACACTACACATAATCCTCAGGAACTAGTTTTGTCCGGACTCCTCACAGGATCAACTTTAGAACCCCCCCTTAGGGTTCAAGGCAGTACCACCCTGTGGCACTCTTGAGAAGTTCATTTCAAGGGAGCGCCTTTTTCCCCAGAGCCAATCTCAAAACACTTTATACTATACTCTTATAGTATCTTTCAAATCATACCCTTTATGATTTTCGTCCAAATCTCTTTTACACAAAATCGAACCCCAAAATCGATAATTCTCAAACTAGGCTTTCCAAATTCCAATATTGAATTTACCCAAAAATCAAAAGCCTTTCCAAAATCCATAGGTTCCAAAAACCCTTCCTCCAAAATCATTCTCATTAGATCCTTTATATATATATATAACCGTGAAAAATCTTTGGATCATTTCAAACTTGTATAAAATCTCTTTTATACTTCAAATATTTTCAAAACCCTTTTCTTCTGGCAAAAGATTCAATAAGGGAAGTTTATCTTATATAACAAAGATATATAACTTTGTTTATTCCAAATCAAATATTCGAATTTGATTACTCTATAAAGTCATTACCAGTTTACTTACTTCCATAAAGTAAATTTCTACCATAGAAATATCCAATTTCTATTTTATTTCATCATATATTTCACAAAATATATTTTTCACTTCAAGAACCATTTTATAGTTCTTATCCACAAATTTTCAATATCAATTTCATTCCAATCCGTACGATGTACACATATCATTTGTACGCTATGGCAATCTGATCGCTCACTCGATCACACAATTTCACTTACAAACTAGTATCGTCCACCCGACTTCCTAATGCGCACTCAGATCTGGCTTCTTGATCAGAAACCGTCATTCTCCTTGCATAGCCATAACTATGATAGAGAATATCCAGAACCAATCAACAATCGATATTCAGGTTCGCCGTCGAAAATCGAGTGGAAAAAAATCTTATCTCGAATCGATATACTATCTCGAAATTCTGTGCTTGAATCTGGATCAAATCATTATGCGAATAGAATAATATACGTACATCCAACGTATCTATCTTTATTGATTATTAGACAAATCAATTCTCCTTTCTATTCACATTCAGTTTAATTTCTATCCACTTACTCACATTTGTTTCAATCCCATTTGAATTATTACCTCTATTCTTATCTCAATTGGGTATTTAACCATAAACAGTTTGCACTCTGACCAGCTTAAATTTTGAAAATAGCTTGAAGAGTTTGAAAAATAGATAAGTAGTTGAAAAATAATTATTAGTTTGTAAAATAGCTGTAAAATAGTTAAATAATGATAAAATAGTTATAAAATAGTTATAAAATAGTTAAATAATGATAAAATAGTTACAAAATAGTAATTAGTTATAAAACAGTTGAAAAATAGTAATTAATATATAAAACAGTTGTAAAATAGTTAAATAGTTTCAAAAATAATTATAAATAAGTATAAAATAGTTTGGAGTTTAAAAAGAAAGGTTGTATATATAAATAACTTGGAAAAATAAGTTTATATTAAAACAATTTATATTGAAAATAGTCCAAAGCCAAACTATTCAATTCCCAACCTCCATCCTCATCACTTCAATTTAAATTTCCACTTCCATTTAAATTGACTCAATTTCAATATCTTCAATTTCTATTGAACTTGATTTAACCCCAATTCAAGTTGAATTATCCTCAATTTCTTTTGAAATTCAAATCAAATTCCATTTGAATTTTAAACCTACTCATCTTTAATTATAACACCAAATTATTCAAATCAATTTGGACTAATTCCAAATTGAACCTACTTCGATTTTCAAATCATTTCAATTTCCGTTTGAATTAATCCCAATTCCCATTTGAATTTTTAAACTTATCCATCTTCAATCACAATACCAATTAATTCAAATCAAATTCAATCTGAACTAATTCAATTCAAATTTCAAATTTAAACCATTCCGATTATATAAATTCGAGTTAAATTTTTAAATGTTGATTTAATCCTATAAATCAAATCAACTTATATCTTTAAACCATTTAATTCTGAATTCAAATTCCATTTTTAACCTATTTCAAAGTTCAAATAATAATTCAAATCCTTTTTAAACAACTAAATCTTTGAAATTCAATTTATCATCAAATTTCAATTTTGAAACCAAACCTTTGGAATTTTATCTTAAACATTCAAATCTTAAGTCCAAAATGATTCCATTTTATCTTAATAATGGATATATTACCACACCCCATTTCTTCTTTGATTTAAATAAATCCAATTTCAGCTTAAAGATTATTAATAACAACAGGATGGTATCATTCGAATTGCTTAAAACATCCATCCATTTTCAATTTCCAGATCTCAAACTCATTTTGAGATCACACAACCTTCCCATTCAAATCAACCATTTAACTTCCCAAGTTAAATCCCAATTTCACCTTGAAATTTCCAATTCAGGTTGTTTGTTCTAAACTTATTTAGCATTCCCAAAGTTAAATTCAATTTACTTAATCCAGTCAACCCAACTTAAATTTGAATTCCCGCTACAAATTTCAAAATTCTTTCCCACTTATAAGTTCAGAGCTTATATCCCTTTGGGTTTTCACATCTCATTCCAATTAAAAATTTAAAACTCAATATTTAGAGTTGATCTCAAATCATCTTTGATATTATGTATATCCACACACACACACACACACACACATATATTAATTTCCTTTACACACCAAGTTATACTTTAAATTTTAAACCATCCTGGTTTCAATTCGAAGCAAATTCCTTTAAATTTTCAAACAACTCCTGTTTGAAATAGGACCCTTTCATTCAAATATATTAACATTTCTTTATCCCTTTGAAACAATTTTCAAATTCTTGACCCCAGATTTAAAACTTCACAATTTAGATCATTTTCAGTTCTAATTTATAAGTCATACTTCCCTAAATGTTTTACTTCCCTAAAATATTTCATCATTTTAGGATAATAATCAAGGTTATTACAACTGGAAATCAATTCACTATTATCTTATTCTGAAAATTCTTCTCCAAATTTAATTTCAGTTTGAATCTATGTCAAACTTGTCTTTATTCAATTTAAATTTGGTTGTATTTCTATTACCACTTAATTCTCATTATTTTGTTTAATTCCAATGATTTAACAACCAATTACCTTCATATTTATTAGAAAGAAATATTGATTTATATATCAAAATATATTCTTATATAAAATCATTTTAAATCTTTATATAGGAAAATAACAAGTACGCTATCATACACACACACACACACACACACACACTCAACTCATCCTAGGGTACCATTGACCCTATCCTTAATGAGTAATCCCACCAGAGCCAAGGTTCTCGCTTAACCTCCAGCTCCGATACCAAATGCAACGACCCAGAATTTTCGATCCCGAAAATTCCAGATAGTTAGGGAAAAGAAGAAAGAGATTGAAGAAAAAGAAGAACAGAAACACCAACATCTCACATTCGCAGCGAATAAAATATAATATCAAATAAAATTATTTATACAAAGAAAGCTGTATTAGTAAATTCACATTTTTAATACATCAGAGTTACAACATTTCACAAACACTGGATAGTTAAAATTAATTTGTCTTAGATAAATAACAATATCATAGCGGATACACTCCATACGTTCTTGCCATCCAGCTCGCCTCATGAGCTCCAAAACGTCCTTACCTGAAAATCTGTAATACTCGGTCTGACCCGAGCATTACATCAAAGTAACACCCGGGTCAGGCTAGAAACCAGCGTGAGTAAACCCATCTAACATGAATGACCAAAGCATACAACTTATATATATATATATATATATATATATATATATATATAACCCATGTAACTTGTATCAATTACAAATTCTCAAATTGTTATAGACATTACTTATTTCACTCACAAAATTCTAAGTACCAAAACATAGATTAAATAGTGCAATTCAATTAAATCATTTCACTCCAATTTATTGATTTCACATTTCAATCTATAAAGAATCGAAGTGGTTTCGGGTATTTACTAATACTCGACTCCGGTCCCTTCGAATTCAATATCATCTAAACCCAAGTTATTCAATTAAATACAACTCAACTTTAATTACCGGATAACACTTTTACACAGCAATTCATAATTGATAGATAATCACATTATCACTGTCCATCCATCATATCATATCTCAAAGCAATTCATATCAGAGATATCAACCAATCCAAAGCACTTATCATCATTCAATCATTCTTGGGCAAGATTGATCACTTGCATTAATTACATTAATTAATTATCCTCTAATTACTTCATTAGTTAATTATTCTTAAATTTCATTAAATAATTAACCTTTAACTTAATCAACCTTGATTAATCTCAATCAGAAATTAACTTTCCTTAATTACTCCATCAATTAAACCAACTCCTTGATTAATTATATTGATTAATCCTTTAATTACACTGAGTAATTATCACTTAATTTCTTCCACCAAATAATTATCCTTTAATTACTTCCCAACAAGCAATTTCCTTTTAATTAATTACATCCAGTAATTATCCACTAATTACTTCACTAAGTAATTACACCTCATTAATTACCTTAAGTAATTATACTTAACCCAACATCAAATGATTACCTTTAATTAATTAAACTTAATTAATTAACTAAAATTAACCACATCAACTTAATCAATTACACTGAGTAATTAATTCCTTAATTAATTACCCTGATTAATTATTCTATAATTATTAATTAATTATCCTTTATTTTAATCATATTCATTAATAAACTAACCTTTTAATTAATTCCTAAATTAATAAATCCTTTAACTAATTACATTAAGTAATAACTCCTTAATTACTACCATTAAGTAATTGCCCTTTATTTATTTAATTAATCATTCTATAATTTCTTTAATTTAATTAATTAATCACTAATTAATTGACTAACCTTTATTTGCTTATATTAATTTATTTACCCATTAGTTAATCACCTTGGTTAATTATCCATTTATTTATCAATTCCTTATTTTAAGATAACCTTTGTCTTAACTAGTTACTTAATAATCATTAATAAATTCCATTTGAGAACACTTAAGAATATAACTAGTTAATTATTTTATTAGAAAACAAACAAATCATATTTCAAATTCATTTGACTTACAATAAACTTGATAAATATTTTACTTGGAATCTCGTTGAATAGTTAGCGTAAAACTTGTTATTCAAATTACTTTCTAAACCCAATCAAGTTTTTTTAACAACTTGATTCATATTTTCATTTTAATCTAAAGCTTACCCAAGCTAAAATAAAAGAAAGGTTAACAATAACACACCGACCCAAAACTCCTCTACTCCCCTTAATAAAATTCGAGAATTACACAACCCAAAGCCTAAAATTCCGATCCAACCTTCATTCTTCCCTCTCCACTATCCTTTCCCGACTCAAACTACCACAGGCAACGCAAACCAGAAATCTATGCACCGTGCATATGCATGAGCGACCGGAGCCACAACGATCAACGTTGACGCTACCCTAGAGTCGCCGCCGATCACCTTACTATGCCACACCACCCGAAACATCGCCAAAAACCCCAAAACGAAATTCGACCTTCTAGTGCCTGGAACGAGAACTTCGTTCACTTACATTCCCTCATTCGCCACCATACCCACTGCAGAACCATCGAAACTCCACCGGAAGGTACGCCATCCCACCCTCTTTGTTCTTCCCCAGGACCGCAACCTTAAATCCTTGCTGCAAATCCACAATTGCCTCGAAAACTCACCACGTCTAAAACAAAGCGTAAACCCTAATTTGTCATCGCACGACCATCCCAGAGAACTAGAATCCCTCTTAGCAATTTTCCCAAGATCAACGACCATCAAACAATCTTCGACCTAATTCCCAACTTCCTCAAGACACGCGATCGTCGGAATCGCAATAAATCCCATTTCTGTTCGTCTTATGATTTCTAATGATTTATGAGCTTAAAATTCAAGATTTTATTTTTAAAATCCTAACTTTCAATAACAAAGTAGGTTAAGTACTTGAAACAACATATTATTTATTTTGAGATTTTGTTATGTTTAAAAATTTCACTGTAATTTATCCATTTGTTAAAAATTTCCTGTAAACCTTGCTTGGAAATATTTTTTTATCAAATATCTAGTTATTATAAACTAAATTTGTTTATATATCAACATCTAAATAGAATTGAGGGAAGAGATAAGAAATTTTAACCAAGTTTTGTAACCTATAAACAAGAATAGAGCCTTAAACAGACATGCACACCAAAGTGTTTATATATATATATATATATATAAATGCAATCATATAAAACAATCATGCAATCACTTAACACCCATTTATTTCAAAATCACTGCATGCAACAAGATTTTAAATCAGATTAATTTTTTTGTTTACCCACTGTTAAATTTGAATAGAGAAGATATGACAACACCTTGTACAGGCAACACCATTACATATCCAGGCATAAGCACTTTTATTTCCAGGGAACACTATAAAATGTTGGTTACTTTTATAATCTTTTACTTATCTACAGATTTGATAAAGATTTTTGGATTTAAAAGATGTAGCTACTCACCTGTTTTTGAGAATGACAGAGGAATACGCTTCTTAATTAAAATCTGGAAATTCTTGCTTTGATCTACATTGTTAATTTAATCCAAGCTTGAATCCTGATCTATTGCCTGCTGTTTCGAATTTGAATTGAGTCTGATTTGAAATCTTGTTTGTTGAGATGAATTGGACTTGATTCTCATCTTTGCTATTGTTTCCATTTTCTCTGGTTTGAAATTTTGTTTTACTTATTCTTTACTTTGAAAATGAAAGGTGAAAGAAAAGGAGATTGAGGAATGAATATGAAAATGTTTTGAATAGCCTTTTTTTTAATTATTATTTATATTAAATTTTAAATTTTGAAGAAATATGCCACTTGTTATTTGCATGTTTATACCAAGCTACAAATGTTAATTTGCATTTATAAAATACTTACACTTGTTTAATACATATTTTATTGTTTTAAAAATGTGAATGCATGTTTTTTCAATATTTCCTTATTTGCTAGTTTACATGAATTTATATTCTTATGTATTATCTATATGTGTTATGTTTTTATGCAAGTATTTAACTTACATTTGTTATGTGCATGTGTTAATATATTTTTATAAGTATTTATAAAATATTTCCAATTTGGTTTTATATTTATAAATGTCTAAAGTGTATAAATATTTAAACTTCTTCTTTTTTATTTATCTTTTATGAAATCCTTTAAAGAGAATGTTATAAAACAAATCATATATATATATATATATTATTTTAAACTCAATTTATTTTTAAAATGTTTATAATTTCAAATTCTCTTTTAAAAATACTTAAATATATATGTTCAAATAAATACCAATTTTATTTATCTAAGGAAAAGAGTAAAACTTATATTGTTATAAATGATTATTACATTGTTTAATTACCTAGAAATTTCCGGGATATCACACTTATGAGGCTGCTCCTTTTGAACTTCCCTCTCCTTAATCTCTATCACTATCACGTCACCTTTCAAAGACATGGAAGGGTCATCTAAGCCATGAAGCACGGCTATCTTTTTGGACTCCAACCCCAGTCCCGGCTCTAAGCCAGACATGGACATAGAAATAGGAACAAGAACATAAATGAGTATGGAGGCTATGGAAATAGCAGCAAGTCCGAGCGCTGAGGAAGTTGGAAAATCAACATGAAAGGTGGATAGACGTATAAGATCAAAAACGAAAGCATTAAATTCTTTCTACTCTTGCACCGTAAGATGGAAGCTCTCGAACTTGGAGGAAACAAGAATAATATGTTAGTTCTTGATATGATGGTTTTGATGACAACAACCTTAGGACTTGTTATAAAATATAAATACTAATATCTTTGCCTAGATATATATGTATATGTAGGATATATATATATATATATATATATATATATATGTATATGTAGGTACTGGGAATGAAAACTGTACAGTATAGAGATTCAAGACGGACGAATTCAAGATTGAAGAAATCAAGACTGAAGACTCATGAGTATCAAGAGTTCAAGATATGAAGATAAGTAATAAAGTCTAGATTTATTTTAAAACTTCATAACAGTACTTAAATCTTTATTCGGATTTTAATTATGGTTTGAAATCCACCTTCTCGCTTTAATAGTGGGATGGAACCTACGACATCATTAGTGGGATGGAACCCACGATCTTCTCTAGTGGAATGGAATCCACAAATTTTCAAAATGACTTATTTTTAGATTTTTTCAAAGCTATCATTTTGAAAAGACATCTCTCTCTCTCGGTTTAAATATTATAGCTTTAATTCAAAAACTATTTTTAATCATATTAATTTCAAAATCATTTCATGTTTTAAACTATCTCTTGTTTTCTATATTTTAGCTTTAATCTCAAAATATTTATATATTTAGTTTTTATTACTTTTATATTTCATAAGATCACTTTACAAAGGTTTTTATAATCATAAAGTATATTCAAAATAGTTTACAAAGTTCAAAGTTGTTTCGACAGACTTTAGAAAAAAATCTCTTTTAGAATAAAATCAATTTTCAAAAAAATACTAGGGGATGTCGACATACCTATACCTCCCACGTCGACATGGTAGCCATAGATTTTAAAACTCAAATTTTCAAAAGAAGCGTCTATTCGTCATAACCTTTCACGAGTGGACATGACCATTATTCTTCTATATATACCAGTAGTTTTCAACGAATTTTCACTTGAGATTTATTTGTTTTCTCTCCTCTTGCTCTTCCATTCTTATTTTCAAACATTCTTAACAAAACTATGCTAAAATCCTAAGTGAATCAAACTCGATTGTCTCTAGTTTGATTCTCTGCCACTCTCTCTCAAAGATCTCAGTGCTATTCAGAGTTATAAGATCATTTGTAATCAAAGATCGAAAGATCGAAGTGTATCAAGTCGCTCTCTATCAAAGTATGATAGGAAACAGTGTGATTGTCGCCTGTAAATTAATTGGATGTGATTGTAGCCTGTAAATCAATTAGGTGATGTTATAGCCTAGTAAAATCAAAAGAGTTTGCCCTAGATTCGGAGACAGAAGAGTGTATCTGGTGGCCTTGAAATCGAGGTTGTAATATCAACATTATATTTGAAAAGAAATCTGCACAAGAAATTTTGTGGGACTGGATATAGGGTAACTCTGAACCAGTATAAAATTCTGGTGTTTGTTCTTTCCTTTACTGCTTTTATTTACTATTTGCATCTATATCTGGTTCTATGATTGTCTTTGTGTTTGTGAATTGCATCTGTTTGGGTTTAATTTGAAAAGATTTCAAAAATATTCATAAAATTAATTAAACACTATTCACCCCCCTTCTAGTGTTAATTCTACCTTAAGATTTGTAATCTGCATTTCCTACATATCACCTACACTGGAGGAATGGTCAAGAATGTCGACTTCATACTCACCGCCTTCGCCTTCTTTCGATGATTCCACTACCTAAGGAAAAGTCTCAAGCTCTAAACTTGTTGATAGGTCATGGGGCTGCTCCGATGGTCCGCTACCATCGGAAATGAAAGGCTCACTGGGTGCTCTGGCGGTAGCTGTCACGGCCACATCAACGGTTTCTTTCTCTCTCTCGACTCATAGAATTTCCCGGCCCTCGAGCAACATCTTCTTTGATTCGTCACTAAGGTAAGCGTCCTCCAACTCCTGCTCGGTGTAGACATCACCTCTATCAGAAAAGCGGGACAAGTCTTCTTCCCATACCTAAGAAAGAGTGCGCTAAAATTTCAAGCCCAAGTAGCTGAACTCCCCTAGTGCAACCGGGAGTTAACGTAGAAATTCTGGATGGTCACGTCCATCTTTTCCATCTTCCTCTTGAAAGCGTTTTGAAGCTCTAGATAATCCGCCGTAACGGATGCCTTTTCGACCTCAATGTGAGATTTGTCGGCGCTAAGGTGCGCAACTTGGTCCTACAGTTGGGCGATCATCGTAGCCTGATTAGAGATAGTCTTATTTTGCCCCTCGACAATAAGGTAATGGTGAGAGATAGTTTTCTACTGTGCTTCGATCGTTGCATTACAAGCAACCACTTCTCCTTTTAATTTTGCCTCCTCGGCGTGAGCCTTTTTTATCTCATCCCTATAGACGATCTTAATTCTGGCATGAGCCTCTTTCACTTCTTTTAGCAAGTCGGCGCTCCTTTTTCCCTCCTCCAGTAGTTTAATTTTTGCGTCGCGTTCTGAAAGCGCCTTTTCAAAATCATCCTTCTTTTACTCGAAAGGGAGGATTTCCTGGTAGTTATTGCAATTGGTGTCTGTCAAGCCATCCAAGGAGCGCTGCCTCGAGCTTAGGAGGGCCCGAAAGAAGAATATAGGCAGGCCTCTGTGGTGGGGACATGAAGTACCAGCGGGAAGCAAAACCGAAGATGGTGGGATGCAAGTTGAAGGAAGAGCAGGAGCAGAAGTGATAGGGATTTCTTGATCTGTTGTGGAGCGCATCAGAGCAGAAGCCTGTTGTTACGGAGAATGCAAATGGTGTTCGAACTTTGATCTCTTCGATGGATCCTCCCTCTCATCAAAAGACCTCCTTTTCTCATACCCGCCTTTGTATGACCAGCTCCAATCTCTTTCATCTTGCTAACGAGCTTCGGCCTTTAGTTCTTTCCTCCTTCTATACTCTACCTCCATTTCTCGGGGTTGAGAATGGCCAAAAGGGCACTTGGACCAGCGCCGGGAGTTGGTGAATTCTTCAAAATTATCGTAAAGGCCACATCCTTTCATCATAACTGGCACAAAGCACAAATAAAAGGTTTTAGAAATAGAAAATAGACTCAGAAAGAATGTAAGAAGGTAAGTGTAATCCTAATGAGGTGGGTAGTGTATTTCAGGGAAAGGCCAAAAGCATCATCACGAACCGGATTGAGCGGCCATTATGGACAAAATTAGACTAACTTCAGGTAGTACCGCCCAAACTGGGAGGGGGGCACCTCCTCAATTTTAAAATCTTCACTCATAAGCGCGTCGAAATCGTAGATGTCGCTCAAATTTTCGAACTCCGCGCCAACATCTTTATTCGGGGAATCCTTATGCTCTCTGATTTTTAGGGCATTTTCTTTATCACTTGCATCCGGAGGAGAATTCGAAAGGACGAAACTCATGCTCAGAGTCTCATCGCACGATCCCAAATCCCCATCATCAGATTCTGTGTAGAAGTCATTACTGGAAATGGATTCATCGCTACTACTCTCGAGTTCCCCCTCCTCTTTATCAAAGCCCATTACAGCCTTGCCCTCCCTTTGTTGGAACTCTTCTTCTCCTTCTTCCGATATCGGAGGCATTCTGACTGGGCCGCTAACTCTAGTCGCGGTAACATCTCTTCCTTCACGGGCCTCTTCAGTCATTTCTCCGGACAAGTCCTCTCCCCCTTGAGAAGCGCCTTCTTCAGAACTGTGAGAAGAAGAAGTATATCATGTGAAAACCCTGGACCAAGAAAGGGAGGGGACCTCAACTTGAATAGCCGATCACCCTAGATGCAGTAATCATGTAATGACCCAGATTTTCGATGCTCGAAAATTGACATCAATACGTTCATTGTATTACATGCCGAGCAATCGAATGCCGAAAATACCAGATTATTAGGGAAAGAAGAAAGAGGTAGAAGAAGAAAATAGAAATAACAACACAGAATCCCACAATCTCAATGGAACAATATATAATAGATAATAACATGTCTTTATACAAAAAGAAACTATAACTATTATTTACATATTACTTCATTAGAGTACAACCCATCAATAACAAAATACTGGAGAGTTATAATAACTTGTCCTCACCAAAGCTGAATATACAGCTTACAATACACAACAAAATAAAAATCAAGTACGTGTGATATGTCTTCTCCATCCAGCTCGTCTTCTGAGCTCCATAGCATCCTATCATGTATTTGTAATATTCGGTCTGACCCGAGCATTATAATAAAATAACACCTGAGTCAGTCTGGAAAACCAGTGTGTGAAAAACACACTCAATTTGAATTATTAAAGTTATAAAAGTGCTTTGAAAAGCAAAGGTATCTCGTAAGTCATTCCACACATAAATACGACGAGTTTTTACCTTATGATAACCAAAACATTTTATATCAAAATCATCTAATATTGTAATAGTGTCTAAGTACAAATACTTATTCAAATAGCTGAAATTGTTACATTAATTAAATTCCAGCGTACTAGGCTCTACAACCAAAACCGTAAAGACACGTATTGGAGGTGGATTCCATACGAATGACTAGGCACTAGGGTACCACCTGCCGTAGTACACGTCAAGAAAAACGTACCGAGGACCACGTCGGGATCCCCAGCCACACAAGACCGGACTCCCCTAACCTGGAGAGACCGATATGCTATCACCTCGAGTGTTCCCACCCTTTCCGAGCTCCTTTCATGTATCGTAGCAATAATATCCGAGGGTATCAAGAAAGACGATAAACATACCCTAATTGGGTGCGACCCACTTAGCTTTGTTGCATCTCCCCTGCTTTTTGGTCATTCCCAGTTGATGATAGAGGCTATGATTACCTTTTTAAGGAACTTTTCATTTAGAATGCTCATTATCCTCCAATGATAATGTATTGATAGCATTCATCCGTATAAGTCCGTTCTGGGTCCGAACGAAACCGAAGGCACTATTTCTACTACATCCAATTTGGAATCATCCTCAGGATTAGTAGTGATTAGCCCTTGCACTTCACTGCTCCATCTTGGACTCCCTGCTCTTGTTTTCCTTTCAAAAACGTCTTTGTTGGATCGAAGTGGTTTTCAGATAACTTATCCGATCCCGATCTCTTCGAAACAACGTTCAATATTTTCTGGTAAACTCAACCCGGTTCTTTAGGAAATAAACAGACGAAAATAAGATCGGAGATCACCTCATGACCGTTAGTGGATGGATTACCTTATAATCGTCATAGAAGAACAAAATGATTTTATACGTATAGTATAACACCTCGAATGGTAACTGCACCACATAATTCCCGTGTTTCTCCTAGATATTCTCAAAATTATGTTTTGGGTCTAGATTTGTTAGTCGGTTATTTAACTATCAAATAAACAACCATTCAACAAATGTTTCCTTTTCCACTGAAAACACTAAATCTCATTTTAATTTAATTTTAATAAATTAAATCTTTTATCAAAAGTAATGTACTAATCTTATCGAAATAAATTCACACCTTGAAGTAATGTACTTATCTTATCAAAAGTCATGTACTTATCTCATCAAAAGTAATGTACCCATCTCGTTATAAATTCTCTCCTTGAATTTATATCTTAATTTTATCCATTGGTAATCACTTCATCTTATTTATAAACCTTGTTTATAAATCTCATATTCTGATTTTTCATTTATAAAGGTTTCACAATAATTAATCGATTTTAAATCGATTTCTACATTGAATTTCATTTTAAAATCAATTTCTCAAATCACCCAACTTTATTCCAAAACCCAACTAAATTTCAATTCCACTTCCATTTCATAATTTAAAATCTTATTTAAGATCTAATGTAATAATTTTATACTTTATTTTCAATTTCCTTTTTATTTGCCCAACTATTTTAAATCCTGATTTTTAAAAATAAGTCCTTTTACACTTAACAAATATCGCTTAAGCTTTATTATTTAAATCCTTTTAATTACATTATTCCAAAATCTCTATTCTCCCTATTTCAAAATTATAAGTACAAATTTTAAAATCAAATTATTCATTTTTCCCAAATTAATTTCCTTTTAATTAATCCAAATTTCACTATAAATATTTTACATCCAAATTTTTCTTTTTATTTTGTTTCCAAATTAAAACAAATATTTATGGTATTTTTAAAAAGGCCAAAATCTAAACTAGAAATACCATAGTACCAAATAAATTTAAATCCTGCTATAATCTATCACAGATTATTCAATATATCATATCACTGAATATGAAAATAAATTTCAACAATTTTGAGGAATCCAGTTGGATCCCTCCAATCTGTTTCCCTACAACCCACATATATTAATACAGTATAAAAATACGAATCCCACTTCGAGGGGGATATCGTGGTATATAGGGCCATCCGCTATTACACATGGTGCTTAGAGTCTCATTCGCTATATATGTGGGGAATATCAATCACTCCAATTAATAATATATATACTACTATATATATAATATCACATTCAACCGATAAAAATTTATCAATTCAACAAATCAATCAATAATTAATTTTAACTATTTAAATTTATTGTAATAATCCAAAATTGAGTGAGATTAACCCATCTTTGATTTTTAGATTCGACGATCCAAATTAAATCGAACGCCGTCGATTTAACTGAAAATTTTCGCTATCCAAATCACTCCAATTAATTTCATAATGAAGCTCACATCATTAAGGATTCAATGTTGCTAATTCCATGCAATTCTAACCTCGTATAAGTAAGTAATTTTAAATAATAAGTTAACAATTTTTTTCTTCCTTAAAAAAGTTTATAACTAAATCATTTTTTATAGAGAACCCATACCACTGCAAAACGAACCAGCCTGCTCTACCATTTCTTCCCCAAATCGCTTGAAGCCTGTAGCTCACTTGTGCATGCCGCTGCACTGACACGCCTCCACACCCCGTCGTTCGACCAACGACCACCACCATCGTTCTCCTCACTAAAAACTGCTTCTACATATACCAATCTTCCCAAGCTCGGCATCAGCATGTAAATCACAACACCACTGCCCCCACAGGCGATGCCTCATCACTTGCAAATGAACTCCCTTCAGGTCATCGCACCTCCCTAAAAATCAACGTCGGCGTGCTCTGCACCACCACGAACCAACATCCATTATCAATTTCACCAATACCGCCCCCACAGCCAAAGCCCTAGCTCACGTTCAAACATGGAACTTGCCGCGCCTCATAAGCGCTCGCTCAGGCCTCTTAGGTGATTCGAGACGAATTTGAACTTCTCCCTCTTTTTTATTTTATTTTGTTTTATATTCAACTCAATTTCGAACTGAAGAGGAATATGACAGGAGCCTGCGATTCTTCACAAAGGAAAAGAAGGAAATTGGCCCGAGATTGAAAACTGTATAAAGTCTAAAAAAACCGTTTCTTTTTTTTCATTTGAATGTACTTTAGTGTGTGCTTTTAAAAAGAAGGAGGGAATGATGTTTGCTTGCTTGAAGATAGCTATAGCAGCTCTGAAGTAAAGGGATTTTTTTGATGTGAATTAAAAAGGTCAAGTCAATTATATATATAAATATATTATATTATTTAAAATTTTAAACCGTCTCGATTTCGTAGCTTAAAATCTCGAACTCCTATCGAGGTATGCCACTAGGCGTTTAAGTGTTATACCCCTATTCCAAATGCAATGGAAAAGGTTTCAATTCATAATTCGATCGTATGAATAAGATAGCTTTTTGGACCCAATTATTATATAGAATTTTCGATATAAATTTCAGTGCGTATATATCCCGTACGACCAAACGATAATTCCAAACGCTATGAAATTTGAAATTTGATAATAATACACTATTACAGATCCAATGGAACATGTAATATTAAACGATATATTTTTAAAACTGAACAAATCACTTTTAATTCAATTTAAAAAGTTTTATTATCTTCATTATTATTAATATGAATTTTATAAGACTTTAAATTATTCTTATCAAGCTTAAAACTCAAGATCCAATATTTTACCCAAATTTCAATTATTAAATTCAAAAATTAAATTATCCAATAAATCGTTATATTTAAAATTCAAGTTAAAACTAACTTTTTAAATATTTAAAATCAAATAATTATTCCAGTTTCAAATAACCAAAATTTTTGGTCGTTACATTCTTCCCCTCTTAAAAGAATTTCATCCTCGAAATTGCAAGGTAAGAAGAATGCCCAAAACCCGTTAACTATTTCCCAAAAGCACACAGTTTTAAACAACTTCCCGAAAACAATTTTTATTGAAAGCGCACTATCTCTTTTACTAATTTCCAAATTTGTCCATAGATCCTAAATAATATCTTTTACTCAACTATTTAAAGTTATAACTCAAATCCAATTTTTCTAGTTATCAAAATTTCCTTCAAAATTTTCTAACTCCTTAAATTTGAAAATTTTCGTTAGCGTCTTCATCGCTCGGCTAGATCCGAAAAACTACAAAACTACCTCTACGGGTGCAACTCATCAAAAGAAAACACCAAGTGGCTCAATCATAAAATCATCAATTTCTTATGATAATGTAGATATATACCTTTTTGTCGGGCAAAATTTTTTTACTTTTGAAATTGCAGACATCAATTTAGCTTTTGCTTTCAAATACCTGTACCTTACTTACTAATAATATCCAATCAGTTAATTCCAAAAACATTTTATTCAGCATTTCATTTTCCAATATTTATTTCACCAAAACCCGTACGATATATATATGTCACCCGCACGCAAAATCAAATCCGACCGCTCATTCGATCATATAATTTCACTTCCGAACTAGTATCGTTCACATGACTCTCTAGTACGGATTCAGATTTGGTTCCTTGATTAGAAATCGTTATCCTCCTTGCAGCATAGCTATATACTATGATAAAGAATCTCAGAATCAATCAAAAATCCATATATAGTGTTCGCCGTTGAAATTTGAGTGAAAAATCCTAACTATGATCGATATAAACCATCTCGAAATTCTATGCTCGAATCTGGATCAAACTGTCATGCGAATAAACAATATGCGTACAACCCACGTATTAATTTCAATTGATTCTTAGCCATACCAATTCCTGTTTTATTTATATTTATTTCATTTCAATCAATTATCCACACTTATCATATACATTTATAGTTCACATTCGCCTATTCACCGAGTATATTTCCTTAGTACCAATTCCACTTAAAAAAAATTAAACCATCGTATTTTCTTAAGTCTGTTATAAACATTTTATATGAAAGTTCTTAGATTTATTAACACCTTCCACTTAAGTCCATATCCACTTTAACTCAATCAATTGTATTTCCAAGATTTATTTTGTTTAGTCCAGCTCAAATTAACTTTACAATTTCACTTTATTTAACATGATTCAAATTAAACCCCATTCCAATATTCCATTTCAATTTCATTTACTTACTAATTAAATAAAGAGGAAATTAGTATAAAGGAAAAAGTTTAATAAAATTTAATTTTAACGGACGGTAAAATTAAACTTCCGTCTCAAGGACAAGCGCCAAAATTTCTCTATCGTTTCTGCTTTTTTAGTTTCGTTTCTTCTGCAAACAAAATTTCTTCTTCATCAAACAATGGAAACCCAAACCAAAATCAATTTTCTTCCTTAAACTGATTTACAAGCACAATCGACTTCAGAATCTAAGTTGATGAACGTAAATCAAAATATTTCAATAAATCCTGAATAAATAAATGATGAACCTACGATTTCAAAAAGTAGGGTTCAATGCTACGCATACAGCAGCAAAGAGAAGGCAAAAAACTACTTCATCTACGGCTGTCGATTCAAATAAGATTGACAAAGATACAAAGAGGACGAAAAAATCTAGGGCATGTAAAATTATGAATGAAGACGACACGAAGAAACAACAACTTAGTGATGAAATCGTCAACAGAAAAACAAAAACAAAGGTATAACAGCTGATTATTTTTTAAAATAAAAGATAATTTTACAACGATAGTTCAATTATCATTTGATTTGTTATTGAATGATAGATCAATACATCATTTGATTTGTTGCATGTATAATATTGAAATATGAGATGATGGATGAACATAGCATTCAATCTTTGACACATGATAGACAACAATAAGATGAATATTTATAGAATGATAGAAAAATATAACATTGAAAAAATGTCAGACAAACGTAGCATGATAGAATGATAGTTGAATATATCACTTTATTTACTGTATGTGTAATGATGCAATGATAGATGAAAATAGCATTTCAATATTTGATAGATGGTAAAAAATAATTAGATGGATACTTATTCAATGATAGTTCAATATATCATTTGATTTGCATATATAATATTGAAATATGAGATGATGGATGAACATAGCATTCAGTCTTTGACAGATGATAGACAACAATAAAATGAATATTCATAGAATGATAGAAAAATATAGCATTGAAAAAAATGTTAGACAAACATATCATGATAGAATGGTAGTTGAATATATCATTTTATTTACTGTATTTGTTAGGATGGTATGATAAATGATAATTATTGAATGATATTCAATATATCATTTGATTTACTGTATTGATAGTTATTGAATGATAGTTCAATATATCATTTGATTTACTGTATTGATAGTTATTGAATGATAGTTTAATATATCATTTGATTTGTATGCATCATATTGAAATATGAGATGATAGATAAACATAGCATTCAGTTTTTGATGGTTGATAGACAACAATATGATGAATATTTAAAGAATGAAAGACAAATATAGCATCAAAAAAATGATAACATAGCATTCAATCTTTCGACTTTAGAAGCATACGTTGAAAGAAAGAAATGATAGACAAATATAGCATTTGAAAAAAGAATGATAGATGCATATAACACTAGTAAATTATGCTTTCATAGTTGAAAAAATTGATAGATAAAAATAAGAAAGCATTTAAAAAATGAGACATGAAAATAACATTATAGTTTGTTAAATACCGAATTATTCATTCATAGTTTTTTATACAGGGATCAAAAGGTAAAACATTAAAGAAAGCAAAAACAACTGAAGGAAAAAACCAAAGAAAGTATCTCAGAAAAAACACTATAGATGTAGCTTACTGCCAATGATAAAAAATTTCAAGAAAATTAAGGAAAACGGAGGTTATCTTGTAGATCAATTAAATCATTTAAAACAAACACCCTTCGAAAAATTCATGCTAATGTTTTTCAAAGAAATTCTATCCATAGCTGCTTTTACAAAATCATCAACAACCTTAGATGATATCATAGAAACATTTTCTATCAATGACGAAGCTTTTAAAGTGGGGAATATTTTTTTAAAAATCAAACCTGAAGATGTTTCAATTCTCTTTAGTTTACCTTTGTCTGGAATAAATATTTTTCCATTACCTAAAATGAGTTTACAAATCCTTCCAGATAATTGTAAAGATTTTGTACCGAGAAATTTTGGAACAATAAAGCACATCACAAAGGATCTTACAATTTCAAAGATAAATAATGTGCTAGAAACACAACAATTTCAACATGAAAATGATTTTCCAAAACTGCTTATTATTCTTGCAATGATAACCTTCTTCTTTCCTGATAACCAAAGATACTTACCATGGGGATATATTCCCTATATCCTTGATCAAAACAAAATAAAATCAGTAACTTGGCCAGTTTCAATTCATCATGCATTGGTTAGAGCTTTGAGGCTTTCAAAACAAAGCCAAGAAACATGCCAGGTTGTTCCATGCTCCTAACTGTGAGTACAACATTCTAACTTTATGTTCATGCATCTATCTCTACAAATTAAATTATACACATTATATGTTTTAACAAGTAATATTTTATTTGTAGTTTTTCTTATATGAGCATATGAATTTGATGTCTCCATTAGCAACATTCTGTTCTACCTTACCTAGATTTGGGAGATGGAATATTGCAAGATTGAAAAAGGTGATCTCAAGAGAAGCATTGATGAACATGGACAATATAAAGGTATTATTTATCACACTAGTATAAGAAATATATAATGATAGATAAATATATCATAACATAGTGTATATCAACAGTTGTCATTTCTTTATTATACAATCATAATTTAAATGATAGTTACATATATCAGTTCTGCACAAATACAATTTTCTATAGGTGCTACTAAAGAATTATAGTCAGATATAGCATCACATGAAAAATGACAATTATATATAAAATTAGTTCATCCATTGTATGTTACCTCATTCATTACTATTTATGTTATTACATAGTTTTTTGTTGAAATAAAAAATCTGACTGAAGATGAAAAAGCACTTCTTCAACAAACAAGCCAACAAAAATTTGTCTAGCTGGATACCAATGAGAATATTGGGATGCACAAAATCAAAAATTTGGAAGAGACGTCTAAAAGCAAGTTGAATCAATGCACCAGTACATTGAAGATTTGGAAAATAAATTGAAGAAAAGTTAAAAAGAATTAGAAAAGGAAAAATAGAAAAGAATACAAGCAGATGGCACTGTCATACAGTTGAAAAAAGAAATCAAGATTTCAAGATCAAAAACAAAAGTAGAAATAGAACCACCATCATTTGATCTCAATATAACTCAGGAAATTAAAAAGATACAGCAACAGAAAGAACAACAGGATCAAAAAAAAAACCTTCAGAGGCAACAGAAACATCACCAGCAGTGCATGAAAAAACACAGAAGAAACCAAGCTCTTTAGTTTTGAGGGTTAAAAAGTGCCAACGAAGGAATAAAATTGATTCTGATTGCCAATATGAAATTGTTCACAGAGAAACAAAGAAAAATGTAGACAATGAAAACCAAAAGCAGCAACTTGAAACCAAGGAAGGCCAGAAAGAAAATACAAATGAATAGAAACAAGAAGAACAAAATGAAGAATCAGATTATGAACACGAATTTGAAACTGAAACAGATGAACAAGTCACAACAATTGAAAATGAAGAAATTATTGATGTTGATGGGTACTCGCAATCAAGTAAAACCTACAAGAGTAAAGATATCACAAAAAGCAATATTCTACAATTATTGAATGAAGAACAGCAAAAAAAATTCTTACTTTCTTCAAATGTAACGAAAATGAGAAGTAAGAATTCTGATATTTTTTCTTTCATTATATTTGTAATTAAATAAAATTAAAGAAAAATCAACTTGTCAATTATTGATTTTCAATTACAGCACTGTAGCATATGTAAAAGATGAAGGACACAAAGGAGGAATCACAATAGTGAAATCTATGCTGGAAGCTGTTCTGTTTGAGGGGGTTGCAGATGGACAAGTATGCATCAAATTAAAATTATAATAGTAAAAAAATGTATATAAATATATAAAATGAAAGAAAGATAACTAAACCTAGCATTCAACTTTTCAAAATGCATATGAGTGAATTGAATGGGAGAGTGGCAGCTAAAAGTAGCATTATTATTTTTTAAATGCAGATAACTGTATAGGATGGGAGAATGATTGATAAAACTAGCATCATAGTTTTTTAAGTGCATATAAGTGTATAGGATGAGAAAATGATAGTTAAAACTAGCATTCAAAGTTTCAAACTGCATATAAATGTATTGAATGAAAGAATGGGAGTTAAAAATAACATTGATATTTGTAAACCGCATATAAATATATAGAATGTCCAAGATAACCGATTAAACGATCATTTGCATTTTTCAGTGCATACAATGCAGTAAACATGTAAATGAAAGTGAATACTAGCATTAATATGCCTGGTCCAAAAAAAATTAATTATCCCATGAAACTTACAACTTTTGTTGTTTGGTTTTAACAGCTTATTGATTGGTTTTATTACAATCAAGAGATGTACGAACACAGTTACCACTTCACCACAATGATGATGGTAAGTATAAGCTTTTCAATATGAATGTTAAAAAATAATATAAAGTATTCTAATACATATGAATGTGCATAATGCTTTAGTACATGACCAGCAAACTGTGATCTAAGACATAGTTATACCAACAATAGATATCATTGTCAAAGATGAATTTACAGAGAAAATTTTCTTCCCTCTACATTACGCAAACCATTAGAGCTTGTTGATACTAAACTATGAAACAATGCAGTGGAGTCATTATGATTCAACAAAACCAAAAACTAGATCAACAAGGACTTCAAACCCCAGCTATAACCAAGCCATCATTCTTGTAAGAAAAGTATGATTTTGAAATCACTCTAACATTAATACACGACACTAATTTTACTTCTTGCAGAAAGACAAAATTGAATTGATGTTCAAGACGATATGGGCAGAATTAGGAATACTGAACAAAGAATTTCACAAACCTAAAGTGCTACAGCCAAAAATCCCACCACAGGATTCAGATTCGTAAGTAACTAATTTCATTTCTTCTCTTGTTTAAACTATCATTTCTATTTTTAAATTGCAAAAGAATGCATTAATATGCCAAATGATAAAGTGATAATTAAAACTAGCATTGCTAATTGACAGTTTATTGATCTGCATTTATTGAACAAAAAGATTATGTATAAGCTGCACATTCCACACGCAACACTGATGTCTCTATGAATGCATTGATTAATATTGTGATCAAAATATAAAGCTATATTTTAGAATTCTAGAATAAAAATTGCAATATTATTTTAGCATTAGGTTTTACTGTAATATTAACTAATATTCCTATATTTGAAACAGACTTGATTGTGCATTCTTTGTCATGGTAAACATGAAAAAACTGGACAAGGATGAGATACCAGAAAAATATCCAAAGGAAATGCTTAGAAACCTAAGAGCTGTAGTGGTGTATAGCATACTCAATGATCCATAATACAGTTGGTCAGTGGAGAAACTCTGCAAAGATTCTTCATAAAAATAGCCGTTGCATTTTAACTTCTTAGAACTTTGGATATATTTGAACTGAACATTTTGTGCTAACTAACTGAGATGAAGTCTGATATGGAGTCTAAGACGAAATCTGAGATGGAGTCTAAGATGAAGTATTATATGTTTTCCAACGATTGTATTTTGTTCTCAGTGTATAAACTGCTCAGATGAATTTGTACTTCTTGATTTGAATTTGATTTGATTATAGTTGTCTGTTTTCAATGCATGAACTACAATGTATAAACTATGGATATATTCAAGTGTCATTTTTATGTGTTTTTTAATGCTTTTACACTATTTCTGATGTACCAATTAATGTTTTACACTGAAATGCTAGATAGAACTAGCATTATGCGAAAATACATTTCTCAGTGATTTAACTGTGATCAATAATGTGTGAATTTATCCATATAGAATTTTTATATGATTTCCAATGTTTGAACTCCGTTTCAAGTGTGATGACCATTGTTTACACTGTAATGCTAGTTATAACTAGCATTTAACTGAAATGATAAGCAGATATAGGCAGTTATGGAGACGGTAAGTGCTGGGGTAGAAACATAGAGATGGTGGTTTTATTGTAAGTTAGGAAGGCAAAGGCAGTGGGTTGTTATATGGTGATAACGGAAGCGTTGCTGTATGAATAAAATGGTGGAGATGCCAGCAATTTTGCAGTGGAATTTTGAGTGTGGCATGTATAGCAGCAGCAAAGTAAATATGTAGTTTAAAATGAAGTAGCAAGCAATAGTGGTAGTTTAAGTAGTAAAGGGTAGTATGATATTGGGGTGGTGATGAAGTGTGCACGGTGGAAGAAGTGATTGGTATGGGGATGACTGGTATGCACTTTTGTGACTGAAGTAAGGAGATTAGTTTGCACAGTAAGTAAAGTAGTTGTTGAAGACACTGTTTGTTGTGTAGCAGTGTATGTTGTTTTCTGTTATTTTCTGAAACAGAGAGACGCAGTCTGCATAATGAAGATATCTCATTTACAAATTACTGTTAATTCTTTTTTCTAACTACTGTTTCTAACAATAAGAGAAGATATTCCACTGTAGTATAGAAGAAATATGGGAGAAGATGTTCCTCCATATCATATAAACAATACATCATCATACTGGCAAATCATTACAAAACCACTTAAGTAATCTAATCAAGTAATCATAGAAACAATATATCATAATCATCAAATCCTTCGTTCTTGCTCAAAAGCTTACTCAGTTCTATACAATGACAGATGATGGATTTCAATAACAGAGAGATGCATACTGATTATAATGAAATGCTAGTTACAACTGGCATTCAACTGAAATGGTAAGTACATATAGCATTAAATAGAAATATCAATACCGAAATACAGAGGAACAACAGATATTACAAATTAAAACAAAATAACCAAAACATTTCACATTTTATATTCTAATGATTTCGCAAAGCCTGACTTCATTTTTCTATAAGCTTTAGGAGCTGTACACTTAAAAAACTTCTCAATTACAGTAACAAAACACATAAATTTTCTTAAATTTTTGAAGAACGAGGACAATTCCTTTTGTTGTGGCCAACTTCATTACACTGACTGCATCTGTTTCTTTTACTTTGAGAATATCCAAATCCACCATGTCTCTTTGTAGATGGTCTTCCAGCACCACGAATTTCTTTAGGAGGCCTAATCAAAACATCATTTTCAGCAGCAATTGGCTTATCAAAATCTGGAATTGGATTGATAGCATTAGCATACGAAAATCTGAAAGAATTAATAGTAAAATAGTCCTCCACAAAATCATAAACTGATAATCTACACTTGTTAATGTACTTAATTGCATGAGCACATGAAAAACTAGTAACTCTTCATAGATTACAACTGCATAAATGATTTTTAAGATCAACAACCTATGACGTAAGATATTTAACTTCAAACACAAATTCCGAAGACTTAAAAGCATCCTAACCAAACCCATCATCTACTAACTTTGACAAACGTTCCTCCATAACAGGACAAAGATATGTTGTCCACAGACAACATTCCTCTCTTCGTCTCTCCATTTGTTCCATAACTTTCACTCGAATACCATCGAAACAAGAAGTTATAGGCATAACTCTATCTTTCAAAATCCATGAGTTGAAACTTTCTGCAACATTAGGAGAATATTCACCATAACGCTTTCCTTGAAAAAACAAATTTGCCCAATGGTCAAAAGGTTTATCTCTTAAAAAAATTTCTATAGATGTACCCCCAATATCTTTAAATTTAGAAAAATATCGCTCAAAATCATACACATTAGAAGCTTTAACACAAAGTTTGAACAACTCCACAATAGATGAATCACCTTTAGCCGCCTTGACAAAAGTACTAATATTCTGTTCTATGTGAAGTAAACAATAGCTATGATATGAAGAAGGAAATATTTTGGGAACACCTAAAATGAGACTCCATTGACGATCAGACATAAAAACTAAAGATCGATCTTCATTAAGCATTCCTTTCAGATGGGATAAAAACCAAGACCAATTAGATTCATTTTCATGTGAAGCAATACCCATAGCAAGAGGAAAGAAACCTACAAAATAAATAATTAATGACAGCTCAGTAATAAGAAACATGAATTATATTAAACATCAAAACCATTATTAAATGTTAATAATTTCTATTATACACAATTAAAGTGAATTCAAAATGATATTTGAATATAACATATATTATTTTAAAGTCTTTTAGTTACTGCTGCATAAAATTTTAGGTCTTGTTTTTGTAAACATTTCTACCATAAACATTTCTAGTGTAACCAGGTCAATCTTTGAATAAAATAAAGCGAACAATTCTTATGTAAACATGGTTGCATTATAATTATGTACAACTTTGAACAATGATTGTTTAATATATCATAGAAAAACAAATAAGTAAATAAAACAAAACTAAAATGAAACTCATACCTTGATTACCAATTTAAGAAGTAGCAGATAACAAAACACCCGGTCTTCCCTTCAAAGCAGCTGCGTCTAAAAATATTAATGGCCGACAATGTTTAAATCCAAATAGACAAGCACCAAAACCAATACAAACTCTCTCAAACTGATCGGTTGAACCATTAACTTCCATGGCCACATAACTGCCCGGATCATACTTTTGCAACGCCTCTAAATAGCAATGTAAATCATATAATGACATAGCATCATCCTCATATATTTCTTTCAAAGCCAACTGTTTTCCGCTATAAGCATAATAATATGAAAGATTAAAATTGTACTGTCTTCTAAATTCCTTCATTATATCTTTTGGCTTCTTCATAGGAGCATCTCGAATTTGATCAACAATCAAAGATTTAACAAATCTACTTGAAATATTAACTTTATTAACATCTCTAAGACCAGCTCCACTTGAATGATCAAAATTGTAAGCTCTAATAAAAAACCGAGAGAGTAGACTATGATACGAAGAAGCATTAAGCTAAAACTTACAACCATCCTTTAACCTAGAGAAATTAACTGAAATTCTATATGGAGAATTTCTTACAAAAATCAAATCATAACCATTTTTTATTTGGTATGCCATTAAAAACTCTCGAAAATCCTTAGCTCCATTAAAACAAAAACCAAGAAAATCCAAAATAGTTTTTTGAGAACCTTTCTTCAACATATCTTTCAAATAATAAGAAGAATCAACAGATGAATCACTATTTGAATCAGAATTACTACCAATTGAAGTGCTTTGAACACTTGCATTGCCTAAACCACAGCCAGCAATATCAGCTTCCTTAACAGAAACATTTTCCTTAACAGTAAACTTAAAATATTGACTCTTCTTGAAAATTAGAAAGCACACAATACTAATCAAATCTGAATCAGTATCAATGATTATACTCTTATTCTCAAGAACATAAGATATCTCAATAGAAAATGGACGAAGATGTGGCCAAACTTCATAGATTTCAGTCTTAACACCAAACAGAGAAGAGCTCGTCGTGAGTCGAGTAGAATAACAATTCTCATTATGTTCAAAAATAACTAGCAAACTATTTGCTTCATCATTGTAGATATCAGTACTGCAAAAGAAATTAAAAAACCAATTAACAAACTTACTTAATGTTATGATGCAGCAACAACATAAAATGTTAAATCAACATAGCATAACAAATCGAAATCAAATTAAGAGTTAAATGAAAGAAATATAAATTAATTAAAAAGCAGATGATAAATGAACATAGCACAATCAAATTAAAACAAAATATGAATACAACAGCAAAGAATGCTATATAAATATAGCATAACGAAAAAATTACATATGAAATTCACTAGAAGGATAGATGAACAGTAAAATTGTAAAACCTTAAACTATACTAAAGAAACAGAATGATACACAATAAAATCTTACGTTGCCATTGAAACAAATCCAAAATAGGAACTGAAATATGGAAGAAGACAAACTATGCAACCTAGAAAAACAAAAATATACTTAATAATCGAACGATATTTTACCAGAGAAAGATAAAAAGAATATCGAAACAAATAAAAGAAATATACCTGAATGTAAGGAAATTGTTTGATAAAGATTCAGAGCACGATGAAAATCGACGATAAAAAAACAAGACGAAGATTGATCATAATTGAGAAGATTGAATACAAAACACGTCCTTGAATTGAGAAGATCGATGAACTAAGATTAGTAATATCAGAATGAAGATAGAGAAGAAATAAAGACGAAAATTTAAATTTTACAGAAGTTTGTCCTTAGAACGAAAAAATAAAGCCCGCATCCTTCATACAAAAATAAAATCATCCGCGTCCGTAGGCCCAAAAACAGAAATAAAAACTTCCTCCAGTCCATTTTCCTGTTAAATAAATTAGTCCATCATTAATTTATTTCAATCTCAACAAATTCCATTTTCAAAGCTTATTTCCATTTAGCCTACTTAGGCTAAATTTTCAAATTTCTTTTTGTTTAACTTAATCCAAGTTAAATTTCATTCCAAATCACATTTCACATTTTTATTAGTCACCCAACTTAGTCATATTCCATAAAACATTTTCAAATAAACATCACAGAGTTTAACTCCTTATTCCCAAATTATTTAAAATCATTTTTGAAATCAAATACACACACACAACACCTTTGGTATATCAAATTATTCCTTTGAATTTCAAAACCAAAACCAGTTTCGCAATCAAACTCCAATTCAAATCATTAGGAACCCTTGAAAACTCGAAAATGAACACCAGTGATATCGCGATCATTATCGGAATTATTTTCCAGCGATTAAAGTGAGTTCAGTGCTTTTTCCTCTTTTGAAAACCATTTTAAATATTTCAATTCACAAATATTTCCCAAATAATATCACTATTTTCCAAGACTTTGAAAATCATTTTCAAATCCAATGGGAAATCAAATTCCTAAATTTCCAACTTTTAAATCCTTTTAAATCCATATTTAAATATTCGTCTGGGATTTAATTCAACTTCAAATTATAAATCACATTTATAAGCACAGATTTACAAATTCCATTTTGTTATATGAATTACTTTCTTAACCTTTGGTTAAAATATCAATTTTTATTTCAATCACCACAACAACAAATGATAATGGTTTAATATTATCATTTCTTAACAACCAAGCAAACCATGTATAATAATTTCTCAAAATTATTCCTTTATATATATAAAAATTATTTGGGCAAAATTATTTTATTTACCCCATTTCAAAACAATACCATGTCGAGTTGTTCTGTTATAGTGTTTAGAGATCCCTATTAATAACGTTAATTACTCGTATTGACCAAAATCCATAAGCCACTTAATAGATCAACCAACACAATATAAAACAGTTTTATATTCACTAACAAATACACGCTCACATATATTAATACACTCAACTCATTCTAAGATGCTACTGACCCTATCTTTAGTGAGTCATCTTATCAAAGCCAAGGTTCTCGCTTAACCTTCAGCTCTGATACCAAGTGTAACGACCTAGATTTTCAAGGCTCGAAAATCGACATCAATACGTTCACTGCATTACATGCTGAGCAATCGAATGCCGAAAATACAAGATCGTTAGGGAAAGAAGAAAAAGGAAGAAGTAGAAAATAGAAATAACAACATAGAATCCCACAATCATAGCGGAACAATATATAATAGATAATAACATGTATTTATACAAAAAGAAACTATAACAGTTATTTACATATCACTTCATCAGAGTACAACCAATCAGTAATACAATACTGAACAGTTATAATAACTTATCCTCACGAAAGCTGAACATACAGCCTATAATACACTACGGAATAAAATTCAAGTACGTGTAATACATCTTCGCCATCTAGCTCATCTCCTGAGCTCCATAGCATCCTATCCTATATCTGTAATATTCGGTCTGACTGGAGCATTATAATAAAATAATACCCGAGTTAGTCTAGAAAACCAACGTGAGAAAACACACTCCATTTGAATTATTAAAGTTACAAATATCCTTTGAGAAGCAAAGGTATCTCATAAGACACGTCACACATAAACACAACGGGTTTTTACCTTACGATAACCAAAACACTTTATATCAAAATCATTTGATATTATCATAGTGTCTAAGTACAAATACTTACTCAAATAGCTGAAATTGTTACATTAATTAAATTCCAGCGTACTAGGCTCTACAACCAAAAGCACAGAGGCACGTATTAGAGGATGGATTCCATACGAATGACTAGGAATTGGGGTATCACCTGCCACAGTACACATCTAGAAAAATATATCGAGGACCACGCCGGGATCCCGTACAACACAAGACCAGACTACCCCTAACCTGGATAGACCGAATATGCTATCACCGTGGGTGTTCCCACCCTTTCCAAGCTCCTTCCATGTATCGTAGTAATAAATTCGAGAGTATCTAGAAAGGCGATAAACATACCCTAATGGGTGCGAGCCACTTAGCCTTGCTGCATCTCCCCTGCTTTTCAGTCATTCCCAGTTGATGAGGCTAGAGGCTATGAATACCTTTTAAAGGAATTTTTCACTTACAACGCTCATTGTCCTCCAATGACAATGTACTAATAACATTCATCTATACATGTCCATTCTAGGTCCGAACGAAACTGAAGACACTATTCCTACTACATCCAATTGGAATCATCCTCAGGATTAGCAGCGATTAGCCCTTGCACTTCACTGCTCCATCTTCAACTCTCTGCTCTTGTTTTCCCTTTGAAAACATATTCATTGGATCGAAGTGGTTTTCAGATAACTTATCCGATCCTGGTCTCTTCGAAACAACGTTCGACATTTTTCGATAAACTCAACCCCAGTTCTTTAAAAAATAAACAGACGAAAATAAGATCGGAGATCACATCCTAACTGTTAGTGAATGGATTTTCTTATAATCATCCTAGAATAACGAAACGAGTTTATATGTACAGTATAGCATCTCGAACGGTAACTGCACCACATAATTCCCGTGATTCTCCTCGATATTCCCAAAGTTATGTTTTGGGCCCAGATTTGATAGTCGGTTATTTAGCATCAAATATATAATCATTCAATCAAATGTTTCCTTTTCCACTGAAAACACCGAATCTCTTTTTAATTTAATTTTAATAAACTAAATCTCTTATCAAAAGTCATGTACTTATCTTATCAATGTAAGTATGTTTACTAATCATTCTTTTAAAATATTTGAAAACTTTTTAAAATAAATATGGAAAGCACCACGCGGTATCAACCATGGATTCACAGCTCAGTGGTTACGTCTCTATCCCAGAAAAATCCAAAACTTAACTGCAGGCACTCATTGCCTTCGATTTCGCCATGTAAATATGCCATTATTTTTCGAAAACTTCATTTAATAATTTCTCAAAATAATACTTATAAAATTTATATATAAATTTCGTAGTTAATTGTAAGCTACTCTTAAATAAAAGTTGTTATATAATATAAGTATTGAATAATTTATCTTTTGAAATAATAATACTGGTTAATTCTTAAATAATAAAATTAATATAAAATAACTCAATTAATAATTAAAATACTTTAAACAATTTAAAGCAACTAAATAATTAATTTTCTGAAATATTCTTAAACACTTTTTAAATTACCTTGTTAATAATTAAGAATCCTCTTTTTTTTAAACAAATTTAACTTCTCACAAAAATATTTTTTTCAATTCCAATATAGCCAGTCTAATATTTATAAATCCCTCTCGATTTATCACCTATTTGATTTACGTCCCAATTTCTTAAATCCCTTTTCACATTTCTAGAAATAAGTCTATCATTTAAACCGATTTACCCATCTTGTTATAAATTATCATCGTGAATTTATATCCTAATTTTATCCACTGATAATCACTTTACTTTATTTATAAACCTTGTTTATAAGTCTTGTAGTCTCATTTTCCATTATAACGGTGTCATAATACTTAATCGATTTTAGACCGATTTCTAAATTGAGTTCCATTTTTAAATCAATTTCTCAAATAACCCACTATATTCAAATCCTAACTAAATTCTGATTCCACTTCCATTTCATAATTTAAAATCTTATTTAAGATAGCAATTTTATATTTTATTTTCAAATTTTCTTTTTATTTCCCTAACTATTTTAAATCTCAATTTTTAAAAATATATCCTTTTGCACCTAACAAATATCGCTTAAGCTTTATTATTTAAAATCCTTTTATTTACGTTATTCCAAAATCTCTGTTCTCCTTATTCCGAAATTATAAGTACAAATTTTCAAATCAAACTATTCATTTTTCCTAAATTACTTTCTTTTTAATTAGTCCAAATTTCACTATAAATATTTTACTTCCAAATTTTCCTTTTTATTTTCTTTCCAAATTGAAACACATGTTTATGGTATTTTTAAAAATACCAAAATCTAAACCAGTAATACCACAACACCAAATAAATTCAAATCTTGCTATAATCTATCACGGATTATTCAATATATCATATAACTGAATATGAAAATAAATTTCAAAATTTTTGAGGAATCAAGTTGGAGCCCTCCAACCCGTTTCCCTGCACCCACATATATTAATACAGTATAAAAATACCAATCCCACTTTGAGGGGGATATCGCGGTATATAAGGTCATCCGCTATTATGCGGAGAGCATAGGGTCTCATCCGCTATATATATGTAGGAATATCAATCACTCCAATTATTATTATATACTACTATATATAATATCACGTTCAACTGATAAATTTTTATCAATTCAACAAATCAATCAATAATTAATTTTAACCATTTATATTTAATTGTAGTAATCCAAAATTGAGTGAGGTTAACTTACTTTTTGATTTTTAGATTCGCCAACGATCCAACTTAAATTAAATCGAAGCCGTCGATTAAGCTTAAATTTTTATGTATCCATATCACTTTGATTAATTTCATAGTGAAGCTCACATCATTACGGATTCAATGCTGCTGGTTCCATGCAATTCCAACCTTGTACAAGTAAGTTATATAAAACAATAAGTTAATGATTGTTTTCTTCCTTATAATAGTTAATAACCAAATCATTTAAAAAAAGAGAGAACCCATACCACTACAAAACGACCTGGCCCACTCTACCCTTTCTTCCCCAAATCGCTTGAAGCCTGTAGCTCACCTGTGCACAACGCTGCACTGACACGCCTCCACCCTCCGTCGCTCGACCAACAGTTACCACCATCGTTATCCTCACTAAAAACTGCTTCTACCCATACTAATATTCCCTAGCTCGGCATCACCATGTAAATTACGACACCACTGCCCCATAGGCACTGCCTCGTCACTTGCAAACGAACTCCCTTCAGGTGATCACACCTCCCTAAAAATCGACGTTGGCATGCTTTACTCCACCACGAACCAACATCCATCATCGACTTCACTAATACCGCCCCCACAGCCAAATCCCTAGCTAATGTTCGAACGTGGAACTCGCCGTGCCTCACAAGCGCTCGCCTAGGCCTCTTAAGCGATTCAAGACGAATTCGAACTTCTCCATTTTTTATACTTTATATTCCACTCGATTTTGAACCGAAGAGGAATATGACAAGAACCCGCGATTCATCACAAAGGAAAAGAAGGAAATTGGCTCGTGATTGAAACTGTATAAAGTTTAAAAGAAATTGTTTCTTTTTATTTCTTTTTTTCTTGTTTCGTTTGATAGTACTGTTGTGTGTGCTTTCAAAAAGGAGGGAATGATGTTTGCGTGTTTGAAGATGGCTACAGTAGCTCTGAAGTGAAGGGAAAAAGTATTGATGTGAAGTAAAAAAGTCAAGTCAACTATATATATAAATATATTATATTATTTAAAATTTTAAACCGCCTCGATTTCGTAGCTTAAAATCTCGAACTCCAATCGCGGCGTGCCGCTAGGCGTTTATAATGTTATATCCTGATTCCAAACACAATAGAAAAGGTCTCAAGTCTTAATTCGATCGTAGTGAGAAGATAGTTTTTTGGATCCAATTATTATACTGAATTTTCGCTATAAATTTCAGTGTGTTTATATCTCGTACGACCAAATGATAACTCCAAATACTACAAAATTTGAAATCTGATAAGAACATACTGTTATGGATCAAATGGAACCACTTTCGTCGAAATACGAGATTGTGTCCCGGAAGGCTATTTTTAAATGTAAATTTAAACGATATATTTTTGAAACTAAGCAAACCACTTTAAAATTCAATTTAAAAAGTTTTATTATCTTCATTATTATTAATATAAATTTTATAAGCCTTTAAATTATTTTTATCAAGCTTAAAACTCAAGATTCAATATTTTACCCAATTTTCAATTATTAATTTCGAAAATTAAATTATCCAATAAATCGTTATATTTGAACTTCAAGTTAAAATTAAATTTTTAAATATTTAGAATCAACTAACTATTCCAATTTCAAATAATCAAAATTCTGGGTCGCTACAAATTCATATAGGAGAATGTTCTCATCGGTCAACAAGACTTTAACAGACCTTTCTTTAACATCAATGGCCTTTAGGGTCCCAAAAACATCATCAAGAGACACGTCCCTATTTGGCCTTGGGATAAATTCAAAAATTATACGGCTTGTTAGAAACTCCACAGCAATGCGTCAGAACTCGATAAGTATGAAAAGGAACTTACCTCATGTCATCCAAAGACGGTTGAACCCCTCAGGGCATCTAACAAAGAAATATCGTAACTTGAACTGGGACAAGTTTCTCTGTAGATGCAAAATGATTTTTCTGTACCTCTGAGCTTTATTACGTTCAAGGATGGACATTCATCCCTCATTTTGAACGATAGAAAGTACAACAACTCGTCAAAAACATAGAGCGCGGTTGATCATCCGTATGAAAAGAACATGCAAGCAATCAAGATGGCACAGTTGTTGGGACGAATCTGGAATAGGGAAATGCCTAACTTTGAAAGAATCTCATGTAGAAAGTTGTTAAAAGGAGGCACGACTCCATTCAGGCACATATACCGATGGCAAGTGGTATATCCCGAGGGAGGTAAGTGAGCAAACTCGTTCTTCTCCAGTAGACATACGTCCTCCTCTGGTATACAATGCTACACGCAGATATTGTGCAAAAATTTAGCTGAAACCACCAAAGAGGCTCTCTTTGGTAGGTTGAGTCAAACTCTAAAGTTCGGGAGCGTTCGATCCAAGACCGAAACTACCAAGACCAGCTGGCCGTATTCTGCCTGTGAAGTGGAAGGAGAAAGGGCGACAGACGATGGCTTGGCTTTTGAAAGCACTGGGCTTCCTCCGGTCGATATACGGTGCAAGGTGCTTCATTCTAAAACATCAAAACTCCCATACAAAATGGTCAGATGATTTTATTCTAAGTTAATAATTTCCCATATAACACTTGAATTTCAAAGAGATATCGATTCATGCCTACGCAACGGATTTCGAATGTGTGCTGGGACAAGTGCAGCGTGCTATCTATGGGGGGTAAGCTTGGTCTGAAACACTACAAATGCTCTATCCCGTGTAGATAGTTCACTCATAGTGGAAAAGGAAAAGAATTTCTCGCATCATTTCCATTAATTTTTACTTCCTCTACACTTACCCATCATCGATCAACGATCGATAATGGATCCGTTATCCAAAGTGACGCGGAAAGTTCTTCTCACTGCAGGGACATCAAGCGCATAACAAGCAAGCAAGAAAAGTCCAAATCCTTTGGAAGAGTCGGGACCAATTCGCGATGTGTTGTGTAGTATCAGCTACGAAACTTGGTGCAAGTCAGTTCTAGCCTAATGGACGAAGATAGAAAAACGTGTCAAGCACCGGACCAAGGCCTGAATGTCATTCCAAGAGAAACTCAAGACTCGATTTACCATCTTCCTCCATTAGACTACAATCAACTCAAACTTATCACAGCCAACATCACAAATGCGACCACGCCAACAAATTGTTAAACAAATTCTACGATAGCAGACCTACCTTGGATTAAACTCTAAACACGAAATTGATCGAAGACTTAAATCAGTAAGCCAAAGACAACTTGGTGGTAAGCTAAGAATCAGGTCGACAACGATCTAATGATAGGTTGGGGGCGATTCAAGGCGCAAGCTAGCTACGGTTTCGTCAGGGATGAACTGAGAAGGTGGCAATGCTCCGATGACGAGTGCCAAGTCATATTATTACTAAAGCAACAACTAAATTTGGCAAAACCAGGAAACAGGCATCCGTTCAATAGAATCAGCAGCTACACACTACCAGTTAATATACCGTCATCAAAATGGAGCAACAAGTAACGAAACTACGCAAACAACGTCGATACAAAGCAACAGAAGCATCCCACTCATCAAAGTCCATAAATACACTAAGCTATGGATCGCTAGCGATCTATGCATTATGGATCGCCAGCAATCCATGCATAACCCTGGGATCATTAGGCCGCCATCGCATATGGAAAGGAAAGAGAAAGTGGAAAATTGCTAAGTGTATGGATCGCTAGCGATCCATATACCATGGATCACCAACGATCCATACACCATGGATCACCAACGATCCATACTTGTCCATGGATCTTCGACGAGCTAGCTAGACGAAACAATGTGGATATGAGCTAATTAATTAGCACCACGAGCTATGTCTATGGATCGCTAGTGATCCATGGTTTTGGCTCGGGTCGTGAGCTAAGATCCTTTAGATCGTCCTGTGTCCATCTGCAAGTTATTGACAAGCGGGTTTGGTCCAGAAGCTCTTCAATCTCTATAAATACCATCCTGCCTACAACATAAATGGAAACTTCTTCGGACCGGTTGTTGGAAACTTTCTTCACCCTCCATCTCCTTCACAACAATCTCCAAAGGGATTCATTGTGATACTCTAGTGGATTCCAACTCTGGGGATTAATTCTAGCTAAGGTAATATAAAGCCTTGTAATAAAACATTACTTGTAACAACAATCAGACATAATAAAACTATAAAGTGGATGTAGACTTCATTAACAGCCGAACCACTATAAAAATCTCTTATTTTCTTTCTTTTAATATTCTTTTTTACATATATTATTTGTATTATTGCTCTGTAAGGACAGGGCTGGTGCTTTCAAACTCAAACTAGGGTGTTGATCCATTTTTTGGGTTAATAATATATATAATTTTATGCCTTATATATATAAGATATTTAGCTATTTATATTAAATTTAAAGTAATATTTAAATTTACATTATATATATATTTACAAATATAAATATTTATAACCCAAATTTCAAGTTATACACACGCGCACATGCACGTGCACACACACTGATATATGTGTGTGCGTTAAAACATTTTACATAGTATTCATGCTAGGTAAAGTCTTATTTTTAATTAAAACATTTTATAAATGCATTATTCATATGTAATGGACATGTAATACCCCGGTACTTTTAATATTTAATAACACTGGATTTAATCGATAATTTAATTAATTTAAATATCGGAGGGGCAAATGGTCATTTTTTCAGCTTTGGAATTTGACGATGGAACTTATGCCACTGCGTCTGGCTAATTTTTCTGATTCGTCCTGTATATTTAATTATTTGATTTGGATGTATATGGAGGAGATACGAGAAAAATAGGTGTTGGATCGTTTTTGGGTTTTAGATCAGATTTATGAATTTGGATAACCGTTGATTTCACTCTAGATATAAAAGAAGAGTTCATTTACGGTTATTTCATTTCATCTTCCCTAATCCTCCTCTGAAACTCCTTTTGTGATGCCCCGCCCTCATCGACCCTCGAAAATCAACACAAATACACCATTGTATAATATGCCGACTATCGAGTGCCGAAAAAGACAGATTGGTGAGGGAAAGAAACAAGGAGGTAGAAGAAGAGAAAACAAAACAACATCAGAATCTCACAATCGTAGCGGAACAACATACGACAGATAAATGACCGATCTTTAAAAAAAAGAACTATATATGTTTTACACATTACATGATCAGAGTGCAACACAATCAAAAGCAAAATACAAGACAATTATATTAACTTGTCCCCACAAAAGCTGACTATATAGCTTATAATTCACATCGGATTATACATCAAGTACGTGTGATACGTCTCGCCATCCAGCTCGTCTCAAGGGCTCCACAGCATCATATCCTGTATTTATAATACTCGGTCTGACCCGAGCATTATAATAAAATAACACCCGAGTCAGTGTGGAAAACCAACGTGAGAAAAATTCACTCAATTTAATTATTAAAGTTTCAAAATCCTTTGAAAATCAAAGGCATCTCGTAAGAAAATGCCACAAATAAACATGTCGGGTATTTACCTTATGAGAACCAAAACATTTCTTATCAAATCATCTGATATTATAATAGTGTCTAAATGCAAATACTTATTCAAAATGGACAAAGTTGTTACATTCATTAAATTCCAGCAATACTAGGTTCTACAACCAAAACCGTAAAGGCACGTAGGGAGAATGGATTTCCAACTAATGACTAGGCACTGGGGTGCTACCTGTCACGATACCTTGTCCAGATCAGCATACCGAGGATCCCCCCTGATCCTCTACAGCACAAGACCGGACTACCCTTTACTGGGCGGCCTGAATAAGATCACACCGCCATTGGGAACAGCAACCGCCCACACAACCGAAATAAAAGGGACATCTAGACAGGGATGACCTTACCCTAATTGGTTGCTAGCCACTTAGCCTTGCTTCATAAACCTTGATTTTCAGTCATTCTCGGTTGATGAAGCTCGAGGCTAAACGTTACCTTTTTGGAACACATCTCACTTAGAATGCTTATCGTCCTCCTGACGATGTTCTGAAAGCATTCATCCATACAAGTCCGTTCTGGGTCTGAACGGAACCGAAGGCACTGCTCCTACTACATACATTTTGGAATCACCCTCAGGATTAGTAGCTTAGCCCTTGCACTTCACTGCTCCATCTTCGACTCCAAGCCCTTGTCTTCATCAAGAAAACGTACTCGTTGGATCGAAGTGATTTTCGAATCATAAGTCCAATCCCGGTCTCTTCGAAACAACATTTTCTATTTCCCGGTAAACTCAACACCAGTTCTTTAGGAAATACACAGACGAATATAAGATGGAAGATCACCTCCTAACCGTTAGTGGACATATTTCCTTATAAATGTCCTAGAAGAACGAATGAGTTTATACATACAGTATAGCACCTCGAACAGTAATTATACCATATAATTCCCATACTCCTCCCAGATATTTCCAAAGTCATATTTGGGTCCAGATTTGACAGTCGGTTATTTAACTATCGAATAAACAATCAATTCAACCAATTATTTTATTTCCACTAAAAAACACACAGTCTTACAAAAATTAGACTTAATAATTTAAATCACCTTACCCAAAAATATGTACTTAAAACATTTAAAAATAAAACTACATAAATATCTTTACTCAAATTAATAGTTATGAAATTCTATAATAAATTTCCAAGTAAAAACTAAGCCACAAACAATTTTTTTAAAATAAAAGTTTTATATAAAGTATAAATATCAGAAAATTTCTTTTAAAAACATAACAGTAATTTAACTTTTAAAATAATTACTGCTAAAATTAATTTGAATAATATTTACTTTAAAATTCTAAAACAATTAAAAATAATAAATTTCTCTAAAACATTCTTTTAAAACAATTTTAAAACCTTAAACTTATACATAAAAATCTCCTTTGAAAATATACTTGGCTTTTCAGGGAAATACACTTTCCATTTCAATATGTAACAGCCCGACATTTTCATTTAATATTTTAAATTCTTTTATTTAAAAACTTTGGGGTTTTATTTTATATAAAAGTTTGAATTTTAAAATCATTGCCCAAAATTTTAATAAATATAGGCAATTTCTGTAATTTTGATTTTGGTTTTAGTTTAACTCTAATTGAAATTTTAAATTCTAAGTTCTAAGTTCAAATCTTTCATATAAAGTGTATATATATATATACACAATATTATTTCGCGGTTGTTTTACTTATGCTGGTTATATACTTTTTTTAAGTAAGTAATAAACATTGTGAAAAAGAAATAAATTTTACGTTTCTTTTACGAATATACATCAGTTTCCTAGTTAAATGATAAATAAATCAAATGAATGTAAACAAATCAAATTTTAAATTAAGTAATAAATAGTGTATAGATAAGGTGTTTAATCACATGTTTTAATTGGTATGTTTATATCCGTTATTGTTGATTTATTTGATGCCGTAAAAGGTAAGTTATTTTCTGATTTTTTTTAGCATATGTACCGAATAAATAAGAAACGTATAAATTTAAATAAGTTACTTTTGTCATAAATTTGGGCGTACATTTTGTTAAATTTTTTGCGTCGGTTATACACACTCTAAACTTTCTTACCTCAGCTAATAAAAATCATTCATCAACCAAACCTTGCCTTTTACATGAATTTTTTTCTACATTCCTTTCCTTCATTTGCTTTAATAAGAATAAAATTATTTGATTTCTACCTGACCGTTTAAAAATTGATTGCTTGCCCTAAATTCACGTGTAAACGTTATACACTTTCCTTTTTCTTCAATTGTTTTAAATTGGTATGAAATCCTTGAATTCGCATAGCCATCCAAAATCAATTATTGCATACCGTTTTCTCCACTCAATCAACACAAGTTTCTTTTAAATACTAAACACGTTCACATAATTCCATCACCACCTCAATTGTCTTCTGTTTCTTCGCGTGTGGAAGTTTTCTCATCAGGTAATAGCTGCCAAATATTTTCTTGCTTTCTTTTATTTTCTTTTGCTTCTTGCTTTGTTTTCTTGTTTCCACTATTTTGTCTTCTCCAAGTGGTTGGCTCTTCACCACCAACGACCAGCCTACACCCATTTCTCCTCCTCCAACTCAACTTCTTCCCCTGTTGCACCAGATCCGGCCGAAAGTCAGGTGAAGTTCATCAAACAAAAAGCCAAAGCCTACCCTATGTCTCACCTCCTCACCACAAATAAACCTATATTAATGCCGAGCCCTGATGTTTAGAAGTTTTCACGTGAACCCATATCACTGATTGCATATAGCGGTTTGCTCACGGCCTTGTGTACGTGCGTGCATATCAGACCGTGACTTGGACATGGCCGAGCCTCCTGAAGCATTGGTCCAAACCAATAAACCTTTTCCTTTCACCACTTTTGTTTTAAGATTTTTTTTTTTTTGCACCACCTTTACATTTTTATCACAGCCTAGACTGGGTTAACACCTCACTACCTTGGATACAAGCGTGCTTTTCTAGCCTTAAATTTGGTCAAGGCCGAGACTTTGAGGTAGGGATTGAGACGTTGTGGTGAAGGGCTGAGTCATTTGTGTTCACGTCATTCTTTTTCAAATCTTAGTTCCAGTTTTCTTTATATAAATTTGATGATCGTATTTAAAATTCGCGTAATTAGTGTATTCTTTTGTGTTTCAAGAATTTGAATCTGATCGTCGCCTTTGGTAATATTTGATCGTGCCTTCTGTACGCTTTTTCGGCGTGGATATCGTTGTTTTGAATAGAATCTTCAGCGGCGTAAAGGTGAGTATTCACACTTGACAAACAAACTTATAGAATCATAAATTAATAACAAGTGAAATTGTAGAATAATTATAGTATATTTTACTTGTCTGTGATATAAATTTTATGATGTTAAAACCCTGTTATAAAAATTTTCACATCATCCGTTATAGTATATGCTGTTATATTTATGCTGTTATAATATTTATTTATTTACTGTTTATCACACTGCAAGTTTCCTATAGAGTAGAAATCATTATGGGCTGAAATGATAGGCCTGAACGATATTTATTTATTTAATTATTTATTACTTATTTATTTAACTTGGGATTGCGGGTTTGAAATGATAGAACTCGGATTTTCTTTGTAAATTACGGATTGAAATGATATATTATCCGTATCACTTGACCTAGGTTAGAAAATATTATACAGACCCGTGGTTATTTTATATATATTTTTTGGAAATATTAAGTATCTATATATTTTAATATTTTGATCTAAATTGGGTTAAAAATGATTGTTAGTAGTTTTATACAAGTTAAATATATAAAGAAATAAATGGTTAAGTTGGAATTTGAAGTATAAAATTTATTTTGGAAACTTTGATGGAATTCAAGTTAAGTATGTAAATATGATAAATTTTGATATAAATTGGAACTTAAATGAATTAATAAGGTGTTATTGAAACTTTCTACGAATTTAATAATTAAATATGTAAATACTAAAACATAGAACTTGAAATATATCTTAATTCAGAAATGGAAGTTTGGTTTAAGAATAAAAGGGTAAGTTAAGAAATAAAGAGGAAATTTAGTTATATTTTGAAATGGTAATTAGACTAAATGGTTAAGTAAATTTTGAATATAGAAATATGGAAAATTGGGTATTTAGTTTTAATAAGTGAAGCCTTGAGAGGTTGATATTTATTAGTGGAATTTACTTTATAAAAATCATAAATTTTTGGGTAAATTTAAATGACTATTTCAAATAGAAAATATGATTTTTTATAAGTTAAATTATTTTAAAATTAAAGTTTAATTATTGATGAATTTATATTGAAGTTCGAAGTTAATTAACTGAAAATCTGTTGTAAGGGATATTACCGCACTTCGTAAGTGCCGTAGTTGATGCAAATGAACTAAAGGCTAAAATTAATTAAGGGCTACTATAGTACTTGGTAAGTGCTGTGGTCGCGAAATTTAAATCTAAACCCGAATAAATAAAAAGGTTACAGTAAGACTTGTTAACTGTTGCACTGGCTGAAATTGAGATTTTGGACATTTGATTTGTAAATATAATAACTTCATTTTAAATGTTAAAAGGTAGTGTTTTGGTTTAATATTAACTATTTTGGAAATTATAGCCACGGGTAATAATAACGTTGGTTGTTAAAGAGACCGGGATCGGATATGGGCATACTCTCTGTCGATACCGAAACCACTTTGACAGCCGTGAACGTGGTGGAGATTCGAGAATGAGTAGGATGGTGGTGACGTTCTATTGAGGTATGTACGTGGACCGGACTCTCGTGAGTTGGCATAAGGTGGCTAAAACAGGAGCGATCGACGGGCTAAGGAGGTAGCACCTCTTATCGGACGCACTTCTTCTATGCCATTCTATTACTTTGTGATTGTTTGGTGTGCACCTTTGATTTGGGAGTGTTGTTCGAGGTGGGCGGTAATAGCAGCTACGCGCTACCACCGGTCCGTAAGCGTAATTGGTATATCTACCATAGCATTGCCTACTTGTGCCGTGTCACCTACCATAGCGAGCCTTATACGATTTTGGTTTTGTACCATACCATGGAGTGCCCTCTGGCGACGCCCAGTACGGGGGAGATGACGGTACTGTATAGACTATGGGAATATATTATGGGTTAAGGGCTGTATGGGTAACCCCTTAACGCTATTTAAAAGTAAGTTTATTTTACTAATAGACACTATTATAGTAGCGAAATATTACTACATAGTAAATAGTTTAACGGATCCTTAGAGGATGGGCGGTCCCAAGCATCCTTTAAGTTACTTGCCTTTATATTATAGTTCACTTGAATTAGCATATGCTGTATAAGTATGTATGCCCTGACTCGAGTGTTTGTGTTTATTTCCTACGCTCGGGTCAACCTGAGTATCAATTCGGACTTCATTTCCCCGGAGCTAGGACAGCTGGGATCATCTTATCGAGTTGCCGTCTATTTTCTATTCAGTTTTTTATCTTAGCCTATGTAATTGAGACAAATAAATTTGGGATTTTCTGTGGTTGTTTCAAACTATATTGGTTTTAAGACTTTGTAATTTTTACTTATTTTAAGACTATGTGATAGTGGCTTCATGAACCACACTAAGTTATTTTATTTCCACTGCGAGTATTCTGATTTCTATGTCTGTGATTCTGTGATTTGATTTCATTTGCTCCAAATTCTATCACAATCTATTATTTTGAACTATTCAAGTTTGACATGTCTAATTTATTGTCGAATTTGAATGGTGCAAAATAGTGGGTCACTACAGTTGGTATCGGAGCGAGGTTTTTAGGCAAACCATAGCCTGAGGAGCAAAAACTCAATAGAGATAGGGTAGAAATACCCTAGAATGAGTGAAGTCAATCTTAGAATCCTTTCTTTGTGTGAGAGCGTACTTTAAAGTATAAAATAATTTTTTTTAAAGGATTTTAAAAGAAGTATTTTGCATAAAACTTTCCTGTTTGTAATCAAAATTTTCCCGACTACTTCTTTCCCTTTCTTCATCTTATTTGTTTAGGTCCTTTGTTGAATGCCTTTTCTAGTGAACTACGGACTATCTAATCCATCTTGGTCTCTATATTTCTCCTCTGTCCTTAAATTCATTCTTGATTTCTTAGGATGAATGGAGAAAATGCCAGAGGAAGGGGATGATATGATGCCCCAGCTCCTGCACATGTTGCCCCAATTAGGTTTACTAAGCTTTGCAAGGAATATACCAAGCTTGGTGGCACTAAGTTCACAAGTTCTGAGAGCATAATTGAAGCTCAGCAGTGGTTAAGAGATTTGGTGAGAATTTTCTCCGGTCTTGAGATCACAAATGCCCAGCAGCGTCAACTGGCAGCTTGGCAATTAAAAGGAGCAGCTTTTGATTGGTGGCTATCCGTCACAGCTCACACCGCAGAGGCTGACATCACCTGGGAACAATATAGGTATCTTCTTTGGTTGTTCAAGTTTAGGTTCTGTTTCCTCCTTTTTGAAATCTGTCTTATATCTCTTATCGTGCTTTAGGGGTGCTTTTCTGGTAAAATGGATGCCCGAAGCAGGGAAGTCTCAGTTGTATCGGGACTTCATGGATTTGAAGCAGTGCGATATGTCCTTTACAGAATATGAGAGGAAATTTAATGAGCTATCGCAATATGGCCTTAATCCAATAGACACTCTGCTGAAGAAAAATGAGAAATTTATTGCTGGCGCGCGTCCCGAGTACTATGACCGCCTTATTACCCACGTGCATGGTACTTTCACCTCCCTGATGGACATGGCCATTAGGTATGAGAATCGTACCTCTAGGGACCCTCCTGTTGCCCAACCTGCCCCAGCTCAGTGTTCTGGTAATTCCTAAAGAGGAAGCCCCACTTTCGGCATCGACAGAAGAATAAGAATATGACTCCAGGGTTGGGATCGTCTGCCTCATCTCAAAGGCAGCCTGTAGACCTATCTGCCATTACGTGCTACAGATGTGACCAAAAAGGACACTACGCTAATCGTTGTCCTACCTTGGGTGCTGCGATCCCTCCTCCAGCTCAGATGGTCAGAAGAGACCTCTGCAACATTTGCCTTCAGCCGGGACATTTCAAGAGAGACTGCCCTACTCATAAGAAGGTAAGGCATCAGGGATTTTTGCTGTTACTTCTGCATCCTCCCCAGCTCCACAGCCTGCACTTGCGCCTGCTCCCGCTCCTAGCGATTCTCAAGGTACACTTCAGGGTTCTTTTACTTTGTTTAAAACTCCTGCTTGTGTTTTATTCGATACCGGAGCTTCCCAGAGTTTTATTTCATTGGATCTCTATAATAAATTAGAGCATCTCCTTTCTCTCGAGTTTACTTCTGTGCCTTTATGCGTTTCAAACCCTATTGGTGGTCCTGCGAACCTTAGTAAGGTTTGTAGGAATGTGAAACTCTTTCTCGATAGTTATCGATTCACTGGTGACTTCTATGTTCTAGATTTGACGCTTTCGATATACTTCTTGGAGGTGATTGGTTGAATAGGCATGATGCACATATCTCTTGTAGTTCCCAAACCGTCTCACTTGTTGGCGATAAAGGTGATTTTTTAGTGATTCAGTGTAGTCTGCCCTAAGATTTTGCGGGCAATTTTATTTATTCTTTGGATACTTTCCTTGGTGATATCGATTCCACTCCTGTGGTCAAACTATACCCCGATGTATTTGGTGAAGTCACTTCTTTGCCTCCGAAGCGGGAAATTGATTTCCGAATTAACCTTGTTCCTAGAGTGTAACGACCCACTATTTTGTACCATTCAAATTCGACAATAAATAAAACATGTCAAGCTTGAATAGTTCAAAACAATAGATTGTAAATCAATTAGGAGCAAATTAAATCAAATCACAGAATCACAGAATCACAGACACAGAATCAGAAATCTCGCAGCGGAATTTAAAAATACTTAGTGGTTCGTGAAGCCACTTATAAATAGTCTCAACAAATAAAAATTACATAGTTTATAATCTCAAATATAATTTAAAACATAATGTAGAAAAATCAAAATAATCCCAAAGTCTTGATTACATAAATAAGATAACGGGCTGAAAGTTTTTGCCGGCAGCTTGAAAAATCTACAGAAGTCCTAGCTCTGGAAAGAAAGCTGAACTGCAACTCAGGCTGACCCGAGCGTAAAATAAAACATAAACACTCGAGTCAGGACATACATACTTATATAGTGTAACCTAATTCAAGTGTACTGTAATATAAAGCAAGTAACTTAGAGGATGCTTGGGACCGCCCATCCTCTAAGGATCCGTTAAACTATTTACTATGTAGTAATATTTCGCTATTATAATAGTGTCTATATTAAAATAAACTTACTTTTAAATAGCGTTAAGGCTTTACATTTTCCACCTTAACACATTTATATATTCCCATAGTCTATACAGTACCGTAATCTCCCCCATACTGGGCGTCCTCAGAGGGCACCCCATAGGTATGGTACAAAACCAAAATCGTATAAGGCTCGCTATGGTAGGTGACACAGCACAACTAGGCAATGCCAGGGTAGATATACCAATTACGCATCCGGACCGATGGAAACGCATAGCCGCAGCTACTGCCCATCTCGAACAACACTCCTAAATCAAAGGTGCGCACCAAAGAATCACAAAAGTAATAGGATGGCATACGAAGAAGTGCGTCCGATCAGAGGTGCTACCTCATTAATCCGTCAATCGCTCCTGTTTTAGCCACCTTATGCCAACTCACGGGAGTCGGGTCCACGTATTTACCTTAAAGGATACGTCACCGCCATCCTACTTCATTCTGGAATCTCCACCGCGTACACGGTTGTTAAAGTGGTTTTCGGTATCGACAGAGAGTATGCCAGACATCCGATCCCGGTCTCGTTAACAACCAAACGTTATTATAACCCGTGGTTACAACTTTTAAAAATGGTATTTATACTTTTCAAATTGAAATATCCTTTTAAACATCATTTATTTAAACATCAATCATTCTATAAAAATACCATTTAAATCTATTTAATTAATTTAGGAATTTATTGCCTTTCAAATCACATTTAAAAGTTAAATCCTTCCATTAAAACTATTTAAAGTCAATTCCTTATTTTTATAAATTACATATTAAATTTCAAAATTTTCAACCTTTTCCCAAAGATTATTTCCATAACTTCTATTTAAAACAATCAAAATTCAGTTTCCGTATCACTTATGAAATGCTACCTAAAGTCTATAGGTTAAAACAGTTCATTTACAAAGGATAGCATTTAAGTGTTGTAATAAATTATTAACTTAACAATTGAATTTTAAATTCCCAAATATAACTTATTATCAATTATTTTTCTTAACTAAAATCTCACTTTTAACAAAAATTCAGAATAAGTTATATTTCAAAATTTTACTTAAACTTCCATTTATTTAACATTTTGACCCGTTCAAAAATCATTATAAATTTCATAAAATCCTTTAAATCCATTTAAGCCAGAATATCATAAACTTTATATTTAAAATATTTTTAAAACATTTCTTAAAATATTGTATAAACCACAGGTCTGTATATAGTTTTCTAGCCTAGGTCAAGTGATACGGATATATATCATTTCAATCCGCAATTTACAAAACCCGGGTTCTATCATTTCAAACCCGCAATCCCAAGTTAAGTAATAAATAATTAAACAATTAAATAAATAAACGAATGATTATCGTTCAGGTTTATCATTTCAGCCTATAACGATCTCAAATTTACAGGGAACTTACAGTGATGATTTAATCAGTAAATAAGCATTACATAGTATAACTGCAATAATATTACAATAGATAAACAACTGATGAGGTGTCAATTTAAAATGGGTTTTAACATCATATGTTATATCGCAGGCAGATAAAATTTAATAAATAATTTACAAATACACTTGTGATAAATCACGGATATATAGGTATGTTTGTCTGGTGAGAAATACTCACCTTAAAGCTGCAGATAATCAGATTCAAACGATTGTATTACTTGATAAAAGAAGGTACAAATGGCACGATTAGATTTCCGCGGATGCAACGTCTTGATTCAAATCTAGAACAAGATCCAAATAAAACCAATACGCGACTTAAATTTATGGTCAAAAGAAAAATTTAAATAAAACGAATTTGGGACGGGATTATAAAAGATAATTAGACTAAACTTTGCTCGACCCCTCCACCATCCAACTCGACTCAATTTTTTATTATTAAGTTGCACAGTCAACTACACCAACTTTCACAATGCAAAAAAATGACATCCCTCCTCTATAGGCCGTGACATGATCATGTACAGGTAGCCATTTTGCCCTCTCATGCACTCTTCTTCCTTTCCCTTCACATCATAGTCACGTACTAACTTCACTCTCCTTTTTTTTTTTAAATGTTGACATGTAACAAATACTGGAAAAAATGAATCACCTCAGAGATCTTGGTGATGAAAATTTATCAACCGAACATCTCTATCAGAATTTTTTTTTATAACATCACTGTCAACCAAATGTCTTAATTCCAAATATCAGCATGACTTTATATTAAGAGGGCACGGCACGGGTTTGCTTGGCTGTGCATGGCTTTGCACGGCATGGCCTTATATTTAGTTTGAAAACATAACTTATACAAAATATATGTCTCACACACAGGACTCGGCTGGGCACTAGGGGATGTGCCAAGTACAGGCAAGGCAGGGGATGGTGATTCATGAGTGGAGGAGTGTATGTAAGTTGGTGGTAGCCTGTGGCGGTGGAGGTTGAAGGCAGTCGAGTAGGTGATATGAAAATGAATTTAAAGCAAAAGGAAAAAATATAGAAAGGAAATATAAAAGAGAAGAAGAAGTAGGAACCCATACCTGAAGCTTGCTCGAATATGAATGAGGATAAGATGTTATGCAACAGAGGTTGTGAACGAATTTATAAAGGCAGGGGTGCGTGATATTTGAATGAATATAGGGAAACTTGAGTGATTTATTTCCAGTTATACGAAAAAATTGATTGCAAATGTTTCTTTTTTTTTCAATTAATAGGTTGCGTGCGTTATTTATAGGCTGAGTGATTTTTTATACAAAACAACAACAAGGATTTAAAATTGCTATAAAATAAAAGCTGCATGATTTAATGTGAATGATTATAGGAAGGAAATAAATTTAAATTAACTTTAACGGTTGCTTTTATTTACACAAAGAATAGACAGGAATACTAGGCAACACTTGAACACGTTTAAAGTTTTAAATAAGAAGTAAATGACTCTAAAGGAGGCAATGCTGATAAAAGAAAAGAAATTACTGCGTACGTGACACTCGCATTGGTGATTGATTTTGTTGATTGAATTATAGATATGGCAAGAAATAAGATTTTCAAATTCTCGTGTTTTATTAAAAAGGAAAAACTAGCGAAATTAAAGGTGAAGAAAACGGCAGGTAATTGAAAAGAAACGGCAATGATATTAGCTTTGGATGCTACTTCATTAAAAGATTTTATACTAAATATAATAGCTGCGTGTTAAAAATTTGTTAGGCTAAAAGATGTATACATATACAGAGAATTTCGAAATCTGAGTAAGAAATAAATGCGGACAAGAAAGAAACGACAACTAGAAAATTTGAAATTTCCGTGCGTTGATAAAGAGGGATGAGTGAAATTTATGGTGAAATAACGGCAAGTGATTAATAGATTGGTTCATTTTAAACTTTTTCTTCAATTAATGATTGTGTGCGTTTCTTTCTTTATATAGGCTGAGTGATTTTAGTAAGGATTTTACGCCAATTTAAAACCAATGAAAGTTGTGGAAAAAGTAACGTTTTGCTATAAAAATCTACTAACTGATTTATTAATCCATAGATATTACAGTATGCATTTTAAAATACGCCAAACCGACGCAATACAATACGCCCAAAATTTATGCAAAAGTAACATTTTTAATTTATACGTTTATACGTTACTTATACCATTACAATGCGTGCCCTTTTTAAATGCGAAATTTAACAGTCTGTAAAACACTGAATTTTACAAAGTTATTACTTAACTAAAATTTTAACTTGTTTACATTCTTCGTATTTACTTATTTTAAATATACAAAATTCATTTTTATTAAAATTCCAAATGGAGTTGTCTTTAACAAAGTTAAAATTTCAAAACTTCCAATTTTATATTTAGACTTTTGGGAAATGATTTAATCAATATTAATATATATATATTAAAATAAATTTCAAGGTTTAATCAATAAAAGAAATAAATTGCTAGAAAAACTAGGGCTGTTACACTCTCCCCCACTCAGAACTTTTCGTCCTCGAAAAGGAACGAAAGAAAGAAAACAAAGGAAGATAAGATAGTAAAACAAAGTACCTTCAACGAATAATTCTGGATTCGAAGCACGAATGCTCTCCTCCGTCTCCCATGTGCAATCTCGTTCATCAGGGCTCCATTGCACCTTGACCAATCGGACAGATTTTCTCCTTAGCTGTTTCGTACCTCGATCGACGATATGAAGTGGCTTCCTTTCTATAGTCAGATCAGGCTCGATGTCCAGACCATCAAGAGCAGTAGGATGGATAATAAGAGATGGATCGTGAAGACAGCGACGAAGGTGGGATACATGGAACACGTTGTGTATTCCAGCAAATTTCTCGGGCAAATCTAGTCGATAAGCAAGAGATCCAATCCTTTCCAAGATGCGGAATGGACCGATGAACCTAGGGGCAAGCTTCCCTCTACGCCCAAACCGAACCACATTTCTTAAAGGGGAAACCTTCAGAAAAACCAAATCACCAATAGCAAACTCCAAGCTTCTTCTACGCCGATCAGCGTACTTCTTCTGTCTATCCTGTGCAATTCTTAACCTTCTTTTAATCTCCTCAACCTTTTCTGAGGCTTCCAAAATCATTTCGGGGCCAGGAACTAAACGGTTACCGGATTCAATCCAGCAAGAAGGGGATCTACACGGTCTCCCATATAGAGCAGCAAATGGGGACATCTTAAGACTAGCCTGAAAAGATAGAATGAGATAGATAGGGAATAAGATAAGATAAGAACAGAGGATTGGAATTTATACCTGATAACTATTGTTATAGGTGAATTCCACAAGATGGAGATGATCTTCCCAATATCCTCCATAATCCAAGATGCATGCACGAAGGAGATCCTCTAGAATCTGATTTACCCTTTCAGTTTGACCGTCAGTCTGTGGGTGGTAAGCGGTGCTCAGATTCAAACGAGTACCCAAGGATTTTTGGAACGCTTTCCAAAACTGACTAGTGAAAATAGGGTCTCGATCGCAAACAATGCTAAGGGGAACGCCATGGAGGCGAACGATCTCCCTCATATAAATCTCAGATAAACTCGAAGCCGTACGGGTAGACCTGACTAGAATAAAATGGGCGGACTTAGTCAGTCTATCCACAATAACCCATATGCTTTCATTTCCCCTCCTAGATCTTGGTAAACCATCGATGAAATCCATAGAAACTTGCTCCCACTTCCAATCGGGAATCTCCAGAGGCTGCAATAGTCCTGGTGTCTTCTGATGATCCGCCTTAACTTGCTGACATGTCGCACACCTACTCACATAGATAGAGACATCGCGCTTCACACCCTTCCACCAGTAAAGTTTCTTTAAATCCTGATACATCTTCGCTACGCCAGGATGGATGGAAAGTCGGGATTGGTGGTGTTCCCGAAGTAAGTCCTGCCTCAAACCATCAACATTCGGGACGCAAATCCGATTATTAATCCTTAAAATCCCTTTATCATCAGTCTGAGATCCACTACCATCAAGACTACTACCACCAACCCTGCTGCGAACATTCTCCTTAATCAATCTGATGATCCTATCCTTATCCTGCTTAGCCTTGATACGGTCCAAAAGAGGAGAAGAAACAAAAAGCTGGCACAAAGAAGACTTCTTCCTACTCAGCGCATCATCCACTGCATTTGCTTTTCTCGGGGTATAGTTGATGTCGAGATCATAAGAAGCAAGAAACTCGAGCCACTATACTTGCCTCTGATTCAAATCTTTCTGGGTAAAGATATATTTCAAAGACTGATGATCGGTGAAGAGGTCAAACTTAGCCCCCAAAAGATGGTGTCTCCAAAGTTTCAGAGCAAAAACCACCGCCAGCAATTCTAAATTGTGAGCAGCATAATTAGCCTCATGGGTCTTCAACTGACGACTAGCATATGCAATTACCTTCCCATCTTGCATTAATACTGCTCCCAAACCCTCGCGACAAGCATCGGTGAAAACCGTTAATCTCTCATTTCCATTTGGGACGCTAAGCACTGGTGCGGAAGTAAGCTTGTCTTTTAACTCTTGGAATGCCGCTTTACACTTATCGCTCCAAATAAACTTAACATTCTTCCGAGTTAGAGCAGTCAGAGGTGTAGAAATCCGAGAAAAGTTCTCAATGAACCTCCGATAGTAACCGGCAAGGCCCAGAAAACTGCGAATATCAGTAGGAGTCTTGGGTTCTTCCCAATCTTTGATCGCAGCGATCTTGACTGGGTCAACAGAAACTCCTTCACTAGAGACAATATGTCCGAGAAACCGGACTTCCTCTTCCCAGAAATGGCATTTAGAGAATTTGGCTTTTAACTGGTGACTTCAAAGGGTCCCCAAAACAAAGCTCAAGTGAGATTTATGCTCTTCCTCAGATTTGGAGAACACAAGGATATCATCAATGAAGACTAGAACAAATTTATTTAGCACATCGCGGAGAAAACGATTCATCAAGTCGACGAAGAAGGCAGGAGCGTTGGTCAGGCCAAAAGGCATAACAAGCCATTCAAAGAACCCGTTCTCAGTACGGAAAGCGGTTTTGGGAATGCTCTCCTCAGCCACTCTAAGCTGGTGGAAACCTGTGGCTAAATCAAGCTGAGAGAAAACGGTTGCTCCATAGAGTTGATCAAACATATAATTTATGCGGGGCATAGGATATCTGTTTTTCATAGTAAGTTTGTTCAGTTCCCTGTAATCTACACATATCCGGAGGGAACCATCTGATTTGGTGACGAAAACTACGGCTGCTCCCCATTCTTAAAAACTAGCTTCCCCCATTCTGAAAAACTAGGTCTGATCAGCCCTTTAGAGGATAAGTCTTGAATCTGATTCCTTAATTCCACCTTCTCCCGGGGTGCCATTCTTCTAGGTGGAAGAACTACAGGTCGTGCTCCAGGAATGAGATCGATCCGAAAGTCAATCTCCCGCTTCGGAGGCAAAGAAGTGACTTCACCAAATACATCGGGAAATAATCTAACCACCGGAGTGGACTCAATATCACCATGGAAAATATCGAGAGAATAAATGAAACTACCAGCGAACTCTTGAGGCAATTTACACTGGATCTCTAATGGATTTCCAAAGTCACCTTTGAGGTCAACAGTTCGAGAGCTGCACGAGATATGTGCATCGTGCCTATCTAACCAATCACCCCCAAGCAAAAGATCGAAAGCGTCAAACCCCAAAACATAAAAGTCGCCAGTGAATCGATAATTTCCAAGGAAGAGTTTCACATCCCTACAAACTTTACTAAGGTTCGCAGGGCCACCGATAGGGTTTGAAACACATAAGGGTACCGAGGAAAGTTCGGGAAATAGAAGATTCTCAAATTTATTACAAAGATCCGATGAGATGAAGCTATGAAAAGCTCCAGTATCGAATAGAACTTACAGGAAAATAATGTAAGGTAAAAGAACTCTGGAGTGTACCTTGAGAATCGCTTGGAGCTGGGGCAGGAGAAGGTGCAGGCTGTGGGGCTGGAGAGGATGCAGAAGTCACCGCAAAGATCCCTGATGCTGTGCCCTTCTTCTGCGTAGGGCAGTCTCTCTTGAAGTGTCCCGGCTGAAGGCAGATGTGGCAGAGGTCTCATCTAGCCAACTGAGAAGGAGGTGGAATAGCAGCACCCAAAGTAGGACAACTATTAGCGTAGTGTCCTTTCTGGTCGCATCGGTAGCAAGTAATGGTAGATAGATCCACAGGCTGCCTCTGGGATGCCGAAGACGATGATCCAAGCCCTGGAGTCCTATTCCTCTTATGACGGTAGAAGTTGGACTTCCTTTTCTTGGAATTCCCAGAAGATTGAGCTGGTGCAGATTGGGCAGCTGGAGTGGCCCTAGAAGTAGGGTTCTCATACCGGAGAGCCATGTCCATCAAAGCAGTGAACGTCCCATGCACGTGGGTAATAAGTCGATCATAAAACTCGGGTCGAGCACCAGCGATAAATTTCTCGTTCTTCTTAAGCGGGGTGTCTATCAAATTCAGGCCATACTGCGAGAGCTCATTAAATTTTCTCTCGTATTCCATGAAGGACATATCGCCCTGCTTCAGATCCATAAAGTCTTGATAGAGCTGAGACTTGCCCGCTTCGGGCATCCATTTGACCAAAAAGGCCTCCCCAAAGCACGATAAGAGAGATAAGACAGATTCTAAAATGGAAAAATTTGAATCCTAATTTGGACAACAGAAGAAGATACCTAAATTGCTCCCAAGTGAGGTTAGCCTCATTAGTGTGAGCAGTAATTGATAGCCACCAATTCAAAGCGGCTCCCTTCATCTGCCAGGCCGCCAATTGCCTCTGCTGGGCATTGGTGATTTCAAGACAGGAGAAGATTCTCTCCAAGTCTCGTAACCACTGCTGAGCTTCTATTATGGTTTCTGAACCCGTGAATTTAGTGCCACCAAGTTCAGCATAGTCTTTGCACAGCTTAGTAAATCTAACAGGGGCAGCAGGTGGAGGAGCTGGGGCAGCAGCTCGTCCCCTACCTCTATCATTTCCTCTATTCATCCTGAAAAATCAAGAATGAATTTAAGGAAAGAGGAAAAATATAGATGTCACGATATTCTAGAATAAGATAAAGTTTAACTAAAACAAGCATTTAACAAAGGCTCTAATTATAAGATGGAGGAAAGAAAGAAATAGTTGGAAAATTTTCATTTTTAAACAGAAAGGTTTTATATAAAAATACTTCTTTGAAAGCCCTTTTTAAAAATCATTTTATATTTAAAAATACGTTCTCTCACAAGGAAGGGATTCTAGAATTTTATTTCACTCATTCTAGGGTATTGCTACCCTATCTCTAATGAGTTTTTGCTCCTTAGGCTATGGTTAAACCAAAGCTCTGATACCAACTGTAACGACCCACTATTTTGTACCATTCAAATTCGACAATAAGTAAAACATGTCAAGCTTGAATAGTTCAAAACAATAGATTGTAAATAAATTAGGAGCAAATGAAATCAAATCATAGAATCACAGACACAGAATCAAAAATCTCGCAGTGGAATTTAAAAATACTTAGTGGTTCATGAAGCCACTTATAAATAGTCTCAACAAATAAAAATTACATAGTCTTTAATCTCAAATATAATTTAAAACATCAAGTAGAAAAATCCAAATAATCCCAAAGTCTTGATTACATAAATAAGATAACGGGCTGAAAGTTTTTGCCGGCAGCTTGAAAAATCTACAGAAGTCCTAGCTCTGGAAAGAAAGCTGAACTGCAACTCAGGCTGACCCGAGCGTAAAATAAAACATAAACACTCGAGTCAGGACATACATACTTATATGGTGTAAGCTAATTCAAGTGTACTGTAATATAAAGCAAGTAACTTAGTGGATGCTTGGGACCGCCCATCCTCTAAGGATCCGTTAAACTATTTACTATGTAGTAATATTTCGCTATTATAATAGTGTCTATATTAAAATAAACTTACTTTTAAATAGCGTTAAGGCTTTACATTTTCCACCTTAACACATTTATATATTCCCATAGTCTATACAGTACCGTAATCTCCCCCATACTAGGCGTCGTTAGAGGGCACTCCATAGGTATGGTACAAAACCAAAATCGTATAAGGCTCGCTATGGTAGGTTACACGGCACAACTAGGCAATGCCAGGGTAGATATACCAATTACGCATCCGGACCGATGGAAACGCATAGCCGCAGCTACCGCCCACCTCGAACAACACTCCTAAATCAAAGGTGCGCACCAAACAATCACAAAAGTAATAGTATGGCATACGAAGAAGTGCGTCCGATCAGAGGTGCTACCTCATTAATCCGTCAATCGCTCCTGTTTTAGCCACCTTATGCCAACTCACGGGAGTCGGGTCCACGTATTTACCTTAAAGGAAACGTCACCGCCATCCTACTTCATTCTGGAATCTCCACCGCGTACACGGTTGTTAAAGTGGTTTTCGGTATCGACAGAGAGTATGCCAGACATCCGATCCCGGTCTCTTTAACAACCTAACGTTATTATAACCCGTGGTTACAACTTTTAAAAATGGTATCTATACTTTTCAAATTGAAATATCCTTTTAAACATCATTTACTTAAACATCAGTCATTCTATAAAAATACCATTTAAATCTATTTAATTAATTTAGGAATTTATTGCCTTTCAACTCACATTTAAAAGTTAAATCCTTCCATTAAAACTATTTAAAGTCAATTCCTTATTTTTATAAATTACATATTAAATTTCAAAATTTTCAACCTTTTCCCAAAGATTATTTCCATAACTTCTATTTAAAACAATCAAAATTCAGTTTCCGTATCACTTATGAAATGCTACCTAAAGTCTATAGGTTAAAACAGTTCATTTACAAAGGATAGCATTTAAGTGCTGTAATAAATTATTAACTTAACAATTGAATTTTAAATTCCCAAATATAACTTATTATCAATTATTTTTCTTAACTAAAATCTCACTTTTAACAAAAATTCAGAATAAGTTATATTCCAAAATTTTACTTAAACTTCCATTTATTTAACATTTTGACCCGTTCAAAAATCATTATAAATTTCATAAAATCCTTTAAATCCATTTAATCCAGAATATCATAAACTTTATATTTAAAATATTTTTAAAACATTTCTTAAAATATTATATAAACCACAGGTCTGTATATAGTTTTCTAGCCTAGGTCAAGTGATACGGATATATATCATTTCAATCCGCAATTTACAAAAACCCGGGTTCTATCATTTCAAACCCGCAATCCCAAGTTAAGTAATAAATAATTAAACAATTAAATAAATAAACAAATGATTATCGTTCAGGTCTATCATTTCAGCCTATAACGATCTCAAATTTACAGGGAACTTACAATGATGATTTAATCAGTAAATAAGCATTACATAGTATAACTGCAATAATATTACAATAGATAAACAACCGATGAGGTGTCAATTTAAAATGGGTTTTAACATCATACGTTATATCACAGGCAGATAAAATTTAATAAATAATTTACAAATACACTTGTGATAAATCACGGATATATAGCTATGTTTGTCTGGTGAGAAATACTCACCTTAAAGCTGCAGATAATCAGATTCAAACGATTGTATTACTTGATAAAAGAACGTAAAAATGGCACGATTAGATTTCCGCGGATGCAACGTCTTGATTCAAATCTAGAACAAGATCCAAATAAAACCAATACGCGACTTAAATTTACGGTCAAAAGCAAAATTTAAATAAAATGAATTTTGGATGGGATTATAAAAGATAATTGGACTAAACTTTGCTCGACCCCTCCACCATCCAACTCGACTCAATTTTTTTTTAATTAAGTTGCACAGTCAACTACACCAACTTTCACAATGCAAAAAAAATGACATCACTCCTCTATAGGCCGTGACATGATCATGTATAGGTAGCCATTTTGCCCTCTCATGTACTCTTCTTCCTTTCCCTTCCCATCATAGTCACGTACTAACTTCTCCTCTCCTTTTTTTTTTAAATGTTGACACGTAACAAATACTAGAAAAAATGAATCACCTCAGAAATCTTGGTGATGAAAATTTATCAACCGAACATCTCTATTAGGAATTTTTTTATAACATCACTGTCAACCAAATGTCTTAATTCCAAATATCAGCATGACTTTATATTAAGAGGGCACGACATGGGTTTGCTTGGCTGTGCATGGCTTTGCATGGCATGGCCTTATATTTAGTTTGAAAACATAACTTATAAAAAATATATGTCTCACAAACAGGACTCGGCTAAGCACTAGGGGATGTGCCAAGTACAGGCAAGGCAGGGGATGGTGATTCATGAGTGGAGGAGTGTATGTAAGTTGGTGGTAACCTGTGGCGGTGGAGATTGAAGGCAGTCGAGTAGGTGATATGAAAATGAATTTAAAGCAAAAGGAAAAAATATAGAAAGGAAATATAAAAGAGAAGAAGTAGGAACCCATACTTGAAGCTTGCTCGAATATGAATGAGGATAAGATGTTATGCAACAGAGGTTGTAAACGAAATTATAAAGGCAGGGGCGCGTGATATTTGAATGAATATATGGAAACTTGCGTGATTTATTTCCAGTTATACGAAAAAATTGATTGCAAACGTTTCTTTTTTTTCAATTAATAGGTTGCGTGCGTTATTTATAGGTTGAGTGATTTTTTTATACAAAACAACAGCAAGGATTTAAAATTGCTATAAAATAAAACGCTGCATGATTTAATGTGAATGATTATAGGAAGGAAATAAATTTAAATTAACTTTAACGGTTGCTTTGATTTACACAAAAAATAGACAGGAATACTAGGCAACACTTGAACACGTTTAAAGTTTTAAATAAGAAGTAAATGACTCTAAAGGAGGCAATGCTGATAAAAGAAAAGAATTACTGCGTACGTGACACTCGCATTGGTGATTGATTTTGTTGATTGAATTTTTGATACGGCAAGAAATAAGATTTTCAAATTCTCGTGTTTTATCAAAAAGGAAAAACTAGCGAAATTAAAGGTGGAGAAAACGACAGGTAATTGAAAAGAAACGGCAATGATATTAGCTTTGGATGCTACTTCATTAAAAGATTTTATACTAAATATAATAGCCGCGTGTTAAAAATTTGTTAGGCTAAAAGATGTATACATATACAAAGAATTTCGAAATCTGGGTAAGAAATAAATGCAGACAAGAAAGAAACGGCAACTAGAAAATTTGAAATTTCCGTGCGTTGATAAAGAGGGATGAGTGAAATTTATGGTGAAGAAACGGCATGTGGTTAATAGATTGGTTCATTTTAAACTTTGTCTTCAATTCAAGATTGTGTGCGTTTCTTTCTTTATATAGGCTGAGTGATTTTAGCAAGGATTTTACGCCAATTTAAAACCAATGAAAGCTGTGGAAAAAGTAACGTTTTGCTATAAAAATCTACTAACTGATTTATTAATCCATAGATATTACAGTATGCATTTTAAAATACGCCAAACCGACGCAATACAATACGTCCAAAATTTATGCAAAAGTAACATTTTTAATTTATACGTTACTTGTACCATTACAATGCGTGCCCTTTTTAAATGCGAAATTTAACAGTCTGTAAAACACTGAATTTTACAAAGTTATTACTTAACTAAAATTTTAACTTGTTTACATTCTTCGTATTTACTTATTTTAAATATACAAAATTCATTTTTATTAAAATTCCAAATGGAGTTGTCTTTAACAAAGTTAAAATTTCAAAACTTCCAATTTTATATTTAGACTTTTGGAAAATGATTTAATCAATATTAATATATATATATATATATATATATTAAAATAAATTTCAAGGTTTAATCAATAAAAGAAATAAATTGCTAGAAAAACTAGGGCTGTTACATGGAGCACGACCTGTAGTTCTTCCATCCAGAAGAATGGCACCCCGGGATAAGATCGAAGTAAGGAAATAAATTGAAGTCTTGTCCTCTAAAGATCTGATCAGACCTAGCTTTTCAGAATGGGGAGCAGCCGTAGTTTTTGTCACCAAGTCTGATGACTCTCTCTGAATGTGTGTTGATTATAGGGAGATGAACAAGCTCACTATGAAAAACAGATATCCTATGCTTCGCATAAATGATATGTTTGATCAGCTCTATCGAGCTACTGTTTTCTCTCAGCTTTATCTTGCCACAGGTTTTCACCAACTCAGAGTTGCTGAGGAGAGCATTCCCAAAACTGCTTTCCATACTGAGAATGGTTTCTTTAAATGGCTAGTTATGCCTTTTGGGTTGACTAACGCTCCTTCCTTCTTCGTTGATTTGATGAATCGTGTCTTTCGTGACGTGCTCAATAAGTTTGTTCTAGTCTTTATTGATGATATTCTTGTGTTCTCTAAGACTGAGGAAGAGCATAAATCCCACTTGAGCTTTGTGTTAGGGAACCTTAGGAGTCACCAATTAAAAGCTAAATTCTGTAAATGCCATTTCTGAGAAGAGGAAGTCCGATTTCTCGGACATATTGTTTCTAGGGATGGAGTTTCAGTAGATCCAGTCAAGATCGCTGCGATCAATGTAAGTCTTTCCCTTCTTCCTTTTCTAAATTTCTCACTCTATCTTTCTGGGGTCCTTATTTCTCCCTATTCTGTTACAGGATTGGGAAGAACCTAAGGCTCCAACTGATATTCGCAGTTTTCTGGGCCTTGCCGCTTACTATCAGAGGTTCATTGAGAACTTTGCTTGGATTTCTACACCACTCACTACTCTAACTTGGAAGAATGCTAATTTTATTTGGAGCGATAAGTGTAAAGCGGCATTCCAAGAGTTAAAGAATAAGCTTACTTCCGCACTAGTGCTTACCGTTTCGAATGGGAATGAGAGATTAACGGTATTCACTGATGCTTCTCGCGAGGGTTTGGGAGCAGTATTGATGCAAGATGGAAAGGTGATTGCCTATGCTAGTTGTCAGTTGAAGACCAACGAAGCTAACTATGGTGCTCATGATTTTGAATTGTTGGCTGTTGTCTTTGCTTTGAAGCTTTGGAGACATCATCTCTTGGGTGTTAAGTTTGACCTCTTCACCGATCATCAGTCTCTGAAATATATTTTCACCCAGAAGGATTTGAATCAGAGACAAGTTCGGTGGCTCGAGTTTCTTGCTTATTACGATCTTGACATTAACTATACTCTGGGAAAAGAAAATGTTATGGTGGTTGCTTTGAGCAGGAAGAAGTCCTTGTTGTGTCATCTTGTTGTTTCTTCTCCTCTCTTTTCGATCATATCAAGGCTAAGCAGGATGAGGATGAGATGCTTAGGCGTATGAAGGAAATGTCTGTAGCAGAGTTGGTGGTAGTTGTTTTAATGGTAGTGGAGCTCAGATTGATGATAGGGGAATTTCGAGGATTAATAATAGGATTTGTGTCCCGAATGTTGATGGTTTGAGCAGGAGTTACTCCGGGAACATCATCAATCCAGACTTTCTATTCATCCTGGTGTGGTGAAGATGTATCAGGATTTGAAGAAGCTCTATTGGTGGAAGGGTATGAAGCGCGATGTCTCTATCTTTGTTAGTAGGTGTTCGACTTGTCAGCAAGTCAAGGCGGATCATCAGAAAACCCCGGGTTTATTGCAGCCTCTTGAGATTCCCGATTGGAAGTGGGAGCAAGTTTCTATGGATTTCATCGATGGTTTGCCGGGATCTAGGAGGGAAAATGAGAACATCTGTGTTATTGTGGATAGACTGACTAAGTCCGCTCATTTCATTCCGGTCAAGTCTACCCGGTCGGCTTCGAGCTTATCTGAGATTTATATGAGGGAGATTGTTCGCCTCCATTGTGTCCCCCTTAGCATTGTTCACAATCGAGACCCTATCTTTACTAGTTAGTTTTGGAAAGCTTTCCAAGAATCTTTGGTACTTGTCTGAATCTGAGCACTGCTTACCACCCGCAGACCGACAGTCAAACATAAATGGTGAATCAGATTCTTGAGGATCTTCTTCGTGCTTGTATTTTGGATTATGGAGGATCTTGGGAGGATCGTCACCATCTTGTGGAATTCACCTATAACAATAGTTATCAGTTATCAGGTACAATTCCAATCCTTTGTTCTTATCTTATCTTAGTACTCTATCTGTCTCATTCTATCTTTTATTCAGGCTAGTCTTGATATGTCTCCATTTGCTGCTCTTTACGGGCGACCTTGTAGATTTCAATCTTGCTGGATTGAATCCGGTAATCGCTTAGTTCTTGGTCCTGATATGATTTTGGAAGCTTCAGAGAAGGTCGAGGAGATTAAGAGAAGGTTAAGGATTGCTCAGGATAGGCGGAAGAAGTACGCGGATCATCGTAGAAGGAGTTTGGAGTTTGAAGTTGGTGATATGGTTTTTCTTAAGGTTTCTCCCTTAAGGAATGTGGTTCGGTTCGGGCGTAGAGGGAAGCTTGCTCCTAGGTTCATCGATCAATTCCGCATCTTGGAAAGGATTAGGTCTCTTGCTTATCGACTGGATTTTCCTTAGAAATTCGCTAGAGTATATAACGTATTCCATGTATCACACCTTTGACGCTGTCTGCATGATCCATCTCTTATTATCCAGCCTTCTGCTCTTGATAGTTTGGATATTGAGCCTAATCTGACTATTGAGAGGAAGCCACTACGTATCGTCGATCGAGAGACGAAACAACTAAGAAGGAAATCTGTCTGCTTGGTCAAAGTGCAGTGGAGCACTGATAAACGGGATTTCACCTGGAAGACGGAGGAGAGCATACGTGCTTCGAATTCGGAATTATTCATTTCATGTACTTTGCCCTATTATCTTATCTTCCTTTGTTTTCCCTTCTTTCTTTCCTTTTCGAGGAATGAAGTTTTGAGTGGGGGAGAGTGTAACAGCCCGACATTTTCATTTAATATTTTAAATTCTTTTATTTAAAAACTTTGAGGTTTTATTTTATATAAAAGTTTGAATTTTAAATTGATTGTATATCATTGCCCAAAATTTTAACAAATATAGGAAATTTCTGTAATTTCGATTTTGGTTTAAGTTTAATGCTAATTGAAATTTTAAATTCTAAGTTCTAAGTTCAAATCTTTTATATAAAGTATAGATATGTACAATATTTATTTCGCAGTTGTTTTACTTATATTGGTTATATACTTTTTTTTAAGTAAGTAATAAACATTGTGAAAAAGAAATAAATTTCACGTTTCTTTTACGAATATACATCAGTTCTTAGTTAAATGATAAATAAATCAAACGAATGTAAACAAATCAAATTTTAAATTAAGTAATATATAGTGTACAAATAAGCTATTTAATTACTTGTTTTAATTGGTACGTTTATATTTGTTATCGTTGATTTATTTGATGCTGTAAAAGGCACGTTATTTTCTGATTTTTTTTTAGCATATGTACTGAATAAATAAGAAATGTATAAATTTAAATACGTTCCTTTTGTTATAAATTTGGGCGTACATTTCGTTTAAATTTTTGCATCGGTTATACGCACTCTAAAATTTCTTACCTCAGCTAATAACAATCATTCATCAACCGTGCCTGGCCTTTTACGTGAATTTTTTTCTACTTTCCTTTCCTTCATTTGCTTTAATAAGAATAAAATTATTTGATTTCTATCCGACCGTTTAAAAATTTATTGCTTGCCCTGAATTCACGTGTAAACGTTATACACTTTTCTTTTTCTTTAATTGTTTTAAATCCTTGAATTCGCATAGCCCTCCAAAATCAATTATTGCATGCTGTTTTCTCCACTCAATCAATGCAAGTTTCTTTTAAACACTAAACACGTTCACATAATTCCATCACCACCTCAATTGTCTTCTGTTTCTTCGCGTGTGGAAGTTTGCTCATTAGGTAATGGCTGCCAAATATTTTCTTGCTTTCTTTTATTTTCATTTGCTTCTTGCTTTGTTTTCTTGTTTCCACTATTTTGCCTTCTCCAAGTGGTCGGCTCTTCACCACCAATGACCAGCCTACACCCATTTCTTCGCCTCCAACTCAACTTCTTCCCCTGTTGCACCAGATCCGGCCGAAAGTCAGGTGAAGTTCAAACAAAAACCCAAAGCCTACCCTATATATCACCTCCTCACCATAAATAAACCTATATTCATGCCGAGCCCTGATGTTTAGAATTTTTCACGTGAACCCATACTACTGATTGCATATAGCAGTTTGCTCATGGCCTTGTGTACGTGCGTGCATGTCAGACCGTGACTTGGACATGACCGAGCCTCCTGAAGCATTTTTCCAAACCAATAAACCTTTTCCTTTCACCACTTTTGTTTTAAGAATTTTTTTTGCACCACCTTTACATTTTTATCACAGCCTAGGCTGGGTTAACACCTCATTGCCTTGGATACAAGCTTGCTTTTCTAGCCTTAAATTTGGTCAAGGCCGAGACTTTAAGGTATGGGTTGAGACGTTGTGGTGAAGGACCGAGTCACTTATGTTCACGTCATTCTTTTTCAAATCTTAGTTCCAGCTTGCTTTATATAAATTTGATGATCATATTTAGTATTCACGTAATTAGTTTATTCGTTTGTGTTTCAATAATTTGAATCTGATCATCGCCTCTGCTAATATTTGATCGTGCCTTCTGTACGCTTTTCCGGTGTGGATATCGTTGTTTTGAATAGAATCTTCAGCGACGTAAATGTGAGTATTCACACTTGACAAACATACTTGTAGAATCGTAAATTAGTAACAAGTGAAATTGTAGAATAATTACAGTATATTTTACTTGTCTGTGATATAAATTTTATGATGTTAAAACCCTATTATAAAAAATTTCACATCATCCGTTATAGTATATGCTGTTATATTTATGCTGTTATAATATTTATTTATTTACTGTTTATCACACTGCAAGTTCCCTGTAGAGTAGAAATCGTTATGGGCTGAAATGATAGGCCTGAACGATATTTATTTATTTATTTAACTTGGGATTGCGGGTTTGAAATGATAAAACCCGGATTTTCTTTGTAAATTACGGATTGAAATGATATATTACCCGTATCACTTGACCTAGGTTAGAAAATATTATACAGACCCATAGTTATTTTATATATATTTTCTGGAAATATTAAGTATGTATATATTTTAATATTTTGATTTAAATTGGGTTCAAAATGATTGTTAGTAGTTTTATACAAGTTAAATATATAAAGAAATAAATGGTTAAGTTGGAATTTGAAGTATAAAATTTATTGTAGAAATTTTGATGGAATTCAAGTTAAGTATGTAAATATAATAAATTTTGATATAAATTGGAATTTAAATGAATTAATAAGGTGTTATTGAAATTTTCTATGAATTTAATAGTTAAATATGTAAATACTAAAACGTAAAACTTGAAATATATCTTAATTTAGAAATGGAAGTTTGGTTTAAGAATAAAAGGGTAAGTTAAGAAATAAAGAGGAAATTTAGTTATATTTTGAAATGGTTATTAGACTAAATGGTTAAGTAAATTATGAATATGGAAATATAAAAAATTGGGTATTTAATTTTAATAAGTGAAGCCTTGAGAGGTTGATATTTATTAGTGGAATTTACTTTATAAAAATCATAAATTTTTGGGTAAATTTAAATGACTATTTCAAATAGAAAATATGATTTTTTATAAGTTAAATTAGTTTAAAATTAAAGTTTAATTATTGATGAATTTGTATTGAAGTCTGAAGTTAATTAACTTAAAATCTATTGTAAGGGATATTATCGCACTTCGTAAGTGCCGTAGTTGATGCAAATAAACTAAAGGCTAAAATTAATTAAGGGATACTGCAGCACTTGGTAAGTGCTGTGGTCGCGAAATTTAAATCTAAACCCGAATAAATAAAAAGGTTACAGTAACACTTGTTAAGTGTTGCACTGGCTGAGATTGAGATTTTGGACATTTGATTTGTAAATATAATAACATCATTTTAAAAGTTAAAAGGTAGTGTTTTGATTTAATATTAACTATTTTGGAAATTATAACCACGGGTAATAATAACGTTGGTTGTTAAAGAGACCGGGATCAGATATGGGCATACTCTCTGTCGATACCGAAAACCACTTTGACAACCGTGAACGCGGGGGAGATTCCAGAATGAGGTAGGATGGTGGTGACGTTCTATTGAGGTATGTACGTGGTCCCGACTCTCGTGAGTTGGCATAAGGTAGCTAAAACAGGAGCGATCGATGGGCTAAGGAGGTAGCACCTCTTTTCGGACGCTCTTCTTCGTATGTCATTCTATTACTTTATGATTGTTTGGTGCGCACCTTTGATTTGGGAGTGTTGTTCGAGGTGGGCGGTAGTAGCTGCTACGCGCTACCACCGGTCCGGAAGCGTAATTGGTATATCTACCCTGCCATTTCCTAGTTGTGCCGTGTCACCTACCATAGCGAGCCTTATACGATTTTGGTTTTGTACCATACCTATGGAGTGCTCTCTGACGACGCCCGGTACGGGGGAGATTACGGTATTGTATAGACTATGGGAATATATTATGGGTTAAGGGCTATATGGGTAACCCCTTAACACTATTTAAAATTAAGTTTATTTTACTAATAGACACTATTATAATAGCGAAATATTACTGCATAGTAAATAGTTTAATGGATCCTTAGAGGATGGACGGTCCCAAGCATCCTTTAAGTTACTTGCCTTTATATTACAGTTCACTTGAATTAGCATACACTGTATAAGTAAGTTTGTCCTGACTCGAGTGTTTGTGTTTATTTCTTACGCTCGGGTCAGCCAGAGTATCAGTTCGGTCTTCATTTCCCCGGAGCTAGAACTGCTGGAGATCATCTTATTGAGCTGAGTCTATTTTCTATTTAGTCTTTTATCTTAGCCTATGTAATTGAGACAAATAAATTTGGTATTTTAACTGCATTGGTTTTAAAACTTTGTAATTTGTAATTATTTTGAGACTATGTGATAGTGGCTTCATGAACCACTAAGTTATTTTATTCCGCTGCGAGTATTCTGATTTTTGTGTCTGTGATTCTGTGATTTGATTTCATTTGCTCCAAATTTTATTACAATCTATTATTTTGAATTATTCAAGTTTGACATGTCTACTTTATTGTCAAATTTGAATGGTGCAAAATAGTGGGTCGTTACACAATATAACCCATATAATCGTTCATAAATCCTACTCGAATTATCCCAATTTAATTTACGTCCCAATCCCGTAAATTCCATTCAAAACTTTAAAAATAGAATCACTTTTTATTTTTAAAACACGTTTCCCATCTCCTTATAATCACTTTCAAAAAAATATATACTTAATTTTTTTACATTAAGGCTACTAAAATTATTTAAATAAAATAATACTTAAGAAATTCTATAAGGGTTTCTGAGTAAAACTTAAACCAAAATTTCCTTTTAAAATAAAGTTATTATGTCAAATATTTATGTTAAAATTCCCTTTTAAAAATCATAATACTAATTTACCTTAAAAAGAATTAACTACCATAATTAACTTAAATAAATATATACCTTTCACTTAGAAATAATTAAAATAATAAATTTTCTAAAACATTCAATTTATTTTAAACTTCTAGTTTACACTTTGAAATCTTTTCTTTTAAAAAAATATATTTAGTTTTTAGGAAAAATATGCTTTCCAACTTTTAAAAATAAAATTTTTTATTTTTTATTTTTAAAATGAATTACACCTATTCTTATAAATTCCACTGGAATTTGTGCTTCCAAATTTATCCGCTGATAAATATTCCACTTCATTTATAAACCCAGTTTATAAATTTTCATTTCTCATTTTCCTTTAAATCACGGTTTCCAAAACACTTAATCGATTTCAAACCGATTTCCTGGTTTAAATCCCCTTTAAAATTTATTACTATGTTTATCCAATTCTCAATAATTATTTACTAAAGAAATTTCTTTTCATTTCCTTAAAAAACCCCAATTCATTCTATTCTATATTTTAAAATACCAAATTATATTCATTCCAAACCATAGCACCGAATAACTTAATTTCCAATTCAATCTATCACAGGATATCACATAACATATCACAGATATGAAAAATAGTTACAATATTTTTAGGAATCCAGTTGGATCTCACCAACCTGTTTTCCTGCATCCATATATGTTAGCACAATAAAAAATTCCGAATCCCACTTCGAGGGGGACATCGCGGTATGAAGGGTCATCCGCTATTAGACGGGGTGCATATGGTCTCATCCCCTATATAATGCGGGAATATTAATCACTCCAATATACATACATACATACATACATACATACATACATACATACATATATATATATATATCTACTATATAATATCATATGCAGACTGATAATAATAATCACATTTAATCAATCAACCAATAATTAAATTCTTAACTATTTAAATTAGCCAGTATTCCAGATGTGAGTGAGATTAACTCACCTTGAGTTTTTCCTTGACGGACGTTCCAATTTTAAATTAAATCGACCGCCTTCGATTTAATATAAAATTTTTATGAGCTCCAATCATTCCTAGATCTATATTGCAGCGTAGAGCTCCCCGCTTCGGTTCCGCGCTTCCAGTTTAGTTAAATTCTGGTGATGCATGCGTTAGATATGAATTTTTAAAGGTTTGAATAAAATTATAAAGAATATTTTATTTTATATATACCAGAAAGATCTCGGCCGCTCCAACAAATCCCAAAAGCGTGACGCATATGGTTCCTTCTTCCATCGCGATCATCTTCCAGGCTACGCAACCCATAGACACACGACCAAAAATGGAATGTCGTACCACCCTCAAGATGCCGGAGCAAGATCAATCGCTGCCGTCTAACCACCCTACGCGCGACAGGCCCCTAGCCCAAGTCCGGTCACCTATCGAGTTGCCATTTCCGTGAAAATCATCCTCAAAGTCGACACGAAAGCGGGAAATCCTGGCTTCAAACGACGACGATGATCAAGATCCACCGTTGGATGTGCTCGCCTCGAAGAGCTATACAACTTTTGTTTAGAAAGTTCTGAAAATTATTATGTGGATGGAGAGAAAATTAAGGAAGAAGGGAAGAGTGTTTCGGCCATTGATAAAAAGAATGGCGGCTACTAAGAAGAGACCTAGGGTTTCTGTAAAACGAGTTTATATATACGTTTTATATATTATTTGATTATTATATGAACAAATTACTTAACTTTTCAAACGAATTCCAATCGGAACATGCCGACGGGCATTTATAAGGTTTGACCCATATTCCAAACACAATGGAACGTATTTCGAAGCCCAATTCAATCATATGTGGAAGATAGCTTTTTGAATCAATTTTAAATATTAAATTTTCAATTTTAATTTCAACGCATTTCTCTTCCGCACGAACAAACGGTAACAACAAATGTTACAAAATTTGAAATTCGATAATAGTACACTATTATGGATCCAATGGAACTAGTTTCGTCGAATTCAGAGACTGTGCCTCTGGAAAGCTATTTTAACTCGTCGACTAAATCGAGCGATTTTCAAAATTGTCGAAATTATTTAAAATTTCACTTTTAAAGCTTTACTATATTAATTATAAATCATATAGAATTTATATTCATATTAGAAATCATTTTGATTCATTTTAAATCAAAATCTGATTATTTACATTATTACTACATATTAAATTCCACTATTAAATTAATATAAAAATTCCGATTTTAACTTATCGACTTTTGATTCCATCAAAAGTCCACTACTATAATTTAAATCGAACTAGACTTGAATAAATTTTAGAAACCATTTTCATGCCCATTTATTTCCAGATTCCCAAATTATCCAAATTTCGAAATCAATTTATAATCCAAATTCAACATTTAAAATGAATTAAATGTTCAAAACTAATGACCCAAATTCCGGGTTGTTACATTCCTCCCCCTTATAAAAATTTCGTCCCCGAATTTACTAAGGTAGGAAAATGCTTCCAAACTCATTACTTTACCCAAAAGTCCACTTAATTAAAACTTACATTCACTTCTCGAAACCCTTAGTTTAATCCAAAACCATTAGCCTTTATTTCAAATTCAAAAACATTGATTTCTAACATTTTTCCAAAAATCAACCTTTATAGTTAACCAAAATTTTAAAAAATTTCTAACACCCAAAATTTTCGAATTTTTTTGATAGCGTCTCCTTTGTAAGGAGAGCGTTTTACAACATCACCAATATGATAAAAATATATACATCGACCCACAAGGTCGGAAAAAAAAATATAACAAAATATTTTCATTTCTTAATTTATCGCATAGGCGTACCTCACATTAGCATTTCTTAAGTGAGTGGCTAATTTATTATGCATTTACGCGCTCCAAACTCTATCTGATTGCCTCATGTACCTGTACTTACTCAACAAGCACATAAGTTTCCAAAACCATGAAATTTTAACATGTCATTTACCTACTAGCCAACCACATCAACTACCTAGCCCAAGCATGCAAATCAAATATATTTCAACCTTGTAAGGTTCGAACACCAATTTAATCTCTTTCCATGGATATATATATATATATATATATATATATATATATATATATATCATTTCATTTGATTCAAAAGATCTACAACCATATTTATTTCATTCAATTCATACCTACAACAACACAACCCATATTCACTAATTTTTTTGATCTTTATGTACTTTACTTGCTTATATTCGCCCTTTTTTCAAATTTCAAATTTATGTATTTGCATCACATACACAATTCATTTTCATTTATATGCAAATCCATTTTATTAACCTTCAATCTATTCCAATTGATTCGAAACAAATTTTATTTACTTCTTTTAATTCATTTACTTTCGTTTACGACAAAACGACTAATTTCTATGCAAGTTTGCTATTATTCAAGCAAATAACAATTTCTTAAGCTTATAACCATTTTAAATTAATTCCAAATCAATTTATATTAATTGCATTCCATTCTAAATTATTCATAACCCATACATTTTCATTTTATTATGAATTTAAATCCCTTCACTTGCATTTCAATCTCATTATCCAAACAACTTTCTGTTCAATATCATTTCAATTAAATTAAATTTCCTTTCAATTCATTTCTATTTCAATTTAATTCAAGTTCAACTAAATTTTATTTAACAAACTCAAATCCATACCATTTCTTTTACTAATTTAAATAAGAATTTAATTCCATTCAATATTATTTATAGCTTATCTGAATTTAGATTTCAATTTAATCCAAATTCAACTCAAATTCATTTAATTTAAGTTAAATTCAATTAAACCCAATTTAAATTTTTATTTCCCACTTTATAAATTCAAAAACTTATTTACTTACTTAAGTCCATACATATTTATATTTCACTTAAGGACTTAAGTGTATTCATCCCATATAATTGTAACTTATACTTGTACAATTATCCTACCTTTCCATTTAATATCCAATTTAATCCAAATCCAAATTTAATTTTATTTAACTTATCTTAAGTTAAATTCCAATATATCTTATCCACTTTATTACTCAAGTTAAATTTTCAGTTTCCTTTCTTAATTATGTCAACTTCACTTTGTAAATTAATTTCCGATTTCTCTTGACTTTCCAAATCTTCTAGATAGAATTCCCAGATTTTAGTTACCCGGTTTTATTTCAAAACCATTTGAAAATCATAAATAACACATACTCTCTTGGTATATCAAATCAAACCTCCGGGTTTCAAAACAACTTGGTTTTACCAAATTGATCTCCATTTGGAATCTCTAAAACAAACTTGTTTATCAAACAAGTCGAAACAAATAATCATACCAAACCACCCCGGTAGCAATCCATTACTTAGAAACTCGAAAATGAATACTAATGATGAGGCCATCATCATGGGGATTATTTTTCAGCGACTAAAGTGAGTTCGGTGCTTCCTTACTCCAAAAAATTCATTTTAAAACAATTTCTATTCAAAAATATTTCCAAAAATAATACTCCATTATTTCCTTCAAACACTTTCGAACTTTCGAAAACATTTCAAAAATTTCCAAGGTTTAAAATTCCTAAACTTTTTGTTCATATTCATTTAAAAACATTTTTCCAAAATTCCCGAGATATAAATTCTGGTTTAAATCAAATTTTGGTTATGTTCCATTGTATTATTTCATACTTACATAATTCTGTTTGGTTATAAATATAGTCCATTTCAAATTTTAGTCTCTTATTTGATTATAATATTAATAACCAAACATCCAAATAAATATAATAATTTCATAAAATTGTTTCTTTTAGATCAAAATATAATTTTGGGTAAAATTATTTCATTTACCCACTTTAAAATAATACTATGTTGGTTTATCTTATTTAAGAGTTTAGAAGCCCATATCGATATGGTTGTACTTCCTGTACCGACCAGAATTCATAAACACTCAACCGATAAGTCAACACAACATAAAAACATTTTATATTCACTAATAATTACGCGCTCATATCCACCCAAACTCATTCTAGAGTACTACTGACTCTATTTCTAATGAGTAATTCCCCCACCAAAGCCTAGGTTATCACCAACCTAAGCTCTGATACCACTGTGATGACTCGCCCTCTTCGACCCTCGAAAATCGGTACAAATACACCACTATATAATATGCCGACTATCGAGTGCCGAAAAAGACGGATTGTTGAGGGAAAGAAAGAAGGAGGTAGAAGAAGAGAAAACAAAACAATATCAGAATCTCATAATCGCAGTGGAACAATATATAATAGATAAATGACCGATCTTTATGCAAAAAGAACTATATATGTTTCATACATTACATGGTCAGAGTACTACACAATCAAAAGAAAAATACTGGACAGTTATATTAACTTGTCCCCACAAAAGCTGAATATATAGCTTATAATGCACAACAGAATATACATCAAGTACGTGTGATACTTCTCGCTATCCAGCTCGTCTTCTAGGCTCCAGAGCATCCTATCCTGTATTTATAATACTCGGCCTGACCCGAGCATTATAAAAATATAATACTCGAGTCAGTCTGGAAAACCAGCGTGAGAAAAATACACTTAATTTAATTATTAAAGTTTCAAAATCCTTTGAAAATCAAAGGTATCTCGTAAGACCACGCCACAAATAAACATGTCGGGCTTTTACCTTATGATAAAAAAAACATTTCTTATCAAATCTTCCAATATTATAATAGTGTCTAAATGCAAATACTTATTCAAATAGCCGAAATTATTACATTCATTAAATTCCTGCAATATTAGGCTCTACAATAATAACCGTAAAGGCACGTAGAGAGAATGGATTTCCAACTAATGACCAGGCACTGGGGCACCACCTGTCATGGTACCTGGTCTAGATTAGCATGTCGAGGATCCCCCTTGATCCTCTGCAACACAAGACAGGACTATCACTTACTAGATAGCTCGAATAAGATCACCCCGCGGTTGGGATCATCAACCGCCCACACAGCCGACAGGGATGACCTTACCCTAATTGGTTGCTGGCGACTTAGCCTTGCTGCATAACCCTTGATTTTCAGTCATTCCCGGTTGATGAAGCTCGAGGAAAAACGTTACCTTTTTAGAACACATCTCACTTAGAATGCTCATCATCCTCCTGACGATGTTCTGAAAGCATTCATCCATACAAGTCCATTTCGGGTCCCAACGAAACCGAAGGCACTACTCCTACTACATCCATTTAGGAATCACTATCAGGATTAGTAGCAATTAGCCCTTGCAGTTCACTGCTCCATCTTCAAATCCAAGTCTTGTTTTCATCATGAAAACATACTCGTTGGATCGAAGTGGTTTTCAGATCACAAGTCTGATCCCGGTCTCTTCGAACAACGTTCGATATTTCTCGGTAAACTCAACCCTGGTTCTTTAGGAAATACACAGACGAATATAAGATCGGAGTCCACCTCTTAACCGTTAGTGGACGGATTTTCTTACAAACGTCCTAGAAGAACGAACGAGTTTACACGTACAGTATAGCACCTCAAATGGTAATTGTACCATATAATTCCCATACTCATCCTAAATATTTCCAAAGTCATATTTGGGTCCAGATTTGATAGTCGGTTATTTAACTATCAAATAAACAATCAATTCAACCAATTATTTTATTTCCACTGAAAAACATCCAGTCTTATAAAAATTAGATTTAATAATTTAAATCACCTTACCCAAAAATATATACGTAAAACATTTAAAAATAAAATTACCTAAATCTCTTTACTCAAATTAATAGTTGTGAAATTCTATAATAAATTTCCAAGTAAAACTTAAGCCACAAACTATTTTTTTAAAATAAATGTTTTATATAAAGTATAAATACTAGAAAATTTCTTTTAAAAACATAATACTAATTTAACTTTTAAAATAATTACTACTAAAATTAATTTGAATAATATTTACTTCAAAATTCTAAAACAACTAAAAATAATAAGTTTCTCTAAAACATTCTTTTAAAACAATTTTAAAACCTTAAACTTATACATAAATATCTCTTTTGAAAATATACTTAGCTTTTTAGGGAAATACACTTTCCTTTTCAATATAACCTGTATAATCCTTTATAAATCCTGCCCGATTTATCCCAATTAAATTTACGTCCCAATCCCGTAAATTCCTTTCAACACTTTAAAAATAGAATCGCTTTGATTTTTAAAATACATTTCCCATCTCCTTATAATCACTTTCAAAAAAAAAATATACTTAAATTTTTTACATTAAGGCTACTAAAATTACTTAAATAAAATAATACTTAAGAAATTCTATAAGAGTTTCTGAGTAAAACTTAAACCAAAATTCCCTTTTAAAATAAAGTTATTATATCAAATATTTATGTTAAAATTCCCTTTTAAAATTTACCTTAAAAATAATTAACTACCATAGTTAACTTAAATAAATATTTGCTTTTCACTTAAAATAATTAAATAATAAATTTTCTAAAACATTCAAAAAAAACATTTTTAAACTTTTAGTTTATACTTTAAATTCTTTTCTTTAAAAAGAATATACTTAGTTTTCGGAAAAAATATACTTTCCAACTTTTGAAAATAAAATCACTTTTTTTAAAATGAATTTCACCTATTCTTATAAATTCCACCGGAATCTATACTTCCAAATTTATCCACCGATAGATATTCCACTTCATTTATAAACCCAATTTACTAATTTTCATTTCTCATTTTCCTTTAAATCATAGTTTGCAAAACACTTAATCGATTTCAAACCGATTTCCTAGTTTAAATCCCCTTTAAAATTTATTATTCGATTTACCCGATTCCCAATAATTATTTACTAAAGAATTTTCTTTCCATTTCCTTAATAAAAACCCAATTCATTCTATTCTATATTTTAAAATACCAAATTATATTCATCCAAACCAGAGCATCGAATAACTTAATTTCAATTCAGTCTATCACAGTGATATCACAGATATGAAAAATAATTACAATATTTTGAGGAATCCAATTGGATCCCTCTAACCTGTTTTTCTGCATCCACAAATGTTAGCACAACAAATAAAATACCAAATCCTACTTCGAGGGGGACATCGTGGTATAAAGGGTCATCCGCCATTTGGCGGGGTGCATAGGGTCTCATCCGCTATATAATACGGGAATATCAATCACTCCAATACACACACACACACAGAGTACTATATAATATCATATCCATACTGATAATAATAATCACATTTAATCAATCAATAAATAATTAAATTCTTAACTATTTAAATTAGCCAGTATTCCAGATGTGAGTGAGATTAACTCACCTTGAGTTTTTCGTTGACGGACATTCCAATTTTAAATTAAATTGACGGCCTTCAATTTAATCTAAAGTTTTCACGAGCTCCAATCATTCCCAGATCAACGTAGATCTCCTAGCTATGGTTCCGGCGCTTCTAGTTTGGTTAAATTCTGATCATGCATGCGTTAGATATGAATTTTTAAAGGTTTGAATAAAATTTATAAACAATTTTTTTCATATTATATACCAGAAAGATCTCGGCGGCTTAAACAAAATCCAAAATCATGGCCGCATACGGTTCCTTCTTCCATTGCGATCATCTTCCAGGCTACGTAACCCATAGACACACGACCAAAAATCGAATGCCGTACCACCCTCAAGATGCCGGAGCACGATCGATCACTACCGTCTAACCACCCTATGCCCGACACTCCCTAGCCCAAGTCTGATCACCTATCAAGCTGCCGCTACCGTGAACATCGCCCCTAAAATCGACACGAACGCGAGCCAATCCTGGCTCAAACGGCGACTATTATCGAGATTCAGCCGTCGGATGTGCTCGCCTCGAAGAGCTCCACAACTTTCGTTTAGAAAGTTCTGGAAATTATTGTGTGCATGGAGAGATAATTGAGGGAGAAGGGAAGAGTGTTTCGGCCATTGATAAAAAGAACGGCGGCTACGATTAAGAGACCTAGGGTTTCTATAAAACGAGTTTATGTATATGTTTTATATATTATTTTATTATTATATTCACAAATTACTTAACTTTTCAAACTAGTTCCAATTGAAACGTGCCGACAGGCGTTTATAAGGTTTTACCCATATTCCGAACACAATGAAATGTGTTTTAGAGCCCATTTTAATCATATGTGGAAGATAGCTTTTTGAATCGATTTTAAATATTAAATTTTCAATTTTAATTTCAACGCGTGTCTCTTCCGCATGAACAAACGGTAACACCAAACGTTACGAAATTTGAAATCCGATAATAATACACTATTACGAATCTAATGGTACTAGTTTCGTCGAATTCTGAGACTGTGCCCCCGGAAGGCTATTTTAACTCGTCGATTAAAACGAGGGATTTTCAAAATTGTGGAAATCATTTAAAATTTCACTTTTAAAATTTTACTAACTTAATTATAAATCATATAGAATTTATATTCATATTAGAAATCATTCTAATTCATTTTAAATCAAATTCTGATTATTTACATTATTACTATATATTAAATTCCATTATTAAATTAATATAAAAATTCCAATTTTAACCTATCGACTTTTGATTCCATCAAAAGTCTAATACTATAATTTAAATCCAACTAGACTAGAATAAATTTTAGAAACCATTTTCATATCCATTTATTTCTAGATTCCAAAATTATCCAAATTTCAAAATCAATTTATAATTCAAATTCAACATTTAAAATGAATTAAATATTCAAAACTAACGACCCAAATTCTGGGATGTTACACCTTTTCCTCTTAAATTACAAAAATTTAAAAATGGATATGTCCTCAGTTCTTAATGAAACCATTGACAAATCGAGGGGACAATGAAGGCTACGACCTGATATCATTTGGTGGCGGAACTTTAAAGTTGGTGCGCATAGCAGTCCAAATAATAAGCAATTTTGGGAATTGGATATTAATTTTGGTGAGCGTGACTTCTCTATTCGTTTATAGTCTAATTCGAATGTTAAAATTATTGTTGGGAGTATGATTTAGGGTTCGTAACGAATTTAATTATGGGGATATATTATTCAATTTGAGAAATTGTGATTAATTAAAGTAAATAGTAAACTGTTAAGATCAGAAAAAATATATTGCTTTGAATTAGGTTTGAATGATTAATATGTGAAATTGATGTTAAAAACCATAATATGATGTATAATTGTGATATAAACAAAGGAAAATGAAATATATAAACCCAGAAATCGAGTTTGAAAAATAAATGAAATGAAAATATAAATGTAAAGAACAACCATGACAACCATGGACAGGTGGTGGCCATCGGTGTATCCATAGCCGTGAATTCGGTCAGGTTTAACGTGGACCAAGTTAGGGTTGGTATGAATTGGAGATGATTTGTGAGATTGGGACTTAATGCAACGCTTGGAACTACATTTGTGGAAGCTATCTGATATGTTGGTGATAATGCAAAACGTATAGACGTTGATGAAAATATGTGTATATGATGTGTGTGACATTAGTTGTTTGACTAGTTTAGTGATGTTTGGATATTGCATCGATATATATATATATATATATATATATATATATATATATATATATGATTTGCTATTAGATATTAGGCACCCTTGATGTGATATTGATCACTGAGTGGTTAGATAGTGAATATTGGATATTAAATGTATGTATGAGGCACACTTGGTCCAAGGAATAGATCTCTAAAGGAAATTTTTGTTCCTGTTGAAACCGAACCAGTCGAAAGAGGATGAAATAGGAAGATTTCAAAAAATCCTATTTGGATCTATTGAACCTTTGAAATATAAAGAGGTTTTAGATCCAATCTAAAAGGTGTTTTAAATAAAATCCTTTATTTAATTTAGTTAGTTTGAAAGAATTTGAATTTGATATAAAATTAAATGCATGAGTGTATCAAATACATCCATGTGTGAAACAATTACAGTAAAGTTAATTTGTGAAGGAAACATTTTGCTTCCTTCTCTAAAACCTATGAAATCAATTAAAGGAAGAAATAGGTTTTACTGGATAGAGAAACCATTCAATTCTCTCTCTCTAATTAGATTAATGATTTATTAGATATCATTGGTGATCAATTTAAATATAGCATGAAATGTGAGTAAATCCAAATATACTAGTATATTATGTAAGTGCAACATATAAAAAGTGTGCATCGTTCATATTTCATTTATATGTGCCTTTGTTGTCCATGTTTTTATTTAAAATACTTATATACATACTTATATACATATACATAAACATACATGCATATGAATATGTTAAAATTAAGTTTCTCTATTTTATGTTTGAAATTAAAAGCAATAATTTTTAACCTGGTTTCAAATTTTGGAAGGATTTAAGACTAACATTATGATTTTACCCAAAAGTCCATTTTATAAATCTTAAGTTAAATTGATACACTTACATGTACAAAACATTGTAAGTTATGTTTCAAACCTAAAACAACATGTATATATGTATAAATTTATAACATCTAATACATGGTTTGAAAATTAAAGTAACAAAATAAAGTCTAACTTTAATTAAAAGGAAATCAAAAGATTGATGATATTTTACACAAATGTCCAGTTATAGTTATTTAATAATTTTGTTTTTGAACAAATTTCAAAATATGCAATAAGCAAAAGATTGTATTCAGAACAACAAACATAACACATATGTATAAGATTTGCAAAGTTATTTCAAAAAGAAAACATATGCAGTTTATTCATATTTTTATATGTAATCGTTAATAGCACTATGTCATTAATTAATTAAAAATAAGGTTTCAGTTATTATTTTTTGAAAAACATATATAAAAACAATAACTAATACAGATAGGACCAATTAGACACATATGTATTTGTTGTAAAGTTTTAAGATCTAAACTAAATAATGTGAACAATTACTTAATTGTGAAATCATATGGAACAGATCTAAAAATGACAGTATGAAAACGCAATCAATCAAAATACATCTTAAAATGGAGTCAAATTAAAATAACATAGTGAATATATGTCATTAATTAAGATGAAGGAAAAAAGGAATCTAATCTATGTAATCGAATTAACAAATTTATAGATGAGATGATATATGTGACATATCCAATTCATATGGACAAGTTGAATGATAATAAATGAAATTCAAACTATTACCTTGAGCAAAGAGAATGCACCTTAAATGATGAGATAGCTCTTAGATCCAAAAATCAACTTTCAGATGTTGCAAATATCAATAAATATAGACCAACCATTTGTTTTAATTTTATTTTGATTTGATTTTTGGAATTCTTCTTAAGCCTTGAAGGCCACTATTTTGGTTGAAATTGAAGGGGCGGGGGAGGAGAGAGGAAAAATGAATTGTCTGTAGAGGGAATAATGAATGAAAAGAATGAGATTTTGTTTTTAAGAGAAACAGTGAAACCTGTCTAATCTGTCCCTTAATATCTTCTCACTTTTGTCGCTCATTAAATCTCAATCAAATCAAACCAAATCCCTTTTCTATATATGTATGTCTAGCCAAAGAAAGTGCGTAGATAAGCCTTTAAAATTTTAAATCCACTTAGTAATTAATTGGTAGAATTAAATTCGGATGTTTATCGATATCATATATTGATATGTATATATACAACTTTTACAAATGCGCTTTGTTAAATACTAATGGCATTCAAAAAATTTAAATAAAATTTAATAACTAATATTTCATAAATATTAACTAATTTAATTAATTTATACCGATTATAAATTAATTAAATCATGTGGTTTTTCAAAGAATTCATCATTGCGTTTTTCCGACTCAAAGGTTAGTCGGTGATTAATATCGAACAATTCGGATATCAATGTTCACATGTCATCATAGCTATAGTGTGACATTTTGATTGAATTTATCTCTTACTCATCTTTTTAGTAAAATCCAATTTTACTTAATATTTGCGGTATCTGGTAGTAACGATTATTTGCATCAGTTCTCTTCATCAATCTATATCACATTAGGACTTATGGAATTTTGTTATGGTCAAAATTCCAACATTATCCACATTCAGCTTTGTAAGTGCAAACATAAAATCCTTGGTTCAATAATAAAAAATACTATTAACCATACCGCTTTAGCTGGAGACTTTGACTTTGAGTTGACTTTAGGTTACCACGTGATACTAATTCCATATAACTAAAGAGATGAATTCTCTCTTGAATAGTGTTTCACTTCAAATGCTTCCACTCGACCCAACTATGGTCGATCGATGGATGCCGTGCCATTATTTAACTATAATCAAAGCGGAGTTTCCACATTAATGCTCTATAATATTCCCAGGTCGAGGGAATTATGTAAAATTATCGCATTGATATTTTCTTTTTGACCTTTGTTATAATAACCGACAAAAAGTATTTAGTGAGTCATTATACATTTATCAAATAACTATTAGTACATAACCCCATTTATGGGTTTTTCTATATTAAATAAACTTTTAATTAAATAAATAATTAATATAACACAATTATGTCAAGTATATAATAGAAGAAAACACCTTTTATTTTGGACGAAATCGGTTATCAAGTTAGATACATGTAACAAATTAGATAATTTCCCCTAGGGCATACCTCTAACTCTACCAATCTCTCACTTACACTAGTGGTCAATTATGGATTCTTATTCCAACTTCATCGATCAATTTTCTCAAAAACAATTGAGTCAATCTCTTATTGAATGGGCATGCTATGTTGTTTCAAATATCTACCCTGTCAATTAACTCTCTCCGATGTTGATAAACTGCCTTTGTCATGTGGGACTATTCGAAGTATGTTGCTTGACTTCTAGTGAGCTATAGTGTAAAAACCTGCCTTTTCGATCCTCAGAAGTCCGTACTAATACATCTATGGTATTCACATGCTGAACATCCAAGTGCTGGAAAGATAGATTATTGGGATGAAGGAAAAGAAAAACAGAATCTCACAATGTGACGAGTAACATATAATATACCAATGATCTTTACAAAGAAAACTGAACTTTGATATACATACACAAAATTCGAGTAATTAACCTATCATCGGCTTGGATAGTTATAACAGTCTGTCCATATAATTACTGATAAGTACAGACAAGAACAAACAGCGGAAGATAAAATATGGAAATAAGTCTCGGAGGATCCAGCTTGTCTCCTAAAGCTCTTAAGTGTCCAGCTAAATCTAAGAAATATGCTCCGGCTAACCCGATCGTTATAAGAAAAATAATGTCTGGATCAATTTGGTAAACCTAACGTGAGAAACATAATCAAATGGATTTTACTTAATGTTATGAAAACCTTTCAAAATAAAGGTATTTCGTATGACCACAATGCACATAAACATTGACTGGTTTTTTACCTTATGATAACAAAATCATTTTTTTTATTATAAATCCAGTGATATTATAATAATTTTTAGGGGTTGAAAATAATTATACGAAATAGGTAAAATGCTTGCTCTCACATTTCAACATAGTTGGGCACAACTAAATTTGTAAAGATACGTATTAGAGATCGGATTTCCATCAAGGACTATGCTACTGGGTTATCACCTGTCATAGTACATCTCAAATAATATACCGAGGTCAATAAGAACTTCTTGCACTCCTGCTACATAGAACCGGCTGCCCTTTTAATATGGCATACTGGATTACAGCATTCCTTGGGCACCAAGGCTATAGAACAATGTGCACCAGCCATGGACTCTCTCCTCTCATGCGCATGCATACTAAAATCCGTAAATACCGTATCTAGATCGAGGAATGATGCTCCTAATTGTAGCGAACCGCATAGCTCTGCTGCATGTCCCCCATTTTAGTCATTATGTTATGATGCTTGTGAGGTCACGATTACATTTTTCCTCTCATAGAAAATCCCACTTGGAATGCTAACACTGCCCTCTAAGTACGAGGCAATGCCAGCATTCATCAATGCAAGTTGTTCAAGATATGAACAGAGCGAGGCACTACTTCTACTACATCCATTTTGAAATCACCTTCAGGATTAGTAGCTAGCCCTTGCACTTTAAAGAGCTCAGGCCTTTGACCATTACGAACCAGCCTTAAACCTCTTCCAAAGCATCAAATACATTTATGGTTTTGAAGTGGTTATAGTTTCGAGTCATCTCATATAAGTACACTACCTCGCTTACCAGTCGTTCAAAAGCCATATCGATATTTTCGGTAAACTCAAATTCGGCTCTTTTGGAAATGATTACACAATACATAAGAGTGGAGGTTACTTCCTAACTGTTTAAGGAGACTGATTTTCTTATCATTTGTCTTACTAGAATAAAAAAAGATTATATGCATGGTACAACATCATGGAAGATAACTGTGCCATATAAGCCCCATGTTTTCCTAGATATTTCTACTGTTATATTTGGCCAAGATTAATAGTCGGTTATTTAACTATTAATTTAGACAAGAAATCAACATAGATTTAATTCCATGTGGCATCTTCCAAGCCTCTATTAATTAATCTTTCATTAGTTAAAATCTTTTATTATACGTGATTAAAAATACCTACGAAAAAGATATTTTCACAAACTCCTTATACTCCTTTCAATACATGGAAATACATTCATATTCTTATCCTACCTGTATAAGTATATTCACAACCCATTATACTTTCAATACTTAAAAAATATATCCATATACTTATCTTAACTATAATATCCCGATATTTTCAACCATTCGCATTCGCACATGTCGAACTTGAATTGCTCAAAATACCAGATTGTTAATTATTATTTGGCACAACTCAGTATATACAGTAAATAAAATAATCACAGAATCACAGACACAGTATTATAACATAAGCAGCGAAAACAAAAGAATAGTAGTTCATGAAGCTACTATATATAACAGAGTTAAACAAGATACAACAGAAGTCTAATTCATAGAAGTCTCAATACAATAATCAATAAAAAAAATCTGAATATATCACTGGAGTCAACTTAATAACTGAAAGCTGAACAGATGGTTGGATCTCCAAGCGAAGCTCCAAACTCCAAAGGTGAGTCTCAATTGCTGTAACACTCACTCTGACCCGAGCGTAAAGCAAAACACAAAACACTCGAGTCAGGATTAACATTCTTATATCAATAAATCCAACACAAGTGAAATACCAATTGAAATACAATTAACATAAAGGATGTTTAGGATACCCATCCTTTAAAGATCCGTTAAACTATCTACTATGTAGTAATATACGCCATTATAATAATGTCTAAAGTAACGTAAACTATTAAAATAGCGTTAAGGCGTTACTCATATCCCGCTTAACACATTTTATAGTGCCAATAGTCTATATAGTACCATTATACCTCCTAATTGGAAGGCTACCATAGGATACTTCATAGGTACGATACAAAACAAACTCGTAGTGGTCTCGATAGGGTAGGTGACACGGCACAACTAGGCAATGCCAGTGCAGATATACCAATTACACTTTCAGGCTAGTGGTAACGCGTAGCAGCAGCTACCGCCCACCAAGAGCCACACTTCCAAATAAAATGTGCACACCAAATCAATCACAAAGTAATAGAATCGCATATGAAGAAATGTATCCAATCGGAGGAGCTAACTCACTTGGCCCGTCGATTTCTCCTGTTTTGGCCACCTTATGCCAACACACGGGAGTCGGGTCCACATATATACCTCAAATAGGATGTCTCCACCATCCTACTTCATTCTAGAATCTCCACCGCATACACGGGTTTTAAAGTGGATTTCGGTATTGGCAGAGAGTATGATAATATTCGATCCCGGTCTCTTTAACAACCAATCATTATTATAACATTGCGGTCATTTCAAAATAATTTATACTTCAAAACCAAATATCATTTCCATTTCAAAACCATATCAATAAGATATCATTTTTCACTTAAATAATATTCATTTCCAAAACCATAGAGCTTTCAAAGTTATAACACTTTGAACAAAACACTTGAAATCATAACCTTTTGGAAATCATAACATTTGAAATCATAATACTTTCAAATCATAATACTTTGGAAACCATAACACCTTCTTTTTAAATAGTTTAGATATTAATAATAGTATATATATAAAATAAAATAGTTTGTAAAATAAAATATTTTATTTAAAAAAGTTATAAATTAAAATAGTTTATATAAAATAGTTATAAGTTAAAATATTTTATATTAAAATAATTAGTATATTAAAATAGTTTATATTAAAAATAGTTTATATTAAAAATGATTTATATTAAATTAGTTTATAGTAAAATAATTTATAAAGTAAAATATATAAATAGTTTTAAACATAAGTTAAAAATACTTTATATAATAAAATAGCTTCCTCAAATTTCACAAATCGATTTCAAATCAACTCGAATTCAAAAATTCAAATGTAATTCAATCTCAGCTCATCAATTTCAGTTCAATTCGGTTTCTAAATAAACAATTTCAAATTATATCAAATTTCAAATACAGAGTTGAACCACAAAATAAACCATTTTAATTTCAATATATTTCAAAGCTTTAAATATTCAACATTTCAAAACTAAATTTGACAATTTCATTTATATCTCAATTTAACGTCATTAATATTTAGTTTTTAAATATTTACCTAATAAAATTTAATATCATTTAAATAAAACTTCAAATTACAAATAGACCAAATATTTCCTTTAATTTATTTATACTTAAATATTCATTTAATCACCTTAAACCAAAATCAAGTTATAAACCATACCCTTTAGAAATCTCGAATTCAATAAGTTTCAAATCGATTTAACTAATTAAAATTCTTATTAAATACAATTTCAAGTAAATTCAAATTTATCTTCCCTGCCTTAACTTATAAAAATCATTATAAAAATATATTTTAAAATAAAATTAAAATAAATATTTAAACTTATTACATATTAATTAAATCAAACTTTATCACTAAACTTATTTATATTAAAACTAATTTATACATATTTTAATATAGTAAAATTTTAAGTAAATCTTAAAATTTATAATTCCAAAACTAAATTATAACTTTTATAATTTTATAAACGTATAATTTTAGAAATCTAAAATTTAACCATATATAAAATTACATTTATATTTAAAATCAATATTTAAATAAAACCGTATATATTTCCCCTTTTAAAACTTGGAAATTATTTCAAAAATATATATAGACCAACAGTGTCTGTATATAATTTTCTATCCTATGGTCAAGTAATATGGATATTTATCATTTCAATCCGCAATACACACACACACACACACACGGGTATATATTAATTCAACCCGCAACCCCAAATTCAATTCAATGAAAATCGCTTGGGTTTATCATTTTAACCATAACAATTTTCTCCTATTCTACAGATCGTTCGGTATGTATCATTTCAACCCATAGAGAATTCTATATTAATAGGGAACTTGCAGAGTGAAAACAGATATGATAATAATATAACGTGCACATATCATCAGTATAATACAGATAATAGTGTCAGATGTCACAGGTGAACGGATACAGGTAATAGCATATGTATAACAATGTAAATAACTAACAACACCATATTTCAATTATCATTTCAATTGAAATCAAATTTAATAAATATAAGAGCGTTAATTATGAAAGATTGCTCATCTTTCGAGGCTAGAGGAGTTTGATACACAACAAGCTACGAATTGGATCACGATCTAGACAATCGAACAAATCCAAACAACAATCTCAAAGGAAGTAAGTTGAAAGTGGATTTGACGGACAAAGCTGAAAGATAGGGGTCAATGAGAAAAATCAATCAGTTCGATATCAACAGAGAATATATATATATATATATATATATTATTAATTTTTCCTTAAAAATCAATATCTTAATTTAAGACTTATTAAAATAATATATATATATATATATATATGCATATGATAAATATCATTATTTTTAAAACACATATAAAAAAATCCATATTAAATTTAAGACACATACAACTTAATATATATATATATATATATATATATATATTCATTTTCAAAATCACCAATTTTCATAAAATATCTCTAGTAAAGTCGAATATCTGTATTTTATATTGTTAGTATCCATATTTCTCAAAATCAATGCTCTTGTATATATACACCTAAGTTAACTTACATATAAGTTAATATATATACACATATATACACTAACCAGATGATGCACTACCTATATAAACCTATACAGGACCAACAAAACGATACGGAACTTGTATAAATTCATATATATAAAAGCAAACAGATTTTATATAAAAATAGTATATAGTTTACATACCTTTAAACATATATAAGCTATCATATATAATAACTATATAACTAACAGACATATTGTACTAAAACAGCAGGTTACATACAACTCATAGGAAGCCATACATATATATGCAGACTATATCTTTACATGAAAAAAAATGTATGCATGCTATCCAAATATATACATACAGACTGAAAATGTATGCATACATGCAGGATACTCACACCTATATGCAGACATCATACATATATACCACTAAACATATACACGCAGGTTATATACCTATAAACCATCACAGACTTAAACTCCAAAACCCAACAGAAGATATAAACTTACCGTAATCAAAACTTATATAAAGCATATACTTGTTTATATATATACATAGAATATACGCTATAACTAAACATGTACAGCTAATATATACATATGCATGACTCGTGAACATATTAATGTAATTATATATATACTATAAAACATACTAATATAACTTTGTAACAGGTAAACTTGTATCGTAAACATTAAGACACTATAGACCAAAAGATACACAAACAAGTCGGCATATATATAAAATAAACTTTTATAAATTTATACATTAGAATTCTACAGACTATTATATATACAAAACATTGACTCTAGCTTTAAAGTATAACTTATATACATGTGTAACTAACTCACACATATAGGTATATAACAATCACACATAGATATACCTTTAAAACTAGGGTCAGGAGATGATCGGCGAGCAAAGATGGCAACGATCAACACGGTAAAAGGGAGAATGATATGGATGGTGATGAGTTCGGCCAGGTGGAAGGCTGGAGGCAAACGGAGAGGAAGGAAAGAACGAGCAGCTTAAGTGAATTTTCGTGAGGATGGAATGGGTTTGGCAGAGAAGAATGAACAGTTTAGAGAAGAGGAGACGGGCAAGCATTTGTTTATGAAGGCGATTTTATTCTATACTTACGTTAAAAAATAAAGAGACTGAACGAAATCAACGGTCCAAATATGATCAGCGGAATGGCAAAAGTCACATTGATTTCTATGTATAATAAAAATGAATAACCATTTCATATAGGAACAAAAACGGACCATTATGGTTAACCATTTCGTGGGTTCCACTGTGTACCGTACATCAGAATACAGAATTGAATATATCACAGAGATCAGCATGATAAGACGATCAAAATAGTATACAGATATTAGTGGTACGATCATCGGATCAAAAATCGATAATCGGTATGGAAAAATGCTGTTAATTTTCCAGAAATAAGATAAACGGGGCAATAGCAGTCCAAATTTGACGAAACGAAATATGACATCTCACTTAGAAGATGATTTACAAATTTATTGTATAAAAATATCTAGGTTTGGAAAATATTTTATTATCATCAATTTTAACTGATTTGAATTTAAATAAAAGTTACAAAAGAAAATAAACTGTCATATTTTCAGATGAAAATTTACAATTTGCTATGCTTAATTAGACATATTCCAAATATTATATTTATATCTTCAAATTCAAATATTTAAAATTTCACAAAAAAAAATCAGTTAAATATAATATTAAAACCATTAAAATATTTGCATCGTTACACTCTTTCCCACACAAAACTTTTCGTCCCAAAAAGGAGGGAGGTAGGAGAATAGAAACAACTAGAAAAAAAATAGATTGAAATACAAAGTGAAACAATTAATTTAAAACTATATAAATTTCAGTTTAAATTAATCCATATTCAATAATTGATTTTAAATTCAAGGTATTTCATTAAGTTGATTAAATTTTAATTTATAAATTCCTTCAAACAAAATTTATTTATCTATCTTATTTATTCATTCAATTAACTTACTATTCTATTTATCTCCATTATCATTTCTATAAATCATAAATTAAGTGTTTAAACATTTATTATAACCACTCAAGTTTATTTATAAATTCCTTTAATATCATTTTACATGGTAAATTATTTAGTTACACATTCAACTTCTAAATTATTCAGTCACTTATCTCAAATCAAATCTATAATCATATACTTGTATATTATAAATCATGTCATACTTTAGAAATTCAAATCAATTAAATTTCCAAAACAAAGCCGTAGCAAGGCTACAGAATAGTCTCTCCACTCTGAAACTCAAAAATGAATGTCGATGATGCGGCTTTCATCACCGAAATTATTTTCTCACGACAAAAGAGGAGAGCACCGATTTAAACATTTAAAAAAATTTTGGAAACGATTTCTATTCGAAAATACTTTCAATAACATATATTTTTAAAAAAAATTTAAAACCAAAGTTTGGAGTTACCGGAAATTAAGTTCTCAAAATCTAAATTTTAAATTCAGTTAAATTTCCAAAAAAGTTTCTGAACCATGTTTTAATAATTCCATTTATTTATATCATCTGACAATAGTCAATGATTTACAAAGCAATAAATAAAAATCAAATATTATCATTTCAAACAACCAATTCATTTAACTATTTAATTTCAATTTTTTTTACTTATATATAATATAATCATACAAAATTTATTTCATTTACCAAAATTTAAAAAAAATATTGTGTCAGTTTGCTCTTTTTAAGTGTTTTGGATTTTTATTGATAGCGTTGATCATACGAATTGATCGAAAACCAAAATCGACATTAACAACTCAAACAACACAAAATATAAAACATTTTAATATCAGCTACAAATACACTCCCTCACTTGATTATTCCAGAATGGATGAAAACAAGGATAGAGATTCAAATTCAAGGGGACCCTAATTAAAGCGAATTCTAATAAGGAGTTTAGGCTTGAAACGAAGATAAGATAATTAAGTAACAGAATAGGAAGATGGATTGACTTATATAAATCGCAAGCGACCTTAACCTGGTCAATCGTGACTTCAAGAATAAGATCAATGCAGATTTCTGAAGCAAATCAACATTTGATCACAAAAGATAGAATTTGGCATAGCAAGAGATAGCGGCATCTAAACCGAGGATATAGAAATCTTCGTTGAATCAATGCCAATTGTAATGAAGTTCCACCCCTTTACAAGTCATACAGTGGAGCTATATGATACTCCAAAATAAAGAAAATACAAATAAGGAGAGATAAGAATGGATTTTGGAATCGAGGGAACATTCCAAAATTCAAAGGAAACCGAATCAAAGAAAAAGGACTCAAGCTCGATCTAAAATGGTTCTGTAATCAAATTTACTACATATGCTAAGTTTTCCTAAAACCAAAGCTCTGATACCAACTATAACATCCTGATATTTTCAACTATTCGCATTCGCACATGTCGAACTTGAATTTCTCAAAATACCAGATTGTTAATTATTGTTTAGCAAAACTCAGCATATAAGTAAATAAAATAAACACACAATCATAGACACAGAGTAATATAACAATAAGCAGTGGAAACAAAAGAATAGTAGTTCATGAAGCTACTATATATATATAACAGAGTTAACAAGATACAACAGAATTCTAATACATAGAAGTCTCAATATAATAATCAATAACAAAATATGAATATATCACTGGAATCAACTGAATAACATAAAGCTGAATAGATGGTTGGGTCTCGAAGCGAAACTCCAAAGGTGAGTCTCAATCGCTGTAACACTCAGTCTGACCCGAGTATAAAGCAAAATTCAAAACACTCGAGTCAGGATTAACATTCTTATATCAATAAATCCAACTCAAGTGAAATACCAACTGAAATACAAGTAACTTAAAGGATGCTTGGGATATCTGTCCTCTAAGGATCCATTAAATTATGTAGTAATATACGCTATTATAATAATGTCTAAAGTAAAGTAAACTATTAAAATAGCGTTAAGGCGTTACCCATATCCACCTTAACACATAGTCCACACAGTACCGTAATACCTCCTGATCAGGAGACTACTAGAGGATACTCCATAGGTACAACACAAAAAAAACATTAGTGGTCTCGATAGGGTAGGTGACACGGCACAACTAGGCAATGCCAGGGTAGATATACCAATTACACTTCCGAGCTGGTGGTAATGCATAACCGCAGCTGCCACGCTCCTCTAACCACACTCCCGAATCAAAGGTGCGCACAAAATCAGTCATAAAGTAATAGAATGACATATGAAGAAGTGTGTCCGATCGGTGAAGCTACCTCACTTGGCCCATTGATTGCTCCTGTTTTAGCCACCTTATGCCAACTCATGGGAGTCGGGTCCACATATATACCGCAAATAGGATGTCGCCATCATCCTACTTCATTCTGGAATCTCCACTGCGTATACGGTTGTTAAAGTGGTTTTGGGTATCGGCAAAGAGCATGATAATATCCGATCCCGGTCTCTTTAACACCAATCGTTATTATAACACCGCAGTCATTTTAAAATAATTTATACTTCAAAACCAAATATCATTCCAATTTCAAAACCATATCAATACGATATTATTTCCTACTTAAATAATATTCATTTCCAAAATCATAGTTCTTTTAAAGTTATAACTCTTCGAACAAAACACTTGAAATCATAACCCTTTGGAAATCATAACATTTGAAATTATAATACTTTGAAATCATAATACTTTGGAAAACCATAACACCTTGTTTTAAATAGTTTAGATATTAATAATACAAGTGTAAGAGTCTTAGCATGTAATTGAACAAGTGTAAATCATATAATAAGGCATTAAAAAAGTATTAAGATATTAACATGCATTCAAACCATTTATAACAATTTTATCATGAAATAAAACAAGTATCGTTTGCTCCTTTTTTTTTTTAAATTAATGAATAAAATGAAAAATAAAGTTATATATACATATCTCAACCCCTTACTCATTTTCCTTTTCATATTCAAACTAAAGAAAACAAAACCATAAAAGAAAAATCAGACCTGAAGCAAATTAAAGCAAACAAAACTTTTTCAAAATCAAGACCTGGAAGTAAATCAAAACAATAGTAAACAACTTCTGTTCAAATTCAAACCTGGAAGTTCAAGTTCAAAACAAAGTTCAAAATCAAACCTAAAAGTAAGTAGATCAACATCAAAATCAAGTATCAGATCATCTCAAACAAAAAAAAAATTCAAAGTTAAACATCCAGACAACTTCTAGATTTTTCAAATTAAATCTGCTCCTCTATTCAAACCTAGACAGGTGAGTAAACTACTTTTATAAAAGTTTAAATCTGTTTTTTAACCTTGTAAACTATAAATGTAATGATGTGAAATGCTTTGCATGATTGTTTAAGTATGATCTTAGGTATATATTTTGATGTTTATGTATGCATGCCTGTGTATATGTGTGTCTATATATATATATATATATATATATATATATATATGTATGCATGTATGTATATTTCTGTTGTTTTACAATCTCTGATCCACTAAGAAAAATTCATATCTTCCTAATAAATCAATTATACATTATGATCTCCAAAGAGAAAATGTTTGAAACAAGGTAACATCATTTTTAAGAATTGTTTCAAGTGGAATTATTTAGAAAATATTCTGAAAATTGAATATTACAATGAAATCTTTTTAAAACAGAAAAATCAATGAACATCATTTCAAGTTTGGATTTTATAACCTGATTCGCATGTGAAAATAATGGATTTTGATATAGGTATATAGATTTTTAGGAATAGGATTGTTATGGATTTTCGAGTTGATCGGTATGGGAAGTTTCGTCGATTTTCCACGAACGACGAAGAGATGTTAGTCGTGATCGAGGATGGAGGAAGATAGGATGGTGAGATAGGACGGTGGGGGTCTCGAGAAAAATGTTTGCAGGATTTTCTGGCCACCGTAGCGGTGGCTCGACGACGAAGTAGGGTTTTCGTGTGGGTTTGGTCGACGATGATTCTCGAGCTCGTACAACGTCGATGGAGGACTAGAGGCGGTTGGACCACGAAGATTAAAAACATAGATAAGTGAAGCAACTCTGATCATGATGGCGTGGTCTCAAATGGTACGGATCGTCAACGTGAGGAGTTTTTAGTCGATCGGGTTTTTGTGTTCCAGTTTGATCGAGTGCTCGATTTCGATTTTCAGATGAATTGTTCGATCTGGGTGCTCGGGCTAATCGAGTAGATCATCGATGACTTGTAGATAGCAACAAAGTCGATCAAAGATGGTCGGACGTTCTGTACACGTGCACGAAGTATCACTTGTATCTAGTGTTTTTGGGTGTTCAGGGAAGAAGATAGAAGCTCGGGTCGAGCTCAATTTTTCATGTGTTTGTCTCGAAGGAAGGTGAGTTTGCGAGTGTCTCGGGTATTAGCTTGGGAAATATGAGTGTGGGCTCGGGTATTTCCTTTATAAGCTGATAAGTTTTCAAAAGCAAAGGAAAATGTTCAAGTTTTAAAAGCAAAGCAAGTTTTAAATCAAGTTTTTGAAAGTATATTAAAATGAGTAAGTTTTTCAAAAGAAATGATAAACAAGTTTCCAAAATGAATTTATTAAAACAAATTTTTAAATAAGTTTCAAGGATTTAATTTTAAAGTTAAATGTTTTAAAAAAATTGTTTTGGTTTTGATAATTAAATATTGGGTTGATTATTTAATCTCTGATTGTTTTCAAAAATAAAGTGATGCAATCAAGAAGTGATTATGGTAAGTGTATTAAACCATAATTAATCAAAAAGTTCTTAAAAGAATTTGTATAAATTGATTTTCAAATATCTAATTTGAATAAGATATAAATGATAAGTAAGTGATTAATTAAGGTTAATGATTTGTCTTTGATTTATTAAGGTCTTAATCAATTTAAGGATAATTAATTATTGTGATTAAGATAAAAGATTTATCTTAAAAAAATGTTTTTAATTTGTTAATTAACTGAAAAGTCTTAAGTTAATTAATATGTTAACGATAAATTATTTCAAAGGTTTATTTAAGATTTTAATGATATAATTAAGTAATCAATTAAGATAAAAAAAGGTTTATCTTTAATTAATTAAGGTGGATAATTAAAGGATTAATTAATTGATTAATAATTAAGGTAATTAACTTAAGGATAATTAATTTGGTAATTAATTGATAATTAAAAGTTAATTATTGTAATTAACTCAATGTTAATTTATTTGTGTGATTAATTAAGGGATAATTAATTACTTCAAGGATAATTACTCAATGTAGTAATCAAAGAATAATTAATTAATAATTAAAGGTTAATTAATTATTGATTAAAGGTTAATCAAATAATGATTAAAGATTAATTAATAAATAATTAAGGTTAATTAATTAATAATTAAGGATTAATTAATTAATAATTAGGGATTATTAATCATTAATTGAGGATAATAAATGAAAGTAATTATGTGATTAATTAATTATAATTAATTAAAATGATTGTAATTACATAATGTTAATTAAGCTAGGTTAAGTAATTAATTTACTTTGAAATAATTAAATTAATTATAATCAGGTGATTAATTAATCTTGCTTATGGATGATTGAATTGTATTGAATACCTTGAATTGTTTTATATCTCTTATATGTGATGTTCTGTGATATGATTGTTTTGGATTAAGCTGTGAAATATAATTTATTTATCTATGATGAATTTACTTGTTTATCTGTGAATGAAAGATAAGCGTTATAGGATTATATAGCTTATTGATATTGTTGTGCTTGGATTTATGATGGTTGTTTATTGTTGTATGCAAAACACTACACACAACACACATAAATATGGATTTTATGGAAAATTGGTTAAGTTATGGGTATTATGAATTTAACATTATTTAGAAGTTGAATTTTGAATCTAAAATGGTTTGGAAGTGATTTGAGTTAAATATTAAAAACTTTTGAAAAGAGAATTTTGGAATTAAAATTATTTTGAATATAATATGGTTTGCTAAAGTTTTGAAATTAAAATAATAATATGGTTTAAAAAGGGTTATACGGGATTTTAAACCATTTTAAAGTATTTTAAATAACATATTTTGAGAATTTAAATTTAACTCAAATAGAACTTGTCGAGGATACGGTAGTTCGCTGATTTTTCAATTTACACTTTAAAATGCTATAACTTGAGTAAATATAATCGGATTTTCCCAAAATGGAAAACCTTTGTTTGTCAAATTATAATAGCTTCCATATTAAGAAAGAATTTTCAGTTTTGTTGAAAAGATTTCGAGTTAAGGGTAAATCAAATGGAAATAGTTTTGAAAGCTATAAATGAATTTTTATTAAAGATTTGGTAAACCTTGTTTCAAATTGAAAAGGATCTTAAAAGGTGAATCTTTTGATTAAAATATTAAAAATGGAAATTTGTTAAACCATTCAAAAGGAAAGGTTTTAGGGAACAAGGGTTTAAAAGTTGCGACTTAACAAAGATCCGAATGTATCCATATGTTTTAAAAACAAGCGCTCATCGATTTAGTCGGGGGAGGACATTATGTCATAAAACCCATTCCGAATATGATACGACGAAATGGATTGCATTTGAAGATGGAAAGACTGGTTATTTTCGAAAACAAAAGGATGACTTGTTGATTGTCTCTGCACTGAGTTGCTTCCGAATATCCAGATTTGCAAGGGCTTCTTTCCTTAATTGGAGGAAGTGCCTCCGGTTTCATTCAGACCCAGGATGGACTTGTATGGATGTATGTTTGACATTACACTTTGAGATGTAAAGCTGGTTTCTATCAAATACATTTCTATTTGGTGGCGGAGAATTTATTCTCTTAGCTTAACGCCCTTCTCTGAGACGTACGAGCTCAGAGGTTATGTAGTTGATATTTACTAGTGATATATTCCCGATTTGGTAATGTTGCATGCTAAGTGCTGATCATTGGTTGATTGAAGCATGGCTTTTGTGAAAAGCGTAGCTTTGTGGGACAAGACTTCATCGAGCCTCACACCCCGTAAATGATCAAAACAGGAAGGTGCGGCAAGGTTACGGGGGCCGCTCCCCTTAGGTATGTGCATTTCCTTCTGGATAAAAAGTGGTATCAACCCAGATATTTAACATAAATGGTTGTTGGAATTTGTTGGTTAGGCCTCGGTAAAGGTCGGTGACGACCGAGGGATCGCATACTTGTGATAGTTAGTTACTTATCTACAGAGGTAACCTAGCCTTGTATTGGAAGAGATCCGGTTAGGTTCTCGGGGCGTCCCTCCAGAGGCATACCCATTCAGAAAGGAAGTTCCTTAGCCTTGGCCATTTGTTGGACATCCAATCACCCAATACAAGCCATGCACGGTTTTAGTTGTAGAACCTGCCGTTTAACATGGTAGCTATAGTAGGTATACTATAATGGTAGTATGCTGGCTAAGATTAATATTATACTTTCGAAATGTTTTCACACTATGCACTAATAATAATATCAAAAGGATTTTTCGTATCAAGCATGTTTGACTATCATAAGGAGAAATCTCTTCCAAGTATGCGATTGTATTGTGTGTGGGGCGGGAGGCCTTATGGTAGTTTCATTTTCCAAAAAGCATAGCCGATTTGTTTTTATTTATTTTTGTTTGTTTTTGTTCAAACAACTTTTTTGTTTGCTTACACCAGTCCCATGACTGACCTAGAGTTTATTGTTCCCTTTTTAAACTCTGAGTGCTCATAATTTTCCACACGGACAGCATAGAGTCGGGTTATCACGTAGTCAGCTTGTTGGTGTAGGTTTTGGCAATCTTTGAAGTCTGTGGATTTTGCGATCGCATTTGTTTCACTACATCATGATAGGGGGTTCTCGGTTCAGGTTTGGAGCGTTGGAGCTTTGGCATTGAAGATGTATCTTTCTACTGCTGTTTCTGTTGTCTTCTGCTGCTATGTTTTTCCGCTGTTGTATACATCTCTGATAATGTTGATCACTTCATATTGTATCATTGTTGTAATCAATTGTTGTGTATCAATAAAATTCTTCTTTGTTTCTGTCGTGTTGTTTTCACCTAATGTGTTATAAGCTTCGGCGATTCAGACTTAACGTTTGAATCTGCGGCATTCGAATATGGGTGATGTATTGGATGTCGATTTTTGGGCGCTGAATCCGGGTCGTCACATTTGGTATCAGATCTAAAGATTGATTAAGAACTTTAGCTTTGGAGTATAACACATTAGGTAACCCAATAGAGATAGGGTTATAAATACCCTAGAATGAGTGCATTCCCTAATATATCTTCTCTATATGCCTCAATCAATTCTCTTGCTATTTGCTGATAGTGAGAATGAGTGCAAGAAGAGGACGAGATAGGGGACAGGGGAGTACCACTACAAATGGTCGATACCCTATAACAACAATGAACAATTTTTCCCATCAACTTCCATTGATCATTATCCAATTTCAAAAGAACTTTGATGGCTTCTTGGCAGCTAAAAGAAGAAGCTTTGGTGTGGTGGTGGCCCTGGAATCTTTGTTTACATTATAAAAAGGTTCCTATTTCGTATTATCATCATCAGTTTCTTATCAGCCTTTTGTTCTTGACTTTAATAAATTTGAAATTTTAGTTGAAATGAATGGTTAACAAAATATAAAGCTAAATAAGATTTTACCCATTTATCTATTCTTTTGGGTCTCGATACATTCTACGAATGATTAGATACCCATTGGACTAACCAATGCCCCTGCATATTTCGTAGACCGGATGACCTGAGTATTTCGTAAAGTATTGAATAAGTTTGTTCTCGTATCTATTGATGATATTCTGATTTGGTAAGCCAAATGTAGAATAGATATTTCAGCTTGATCTGGAAAGCTATTTCTCTATCTTTGTGTGTTCATCAATTCTTTGTTTGTCTCCCTGTCTGGCAAATTTTGGGTTCGAAATTTTCTTAAGGGGAGAATCTGTAACGATCCCGGTTTTAAGTCAAATTTAATAAATATTGATTTTGGATTAATTTAGGAAATAATTTAAATATTTCCAAAATAAATAATATATGTGTTTGTTTTATATATATATGGATTGTAAATAGAATTTGGATTTGAAATTCAAATATAAATATCTTGAAAATAAATTGGATTTAAAAACTCTATATTTTAACAACTAATAAAAATTTATTTTCTAATAATATATATATGTATATATATTGTGATTTGGAAGTTATATTTTGAATTCAATATAATAATTAAAAGACATTTAAAGTTAAATTCTATATTTAAAAACATTATAGACAAATATTTATTTATTTAAAAGATATAATAGCTTTAGTTGCAAAAGATTTAATAAAAGGTTTATATACATTCTTTTAAATTTAAACACGATATAAATTTAAATATAAAACATATATAAATATAAATATAAAACATTAAAACTTATGTTAATATAATACTTAAATTAATAAAAAAACATTTAATACATGCATATTTACAAGTGTAGGAGTTTTAGCATGTATTTGAACAAGTGTAAACCATATAATAAGGTATTAAACAAATGTTAAGATATAAACATGCATTCAAACTATTTGTAACAATTTTATCATGAAATAAAACAAGTGTCATTAGCTCCTTTATTTTTAAATTAATGAATAAAATAAAGAATAAAGTTATATATACATATCTCTACCCTTTACTCATTTCCCTTTTCATATTCAAACTGAAGAAAACAAAACCATAAAAGAAAAATTAGACCTGAAGAAAATGGAAGAAAACAAATCTTTTTCAAAATCAAAACCTGTAAACGAATCAAAACAAAAGTAAACAACTTCTGTTTAAAATTCAAACTGGAAGTTCAAGTTCAAATTCAAAGCAAAGTTCAAAATCAAACCTGAAAGCAAATAGATCAACATAAAAATCAAGTATCAGATCATCTCAAACAAAAACAAATCAAATTTCAACATCCAGACAACTTCCATATTTTTCAAATTAAGTCTGCTCCTCTGTTCAAACCTAGATAGGTGAGTAAAATACTTTTATAAAAGTTTAAATCTATTTTTAACCCGATAAATTATAGATGTAATGATATGAAATGCTTTGCATGATTGTTTAAGTATGATTTCAGGTATATATTTTGATGTTTATGTACGCATGCCAGTGTATATGTGTGTGTGTGTGTATAAATATATATATTTATGTTGTTTTACAGTCTCTGATCCACTAAGAAAAATTCATATCTTCCAATAAATCAATTATAGACTATGATCTCCAAAGAGAAAATGTTTGAAACAAGGTAACATCATTTTTAAGAATTGTTTCAAGTGGAATTATTTAAAAAATATTTCGAAAATTGAATATTACAATGAAATCTTTTTAAAACATAAAAATCAATGAACCCAATTTCAAGTTTGGATTTTATAATTTGATTCGCATGTGAAAATAATGAATTTTGATATAGATATATAGATTTTTAGGATTCGGACTGTTGTGGATTTTCGAGTTGATCGGTATGGGAAGTCTCATCGATTTCCCACGAACGGCGAAGAGATGTTAGTCATAATTGAGTCTGGAGGAAGCTAGGATAGTGGGGGTCTCAGGAAAAATGTTCGTAGGATTTTCTGGCCACCGTAGCGGTGGTGTGGAGACGATGTAGTGTTTTTCGTGTGGGTTTGGTCGACGATGATTCTCGAACTCGTACGACGTCGATGGGGGACTAGAGGCGGTCGGACCAGGAGCATTAGAAACGTTGATGAGCGATACAACTCTGATGCTGATGGCATCGTCTCAGATGGTCGGGATCGTCAACGTAAGGAGTTTTGGTCGATCGGGTTTTTGAGTTCCAGTTTGATCGAGTGCTCGATTTCGATTTTCAAACGAATTGACTGATCTGGGTTCTCGGGTTAATCGAGTAGATCATCGATGACTTGTAGATGGCAGCGAAGTCGATCGAAGATGGTCAGACCTTTTGTACACGTGCACGAAGTATCTCTTGTATCTGGTGTTTTTGAGTGTTCGGGGAAGAAGGTAGATGCTCGAGTCAAGCTCGAAGTTTTCATATGTTTGTCTCGAGGGTAGGTGAGTTCGCGTGTGTCTCGGGTATTTGCTCGGGAAACATGAGTGTGGGCTCGGGTTTTTCCTTTGTAAGCTGATAAGTTTTCAAAAGCAAAGGAAAATGTTCAAGTTTTAAAAGTAAAGCAAGTTTTTAAAAGTATATTAAAATGAGTATGTTTTTCAAAAGAAATGATAACCAAGTTTCCAAAATGAATTTATTAAAACAAATTTTTAAATAAGTTTCAAGGACTTAATTTAAAGTTAAATGTTTTAAAAAAATTGTTTTGGTTTGGATAATTAAATATTAGGTTGATAATTTAATCCCTAATTGTTTTCAAAAATAAAGTGATGTAATTAAGAAGTGATTATGGTAAGTGTATTAAACCATAATTAATCAAAATGTTCTCAAAAGATTTTGTATAAATTGATCTTCAAATATCGAATTTGAATAAGGTATAAATGATAAGTATATGATTAATTAAGATTAATGATTTGTCTTTGATTTACTAAGGTCTTAATCAATTTAATGATAATTAATTATTGTGATTAAGATAAAAGGTTTATCTTAAAAAATATGTTTTTAATTTGTTAATTTACTTAAAAATCTTAAGTTAATTCATATGCTAATGATAAATTATTTCAAAGGTTTATTTAAGATTTAAATGATATAATTAAGTCATCAATTAAGAGAAAAAGGTTTATCTTTAATTAATTAAGGTGGATAATTTAAGGATTAATTAATTAAGGTAATTAACTTAAGGATAATTAATTTGGTAATTAAAAGTTAATTAATGTAATTAACTCTAGTTTAATTTATTTATGTGATTAATTAAGGGATAATTAATTACTTCAAGGATAATTACTCAATGTAGTAATTAAAGAATAATTAATTAATAATTAAAGGTTAATTAATTATTGATTAAAGGTTAATCAAATAATGATTAAAGATTAATTAATAAATAATTAAGGTTAATTAATTAATAATTAAGGATTAATTAATTAATTATTAGAGATAATTAATCGTTAACTAAGGATAATAAATGAAAGTAATTATGCGATTAATTAATTATAATTAATTAAAATGAGTGTAATTACTTAATGTTAATTAAGCACGGTTAACTAATTAATTTATTTTGAATTAATTAAATTAATTATAATCAGGTGATTAATTAATCTTGCTTATGGAAGATTGAATTGTATTTAATGCCTTGAATTGTTAATATATCTTATATGTGATGTTTTATGGTATGATTGTTTTGGATTGAGCTGTGAAATATAATTTATGTACGTGTGATGAATTTACTTGTTTATCTGTGAATGAAAGATAAGCCTTATAGGATTATACCGCTTATTGATATTGTTGTGTTTGGACTTTTGATGGTTGTTTATTGTTGTATGCAAAACACCAACACACAACACACACAAATATGGATTTCACGGGAAATTGGTTAAGTCATGGGTATTTTGAATTTTATTTTATTTAGAAGCTGAATTTTGAATCCAAAATAGTTTGGAAGTGATTTGGGATAAACATGAAAAACTTTTGAAAAGAGAATTTTGGAATTAAAATTATTTTGAATATAATATGGTTTGCTAAAGTTTTGAAATTAAAATAATAATATGGTTTTAAAAAGGGTTATACGGGATTTTAAACCATTTTAAAGTATTTTAAATAAATTATATTGAGAATTTAAATTTAACCCAAATAGAACTTGCCGAGGATATAGTAGTTCGCTGATTTTTCGATTTATACTTTAAAAGGCTATAACTTGAGTAAATTTAATCGGATTTTCCCAAAACGGAAAATCTTTGTTTTTCAAATGATAATAGCTTTCATATAAAGAAAGAATTTCCAGTTTTGTTGAAAAGATTTCGAGTTTTGGGTTAGTCAAATGGAAATAGTTTTGAAAGCTATGAATGAATTTTTATAAAAGATTTGGTAAACCTTGTTTCAAATTGAAAAGGATCTTAAAAGGTGAATCTTTTGTTTAAAAGATTAAAAATGGAAATTTGTTAAACCATTCAAAAGGAAAGGTTTTGGGGAACAAGGATTTAAAAGTTGTGACTTAACTAAGATCTGAATGTATCCATAAGTTTTAAAAACAAGCGCTCATTATTCGGTTTAGCCGGGGGAGGACATTAAGTCATAAAACCCATTTCGACTAATGATACGACGAAATGGATTGCATTTGAAGATGGAAAGATCAGGTATTTTCGAGAACGAAAGGATGACTTGTTGATTATCTCTGCACCGAGTTGCTCCGGTATAGAGATTACCCTAAGTGATGGGGAGTCCGGACGTGATTAGGGAATATCTGAATTTTCATGGGATTCTTTCCTTAATTGGAGGAAGTGCCTTCGGTTCCATTCAGACCCATGATGGACTTGTATGGATGTATGTATGACGTTACACTTTGAGATGTAAAGCTGGTTTCTATCAAATACATTTCTGTTTAGTGGCGGAGAATTTATTCTCTTAGCTTAACACCCTTCTCTGAGACGTACGAGCTCAGAGGTTATGTAGTTGATATTTACTAGTGAAATATTCCCAATTTGGTAATGTGGCATGCTAAGTGTTAATCATTGGTTGATCGAAGCATGGCATTTATGAAAAGTGTAGCTTTATGGGATGGGACTTCATCGAACCTCACACCCTGGAAATGGTCGAAACAGGAAGGATGTGGCAAGGTTACGGGGTCGCGCCCCTTAGGGTATGTGCATTTCCTTCTGGATAAATAGTGGTATCATGGCATGGAGCCTGGATATTTAACTTATGTGGTTGTTGGAATTTGTTGGTGAGGCCTCAGTAAAGGTCGGTGATGACCGGGGGATGGCATACTCGTGAAAGTTAGTTACCTAGTTACAGAGGTAACCCGACTTTATGTTAGCAGAGATCCGGTTAGATTCTCGGGGCATCCATCCAGAGGCGTACCCATTCAGAAAGGAAGTTCCTTAGCCTTGGCCATTTGTTGGTAATCCAATCACCCAATATGAGCCCTGTATGGTTTTAATTATAGACCTTGTCGTTTAACATGGTAGCTATTGTAGGTATACTATAATGGTAGTATGCTGGCTAAGATTAATATTATACTTTCGAAATGTTTTCACACTATGCACTAATAATAATATCAAAAGATTTTTTCATATCAAGCATGTTTGACTATCATAAGGAGAAATCTCCTCCAAGCGTGCGATTGCATTGTGTGTGTGGCGGGAGGCCTTATGGTAGTTTCATTTTCCAAAAAGCATAGCCAATTTCTTTTTATTTCTTTTTGTTTGTTTTTGTTCAAACAACTATTTTTGTTTGCTCACACCAGTCCCGTGACTGACCTAAAGTTTATTGTTCCCCTTCTAAACTCTGGGTGCCCATAATTTTCCATACCTGCAGCCTAGAGTCATCTGATAGTCAACTTGTAGGTGCAGCTTTTGGCAATCTTTGAAGTATGTGGATTTTGCGATTGCATTTTTTTCACTACAGCATGATGGGGGGTTCTCCCTTCAGGTTTGGAGCTTTGGTGCTTTGACTTTGAAGATGTATATTTCGTCTACTGTTGCTGTTGTCTTCTGCTGCTTTGTTTTTCCGCTGTTGTATATATCTCTGATAATGTTGATCACTTCATATTGTATCATTGTTGTAATCAATTGTTGTGTATCAATAAAATTCTTCTTTGTTTCTGCTGTGTTGTTTTTCACCTAATGTGTTATAAGCTCCGGTGAAATAGACTCAACATTTTGAATCTCTGGCATTCGAATACGGGTGATGTATTGGATGTCGATTTTCGGACGCTGAATTCGAGTCGTAACATTTGGTATCATAGCTAAAGGTTGAGTAAGAACTTTAGCTTTGGAGTATAACACTTTAGGTAACTCAATAGAGGTAGGGTTATAAATACCCTAGAATGAGCATATTCCCTAAGATATCTTATCTGTAAGCCTCAGTCAATTCTCTTGCTATTCACTGATAGTGAGAATGTGTGCAAAAAGAGGAGGAGATAGGGGACAGGGGAGTACCACTACAAATGGTCGATACCCTGTAACAACAAGGAACAACTTTTCCCATCAACTTCCATTGATCATTATCCAATTTCAAATGAACTTTGATGGCTTGGTGGCAGCTACAAGAAGAAGCTTTGGTGTGGTGGTGGCCCTGCGAATCTTTGTTTACATTATAAAAAGGTTCCTATTTCGTATTATCATCATTAGTTTCTTACCAGCTTTTCATTCTTGAGTTTAATAAATTTTAAATTTTATTTGAAATGAATGGTTAACAAAATATAAAGCTAAATTAGATTGTATCCATTTATTTGTTCTTTTAGGTCCCGTTACATTCTACGAATGATTAGTTATCCATTCGGACTAACCAATGCCCCTGCATATTTCGTAGACCAGATGACCTGAGTATTTCGTAAAATATTGAATAAGTTTGTTCTCGTATTTGTTGATGATATTCTGATTTGGTAAGCCAAATGTAGAATAGATATTTCAGCTTGATCTGGAAAGCTATTTCTCAATCTTTGTGTCTTCATCTGTTCTTTGTTTGTCTCCTTGTCTAGCAAATTCCGAGGTCGAAATTTTCTTAAGGGGGAATTTGTAACGATACCATTTTTAAGTCAAATTTAAATTGGTAATAAATATAGATTTTTGGATTAATTTGGGAATTAATTCAAATTTTTCGAAAATAAATAATATATGTGTTAGTTTCATATTTATATATATATAGATTGTAAATAAAATTTGGATTTGAAATTCAAATATAAATATTTTGAAAATAAATTGGATTTAAAAACTCTATATTTTAAAAACTAACAAAAATTTGTTTTCTAATAATATATATATGTATATATATATTGTGATTTGGAAGTTATATTTTGAATTCAATATAATAAATTTTTAAAAGACATTTAAAGCTAAATTCTATATTTAAAAACATTATAGATAAATATTTATTTATTTAAAAGATATAATAGCTTTAGTTGAAAAAGATTTAATAAAAGGTTTAAATACATTTTTTTAAATTTAAACATGATACAAATTTAAATATAAAACATATATAAATATAAACATTAAAACATATGTTAGTATAATACTTAAATTAATAAAAACATTTAATACATGCATATTTACAAGTGTAGGAGTTTTAGCATGTAATTGAACAAGTGTAAACCACATAATAAGGTATTAAACAAGTGTTAAGATATTAACATGCATTCAAACCATTTGTAACAATTTTATCATGAAATAAAACAAGTGTCATTAGCTCCTTTATTTTTAAATTAATGAATAAAATGAAGAAAAAAGTTATATATACATATCTCTACCCCTTACTCATTTTCCTTTTCATATTCAAACTAAAGAAAACAAAATCATAAAAGAAAAATCAGACCTGAAGCAAATTAAAGCAAACAAAACTTTTTCAAAATCAAAACCTGGAAACCAATCAAAACAAAAGTAAACAACTTCTATTCAAATTCAAACCTGGAAGTTCAAGTTCAAACTCAAAGCAAATTTCAAAATCAAACCTGAAAGCAAGTAGATCAACATCAAAATCAAGTATCAGATCATCTCAAACAAAAACAAATCAAAGTTCAACATCCAAACAACTTTCAGATTTTTCAAATTTAGTCCGCACCTCTATTAAAACCTAGACAGGTGAGTAAACTACTTTTATAAAAGTTTAAATCTATTTTTAACCCGATAAATTGTAGATGTAATGATGTGAAATGCTTTGCATGATTGTTTAAGTATGATTTCAGGTATATATTTTTAAGTTTATGTATGCATGCCTGTGTATATGTATATATTTATTTCTATTGTTTTACAGTCTCTGATCCACTAAGAAAAATTCATATTTTCCCAATAAATCAATTATAGACTATGATCTCCAAAGAGAAAATGTTTGAAACAAGGTAACATCATTTAAGAATTGTTTCAAGTGGAATTATTTAGAAAATATTTCGAAAATTGAATATTACAATGAAATCTTTTTAAAACAGAAAAATCAATGTATTCAATTTCAAGTTTGGATTTTATAATCTGATTCGCATGTGAAAATGATGAATTTTGTTATGGATATATAGATTTTTAGGATTGGGATTGTTGTGGATTTTTGATTTGATCGGTATGGGAAGTTTCTTCAATTTCCCACGAACGGCGAAGAGATGTTAGTCGTGATCGAGGTTGGAGGAAGCTAGGATGGTGTGGGTCTCGGGAAAAATGTTCGCAGGACTTTCTGACCACCGTAGCGGTAGCGTGGCGACGAAGTAGGGTTTTTCATATGGGTTTGGTCGACGATGATTCTCGAGCTCGTACGACGTCGATGGGGGACTAGAGGAAATCCGGCCAGGAGGATTAGAAACGCAGACGAGTGACATAGCTCTGATCGTGATGGCGTGGTCTCAGATGGTTGGGATCATCAGCGTTAGGAGTTTTTGGTCGATCGGGTTTTTGAGTCCCAGTTTGATCGAGTGCTCGATTACGATTTTCAGACGAATTGATCGATCTGGGTGCTCAGGCTAATCGAGTAGATCATCGATGACTTGTAGATGGCAGCGAAGTCGATCGGAGACGGACGGACGTTCTGTACACGTGCACGAAGTATCACTTGCATCTGGTATTTTTGGGTGTTCGGGGAAGAAGGTAGATGCTCGGGTCGAGCTCGAAGTTTTCATCTGTTTGTCTTGAAGGAAGGTGAGTTCGCAAGTGTCTCGGTTATTAGCTCGGGAAATATGAGTGTGGGCTCGGGTTTTTCCTTTGTAAGGTGATAAGTTTTCAAAAGCAAAGGAAAATGTTCAAGTTTTAAAAGCACAGCAAGTTTTAAATCAAGTTTTTAAAAGTATATTAAATGAGTATTTTTTTCAAAAGAAATGATAACCAAGTTTCCAAAATGAATTTATTAAAACAAATTTTTAAATAAGTTTCAAGGATTTAATTTTAAAGTTAAATGTTTAAAAAAAATTGTTTTGTTTGGATAGTTAAATGTTAGGTTGATTATTTAATCTCTGATTGTTTTCAAAAATAAAGTGATGTAATTAAGAAGTGATTATGGTAAGTGTATTAAACCTTAATTAATCGAAAAGTTCTCAAAAGATTTTGTATAAATTGATTTTCAAATATCTAATTTGAATAAGATGTAAATGATAAGTAAGTGATCAATTAAGGTTAATGATTTGTCTTTGATTTATTAGGTCTTAATAAATTTAAAGATAATTAATTATTGTGATTAAGGTAAAAGGTTTATCTCTAAAAAATGTTTTTAATTTGTTAATTAACTTAATAAGTCTTAAGTTAATTCATATGTTAATGATAAATTATTTCAAAGGTTTAATTAAGATTTAAATGATATAATTAAGTAATCAATTAAGATAAAAAGGTTTATCTTTAATTAATTAAGGTGGATAATTAAAGGATTAATTAATTGATTAATTAATTGTGGAATTAACTTAAGGATAATTAATTTGGTAATTAAAAGTTAATTAATGTAATTAACTCTAGTTTAATTTATTTATGTGATTAATTAAGGGATAATTAATTACTTCAAGGATAATTACTCAATGTAGTAATTAAAGAATAATTAATTAATAATTAAAGGTTAATTAATTATTGATTAAAGGTTAATCAAATAATGATTAAAGATTAATTAATAAATAATTAAGGTTAATTAATTAATAATTAAGGATTAATTAATTAATAATTAGAGATAATTAATCATTAACTAAGGATAATAAATGAAAGTAATTATGCGATTAATTAATTATAATTAATTAAAATGATTGTAATTACTTAATGTTAATTAAGCACGGTTAACTAATTAATTTATTTTGAATTAATTAAATTAATTATAATCAGGTGATTAATTAATCTTGCTTATGGAAGATTGAATTGTATTGAATGCCTTGAATTGTTTTATATCTCTTATATGTGATGTTCTGTGATATGATTGTTTTGGATTGAGCTGTGAAATGTAATTTATTTATCTGTGATGAATTTACTTGTTTATCTGTGAATGAAAGATAAGCGATATTGGATTATACCGCTTATTGATATTGTTGTGTTTGGCTTTATGATGGTTGTTTATTGTTGTATAGAAAACCCCTACACGCAACACACACAAATATGGATTTCATGGAAAATTGGTTAACTCGTGGTTATTTTGAATTTTATTTTATTTAGAAGTTGAATTTTGAACCCAAAATGGTTTGGAAGTGATTTGGGTTAAATATGAAAAACTTTTGAAAAGAAGAATTTTGGAATTAAAATTATTTTGAATATAATATGGTTTGCTAAAGTTTTGAAATTAAAATAATAATATGGTTTAAAAAAGGGGTATACAGGATTTTAAACTATTTTAGAGTATTTTAAATAAATTATTTTGGGAATTTAAATTTAACCCAAATAGAACTTGCCGAGGATACGGCAATTCGCTGATTTTTCGATTTATACTTTAAAAGGCTATAACTTGAGTAAATTTAATCGGATTTTCCCAAAACGGAAAACCTTTGTTTTTCAAATGATGACAGATATCATATAAAGAAAGAATTTCCAGTTTAGTTGAAAAGATTTCGTGTTATGGGTAAATCAAATGGAAATAGTTTTGAAATCTACGAATGGATCTTTATTAAAGATTTGGTAAACCTTGTTTCAAATTGAAAAGAATCTTAAAAAGTGAATCTTTTGTTTAAAAGATCATAAATGGAAATTTGTTAAACCATTCAAAAGGAAAGGTTTTAGGGAACAAGGGTTTAAAAGTTGTGACTTAACTAAGATCCGAATGTATCCATATGCTTTAAAAATAAGCGCTCATTATTCAGTTTAGCCGGGGAGGACACTAAGTCATAAAAACCATTTTGAATAATGACATGACGAAATGGATTGCATTTGAAGATGGTGTTCAAGACCGGGTATTTTAGAAAACGAAAGGATGACCTGTTGATTGTCTCTGCACTGAGTTGCTCCGATATAGAGATTACCCTAAGTGATGAGGAGTCCGGACGTGATTAGGGAATATCCAGATTTGCAAGGGCTTCTTTCCTTAATTGAAGGAAGTGCCTTCGGTTCCATTCAGACCTAGGATGGACTTGTATAGATGTATGTCTGACGTTACACTTTGAGATGTAAAGCTAGTTTCTATCAAATACATTTCTGTTTGGTGGCGGAGAATTTATTCTCTTAGCTTAACACCCTTATTTGAGACGTACGGGCTCAGAGGTTATGTAGTTGATAATTACTTGCGATATATTCCCAATTTGGCAATGTAGAATGCTAAGTGCTGATCACTGGTTGATCGAAGCATGACTTTTGTGAAAAGTGTAGCTTTGTGAGATGAGACTTCATCGAACCTCACACCCCGGAAATGGTCGTAACAGGAAGGATGCGGCAAGGTTACGGGGGTCGCGCCCATTAAGGTATGTTCATTTCCTTCTGAATAAAAAGTGGTATCATAGTATGAAGCCCAGATATTTAATTTATGTGGTTGTTGGAATTTTTTGGTGAGGCCTCGGTAAATGTCGGTGACGATCGGAGGATGGCATACCTGTGACAGTTAATTACCTAGTTATAGAGGTAACCCGGCCTTGTGTTGTCAGAGATCCGGTTAGGTTCTCGTGGCGTCCCTCCAGAGGCGTACCCATTCGAAAAGGAAGTTCCTTAGCCTTGGCCATTTGTTGGATATCCAATCACCAAATATGAGCCCTGTACGGTTTTAGTTATAGAACCTGCCATTTAACATGGTAGCTATAGTAGGTATACTATAATAGTAGTATGCTGGCTAAGATTAATATTATACTTTCAAAATGTTTTCAAATTATGCACTAGTAATAAAATCAAAGGGATTTTTCGTATCAAGCCCGTTTGACTATCATAAGAAGAAATCTCCTTCAAGTGCGCGATTGCATTGTATGTGTGGCGGAAGGCCTTATGATAGTTTCATTTTCCAAAAAGCTTAGCGGATTTCTTTTTGTTTCTTTTGTTCAAACAACTGTTTTTGTTTGCTCACACCAGTCCCATGACTGACCTGGAGTTTATTATTCCCTTTCTAAATTTTTGGGTACCTACAATTTTCCACACGGCAGCCTAGAGTCAGGTTATTAGATAGTCAGCTTATAGGTGTAGCTTTTGGCAATCTTTGAAGTATGTGGATTTTGCGATCGCATTTGTTTCACTATAGCATGATAGGGGGTTCTCGCTTCGGGTTTGGAGCTTTGGCATTAAAGAGGTATCTTTCCGCTGCTGTTGCTGTTGTCTTCTGCTGCTATGTTTTTCCACTGTTGAATATATCTCTGATAATGTTGATCACTTTATATTGTATCATTGTTGTAATCAGCTGTTGTGTAACAATAAAATTCTTCTTTGTTTCTGCTATGTTGTTTTTAACCTAATATTTTATAAGCTCCGGCGAACCAGACTCAACGTTTGAATCTGCGTTATTTGAATAGGGGTGATGTATTAGATGTCGACTTTCGGGCGCTGAATCCAGGTCGTCACACACGCATAGACACACACACACACGCATATATATTATTTCAACCCGCAATCTCAAATTGAATTCAATGAAAATCGCTTCGGTTTATCATTTCAACCCATAACCATTTTCTCCTATTCTACAGATCGTTCGGGTATGTATCATTTCAACCCATAGGGAATTCTATATTAACAGGGAACTTACAGAGTGATAATAGATATGATAATAATATAACAGGCATATATCATCAGTATAATAACAGATAATGGTGTCAGATGTTACAAGTGAATAGGCATAGGTAATAGCATATGTATAGCAATGTAAATAACTAACAGCAGCATATTTCAATTGTCGTTTCAATTGAAATCAAATTTAATAAATATAAGAATGCTAATCGTCAGTGATTGCTCACCTTTCGAAGCTAGAGAAGTTTGATACACAACAAGCTATGAATTGGATCACGATCTAGACAATCGAACAAATCCAAACAACAATCTCAAAGTGAAGTAAGCTGAAAGTGGATTTGATGGACAAAGCTGAAAGATATGGATCGATAAGAAAAAATCAATCAGTTTGATACCAACAAAGAATATATATTATTAATTTTTCCTTAAAAATCAATATTTTAATTTAAGACATATTAAAATAATATACATATATGTATATGATAAAGATCGTTATTTTTAAAACACATAAAAAATCCATTTTAAACTTAAAACACATACAACTTAATATATATATATACACACACACACACACACACATACATACATACATACATACATACATACATATACATATATATATACATACATACATACATACATATATATATATATATATATATATATATATATATATATATATTCAAATCACCAATTTTCGTAATCTCTAGTAAAATTGAATATTTATATTTTATATTGTTAGTATCGATATTTCTCAAAATCAATGCTCTTGTATATATACATCCAAGACAACTTACATTTAAATTAGTATATATAAACATATATACACTAACCAGACGATGCATTACCTATGTAAACCTATACATGACCAAAAAATGATATAGAACTTGTATAAATTCATATGTATAAAAGAAAACAAATTTTATATAAAACTAATATATAGTTTACATACCTTTAAACATATGTAAGCTATCATATATAACAACTATATAACTAACAGACACATTATACTAATACAGCAGGTTACATACAACTCATAGGTACCCATACATATATATGCAGACTGTATCTGTACATTTAAGCAAATATATACATACAGACTGAAAATGTATGCATATATGCAGGCTACTCACACATATATGCAGACATCATACATATATATCACTAAATATATACACGCAGGTTTTATACATATAAACCATCATAGACTTAAACTTCAAAACCCAACAGAAGATATAAACTTACTGTAATCAGAACTTATATAAAGCATATACTTGTTTATATATATGCAAAGAATATACGCTATAACTAAACATGTTCAACTAATATATACATATGCATGACTTGTGAACATATTACTGCAATTATATATATATATATATATATATATATATATATATATATATATATAATATACTGTAAAACATACTAATATAACTTTGTAACAGGTAAACTTGTATTAGAAACATTAAGACACTACAGGCCAAAAGATACACAAACAAATCGGCATATATATAAAATAAACTTTTATAAATTTATACATTAAAACTCTACAAACTATCATATATACAAAACACAGACTCGATCTTTAAAGTATAACTTATATATATATATATATGTATGTATGTATGTATGTATGTATGTATGTATGTATGTATGTAACTAACTCACGCATATAGATATATAACAATCACATGTAGATATACCTTTAAAACTAGGGTTAGGAGATGATCGACAAATAGAGATGGCATCAATCAACACGGTGGAGGGGAGAAAGATATGGATGGTGATGAGTTCGGCCTGGTGGAAGGTTGTAGGTAAATGGAGAGGAAGGAAAGAATGAGCATCATAAGTGAATTTTCGTGAGGATGGAATGGGTTGGCAGAGAAGAATGAACGGTTTAGAGAAGAGGGGACAGGCAAGTATTTTTTTGAAGGCTACTTTATTCTATACTTACGTTAAAATATAAAGAGACTAAACGAAATCAACTGTCCAAATATGATATGGCGGAAATGGAAAAAGTCATGTTGATTTCTGTGTATAATAAAAATGAATAACCATTGTTTTTAAATGGTGGAACATGAATGGTCATAAAGGAACAAAAAAGGACCGTAACGGTTAACCGTATCGCAGGTTCTGCTATGTACCGGACTTCAAAACACAGAATTGAATATATCATAGAGATAGCACGACGAGACGATCAAAATGGTATATAGATATTAGTGGTATGATCATCTAATCAAAAATCGATAATCGGTACCGAAAAATGCTGCTAATTTTCCAGATATAAGATCAACGGGGCAATAGCTGTCCAAATTTGACGAAATGAAATACGACGTCTCACTGAGAAGATGATTTACAAATTTATTGTATAAAGATATTTAATTTTGAAAACATTTTATTATCATCAATTTTAACTGATTTGAATTTAAACAAAAATTACAAAAAAAAATAAACTTTCATATTTTCAGATGAAAATTTACCATTTACTATGCTTAATTAAATGTATTCCAAATATTTAATTTATATTTTCAAATTCATATATTTAAAATTTCACAAAAATAATTCAGTTAGATATAATATTAAAATCATTAAAATATACGGGTCGTTACATTAACGGTATAAATATATTAACAAAAGCTTAAGGAAGATTTCCTTATTCCCCACATTCATATTTGAATAGGCCAAAACAAATACCATTTAAAATATTTCGTATTATAAACCAATTGCCTATCCTTCAATGTTAATTTTGGAAAGAATGTTTCCATACAACCAAAATTAAGAAGGATTACTTATCAAAATCAAATTTCGTTCCTCTTATAAAATTCCATTTTTATATTTACAAATCCTTTTATAAATCTCTAAATTAATTTATAAATCTATAGAATTATTTATAAAATTCCTTTCTGTTTGATAAAACTCTTTTCTATTTATAAAACTCTTTTATAAATCTCCCTTTATAAACCCCTTTGTAATTTTTTTATAAAATCCTTTTCTACATCCAAAATCCATTTCTACAAATATTATATGTATATTTAATACAAATCTTCATTACTTTTAAAATATCACTTATAAATCCATTCTTCTATATAAATTACCATTTATCAATCTCTCTTTTGTGTATAAAATACCATATATACATCTCTCTTACAAAATAATATTTATAAGTCTCCTTTATACAATATCATTTACAAAATAAAATTCCTATTATAACTCTATTTATTTTTATAAACACCTTTAATAAATCACTTTATTAACTTAACACGATTAATTAAATCAATTAAACAAATTTAAATACCATTAATCAAATTAATTAATTAACTTTAAATACCGTTAATTAAATAATTAATTAACTTAAAAATACCATTAGTAATTAATTAACTAATTAACATTAATTATCATTAATATAATAATTAATTAACTTAAACATCGTTAATTAAAATAATAAATTAATTAAAACCTTGTTAATAATATAATTAAATATCTTTAAACGACATTAATAATATAATTAAATGACTTAAACATCATTAATAAAATAATTAATTGACTTAAACATTGTTAATAAAATAATAAAAAACATTTATAATTAAATAAACACTTAACCTTAAATTGTTATTGAAATTATTAACCTTTCAAATTTGGAAAGAGGCTTAGCCACCACAATGGTACTTAAAAGGGCTATCATTTATTTTAATCCACTTTCAAAGTCATATCACTGGCATTTACATAAGCAAGCAGATATGTAAATAAGATCAACAATTAACAATTGCTAACTAATCCATCACTTAACCAATATTAATTAATCCATATATTAATTAACCGGCATAGCAATAAATATCCAAATTAATATATTACTAGAATAAGGATTTGTTCTGCTAAATGGATGTCTAAAATAATTTATTAAATTTAAAATAGTAGAATGGTGCTTTATTTTGCTAACAAGATGTCTAAATTAATCTATTCCATATTTTATTTAACATAACGATGTTTAATTTGGCCAAATAGATAATACTAATGAAGTATGCTTAATTTAGCTAAATTAGCATTTAAAATAATGTAATTAAATTCAATCACTTTTACTATATCATTAATTTATACTACAGTCAAACCATAATGTCGTGCTCATCAATTGGAGTCTACCGCAAAAATCCATGGATCAATCGGATTTCAAAATGAGCGAGATATGCAATTTTGTCGCCCAACCTGCAACTCTAAGCAAACCCAACCTGCAACTCTCTGCCCCCGACCTACTCCAATGTCTCCTTTCCTACGTATGCACGTGTTTGTACACAACCGATATCCCAGGGGCCAAAATGCAAATTTGTCGCCCCCTTCATTCCTTTAAACGCAAGCTACCAGTTCTTAGAAAAAACATGCCGCCTCCTTCATCTCAAGGTCGATGCCACAATCCACTTGGACCCCGCCGCCGCCGATAGTTGGCCCACCCCCTTACGCATCTCCATGCCAAGCCGTGATGACTTGACGCTTCCAAAACCCCTCCATCCAAACAAAAACTGCGCAGCCAAACCCATGGCCATGGAAACCCATCTTCACCTCAACCGGCCTCCCAGTCACCACCACGTCGCCATAAACTCCATCACCTAACTTGCATGGCCCAACACCACACAGTGCCTCCCCCGTTATTCAAAATCATGCACGCACACCATCGAACACACCCACATATTTACACACACTACCCTCCTTCTGGCCTACTTACCTAATTCATGGTCATACTTCCTCCATGCGAACACATACACTAACTCACACATACACATGCATTTAGTCACACACACCCCAAAATGTACAGACTCTACCACTTATCAACCCATTCAGAAGGCAGCCTTCTCGTTTTGCAGACGATACCTTCATAGACTTGGTTATAATAACAATGGTGGTATTATGAATGGGAAGAAGTATTATTTTATAAGGAAGTATACACATCTTAACTTGTTGTGAAGTAAAAGCATGTCTATGTATTCAAACGTGTTATTTTCATATATATAAGCAAAGTGTGCCTTGTCGTGTTGTGTCGCCTGTGTAAATGCATGCGTGTGTGTATAAAGAAAATTCTTTAGGAGCAAAGCAAACCCAAGTACAAACAATAAACGCTAAGCAACCAAAGCACATAAGGAGTACTAGGAAAGATATGCAAAAGGATTGTGGTGTCTTATTTTTAAACTTTTGTTTTAAAAAAGTTTTAGGATATGACGCCACATAATATTACGTTCGCGTACAAGTTGAGAATGAAAGAAATAAAAACATGATCGTGTATAAAATGCGACATGATCACAAAATAACAATAAAATACACCGGCTAACTTATTTTGTAACGTTTCAAAAATATTGTCATTCGCCGTAAAATACGTCAAATGAAAATTCAATAATTTTCAAATTTAAAATTATAGAAAAATCCTATAAATTAAATTAAAAATACGTCATTAAAATCAAACGGTTATTTGAAACACATATTTATTTATATTCAAATTCGAATATTTAAAAAAAAATTAAATATTCAAATTTAAAGAGTCAAAAATACGGGTCTTTATATTCCTTCCCTTATAAAAGAATTTCATTCCCAAAATTCTGTCACTATCAAGCCCAGAAAAACTAAGCCATGTAAATACTTGATATTCTCTATAAGCTTGTACGAGTGTATAGATCATCCATATGCAATATTTGATTCGATCTCCTACTCGAATACATAAACTTCTCTTTCAAACTAGTATCGCTCACCCGATTCCCTAGTGCAGATTCTAACCAGGCTCCTTGATTAGAAACCTTTGTTCTCCTTTCGTTGACATATACTATGGTAAAAAACATCGGTAATATGTCAAGAACTCTCATCTAGTGTTCACCATCAAGAATCCAGTAATGAATCCTTATTTGGGTTGGTGTGAATCACCTCAAAGTCATGTAATCGAATCTTTGATCAAGAACCATATGAAGAAATGATCTACGTACAACTTACATACTTATTCTTATTGTTTCTTACTTACCAATTTCTATTTCATTTTAAATAACATTCATTTTTAGTTATAGTATATTCCTTTCAGTGAAATAATTTATGAAACACGGCTTATGTTTATTAATCACTTTTATTATAGTATATTCCTTTCAATGCATAAAATTATTACTTAAGTTTATAAACATCTTCTAAAACACAACTTATGTTATCACTTCAAAACTTATTTTCCATTCGTATAACACTCTTCTAGATCCTAAGAGTATATATAGAAATTAGATTTTCTTTGGTTTAACCAGGATGGGAAATAAATTATAAACTTGTTTAACTTACTATCCATTCAAATTTATAAGTTAAAAAACTTATTTTCTTATATTTTCAAAAAAACACCTAACTTCAATTTCTCAATTAATTCGGAAGTTTCTACTGTCCAAAATCGCAAATTTTTTTATTTCATTTCAACCAATAAAAAATTTCCAAACAACTTATCATAACAAGATGCACAACCATCATATCCTAATGCATAGGATACACGAGTTTATAAAATAGCTTAACAAAAAACTTAAGGACTATTCAACTAGGTTTTATTTCAAATCAGTTTGAAGTAATAATAATAATATATAATTATAACTTTCGTATATCAAATCATACTTTCGGTATTTAAATCAAAATTTGTTTTACCAAAACGACTTGAAGCAAAACTATTATGGTATCATTTCCACTTAGAAACTCGAAAATAAACACCTCTGATGTTGCAATCATCATCGAAATTATTTTCCATTGACTGAAGTGAGTTCAGCACTATATATATATATATATATATATATATTATTCCTTTTAAAATATTTCTATCCATAAATACTATTGAATTGTACTATTACTATTTTTCAAAAATTTGAAAACATTTTTTCAAAAACATCGGAATTTAACTTCTCAAATTCTTAGTTTTAAATCCTTTTTATTTGTAAACCATATTTACAAATCATATTTATATAACTTACATTTCTTATTTAAAAACATTTCACAAATTTATATCTTTGTTTAGATAAAAATAAACAGCTTTTAATAAAATCAAAATTTAACCCATCATTAACACCGAACGCCTTATAGTCAAGCTGTGAATTTTTCACAAAGGGTTGTATATAATGTTCCCACAATTACTATCTACCCATCCTATGTAGTGAAAAGGTAAAAGTACCCATGAACTGGCCGAGCGCAGCAAATCAAAAAGTAAACAATAATTGAATATTATCATTCCCTAACAAACAAACATGCAAAAATAGCTGTATATATTTTTTAAATTTACTCTTTTATATATAAAATGTAATCCCAGGTTAAATTATTTCATTTGCCAAATTTTAAAACGATACTGCGTTTGTTGCCTTATTTACGTGTTTAGAAACCCCTATCAATAGATCGGGCGCATCGACCATAATTCATAAGCCACTCAACAGACCTATCAACACAATATGAAATAATTTTATAGCACTAACAAATTCATTCTCGTACATATATACACTCAAACTCATTCTAGGGTGTCACTTACCACATATCTAATAAGTATACCCCACCAAAGCCAAGATTCTCGCTTAACTTTCAGCTCTGGTACTAACTGTAACAACCCGCCTTATTGATCCTCAGAAGAAGACACTAATACACCATGGTATTCATATGTCGTACATCCAAGGGCCGGAAAGGCATATTATTGGGGTAAAGGTAAAAAAAGATAGAACAGAATCTCACAAGGTGATGATTAACATATAATATACCAATGATCTTTACGAAAAAAAATTGAACTTTGACATACAATACAAAATCAGAGTAACTAACCTATCATCAGTCTGGACAGTTATAACATTCTGTCCTTATAATTACCAATAAATACAGATAAGGACAAACAACGGAAGATATAATACAAAAATACGTCTTGGAGGATCCAGCTCATCTTCTAAAACTCCAAAGTGTCCAACTAAATCTGGAAAATATGCTTGGGCTGACCCGAGCATTATAAGAAAAATAATGCCCGAGTAAGTCTAGTAAAACCAGTGTAAGAAACACAATAAAATGGATTTTACTTAATGTTATAAAAACCATTAAAAAATAAAAGAATCTCGAAAGACCACGTTGCATATAAACGCGAGCGGGTTCTTAACTTACGATAGGCAAATCATTTTTTAAAATTATAAATCCAGTGATATTCTAATAATGTTTAAGGGTTGAATAATTATATAAAATAGCCAAAATGTACGCGTCTCGCTTTCTACATAGTTAGGTACAACTAATCTGTAAAGGCACGTATTGCAGATTGGATTTCCATTAATGATTAGGCTATATGGGTACCACCCATCACAATACACCTCTAGACAAAATGTACGAAGATCAACAAGAACTTTTTGAACCCCTGCTACACAGAGACGACTGGCCCCTTTAAATGGCATACCGTATTATATCATTCCCAAGGACTAAGGCTACAAAACAATGTGCACCAACCAAGCCTCTCTCTTCCCATGCGCATGCGTACCAAAATCCATAAATACCGAGTCTAGATCAAGGAATGATGCTCTTAATGGTAGCTAACCATATAGCTCTAATGCATATCCCCAATTTTAGTCATTACCGAGTTGTGAGGCTTGTAAGGTCACGATTATCTTTTTCCTTTTTCAGCAAATCCCACTTTGACTGCTAACACTGCCGTTCAGGCACAAGGTAATGCTAGCATTCATCCATACAAGTTGTTCAGGATATGAACAAGCCAAAGAAATACTTCTACTACATCCATTTTGAAATCACCCTCGTCATTAGTAGAATGTAGCCCTTGCACCTCAAAGAGCTACATCTTCAATCATCTCAAACAAGTCTTAAACCGCTTTCAAAGCATCGAATACATATATGGTTTTAGAGTGGTTACGATTTTGAGTCATCTCACATAAGTACACTTCCCTGCTTACCGGTCGTTCCAAAACCAAATCGATATTCCCAGTAAACTCAACTCAGGTTCTTTTGGGAATAATCAGACAATGCATAAGAGTGGAGATCACCTTCTAACCATTTAAGTGGATGGATTTCCTGATCAATTATCCTAGGAGAACAAAATAAGATTCATACACACATACAACATCATCGAAGATGACTGTGCCATATAACCCTTATGTTTGTCCTATATATTTCCAGAGTAATATTTCGAAAAAGATTTGATAGTCGATTATTTAACCATCAACTTAAACAAGAAATCAACATAGATTTAGTTTCATGTGGCATTCACTAAGCCTCTATTAATAATTTTTCATGAATTAAAATCTTTTATTATACTTGATTCAAAATACCTTCGAAAAAGACATTTTCACAAACCCCTTATACTTCTTTCAATACTTGGAAAAACATTCATATTCTTACCTCACTAGTATAAGTATATCAAAAACCATTATACTTATAATACTTAAAAAATATATCCATATACTTATCTCAAAGGTATTATTATATTAACAAAAGCTTAAGGAAGATCTCCTCATTCCCTGAATTCAAATTTAAATAGGCCAAAACAAATATCATTTAAAACATTTCTTATAATAAACAAACCATAATAAACAAACCACCAATCCTTCGGTGTTAAGTATGGAAAGAATGCCTCCATACAACCAAAATTAAGAAGGATTATTTATCAAAATCAAATCTCATTCCTTTTATAAAATTGTATTTTTATATCTTAAAATCCTTTTATAAATCTCCGAATTAATTTATAAACTTCCTTTATAAATCCCTAAAATTATTTATAAAATTCATTTCTATTTGATAAAGTTCTTTTCTATTAATAAAACTCTTCTCTATTTATAAAACTTGTTTATGTATCTTCCTTTATAAACTCCTTTATAAAAATCTTTTATAAAATCCTTTATAAAAATCCTTTTATAAATTCCAAACCCATTTCTATAAATCTTATACATATTTAACAAAATCTTCATTGCTTTTAAAATATCACTTATAGATCTATTCTTTTATTTATAAATTACTATTTATAAATCTCTCTTCTATTTATGAAACACTATTTATACATCTTTCTTACAAAATAACATTTATAAGTTTTCTTTACACAGTATCATTTGTCAAATAAAATTCCTTTTATAACTCTATTTATTTTATAAACACCTTTAATAAATCACTTTATTAACTTAAACACAATTAATTTAATCAATTAAATAAACTTTACATACCATTAATCATATCAATTAATTAACTTTAGATACCATTATTGAATAATTAATTAATTAACTTTAGTTATATCATTAATGAGGTTTTAAATAATTTGTTATTTTAGTTAACTGTATTCAACTTAATTAATTATTTTATTAATGATATTTAATTTTAATTAATTACTAATGATATTTTAAGTTAATGCTTTGCCAAAAATTAACTTAAAATATCATTAGTAATTAATTAATTAAAATTAAATATCATTAATAAAATAATTAATTAAGTTGAATACAGTTAACTAAAATAACAAATTAATTAAAACCTCATTAATAATATAATTACATATCTTTAAACAACATTATTAATAAATTAAATGACTCAAAACGTCATTAATAAAATAATTAATTAACTTAAACACTATAATAAAATAGTAAGAAATATTTATAATTAAATAAGCTCTTAACCCTAAATAGTTTTTGGAATTAATTTAAATTCATAACCTTTCAAATTCGAAAAGATGTAAGCAAGCATATATGTAAATAAGATCAATAATTGATGGCTAATCCATTGCTTATCCAATATGAATTAATCCACATATTAGTTAACTGACATAGGAATAAATGTCCAAATTAATATAACAACAAAACGATGATTTACTCTGCTAAACAGATGTCTGAAATAATTTATTAAATTTAAAATAGCAGAATGGTTCTTTATTCTGCTAATAAGATGTCCAACTTAATCTATTCCATTTAATTTAACATAATAGTGTTTTATTTGGTCAAATAGATAATACCAATGAAGTATACTTGATTTAACTATGCTATTATTTAAAATAACATAATTAAATACAATCAAAGTTATTATATCATCAATTTATAATTTGCTAAAAATTTCAATAAATACTCCAGTGTTGTACTTGTCAATATGAGTCTAATGCAGAAATCTACAGGTCAATCAGGTTTTGAAATGAGCGAGATAGTAATTTTAAACCCACGCGCACATTTAACCAATATATTTTAAATAAATAAATGAATAACCATTCCTCACCCAATACTAAGCAAGCCCAACCCACAACTCCCTATCCCTACTTGCTCCAATATCTCCTTTCCTACGTATGCACGTGCATACACAAAACCCACAATCCTAGGGCCAAAATGCAAATTTGCTACCCTCTTCTTTCCATCTAAACCCAAGCTACATGTTTAAAAAAAACAAAAAAAAACTGTCATCTCACTCATCCCAAGGCCGACACCGACCTTTCCGACAACAACTAGCCCACCCCTTTACGCATCTTAGTCCAAGCCGTGATGATGCGACGCCTCCAAAACCCCTCCAGCCAAATGAAAACCAAGCACCCAAACCCATGGCCATCAAAACCCATCTTCACCCCGACCGACCTCCCAGTCACCGCCACCTCGCCATAATCTCCATCACCCAACCTGCATGACCCAACACTACATAGTGCCCCCCCTTTATTAAAATAATGCACACACACCACTAAACACACCCACATACTTGCGCATACACACACCTACCGTCCTTCATGCCTACACACCTACTTCATAGATATGCTTCAACCATGCAAACACATACACTAATTCATACATACACGTGCATTCAGTCACATATACACACCAAAATATACACACTCTGCCACTTATCAACCCATTCACAAAGTAGCCTTCGCGATTTGCAGATGATGTCTTCACAGACTTAGGTATACTAATAATCGTTATACTACGAAAGGGATGCAATATTATTTTATAAACGAAGAAGAAAGAAGAATGAGGCTCTGCATATTTTTTATTTTGCAGAGTAAGGAAATGTACACATTTTAATTTACAGTAAAGTAAAAACGTGTTTATGTGTGCAAATGTGTGTTGTTCATATATATAAGCAAAGTGTGCCTTGCTGTGTTGTGCCCCTTATGTAAATTTATGCATGTATATATGTATAAAGAAAAATCTTCAGGAGCTTAGTAAACCCATGTATAAATAGTAAATGCTAAGCAAATAAAGCACGTAAGGAGGAAAGAAAAAGATATGAAAAATGATTTTCAAGACTGTGGTGCCTTGTCTTAAACTTTTGTTTTAAAAAAGTTTAGAGGTACGATGCAACATAATATCACGTTCGCGTATGAGTCGAGAATGACAGAAATAAAAATTCGATCGTGCACAATAATGCAAAAGGATCACAAAACAACAATAAATTATAGAAATTAATTTATTCTGCAAAGTTTTAAAATTACCGATGTTTGCCATGAAATACGTCAAATGAAAATTCAATTATTTTTCAAATTAAATATTATAGAAAAGTTCTATAATTAAATTAAAAATACATCGTTAATGTGACAACCCCGACTTTCAGCCTTTGAAATTCGGCATCAAATACATCACCCGTATTCAAATGTCGGAGATTCAAACGTTGGAATCCGGTTCGCTGGAGTCATAACACATTAGATGATAATGACACAATGGAAACAAAATAACTTTCATTCATACAATACATGGATTACAACATTCTATAAGAAGTGACCACCATCATCATAGGTTATATATACTACATAACAGCAAAGCACAACATAACAGCGGAAAAATTACATCAACATGGTCTTCCAAGAGAGTCCAACATACTGCATCTTCATTTCCAAAGCTCCAAAGTCCAAACCAAAAAGCTCAAAACCAAAAGCTTCCAAACCAAAGACTTCCAGATCCACATCTACTTCCTAAAGTAGCTCTCGAATCTGTTGATAACCTGACTCTAGGCTGCCCATGTGGAAATTTAGGGGCATCCAGAGTTTAGCAAAGGGAACAATAAACTTCAAGTCAGTCATGGGACTGGTGTGAGAAACATAAAAACAATTATTTGTACAAAAATAAATACGTTCATGCTTTTGGAAAATGAAACTACCATAAGGTCTCCCGGCATACACTCAAATACAATCGCACACATGATGGAGGTTTCTCCTTATAGTAGTCAAACATGCTTGATACGCGAAATTCCTTTTTGATATTATTTTTAGTGCATAGTGTGGAAAAACATTTTGCAAGTATAATATTAATCTTAGCCAGCATACGTACCATTATAGTATGCCTACTATAACTACCATGTTAAATGGTAGGTTTTACAACTGAAATCGTAACGGGCTCGTATTGTTTGGTTTGGATTTCCAACAAATGGCCAAGGCTAAGGAACTTCCTTTATCCGAATGGGTATGCCTTTGGAGGGACGTCCCAAGAACCTAACCGGATCTCTGCCAACACAAGACCGGGTTACCTCTATAACTATGTAACTAACTATCACGAGTATGCCATCCCCCGGTCGTAACCGACCTTTACCGAGGCGCCTCAAATTCCAACAACCACATAAGCAAAATATCCAGGCTCCATACCATAATACCACTTTTTATCCAGAAGGAAATGCACATACCCTTAGGGTCACGTACACCATAACCTTGCTGCATCCTTCAAGTTTCGACCATTTCCCGAGGTGTGAGGTTCGATGAAGTCTTGTCCCACAAAGCTACGCTTTACACAAATGCCACGCTTCGATCAACCAATGCTCAACGCTTAGCATGCCACATTACCAAATGGGGAATATATCACTAATAACTATCAACTACATAACCTTCGAGCTTGTACGTCTCAGAGAAGGGTGTTAAGCTAAGAGAATAAATTCTCTGTCACCAAACAGAAATGTATTTGATAGAACCAGATTTATATCTCAAAGTGTAATGTCAGACATACATCCATACAAGTCCATCCTGGGTCTGAATGAAATAGAAGGCACTTCGTCCAATTAAGGAAAGAAGTCCTTGCAAATCCAGATATCCCCAATCTCGTATGGACTCCCCATCACATAGGGTAATCTCTATACCGGAGCAACTCGGTGTAGAGACAATTAAAAGGCAATTCTTTCATTTTCAAAAATACCCGGTCTTCAACCACCGTCTTCAAATGCAATTCCATTCCATTGTATCATTATTCGGAATGGGTTTACGACTTAATGCCCTTCCTCGGCCTTTCCGATTAATGAGCGCTTATTAAAAACATATGTATACATTTGGATCTTAGTTAAGTCACAACTTTTTAGCCCTTATTTCTCAAAACCTTTCCTTTTGAATGGTTTAAATAAATTTTCATTTTTTAATCTTTTAAAAAAAAGATCCTCATTTTATAATTAAATGCAGAATATTATATGCACACAGCAATTCATCATAGATAAATAACTTACATTTATCACTACTCAATCCAAAGCAATTCATATCACAGAATATTACAAATTAACATACTAGAGATATTAATCAATCCAAGCATTCAATATAATTGAGCATCCATAAGCAAGATTAATTAATTGCATAATTTTATAATTAATTTAATTTAAACCAAATAAATTAATTACTTAACCCTGCTTAATTAATATTAGTTAATTACAAATCATTTGTTATTATTTTAATTAATTAATGAAATTAATTAATCATCCTTAATTAAGTATATTAATTAATTATCCTATAATTACTGATTAATAACTCTTTAATCATTAATTAATTAACCTTTAATTATTAATTAATTAACCTTTAATTATTAATTAATTAACCTTTATTATTAATAAATTAACCTTTAATTATTAATAAATTAACCTTTAATTATTAATTAATTAATTATCCTTTGGTTACTTTCATTAATTAATTAATCTTTAATTACTCAAGACCCTAATTAATTAAAGATAAACCCTTTACCTTACTTAATTTAATTACATCATTCAAATCTTATTAAATTAAATGCTTGAAATTAATTTATTCTTAACATATAAAATCATTTGAGATCCTTTTGATTAATTATAGTTTAATACACTTACCTTAATCACTTCTTAATTACATTATTTTATTTTGAAAACACTTACGGATTTATTTAATTAATTAACTAATATATAATTATTTCAAAACAAAACAATTTAAATTCGAAACACACTTGATTTTAAGACTTATATTTTGAAAAACTTGTTTAATAACATTTTCTTAGGAACTTGGTTAACATTTGCATTGGAAACTTGGTTTAAAAACTTGTACATCTTCTTTTGTTTTTAAAACTTGTTAAACCATTTTCTAAAATTAAGAAAACTGAGCCAAACAACAAAAACCCCGAGTCAAACACCTAGCAAAATTCCCACATCCCTCACCTTCGAGACCAACCACGTTCGACTTCGAGCAAACTCCGAGAAAAACCCTTCTTCCCCGACTACCATTAAAACACCCAGACACAATGTTCACGCATGCACCGTGCACACCGATCCGGTCATCTCCGACCATCGCTGCGACCTCCAACAAGTTGCCGATGTTCCCTTCTATCGTCACGAACACCTAGATCGTCGATCGACTCGGCTAAAAAAAATCGAACTACTCGAGCACTTGGAACCCAAAACTGATCGTCGAAAAATGTCTCGCGCCGCCACCTACGATCGCCTGAGGCCTCGCGATCACTACCAGACCTTCGCCACTCGCCTACACTTCTAATCCCCCACCAGCAATTAACTCTAGTGCACCCACGACATCGTAATGCCTTCGAGAACAGCGTCGACCAAATCTGGTTGTTAAACCTTACATCGCCGACGCTAGAGCACCACGGTGGTCTAGAAATCCACCTAATATTTTTCCTATGATCACCAGACAACCAGCTACCTTCAGCAATCAGCACGATGCTCCTCAACCTCCGATCATCGAGAAATCGATACAAACTCAATTTCCGTTCAACTTGAAAATTCCCACCAACCACAAACTTTAAAATCTTGATTTTATCATTAAAATTCATGGTTTTTAGATTCGAATCTGATTTCATAAGTGAAACTGGAAATTAACATAGTTGATTTACATGATATATTACCTTTTTAACTGTAATTCCATCTTTCAGTAAAACTATTTATTAAATGTACTTAATAATATTTTAAAAATTAAATCTGGTTATTACTAACAATTTTTCTTAAAGGATCCTAACCTAAAAGAGATCAGAGAAGGAGCAATGGATTTTGAATTGGGTTAGTCTGTTATCATCAAATAGAGGTTTGAATAAATATATACACAGACATGCACATGCTTTTCTTTTATATTTCTATATATGCAACAAATTAATTCATACATGCAATAATTTCACAACACTACTTCAAGCATGCTTCAAGATATAACACTGATTAGTTTTGGGAAAAAGAAGTTTACTTACAGATTTTTGGAACAGAGAAGCCTGGATAGTTGATTTTTTATCTGGAAATTGTATGAAAACTGGAAATGATAATCTTGCTTTGATCTGATCTGGTTCTTTAAGTTGAGTTGATCTGAACTTTGTTTTTGATTTTATTCTCTAGTTTGTTTCTTTAGTTTGTCTTAGGTTTTAGTTTTGAAATAAATTTGAAGATAGAAGAAGAAATTAAAGAGTAGAGATGTGTATATATAGCCTTGATTTTATTTTATTTGTTAAAAATAAAAGAAAATCAAAAATATGACACTTGTTATTATGTATGTTATCTTGGCTTACAAATGTTTAATGCATGTATTTTATGTCTTCTTATGTTTTTTTATATTTATAAATATACAAACTATATTTATTTTATGTAAAAACTTTGAAAGAAAGTATATTAAACCTTTTATTTATATTTATATAATTTTAAAGAAAACGATTAAAAATCTAACTATACATTAATAAATAAACACACATACACACACACATATATATATATATATATATATTAGGTTTTAAAATATAGAGTTTTTAAATCCAATTGATTTTTAAGATATTTATTTTTGAATTTCAAATCAAAATTCTATTTACAATATATATATATACACACATACACATAAACAAACACATATCTTATTTGTTTTCGAAAATTCAAATTAGTTCACAAATTAGTTCTAAAAATTATATTAATTACTAAATTAAATTTGGCTTAAACACGGGATCGTTACAAATTCTCCCCTTAAGAAAATTTCATCCTCGAAATTTGATAGATAGAGAGACAAACAAAGAACATATGAACACATAAAATGATAGAGAAACGGCTTATCAGATCAAGCCGAAATATCCGTTCTACATTTGGGATAGGACTTTTGCATTTTTTTTCAATTTTAGAATAAATCAGAATATCACCAACAAATATGTGAATGAACTTATTCATTACTTCATGAAATATTCGGGTCATCAGGTCTACGAAATATGCAGGGGCATTGGTTAGTACGAAGGGCATAACTAACCATTCGTAGAATATATCGGGACCCCTGAAAGTAGTCAAATGGATACAATCTTCCGAAATTCTCGGCTGGTGGAATCCTTGGGTTAGGTCCATCTTGGAAAGGATTTTAGCACCATGCAATTGATTGAACAGGTCGTTGATTCGGGGCAAATGAAATTTATTCTTAAGGATTAACTTATTAAGATCACGATAATCTACGTACAATCTAAAAGATCCATCGGACTTGGCTACAAATACTACAGTTGGACCCCAACTGGAATGACTAGGTCGTATAAATCCTTTCTCCAGTAAATCTTGGGTTTGCTTAACTAGCTCTATTCTTTCCTTTGGTGCCATCCTACGACTTGCATGCACAACTGGACGGGCATTGGGAGCCAAGTCGATCCTAAATTCGATTTCCCTATGCGAAAGTAAAGAGTTTTCTTCAAATACTCAGGAAATGCTCGAATAATAGGTATGGATTCCAAACTCGGGTCGGAATACCCTAAAGTATACATTAGCTTCTCCCTCTTCGGACTTGGATCCTCACAAGAAATCACAACAAAATTCCCAAGTTTGGTTTTGACCGAAATTGTTCTATTGATACAATCTAATTTAGCTTCATATTTTGTTAATCAATTCATTCCAAGTAAAATCTCAAATTGATTAAAGTCAAGAACGAAATGGCTGATAGGAAACTGATGACGAGAATACAAAATAGGAACTTTTCCACAACGTAAACAAAGATTCGCAGGGCCTCCTACAAGGTTCTTCACACAAATAGGTTCGTCTACGAATTCGATTTCAAAATTTAACTCTTCTACGGTTTGCTGGGAAATAAAACTATGTGTAGCTCCAGTGTCGAATAGAACTCTAACGATATATCATACATAAAAAGATTACCTTCAGAAAGTCCTTTACTTTATCAGCTCATGAGGTTGAAGGCTCATCCTTGATTGCATATAACATTGCTACTTGGGCCTGCTTTATTATCAGGCATTCTTTAACCATGTGTCCTAACTTATGGATATAGTAGCATTCCCTGGCTTCTTGTCCTGACTTCTTAGGTTGATCCTTCTTCCCTTGCTTCTCGGGCTTCTTGCAACTATTAGAGTAATGACCTTTCTCCAAACAGTTGAAATACGTAACATTCTTTGCCTTGTTCTCCTGAGTATCCTTCTTTTCTTTATCTTTCCAAGGCTTCTTTCCTCCAAACTTTCTCTTCTTCCAATTTGGATTACTTCCACTTCCTTTCTCTTCTAGAATCTCTTTTTTTATCTAAGGTGGCATATCTATATCTCATGTCTACCAAATCAGCAAAAGACTTCTTCACATGTCCTATCATCCTTTTATGAAACTTCTTGTTCATCCCTTTAATAAATCTCTCATTCTTCTTAAGAGGGGTATTGACCAATTCAGGTCCAAATTGGGATAACTCATTAAATTTATTTAAGTATTCTTCAAAAGATAGATTTCCTTGCTTCAAATCAGTAAACTCTTGACACATCCTGGAAATACCAACGAAAGACATATAACACTGCTCAAATACTTGCTTGAATCTATCCCATTTAAACTCATCCTCCGATTTGGCTAAAGTAATGGTCTCCCACCATACCAAAGCTTCTTCCTGGAGCTGCCAGGAAGCCATCAACCTCCTTTGATCATCATCCAATTTCAATCCTTTAAAAATCCTCTCACAAGATCGAATCTAAGCTTTCTCTTCTATTATAGTCTCTGTACCTTTGAATGGTTATCCTCCAAGTCTTGAGAAATTCTGATATAACTCTGCCAGATTTGGCGGGGGTTGGATGGGAAGAGTTGCTCCTTCCATTACTGTTGTTGCAGGGTCTCGACCATTTGTAGTGGTACTCCTCCTTCCCCTACCTCGTCCTCTTCTTACACTTATTCTCACTATCTATAAATGGTAAGAAAATTGACTTAGGCATACGTATAAGATGTCTTAGGGAAAATACTCATTCTAGGGAATTTCTAAACCTATCTATAATGAGTCACCTAATGTGTTATACTCCAAAGCTAAAGTTCTTACTCAACCTTCAGCTCTGATACCAAATGTGATGGTCCAACTTTCAACCTTCGAAAATCGGCATCCAATACATCACCCGTATTCAAATGTCGGAGATTCAAACGTTGGAGTCCGGTTCGCTGGAGTCATAACACATTAGATGATAACAACACAATGGAAAAAAATAACTTTCATTCATACACTATATGGATTACAACATTCTATAACAAGTGACCACCATCATCAGAGCCTATATATACTACACAACAGCAGAATACAACATAACAGTGGAAAAATAACATCAACATGGTCTTCCAAGAGAGTCCAACATACTGCATCTTCATTTCCAAAGCTCCAAAGTCCAAATCAAAAAGCTCAAAACCAAAAGCTTCCAAACTAAAGACTTCCATATCCACATCTACTTCCCAATGTAGCTCCTGAACCTGCCGATAACCTAACTCTAGGCTGCCCATATGGAAAATTAGGGGAACCTAGGGTTTAGCAAAGGGAATAATAAACTCCAAGTCAGTCATGAGACCGTTGTGAGAAACATAAAAAACAGTTATTTGTATAAAAAGAAATACGTTCATGATTTTGGAAAATGAAACTAACATAAGGTCTCCCAGCACACACTCAAATGCAATCGCACACATGGGGGAGGTTTCTCCTTATAGTAGTCAAACATGCTTGATACGCGAAAATCCTTTTTGATATTATTTTTAGTGCATAGTGTGAAAAAGCATTTTGCAAGTATAATACTAATCTTAGCCAGCATACATACCACTATAGTATGCCTACTATAGATACCATGTTAAATGGTAGGTTCTACAACTGAAATCGTAAAGGGCTCGTATTGTTTGGTTTGGATTTCCAACAAATGGCCAAGGCTAAGGAACTTCCTTTATCCGAATGGGTACGCCTCTGGAGGGACGTCCCATGAACCTAACCAGATTTCTACCAATATAAGTCTCGGTTATCTTTGTAACTAGGTAATTAACTGTACGAGTATGCCATCCCTCGGTCGTAACCGACCTTTACCGAGGCGCCTTAAATTTCAACAACCACATAAGTAAAATATTTGGGCTCCATACCATAATATCACTTTTTATCCAGAAGGAAATGCACATACTTTAGGGTTGCGAACCCCATAACCTTGCTGCATCCTTCTTGTTTCGACCATTTCCCGGGATGTGAGGTTCGATGAAGTCTCGTCCCATAAAGCTACGCTTTACACAAATGCCATGCTTCAATCAACCAATGCTCAACGCTTAGCATGCCACATTACCAAATTGGGAATATATCACTAATAACTATCAATGTGACGACCCAGAATTTTGAACAATGTAAATTGGAATATTAATCGATCTTAAATATTTGAAAGGTTAATTTTAACTTGAATTTCAAATATCACTATTTACTTGATAATTAAATTATTGAATTATATAATTTGAAATTGGGTAAAATGTTGAATATGGAGTTTTAAGCCTGTTAAAAATAATTTGAAGGCTTATAAAATTTATACCGATGATAGTGAAGATAATAGAATGGTTAAAATTTAGTTTGAAGGTGATTTGTTCAGTTTTAAAAATATATCGTTTAAATTGATGTTTAAAAAATAGCCTTCCGAGGCACAGTCTCGGAATTCGACGAAACCAGTTCCATTGGATCAGTAATAGTTAGATATTATCGGATTTCAATTTTCGTAGCGTTGTGGATTTACCGTTTGCTCATATGGGTAAGAAACGCGTTGAAATTAAAGTCGATAATTTAATATTTTAAAATGATTTAAAAAGCTAACTTCCTCATGCGATCAAATTATCCTCCGAAACACGTTCCCATTTTCCTTAAATCATGTTGCTTTCTCGTTCGAGAATAAAATAATATTAAAAAAAATCACCTCGTCCTTACCTTCTGAAGGAAGCCTCTAGCCTTCGTTATTTTAATCGAAACCTGCCTCGTTCTTTTACAAAGCATTCTGAAAATTCAAAAGAAAAGGGGGGGAAGCTAACGGCGAATCCCTATTTCCTTTTCCCCAAATCATCATATCAAATCGCAAAGGAGAGCTCGCGCTCACGTGCGCTGCGACAGGGGAGAGGGGTAGTCGTTCGATCTAGAACGACGAAGTTGAATCATCGATACTGGTGAGGGTCGAGAGCGAGTTTGGGCGGCGTCGATCGTACTCGCAAGAGGGTTCGTTGTAGTGGTAGCTTCGATTTTCGTGCTCGACTTTGGGTTGAGCTAGGGTTATCATTCGAGGCGATGGATCGCTGGTGATGTTGTCACGACTGTCCATGCGCGCGCGTGCTGAAGGTCTATTGCGAGGTGCGCACGAGGGAGGCTAGGACTTAAGGGTAGCCGAGCTTGCTAATTTGGATGGTGGCAGTAGAGGTGGTTCGCCGCCTATGGCGTTCGAGAGTGGGACATGGCCGAGGCAAGGTGGGGGCACAGACGACTTCGGTGAGGACGATGGAGGTTGTGCGATGGCAGAAGGTCGAAACGAAGGCAGTAAGGTAGGGATTCCATCTTTATTTAATTCAGTTAGACACGTCTTCAGATTGATACTAAAAGGAGGAAAAATAAGATTTTTACAGTAATGAAATTACTGTTTTTTGTTTACAATAATATATAGGATAATTTTTGTTGAAAGTAAATATTATTTTTCATTAGAAATTAGTAAGTATATATATGTATGTATAAGATTGTTAAAATAGAAATTTTAAATGTTGATAAATGGTATTTAAAATTTAATTTTGGAATCCATATAGATATTTTTAGTCCTAAAGAAAATAAGTATACATTTACATATCTTAGTTTACTAACTTATTTTAAATAATGGATTTAGTAATAAATTTGTCCAATTAACTTATTTAATTTATTTTAGTTACTAAAAAAAAGTATAAATTTTAGGAAGATTAGTTTTAAAATTTAATTATTAGTCTAAAAGTTAAATCATTGGTTAATTAAATTTATAAAAGTGGAATTAATAGTTCAATTTATTTCAAATATTAACGAATTATATAATGTTATTTAAGGTCAAAAATCGGGAAACCAAGGCAAGGTTGAAGTGGATTGCAAATTGAAAGCAAAGGTGAGTTAATCTCACTCTTTTGTATTTTTATTTAGTTTTAAATGGTTAAATTTAAATAATTGGTTGAATGATTGAATTGATTTGATGTGCACTGTACACTGATGATCTGGTAACTTTGGTTTTGGTTGGTTCTCGAGTTAATTGTTGGTTGACTCAAAGCATTTGGATTTTAAATTGTTTTAAACTTAAATCATAAATAAGAAAATGTTTTCATTTTAAAGTTAATAAGGGTTTAATGGTTTGTGATTCATTAAATTGGTAGGGTAATTAAAATGGATAATTAATTAATTCAACTAATTAATGATTTGGGTTAATTAATTAAGTTTAATTAATTTAGAATGATCATTGAGTGGTTTAATAAGTAATTACTTAATGTAATTAATAAAATATAATTACTTTGTGTAATTAATCAAGAGATTAATTAAGATAATTAATTAAGGAGTAATTAATTTATTTAATGAAGTAAATAAAAAGGTAGATAATTACAGGATGAGATTAATCAAGAGTGATTAATATGTGTGGATTAATTAATAATTAATTATTTAATGTAATTAAATTTGATTAGGATAAATTGAAATGTAAATGGGAAATCATTAATTTATATAATCAATGATGTAAATAAAGATTGATTAATTAAGATTAATAAATCAATACTAAGTGATTTATGAGAAATTGATTATTATAAGTAATTAAGGATTAATGTAGTTAATATAGTTAATTAATTTGTGAAGTAATTAAAGATTAATTATTGTTATTGGTTAAGAATTAATTAATCTGTATAATTAATTAAAGATAATTACTTGAATGTAATTGAAGGATAATTAATTCAGGATGATTAATTGAGATGGATAATTAAAGGATAATTAATTAATTGATTTGAATTTAATTAACGTCAAGTGAAGGAATTTAAGTAATTGAGGTTAGTAATTCAATTAGAATTAATTAAATTAATTTGGAAGTGGTCAAGTTTGCTTATGGATGATTGAATGGTATTGGATGCCTTGAATGAAACTTGAAGAGACCGGGGTCGGGTATTGGAAAATATCCGAAACCATTTCGAATTTTTATAGATTAATATATGATATCTATAGGCTGGAATGAAATGATTTAAGTGAATTGGACTATTTAATCTAATTTCGGTACTTGGAAAATTGATGTGTGAAATAAGTGATGTCTATAACAAATTGTGAATTTGTAAATTGATTCGAGTTACCTCGGGTTCTATATAAGTTGTATGTTTTATATTCAACGTTGGATGAGTTTACTCACGCTGGTTTTCAGCCTGACCCGGGTGTTACTTTGATGTAATGCTCGGGTCAGACCGAGTATTATAGATTTTCAGGTAAGGACGTTCTGGAGCTCAGGAGACGGGCTGGATGACAGGAACGTATGGAGAGTTCCCTCTGTATTATATTATTGAATATCTGAGACATGATGGTTGTGTATATCCAGTGACTGTATATATGTGTAACTCTGATGTATTAAAGATGTAATCGACATATATAGTATGTAAACTGTTATTATTTGATATTATATTTTGATCCGCTGCGAATGTGAGATGTTGATTGTTTTCTGTTTCTTCTTCTTCTTCTTCAATCTCTTTCTTCTTTTTCCTAACTATTTGGAATTTTCGGGATCGAAAATTCCGGGTCGTTACAGTTGGTATCAGAGCCGAAGGTTAAGCCAGACTTGGCTCTGTTAGGATTACTCATTAAGGATAGGGTCAAGGGTACCCTAGAATGAGTTGTGTGTGTGTGTGTGTGTGTGTGTATGAGAGCGTACTTGTTATTTATTTATATAAAGATTTTAAATGATTTTATATAAGCTTATATTTTAATATATAAAGCAATATTTTCTTCTAATAAATATTTAGGTGATTGGTTGTTAAATTATTGGAATTAAATTAAGAAGTAATATAATATAACCAAATTGAAATCTTGAATTGGGATTAAATGAAGTGGTAATATAAATACAACCAAATTAAAATTAAATTGATTGAAAATGAAATTCTAGAATTTAAGCTCAGAAATTAAATTGTTTAAAAACTTTAAACATGGTTTAAAAAGTTAAACCAACCTTTGAGAATTTAACTCGAATTCATATAATTCGAGATGGTTTAAAATTGAGATTGAAATTGAATTAGTTCAAAATTGAATTTGATTGGAATTAATTGGATTTTTGATCGAATATGTTTAAGTTTAAAAATTCAAATGGAAAATTTGAATTGGATTGAATTGAAATGATTTGAAATTGAAGTGGGTTCAATTGATATTAGTCCAAGTTGTTTGGAATAATTTGGAATTGTAATTAAAGTTGAATAGGTTTAAAATCAAGATTAATTCAACTTGAATTGGGGTTAAATCAATTTCAATAGAAGTTGAAGATTATTCAAATTAGAATCGAGTCAATTTAAATGGAAGTGGAAATTTAAATTGAATTGATGGGGAAGTGAACTGTTTTGACTCTGGACTATTTTCAATAATAATTGTTTTAATATAAACTTATTTTTTCCAAGCTATTTAATAAATACAACCTTTCTTTTTAAAGCCAAATTATTTTATATTTGTTTTAAAATTATTTTTGGAACTATTTAACAATTTTTCAACTGTTTTATAAATTAATTACTATTTTTCAACTATTTTATAAATTAATTACTATTTTATAACTATTTTGCAATTATCTAAAATTTCTGAAACTATTCAACTATTTTCCAACTATTTGACAATTAGTTAACTATTTTATAGCTATTTGGCAAACTAATAATTATTTTTCAACTACTGGTCTAATTTTTAAAATTTTCAAGCTATATACTAAATATAAACTAGTCGGAGTTCAAACTGTTAAATACCCAACCGAGGTAAGAATTGAAGTTATAATCCAAATGAGGATTAAGGAAAATGTGAATAAGTGAATAAATTCAAAGTGAGGATGAATAGAAAGAGAAATTGATTTAGTTGATAATCAATAAAGATAATTACGTAGGATGTACGTATATTATTCTATTCGCATAGTGATTTGATCCGGATTCGAGCATAGAATTTCGAGATAGTTATCGATCCGAGTTGGGATTTTTCACTCGATTTTCGACGGCGAGCCTGGATATGGATTGTTAATTGGTTCTGGATATTCACTATCATAGTTATGGCTATGCAAGGAAAATGACGGTCTCTGATCAAGAAACCAGATCTGTGTCCGTACTAGGAAGTCGGATGAACGATACTAGTTCGGAAGTGAAATTTGTGTGATCAAGTGAGCGATCAGATTGGTATAGCGTACGAATGATATGTAAACATCGTACGAATTTAAATGAAATTGATATCGGAAATTTGTGGATAAGAATGTGAAATGATTTCTTTTGAAATGGAAGTATATTTTGTGAAATATACAATGGATAAAAGTGAAAGTTGGATATTTTTATGATGATAAGTAAGATGGAAATAACTATATAAAAAAAGGGTAATCAAATTTGAATTTTTGATTTTGAATAAACAAAGTTATATACTTTGTTATATAAGATAAATCTCCCCTTATTGAATCTGTTGTCAAAATAAAAGGAATTTGAAAGTATTTGAAATATAAAAGGAGTTTATACAAGTTTGAAATGATCCAAAGTTTTTAATTTTTTTAATATATATATATATATATAAAGGATCTTATGAGGATTTTGGAAAAATGTTTTGGGTACCTTTGGATTTGGAAAGGCTTTTGATTTTTGGGTAAAATAAATATTGGATTTGGAAAGCCTAGTTTGAGAATTATCGATTTTGGGATAATCGATTTTGAGAAAAGGAGATTTATATGAGATTCATACTATGTATATGATTTGAAAGATACTATATGTGTATAGTATAAAAAGTTTTGATAATGGCTCTGGGGAAAAAGGCGCTCCCTTGAAATGAACTTCTCAGGAGTGCCACCGGGTGGTATTGCCTTGAACCCTAAGGGGGGGGGGGTTCTAAAGTTGATCCTGTGAGGAGTTCGAACAAAACTAGTTCCTGAGGATTATGAGTAGTGTGTAGCGGAAGTCGAGGGGCGTTGATGCCTACATAGGCATTTGGGTTATGCTGTGACGACAGTATAACTCGATGTCACTGCGATCTACTACAGACCATAGCGAAAGTCGTGCGTGCCACTGAGAGCCAACAGTCTGCGTTTGATTTTATATCAATAGACTGCGACCTATGGTAACATAGTGAAAGTCGTGTGTGCCGCTGAGAGCCAACGGTCTACGTTTGATTTTACATCGGTAGACTGCGACCTATGTAGAAGTGGAGAAGTTTCATTTCGACAGCGAAAATCGAGGGCGCTGATGCCTACAATTACATGGACTTTTGCTGCGATGGCAACGTAACCCTGGAATGTAACTGCGGTCTGTTGTGGGTTCTATGGCGTAATCGAGGGGCGCGGAGTGCCTACAGTTACATGGACTTTTGCTGCGATGGCAACGTAGCCCAGGATGTAACTGCGACCATAAATGGGGGTGATGATTTCCAGAGCATTCTCACCAAAGATATTTTCTCTATTTTCAAAATATTTTCTATATTTTCAATAAAATTATTTCCAAGTATTTTCACTGGATGTTGAAAACGGGTTTACCAAGTACTTATAGATTTTCAGTCCTATGCCTGATCAACGTATGACCGAATTTCTGTGAGAACAAGGATGGACTGGTTGAGACATCGAGTATAATAAGTATTTTTATTAAAAAAACTATTTTAATAGTATTATGTGAATTTAAAGGTATTTCTAAGATTTTAAAATAAAAGTGATGGAATTTTGGAAAATGAAAGAAAATCCAAACTGGAATTATGACAAAAATTTAGAACTCAGGAAAATTTAATGAAGTGATTTTTATAATAAAATCGAATATTTATTTAAAGGTTGGAAGTAAGCTAATTAGCTAAATAAATTTTTTGATAGAGTATGTTAATAAAATTTAACTCGGTTAAATAATAAATGGATAAAGTCGGATTTAATAAAAATAAATCAAAGTGTTAATTGGAATTGGGCTATCAGAATGAACTTAAGTTGTGAGGCATATTAATTTGAAGTAAAATTACTTAAGTCAATAAAAGCTTGGTCACGAGTAAGAATGGAAGACCATTAAATAAAAGTTTGGGTTAAATTTATTTGGAAAAAATGAATATTAAAATAAGCATCGAATGCTGTCAAGCTCAATGAAATAGTTTTAGAATGAAACCAATGCGGAGATGAAATGAAATACAAATGTATGGCTGGTGAATAGATTAGAAATGAAATGGAATTAAATACAGAATGAGCTAAAATTAATTTGAAGTAGCTATAAACTAAAATGGATACTCTATTAATCAAATATTGCCGAATTTACATAAAAATAGTTGTCGTTTGACGTAAACAAAAGTAATTAAAATTCTATGAGTTGATAGAGATTAAATAAATTGATTTTAGGATCAATTGAATTGAATATGAGCTTGTTTGGATCAAAAAAATAAATCGAATGTAAGGAATTGAGTTGTAAAACATTAAAATTGAATGAAATGGCATATGAATTGGTTGGAAGCAATTGAATTAGTTTTGAAATCATATAAATTGCTCGTGGAAGTTATTTAGAATGCATTTCTTTTAGAGTTGATGTGTGTAGTTGTTTAAGTAAGAGAAAGGTTATAAACTTCATATATATAGTGCTTACATGTTTAAATTGAGTAAGTACAGGTACCGGGAAGCCGTTTGGCTGGATTTGGTTGCGCTTATTGCTAAAATAATAAGCCGCTTGCTTAAAATGCTAAATAAATGTACGCCTACGCAATAAAAGTAGGAAATATGAACTGTTTTTATTTTTCCGACCGTGTGGGTCGATATATATATATATATTTATATCTCTTGTCAAATTGCAAAAGCTCCTCCGTACAAAGGAGAGTCTGCCAAAAGTTTTCGAAAATTTTGGGAGTTAGAAAATTTTTGGAAAATTTTTGTTAGCGATAAAACGATTTCAAATTGAAAATTGAAATAAATCAGTGAATGAAACTAATTTAAATAATGATATGAATCAGTTATAAATGGAAGATAAAATTCAATATTCAGAGTTGAAGATAAATTGAATTCATATGGAAATGGGAAAAACTAATTTGAATAGAAATAGATATGGAAAATTCTGTAAGGAAAGGTATAAAATGATTTTAAAAGCTATGATTGGATATTATTGCTAAGTAGGATATGCATGTATTATAAAGGGAAAGGAAAATTAGTTTTGATTTCAGAAGATAAATTTGAATTGCTCGACAAAAAGGTATGTGTTTAAATTTCTGTATGAAATTGATTGGGCTTTTGATCTAGCCACTTGGCTTTTTGTTTTCTTTTGAAATTTGGGGGCTCGTAGAGGCATTTTGTAGTTGTACCGAGCTAGCCGCGCAAAGGGGACGCTGGCAAAAATTTTCAAAAATTTAGAGAGTTGGAATTTTTTTGAGAAAGTTGCGATAATTTAAATTTGAATAAGTGGAGTAAATAATGTTGTTGGAAACCATGAAAGGTTTTGGAAAGTTGGTTGAAGTAATAGTGGGCCTTTAATAAAAGATATGTTATGGCAAGTCGATAAAACTGTTTGGTTTTGGGAAAATAGTAATTGTATTGAATTATTCTTCCTAATTAGTAATTTTGCGGACAAAATTCTTTTAAGGGGGGAGGAATGTGACGACCCAGAATTTTTAACAATGTAAATTGGAATATTAATTGATCTTAAATATTTTAAAGGTTAATTTTAACTTGAATTCCAAATACCACTATTTACTTGATAATTAAATTATTGAATTATATAATTTGGAATTGGGTGAAATGTTGAATATGGAGTTTTAAGCCTGTTAAAAATAATTTGAAGGCTTATAAAATTTATACCAATGATACTGAAGATAATAGAATGATTAAAATTTAATTTGAAGGTGATTTGTTTAGTTTTAAAAATATATCGTTTAAATTGATGTTCAAAAAATAGCCTTCCGAGGCACAGTCTCGGAATTCGACGAAACTTATTCCGTTGGATCCGTAATAGTTAGTTATTTTTCGGATTCAATTTTCGTAGCGTTTGGATTTACCATTTGCTCGTACGGGTAAGAAACGCGTTGAAATTAAAATCGATAATTTAATATTTTAAAACGATTTAAAAAGCTAACTTCCTCAAGCGATCAAATTAGCCTCCGAAACACGTTCCCATTTACCTTAAATCATGCTGCTTTCTCGTTTAAGAATAAAATAATAATAATAATAATAAATCACCTCGTCCTTACCTTTTGAAGGAAGCCTATAGCCTTGGTTATTTTAATCGAAACCTACCTCCTTCTTTTACAAAGCATTCTTAAATTTCAAAAGAAAGGGGGGGGGGGGAAGCTAACAGCGAATCCCTATTTCCTTTTCCCCAAATCATCATATCAAATCACGAAGGAGAGCTCGTGCTTGCATGCGCTGCGACAGGGGAGAGGGGTAGTCGTTCGATCTGGAATGACGAAGTTGAATCATTGATTATGGTGAGGGTCGAGAGTGAGTTTGGGCGGCGTCGATCGTACTCGCGGGAGGGTTCGTTTTAGTGGCAGCTTCGATTTTTGTGTTCGACTTTGGGTTGAGCTAGGGTTATCATTCGAGGAGATGGATCGTTGGTGATGTTGTCGCGACTGTCCACGCACGCGCGTGCTGAAGGTCTATTGCGAGGTGATGGTCGATGCGCACGAGGGAGGCTAGGACTTGAGGGAAGCCGAGCTCACTAATTTGGATGGTGGCAGTAGAGGTGGTTCGCCGCCTGTGGCGTTCGCGAGTGGGACATGGCCGAGGCAAGGTGGGGGCACAAGCGACTTCGCTGAGGACGATGGAGGTTGTGCGATGGTAGAAGCTCGAATCGAAGGCAGTAAGGTAGCGATTCCATCTTTATTTAATTCAATTAAACATGTCTTCAGATTGATAATAAAAGGAGGAAAAATAAGATTTTTACAGTAATGAAATTACTGTTTGTTGTTTACAGTAAAATATAGGATAATTTTGATTAAAAGTAAATATTATTTTTCATTAGAAATTAGTAAATATATATATATGTATATATAAGATTGTTAAAATAGAAATTTTAAATGTTAAAAAGGGTATTTAAAATTTAATTTTGGAACCCATATAGATATTTTTAGCCCTAAAGAAAATAAGTATACATTTACATATCTTAGTTTACTAACTTATTTTTAATAATGGATTTAGTAATAAAATTTTCCAATTTACTTATTTAATTTATTTTAGTTACTAAAAAAAATTATTTATTTTAGGAAGATTAGTTTTAAATTTTAGTTATTAGTCTAAAAGTTAAATCATTGGTTAATTAAATATATGAAAGGGGAATTAATAGTTCAATTTATTTCAAATATTAATGAATTATATAATGTTATTTAAGGTCAAAATTCGGGAAACCAAGGCAAGGTTAAAGTGGATTGCAAATTAAAAGCAAAGGTGAGTTAATCTCACTCTTTTGTATTTTTATTTAGATTTAAATGGTTAAATGGTTAAATTTAAATAATTGGTTGAATGATTGAATTGATTTGATGTGCACTGTACACTGATGATCTGGTAACTTTGGTTTTGGTTGGTTATCGAGTTAATTGTTGCTTGACTCGAAGAATTTGGATTTTCAATTGTTTTAAACTTAAATCATAAATAAGAAAATGTTTTCATTTTAAAGTTAATAAGGGTCTAATGATTTGTGATTCATTAAATTGGTAGGGTAATTAAAATGGATAATTAATTAATTCAATTAATTAATGATTTGGGTTAATTAATTAAGTTTAATTAATTTAGAATGATCATTGGGTGGTTTGATAAGTAATTACTTAATGTAATTAATAAAATATAATTACTTTGTGTAATTAATCAAGAGATTAATTAAGATAATTAATTAAGGAGTAATTAATTTATTTAATGAAGTAAATAAAACGGTAGATAATTACAGAATGAGATAAATCAAGAGTGATTAATATTTGTGGTTTAATTAATGATTAATTATTTAATGCTATTAAATTTGATTAGGGTAAATTGAAATGTAAATGGGAAATAATTCATTTATATAATCAATAACGCAATTAAAGATTGATTATTTAAGATTAATAAATCAATACTAAGTGATTTATGAGAAATTGATTATTATAAGTAATTAAGGATTAATGTAATTAATATAGTTAATTAATTTGTGAAGTAATTAAAGATTAATTATTGTTTTTGGTTAAGAATTAATTAATCTGTGTAATTAATTAAAGATAATTACTTGAATGTAATTGAAGGATAATTAATTCAGGATGATTAATTGAGATGGATAATTAAAGGATAATTAATTAACCGATTTGAAATTAATTGATGTCAAGTGAAGGAATTTAAGCGATTGAGGTTAGTAATTCAATTAGAATTAATTAAATTAATATGGAAGTGATCAAGTTTGCTTATGGATGATTGAACGGTATTGGATGCCTTGAATGAAACTCGAAGAGACCGGGGTCGGCTATTGGAAAATATCCGAAACCACTTCGAATTTTTATAGATTAATATATGATATCTATAGGCTAGAATGAAATGATTTAAGTGAATTGGACTATTTAATCTAATTTCGGTACTTGGAAAATTGATGTGTGAAATAAGTGATGTCTATAACAAATTGTGAATTTGTAAATTGATTCGAGTTACCCCTGGTTCTATATAAGTTGTATGTTTTATATTCCATGTTGGATGAGTTTACTCACGCTTGTTTCCAGCCTGACCTGGGTGTTACTTTGATGTAATGCTTGTGTCAGACCGAGTATTACAGATTTTCAGGTAAGGACGTTCTAGAGATCAGGAGACGGGCTGGATGACAGGAACGTATGGAGAGTTCCCTCTGTATTATATTGTTGTATTTCTGAGACATGATGGTTGCGTATATCGAGTGACTGTATATATGTGTAACTCTGATGTATTAAAGATGTAATCGACATATATAGTATCCTTTTGTAAACTGTTATTATTTGATATTATATTTTGATCCGCTACGAATGTGAGATGTTGATTGTTTTCCGTTTCTTCTTCAATCTCTTTCTTCTTTTTCGTAACTATCTGAAATTTTCGGGATCGAAAATTTCGGGTCGTTACAATCAACTACATAACCTCTAAGCTTGTACGTCTCAAAGAAGAGTGTTAAGCTAAGAGAATAAATACTCCGCCACCAAACAGAAATGTATTTCATAGAACCAGCTTTATATCTCAAAGTGTAATGTCAGACATACATCCATACAAGTCCATCCTGGGTCTGAATGGAACCGAAGGCACTTCGTCCAATTAAGAAAAGAAGTCCTTGCAAATCCGGATATCCCCAATCTCGTCTGGACTCCCCATCACATAGGGTAATCTCTATACCAGAGCAACTCGGTGCAGAGATAATCAACAGGCAGTCCTTTCGTTTTCAAAAATACCCGGTCTTCAACCACCGTCGTCAAATACAATTCCATTCCGTCGTTCATTACTCGGAATGGGTTTACGACTTAATGCCATTACCGGCCTTTCCGAATAATGAGCGCTTATTTAAAACATATGGATACATTCGGATCTTAGTTAAGTCACAACTTTTTAGCCCTTATTTCCCAAAAAACCTTTCCTTTTGAATGGTTTAAAAAAATTTCCATTTTTTAATCTTTTAAAAAAAAGATCCACCATTTATAATTAAATGCATAATATTATATTTACACAGCAATTCATCACAGAAAAATAACTTACATTTATCATAACTCAATCCAAAGCAATTCATATCACAGAATATTATAGATTAACATACTAGAGATATTAATCAATCCAAGCATTCAATATAATTTTTTTTGGCAAAGCCAGTGGGGTTGACTGGCCCCCTGCCAGTTTTATTGCAACACAATAAATGATTCAAAACAAGCTTTGAATCAAAGAGATACAGGGAAAACGTAGAAGTAATAGAAATACAAAAAATGAAAATCAGATCATTGTGCCGACTTGCTAATCATGTTAGCAGGGAATTGGCATGCTGACCTTCTCATATGCATGTGAATCCTTTCTCTCACTTCAGACCATAGAGCATTAATACTCTTTCTCTTATTATAAAAAACAATTGAATTTCTTTCATTCCAAATCACATCCATGTAGATTTTAATGCAAATAAACAATTCTCTGGATTTGATGGTCTTCCACTTTGTTGCCTTATAAATAATATTCCAGTTAATATTAGAGTTAGCAGTGGCAGCAGAGCAATGAATCTTACATGCAATTCTACCAACCAAATCATGAAGTTCAGGGCAATCAAAGAAAAGATGCTCACCAGTTTCAACATGTTGGTCACAAAAAACACATTCAGGGCAACAGCACATTCCATAATTGTTTAACAAACTTCTGGTCAGGAGAGCATTGCTAACTACCTTCCACAGCATAAGGTTTTCTCCCGATGAAGTGTCAGAAGTCCATAAAACAGCGTACCACTTGGCAGCTGGCAAGGCAGTGTTACATAGAAGGTGCTGATAAACCAGTTTAACACTATGTGTTTTCTTGTTCCATGACACAGTAGTGGAATGTTCATTGCTATAACTATTTTCTCTGAATAGTATTCCATAATTGCCTAACCACATGACTACTATTGTAGGGAAGAAGAATTCTACCATCAGCCAAAAAATCACCAACTTTAGCTTCACGGTTAACAGCAGACTGCACAATCAAAGCATGGTCAAACAACCTAGAAAGAATCATGCCTTTACTCACCCATGGTTCATCCTAAAAACTAATTGCAGTGCTAATGTGAACATGATAGTGAATCATGGGAAGAAAGACATCCCTGAGTTTCAGTATGTTCCTCCAAGCCCAACTACTGTCTTATGGAATACCCAACATCCAAAACTTCCCATGCTTAATGTTATGGTCCAAATCCAGTTAACCCAAAGACTGTCCTTTTTATTATCACATCATCAAAATGTTTACTGAAGGCAGCAGTGTTCCAGTTTTTTGCATTTAAAACTCCTAGCCCTCCCAACTTTAGAGAAGTCTCAAACTTTGTAAAAGAACAAGGCATAAGTTTCTTATTGTGCATACCACCAGTCCAGAAGAATCTTAACATGGTCAAACCTAACAAGTTGCAGAAGCTTACTAGGAAGAATAATAGAGCGTGCCCAATGGACCAAAGATGGTAACACTATAGATTTTATGAGAACTAGCCTACCACTTTGAGACATAGTCCTATTTTCCCATGCATTCATAACATTTGTAATCTTATTGTATAGGGGAAGACAATCTGCAATGGAAATTCTTTAATGATTAAGGGCAAACCAAGATACTTCATATCATTGTGCATACAGGAGAAACCACTGATATGATACAAACTAGTAGCATGAACTTCAGAGACCCCAGCAACAAGCATGGATGATTTGGAGTGGTTAATGGAGAGTCCAGTCATCAGGTAAAAGGACTGCAATGCATTTAATATTTTCAGTTAAGGAGGTAGCTTCAGGTTTAGTGAATATCAACACATCATCCGCAAACATAATGGAAGATATTTGTTGGTGTGAGCACTTGGGATGGTACTTAATAAGCTTTTGAGAGAATTTATTCTTAAGAATAACATTAAAGACTTCCATAACCAATAAAAATAAATAAGAGGAGATTGGATCCCCCTGCCTAATTCCTTTTTGACTTCCAAAGTAGCCAGTGGGTCTACCATTGACAATTACAGAGAAGGTAGGGGTGGAAATGCAAGTATATACCCATGATACAAAGATTTTAGGGAATCCCATCATAGCCATGATCCTTACAATAGACTCCCAGTGAATTGAATCATATGCTTTGGAAATATCAATTTTGATAGCTGCTGCTGGAGAGACATTACATTTGCCATAACCTTTCATCAGTTCTTGGGCAAGGGGAACATTGTCAAGAATATTCCTAGTAGGAATAAAAGCTGCTTGATTAAGTGACACTATCGAAGGCAGAACACAAACCAATCGTGAAGCAAGGATTTTAGAGATGCATTTGTACAAAACATTACAACACGAGATAGCCTGAATGAAGAAACTTTAGTAGGAAGGGAAACCTTAGGTATTAAGGCAAATGTTTGTTGAGTTGACTTCTTTAAGAAATTTACACTTATTAAAGAAGTTATGGATTGCTTGACAGAACTCATGCCCAAGCACTGTCCAAGTAGCAATGTAAAATGTTACATTAAGTCCATCAGGACCACCAGAGGAGCTTTGATTCATGGAGAAAAGAGCAGACTTAATTTCTTCATTTGAAACAGGTTTAAGTAAAGCATCAGATTCTATATGGGTAAGGCAAGGCAGAGGAAGGGAAGAGATTTGGTTGAGATCAGGAGAGAAACCAGTTGAGTTGCCAAGAATATTAGTAAAGTAATCAACAAAAGCTTTGTCCACAGAATCAGGAGTTGTGAAAATATTGCCTTGTTCATCCATAATGTTGAATATATTAATCATCCATATAATTAATCAAGCATTCAATATAATTAATCATCCATAAGCAAGATTAATTAATTACATAATTTTATAACCGATTTAATTTAAACCAAATAAATTAATTACTTATGAATTAATTACGTAACCCTGCTTAATTAACATTAATTAATTACAAACCATTTGTTATTATTTTAATTAATTAATGAAATTAATTAATCATCCTTAATTACTTATATTAATTAATTATTCTATAATTAATGTTTAATTACTCTTTAATCATTAATTAATTAACCTTTAATTATTAATTAATTAACCTTTAATTATTAATTAATTAATTAATTAATTATCCTTTAATTAATGTCATTAATTAATTAATCTTTAATTACTCAAGACCCTAATTAATTAAAGATAAACCCTTTATCTTAATTAATTACTTAATTACATTATTTAAATCTTATTAAATTAAATGCTTGAAATTAATTTATTCTTAACATAAAAAATCATTTGAGATCCTTTTGATTAATTACAGTTTAATACACTTACCTTAATCACTTCTTAATTACTTCATTTTATTTTGAGAACACTTAGGGATTTATTTAATAATTAACTAATATATAATTATTTCAAAAAATAATAATTTGAATTCAAAAAACACTTGATTTTAAGACTTAAAATTTGAAAACTTGTTTAATAACATTTGCTTAGGAACTTGGTTAACATTTGCTTTGGAAGCTTGGTTTAAAAACTTGTACATCTTCTTTTGTTTTTAAAAACTTGTTAAATCATTTTCTAAAATTAAGAAAACCCGAGCCAAACAACAAAAACCCCGAGTCAAACCTCGAGCAAAATTCACACATCTCTCACCTTCGAGACCAACCACGTTCGACTTCGAGCAAAACTCTGAGAAAAACCCTTATTTCCCGTCTACAACAAAAACACCCAGACACAACGTTCAGGCGTGCACCGTGCACACCGATCTGGTCATCTCCGACCATCGCTGCAACCTCCAACAAGTTGCCGATGTTCCCTTCAGTCGTCACGAACACCCAGATTGTTGATTGACTCGGCCAAACGAAATCGAACTACTCGAGCACTTGGAACCCAAAACTGATCGTCGAAAAACATCTCGTGCCGCCGCCTACGATCGCCTGAGGCCTCGCGATCACGACTAAACCTCCGCCACTCGCCTAGGCTTCTAATCCCCTACCTACGATCAACTCCGATGCACCCATGACATCGTAATGCCTTCGAGAACAGCATCGACCAAATCTGGTCGTTAAACCCTACATCGTCGATGCCAGGGCACCATGGTGGTCTAGAAATCCACCGTATATTTTTCCTATGATCACTAGACAACCAGCTACCTTCAGCAATGAGCACGATGCTCCTCCACCTTCGATCGTTGAGAAATCGACACAAACTCAATTTCCGTTCAATTCGAAAATTCCAATCAACGCAAATTTAAAAATCTTGATTTTATCATTAAAATTCATGGTTTTCATATTCGAATCTGATTTCATTAGTGAAACTGGAAATTAACATAGTTGATTTACCTGATATATTACCTTTTTCACTGTAATTCCATCTTCTAGTAAAACTATTTGTTAAATATACTTAATAATATTTTTAAAAATCAAATCTTGTTATTACTAATAATTTGTCTTGAAGGATCCTAACCTAAAAGAGATCGAAGAAGGAGCAATGGATTTTTGAACTGGGTTAGTCTGTTATCATCAAACAGAGGTTTGAATAAATATATACAAAGACATGCACAAACATTTCTTTTATATTTCTATATATGCAACAAATTAGTTCATACATGCAATAATTTCACAACACTACTACATGCATGCTTCAAGATATAACACTAATTAATTTTGGATAAAAGAAGTTTACTCACAGATTTTGGAACAGAGAAGCCTGGATAATTGATTTCTTTTTCTAGAAATCGTTTGAAAACTGAAAATGATAATCTTGCTTTGATCTGATCTGTTTCTTTATATTGAGTTGATCTGAACTTTGTTTTTGATTTTATTCTTTGGTTTGTTTCTTTAGTTTGTTTTAGTTTTTAGTTTTGAAATAAATTTGAAGATCGAAGAAGAAATGAAAGAGTAGAGATGTGTGTATATATATAGCCTTGATTTTATTTTATTTATTAAAAATAAAAGAAAATCAAAAATATGACACTTGTTATTATGCATGTTATCTTGGCTTACAAATGTTTAATGCATGTATTTTATGTCTTCTTATGTTTTTTGTATTTATAGATATACGAACTATATTTATTTTATGTAAAAACTTTAAAAGAAAGTATATTAAACCTTTCATTTATATTTATATAACTTTAAATAAAATGATTTAAAATCTAATTATACATTAATAAATAAACACACACACACACACACACACACACATATATATATATTAGTTTTTAAAATATAGAGTTTTTGAATCCAATTTTTTTAAGATATTTATTTTTGAATTTCAAATCAAAATTTTATTTACAATATATATATACACACATAAACAAACACATATCTTATTTTTTTGGAAAAATTCAAATTAGTTCACAAATTAATTCTAAAAATTATATTAATTACTAAATTAAATTTGGCTTAAAAACGAGATTGCTAATTAAAATCAAGCAGTTATATGAAATACATATTTTATTATATTTAAATTCAAATTCAAATTCAAATACTTAAATAATTAAATATTCAAATTTGAAGACCCAAAAATACAGATCGTTACATCTAGGTTCTTTTACGAACTGCATCGCGACATAATTATCATATACCAGTGTCTTAAGATTCTCAACATTTGGAATCACCCTTAACTTAGTTATAAATTTATGCATTTATTTATACATTTTGTATGGCAGTAGCCTTTGGTTGAATTAGCTACTACTTATTATTTGGAATAATTCCAACTTAAAGCATCTTAACTAGAGTTTAAACATGAAGTTAATATTCACATATTATAGTCGATAACACTTATGAAGTTCGAGTTCGAACAATCCTTTATAAGGAGTTGATTGTTTCTATAAACAATTCTCTAGTATTTATAAATACCGAAGAACACTCTAAACTACCATTTAGTGATCTTAATTTGGATTTGATATTTGCTTCATGCATCAAATACATAAGCAAGATACAATATTGTAGGCAATGTAATATACATGATAATTCCTATTGTCAGTACATAAGGGTTTCATCATACATACTCCATTTTAAACATTTTAAAATGGTGTCTTCATATATCGTTTGGGACATTCCCAACAACCTTTAAACTTACTATAAAAAATATATTTTACAAATCCACTATCGAGGATTGAACAACCAGACTGTTATCGGTTAACATAAGTATATCATTAACAATCAATAATATGTTGCCAACTTGTAATTTTAGATATATCATACACTATTTAATGTTCTTTCTTATGGAAACACACCTCCTCTGCATTTTGACTGTACATCAAACTATTCGCTATTTTTACCAAAATACTTATTTAATTTTAATGCTTATAGAGTGACACTTTTATATCATTTCTTGAATCATATCTAAAAACCCACAAACTCAATATAGCTCCTGCATACATCAAGACACTTTGGTTGTTATGTGCATACAGTCTATTCTAAATCATTATTTGGAATTTTCAGTTACAACACATATATACCAAAACATAAATTCATCCAAACTATAATTTTGTGAATCTAAATCATCTTGAGCATATTGGATGATGAATCTATTATGTTAATTTCAATAATTGAAAATTACGATTTTATTCTTATCAACGTTGCTCACTGTATTCTAACTACATTAATCTTTCTCTTAAAGATACATTTACGGCCGATGAGTCAAATTCCTTTGAGTACAACTATCAAATCACATTTTGGTAATGTACTTAGAATCCTTTCGGATTTCTACAGCATACCATATGGCAGAGTCAGTACTCTTAATGGTTTAATTGATTGCTGAGGTTTAACTATTCCCGACATTGATAAGAAATTAATAGTTTCTGTTCAATGTGTAAGATTATTTATTAGGCATTCTGATGCATAGTGTTCATTTAGGTTTGGTTAATTTAATGTCATTCCTTTTAATCATTTTTATCCTTGGATTATATCCAAATCCATTTATTACCAATAATTTCCAAAAGAAATTTCTTTACAGCAAAGTTGGTATTTCTTGATACAGAAGTTGTTTCTCAGTGCAACGAAATAGGTATTCTAAATATTTTATGAATTTCCTTATATTAAACTGTTTAGATTTTAGTTTACAAAATTTATGTTCGAAATATAAATTGGTCGTCCAATGACAATTATTCCCAACTCCTTTTGGGTTGATTTGTACAAGGTCCATTATTTACAATTATTATGTGTGCGGTCTTTCGCTTACACAGCCTGCCAACTCCTTGGCCTAGGATATGTTGGGTTTTCGTATAATCCCTTATCTTGTATGATTCTATAAACAATTCTTTAAATGAATTTAATTTTAACCTTGTGTACTATTCCTATATACATGCCTTACAGAAAGAGGTTAACTCAACTTTAGTTATAATTAATCATACATCATTTGACAAAGTTCAATTAGTCCTTATCTATACATCATTATATATCATAGGAAGAAGTGACTTTTGATATTGAATCTTTATTCATTTTTAGATATGTTCAGAACTCTTTCCAATATACTCACCTATTCAATCAAATTGAATCATTTGATTTTCTATAGCACATTATTTTATTTACTTTTATTTTATATTCTAAGAACTCATCATTAATATATGACATGTGTATCATATACACATGTTCATGTTTGTGATAATCCATCGGTGAATACAACAAAATATGTGAAATTGTTTTGAAACTTTCAATTGCATACATTTATATAAACATTGATCCGTAGAGTTCATCAACTCTTATAATAGTCTTATGTATATAATAGTCTTATGTACATCTATATATATCGATCCGTAGAGTTCATATTATGTAGGGTTAATTATTATATAATTTTTATAATTTAATTAACTCACATAATAGTCTTGTGTACATTGCATTTTAATTGAATATGTGCACCATAACATTTATGGTTACACGCACACACACACTTATATGTATTTTATTATTTGTTAATTAACTTATTTATATTAGATAAATTAATTAAATATTAATTTCGAATTTTTTTTATGTATACACATATGTACTTACGTCATCTTATATAATTCAGGATAATGTAGTATATATATATATTATACGTTTTTGTACTTTAATTAATTAACTATTTAATTGATTTATTTAATTTAGTAAATTATTAATAAATATTAAAATTTTGAAAATATGTTAATTATATTTTTCAAAGCACTTTTGAAAACTATATTATAATATTTATAATATACATTATTTTCAAAGTCAACTTTGAAAATCATATTATAACATTTATAATGTAATTCTTCTTTTAAATTTAGCTTTTAAATTTAAAATCTTATTTTAATTTCAAAACAATTTTAAAATTACATTATAAAATCTATAACGTATTTATAATGTAAATTTTCATTTTAATGTTCATAGCAATTTTGAAAATTAGCTCAAGGCCTTATTCAAATTAGGCCCTTTCTATTAAGGATAACCTTTGGGTTTACTTTACCTTTTAGACTAGGCTGATAGCTAGGGAGGTTGGGTACTTGGTTTTCTATACCCAAACTTAGATTTTACTTTACTAGACACCCTACTAAATTGATAATCTTAATTAGTTAGTCCCAACATGACTAATTTAGACCGCATAGACAATTTGGCTTTGATACCATTATTAGAACCAGGCCGTTCGAAAGCGGTGAAATTGGTATATTTCAAAAAAATTCCTATTTGGATCTATAGGGCCTATGAAGTCTATAGAGATTTTATATGAAATCAAAAAGGTGTTTTAAATAAAATATTTATTTTATTTAATTAATTTGAAAGAGTTTAAATCTAATACAAATTTAAATGTATAAGTGTATCAAATACACCTATACATTTAATAGTTACCCATTAAAGTTAATTTGAGAAGGAAACCTTCCGTTTCCTTCTCTAAAACCTATGCAATCAATTAAAGGAAGAATAAATTTAATTGGATAGAGAAACCTTTTATTTATCTCTCATTGATTAGATTAATGATTTATTAAATTTTAATGACGATCAATTTAAACATACGTGAAATGTGTGTAAATCCAAATATACTAATATATTGTGTAAGTTCAACATATAAGAAGTGTGCATAACTAATGTTTCCTTTATATGTGCCTTTGTTGTTCATAGTATAATTTAAAATACATACATGCATACATAAATACATACATACATACATACATATATACATAATAGAACGTAAATACAGATACATATACGTATACATATGCATATACATATACATATGCATATACATATGCATATACATATACATATGCATATACATACATGCGTATGAATATGTTAAAATTAAGTCTCACTACTTTACAAGTTTATATTTAAAAACAATAATTTTTAATATGATTTAAAGTTAGGAAGGATTTAAAACTAACATTATGATTTTATAGAAAAGTCCAGTTTATGAATCATAAGTTAAATTAGTATGCATACACATATACGAAATATTGTAAAATATGTTTTAAACCAAAAACAACATATGTATAAAATTTATAAAATCCAATACATGATTTAAAAATTAAAATAACAAAATAAAGTCTAACTTTAATTAAAAAGGAAATTAAAAGATTGGTGATTTTTATGCTTAAGTCCAACTGTAGTTATTTAATAATTTTCATTTTATTTAAACAACTTTCATAATATCCAATAAGAAAAAAAACTGTATTCAAAACAACTAACATAAAACATATATGTAAAATTTGCAAAGTGATTTCAAATAGGAAACATATGTCGTTTATTCATATTTGTATATGTAATCATTAATAGAATATCTCATTAATTAAAACTTAGGTTTCAATCAAAATTATTTTTTGAACCACATCTTTAAAAACAATAACAAAAACAGTTAGGACAGATCAGTCATATTTGCATTTGTTGCAAAGATTCAGATCTAAACTAAACAATGTGAACAATCAATTAAATGTGAAATCATATGGAATAGATATAAAAATGAAAAGATGAACAGGCAATAAATCAAACAATATCTTAAAATGGATTCAAATTAATATATCATGGCGAACATATAGCATTAATTAACATAAAGTAAAAGGGGAATCTAATCTATGTAACCGAATAGACACATATAAAGATGATATGAGATATATGTCAGGTCAAATTCATATGTATAAGGTGAATGATGAATAAATTAAATTAGAATTATTTCCTTAAGGTGTAGTCAAGAGAATGCACCTTGAATGACGAGATAGTTCTTAGATCTAAAAATCAACCTCCAGATGTTGCAAATATCAAGAGGTACAAACCACCATTTATTTTAATTTTATTTTGATTTTAATTTTTGTAGTTTTTCTTAAGCCTTAGAGACCATTATTTTGGCTAAAAAAGAAAAGGGAGAGTGAGAGAAAAAATGAATTGTCTATAGAAGGAATAATAAATGAAATGAAACAGATTTTGTTTTAACAGAAATAATGAAACCTTTCCAATTCCTCCCTTAAAATCTTTCCACTTTTATTTCTCATTAAATTTTAATCTAATCAAGTCAAATTCCACTTCTATACATGCATGTCCAGCGAAATGAAGTTCCTAGACAAGCCTTCCAAATTTCCAAATCCACTTAGTAATTAATTGATTTAAATTAAATTTAAATGTTTATCGATATCATGTATCGATATATGCATATATAACTTTTATAAATGCACTTTGTTACATAATATGGAATTAAAAAAATGAAAAGAAATTTAGTAACTAATATTGCATAAATATTAATTAATTTACAATGATTATAAATTAATTAAATCATGTGGTTTTCGAAGTATTCATCAGTACTATTGTGCAACTCAAAGGTGTAAATTGAGCCAGCGATTAATATCGAACAATTCAAATATTGACATTTACACATTACCTTAGCTAATGGTGTGATATTTTAGTTGAATTAATCACTTTCACATGTTTTTAGAAAATCCATTTTTACTTATTATATGTAGTGCTTGGTAGTAACGATGACTTACACCAATTCTCTTTGTCAATTTATATCTTATTAGGACTTATGGAATTTGGTTTTGGTCAAGATTCCAACATTGTCCACACTCGACTTTGTAAGTGCAAACATAAAATCCTTGGTTCAATAATAACAATTATTATTAACCATTTTTCTTGGCCAAGGACTTTGACTTTGAGTTAACTTAAGTTGACCCCATGATACTAACCCCATAAAACTAAGAAGACGAATTCTCTCTTGAATAATGTTTCACTTCCAATAATTCCACTCGACCCTACTATAGCCGTTCAATGGACTCCGTGCCATAACTTCACTATAATCAAAGTGGATTTTCCATATTGAAGCTCGATGGTATTCTCAAGTTGAGGAAATTGTGTAAAATTATTACATCGATATTTTCTATTTGACCTTAGTTATATTAAACAATAGAAAACTAACGAATGAGTACAATCCATTGTTATCTAATAACTATTAGTACGTAACTCCTTGGTGCCCTAACAGCCATGAGTAATAAACTGTCTAATGGTTGGAGAGCGTTATATGCTGTTGTCCCAATGGATGTATCAATATACAGTCTCGATACATCATAACTATGAATATCTAAAATGGTATGTTTATTTTTTTTGTGATAATCACTCTTGATTATAACACATTGTAACTACTATCACAAAACATACCATTTATGGATTTTCTATATTAGATGTACTTTTAATTAAATAAATAATTAATACAACACATTATATCAAATATATAATAGAACGAAAACACCTTTTATTTTGAACAAGAGTAGTTATCAAGTTTAATATATGTAGCAAATTATGTAATTTCTCCTAGGACGTATCCCTAACTTTTTTCCGTTCACTTGGTATTTGAAACATAAATAGTTATTTCAGAGAAATGATTATTCCCTCGGTACTAGTGCATTTGAATTAGGGAATAGAAATTCAAAGGAAATAGTTGATCTCTTAGTGGTAGCATATATTATTGTTTAGAAACCAATTTTACCTAACAATATGGATTTGAAAGAATCCATTGATTGAGCATATATATTTGTATATAACATAAGATAAAACTGAATATGATCTTAGTCGAGTAGTCAACCTAAGTTCAGTGTTGAGCATACCCCATGGGTGCAAGTAGGATAGTTAAGGTTGTGCATGGATTATATGTGTATGAGTTAGGAGATATAACGATGTTTTACCAGCCTTTTTGTAGTATATATAAGATAGATTTGTTTCACTCACCAAATTTATGTCTGACTCACTCCAGTTTACTTTTTAATTTATATCGCTAGTTTGATGGATCCTAATGGTGCGGTGAACACGGTGTCAAATAATTTATATTGTAAATATTGTATAAATTGTAAATATAATCTATAATGGTGTATTTCAACGTATTATAGAGTGGATTGGATTTGTTGTACGTATCTAATTTTGTAACTAGATCAGTGATTTGTAAATAAGATGTTTTATATTAAATATCGTTTCCTTCCAGTTGTGAGTTCAGAAAGTTAGTAGTTAGATTTTGTTTTGTTTACTTATTATCATATCACAACGACTTATTGTTTTCGGTCTTTGAGATGTTAACGTCAATTCGATTATTGAATCCGAGGGTCAAAAGGATGGGGTTTTATATTTGGTATTAGAGAAAAATTTACCTAAAGGACTAGGACGTATTGAGAGAGTGTAATTATATTTCTATAAATGTGATTACATATATTAATATAAAATTAAGTCAGGTATAGGTTAATATCTTGTTTACTATTCCAGTCTCATTTACTATCTATTGGGGAGTTGCTAATGTATCCCCATTTTCCAATAGGAGAATATGAGTACCTCGATGGAAACTGGAACAGAAAAAAATATTGGCGGGATCGATGCTAGAACTAGAAACGACACTGGAGTGGATGCTATCGATATTCCCGCGGTGAGCATTCGATCTTGGTTCCATCGATATATGCAAACGACGGCTCAAACAAGTATAGACTGCATAGAACCTGTAGCTGCAACCCTATGAGTGGTAAAGGTCTAGACACTACCTTATGTGAATTTCCTAAGGTTGTGTAGGGACTTCTCTAGTTTGGACCGTAGACCTTTTATGGGAATGGACCATATGCGACGACACGGGCTTGGTTTGACACATATGAGAAAGTTTTAAATCTTTTGGTTTTAAGTGATACTACTGTTAAACCAAAAAATGGATCAAAACCCAAGATTGAGTGTGAAAGCACCAGCCCTGTTTATCAAGGAAAATAAAATATAAAAAGCAATAGTAGATCGCAGATAAAGTACAGGAACAAGAGATTTTTATAGTGGTCTGGCAGTTAATGAAGCCTACGTCCACTTTATAACTTTCTATTTACTTGCTGTTGTTATAAGTGGAACCATATTACAATGTGATTGAATCTTCTAAGTTAGATCAAGTCACAAGTACAAGAGTTCACTGGAGAATCACAATGAACCCCTATATGACTGTTGGGTGGGAGGAGAAGAATGAAGAATAGTTTCTATAGATTTTCAGCTACCAGTCCGGATGATCCTATTTATGTTGCATGTAGGATTGTATTTATAGGGGTTGGAGAACTATTGGGATAGGCCGCTTTACCAGAGACCTAAACATGACAATACGAAAGTTCTCCAAAAGTTTTAATTGGTCCAACTTAATGTGATGGATCGCTAGCGATCCATGCAGTTAGAATATTCTTAGAAATTGTTTCACTTGGGTTGCGCTCATTGCCTTTTGTAGACGCTCTCTATATAATATGTTAACTAGTTGCCTTGTTTTGATGGTGATTCGTATACAGGCTGCATTAAACAATGACTGGAATTAGCTGAATGCTCACTTCATGAACTAGCTTGCTCGAAATATCATGAAACTTGGCAAACAACCCTAGGAAAGATATTGGATCATGATGCAAGAAGTTTGGAGGGTCCATGAGCAAGAATTATTGATTGCTAGTGATCCATAGACAATGGATTGTAAGCGATCCATCGCCTTAGCCTGTTTTGGCATCTTTCCTTTTGAGTCCTTCTTAGCTCCTTCTTCTGGTCATTTTTTTTTATTCTTGAGATGTTTTGACTTCCTTTGAATTCTATTGGGCTAAAAAATTGATTAGCAACTACATGACTTCCTGGCACCTCCAGGAAGGAGCAGCAAATTGGTGGGAAATTGTTACTACTAAGAATGATGAAGAGAATATTACGTGGGAAGATTTTAAAAGAAAGTTCAAAATCAAGTTTCTCTAAAGCAAAGAAAGGATTATCATTAGAGAGATTCATTCACTTGAAGTAGGATGTTATTGTTGTAGGTGAGTATATGAAACAATTTAAGGAGTTAGCTAGGTTGGGTTTGAATTGGTCAACAATCCATATAAGAAGGTCATGAAATTTGCAAAAAAGGATTAAACTCACCGCTTAAGAACTTAGCATTGAACTGGATTCCATATGAATTCATATCTGAAAGGTTAGTGGAGGCAGCACCACTGAATTCAACGATTAGGATGGAGAGAGGAACAATCTAAGAAAGAGGTGAACCGACAACAAGGAAAATGTAAGGGTGTGGATAGTTATGGAAAGCTAGAAAGGAGAAGGTGCAATTGATGTAGAAAGAAAGGACATGTAGTAAAGGATTATAGAGTTGAGCTTACTAAGATTAAGTGCTATAATGGCAACCAATCAATACACATGAAAAGAGACTGCTTGGGTTTACAAAAAGAAAATCGATTGTTAAGGCCTTTGCACTAGAAGCTGTTGTAAGTGCTAGCATACCACCATCATCTCGAAAGAAGGGAAACAAAATCGTCATTGATGGTAAGTTATTAGTTTGAAATTATGAAATGTTACTGTTAATTTTATACTTCAAAATCTCACATGGCGCGTAAGTCATTTAGTAGTGCTGTATGATGGATAATAACTGTAAATCGTAATAGTCCTCTGGCACACTTATGCATTGATATTATGGGGTATGTGTAACGACCAGCCTTTTTAGACGTTTTAAGCAGACACACACATCAAACTCAAACCATTCAAAAGGGCAGATTGTTATGGGGTAAATAAGAAAAGAGAAAAATAGAACAAATACAAAATCTCGTAGCGGAATGACAAAATATAATAATCAAATAATAGTTCATGAGGCTGTTTTATAAATACATTTGATTATTCTTTACCACACAAACATCAGAGTTACATAAACAGAAATAAGTAAATAAATGCAGCGGAACAACACGATGAAGTGGAATAAATATCACAAATAATGATAGTACAAATCTTCGTCTTCGTCCTCCAAAAATAAGATCTTCAACCCTGAAATGCTCAGGCTGACACAAGCGAATTGAAAAGACAAAACACTCGAGTCAGAACTAAAAGATCTTATGTAAGTTAAATCAATGATAAATATGAGTATGATGGCGTTAGAGATGTTTACGGGGTTTGACATCTTCTATCCAGTGTCTAACGTAAGTGCAGTAACTTAAGAGATGTTTGGGATTACCATCTCCTAAGGATCCGTTAAACTATCTACTATCTAGTACAATACGCTATTATAATAGTGTCTACAATAAAGTAAAGTATTAAAATAGCGTTACCCATATTCCCCTTAACACATTTTATATATTCCTGCAGTTTATACAGATACTGTAAGCCCCGCCAAACTGATGGGATACTCAGGGAGCACTCCATAGGTACGGTACAAAACAAACTCGTAGAAGGCGCTTTAGGGCATGTGAACACGACACTCGAGGCAATGCCAGGGTAGATATACCAATTGCATATCCGGACTGGGGGTAACGCATAGCAGCCACTACCGCCCACCTCATACACACTTCCAAATAAAAATCAAAGGATGGCCACCAAATCAATCACAAAGTAATAGAATGATATCGAAGAAATGTGCCCGATAGGAGGAATAACCTCACCTGGCCTGGCATGGCTCCTGTTTTAGTCACATCTAAGCTGACTCAAGGGAGTCAAGGTCATGTCGTACCTCATACAGAAATCGTTCATCAAACCATCCTACTTTATTTCTGGAATCTCAACCATGTACACAGTTGTTAAAGTGGTTTTCGGTATTGGCAGAGTGTATGACAATATCCGATCCCGGTCTCTATAAAAACCGATCGCTTATTACACACCGGATGGTTCTTTTATATTTTCAAACCATTTCATAATTGATACCAAAATATCATATTTAATTCAAACCATATCACTTTCGAAATTATACTCACTTTGAAATCATATCGTTTCCGAAATCATAATTTCTTTCAAGAATCATATTTCCAAATAAGTCAAATCCTTACTTTAAAATAATCATATTCAATTAACTATAACATCAAAATCCCAACCTTGGTTATAAAATCATTTGATCGTATTCACTTTCAAATCGAAGATTTAAGATATAAACATATCTGCTTTATTTAGTTGAAATTTAGAAAGATAGTTTAGATAGTTATAAGTAGTTTAAATATAAAATTAATAGTTAAATACTCTAAATAATTTAATATAGATTACAGAGATTTTTAAATTGATTCAAGATAGTTAAATAGATTTAAAATAGATTAAATATAATTAAAATAGATTAAATAGCTTTAAATAGATTAATTAGATTCAAAATAAATTAAATGGTTAAATTAGTTTAAAATAAATTAAATTGGTTTAAAATAGGTTAAAATAATTTATGTGGTTAATATAGGTTGAAATAGTTTAAAATTTTGAAATCTTAATAATTAGAAATTTTAAAATAATAGATTTTTAAAATATTATATTTAATATGAATTTGGAATTTATATAGATCTAAATATTTATTTTATTTTCAACATATTTGGACCATTTCGCATTCCCAAATCACAAAACCCAATTTCAATCTTTTAATCTAACTCTTAATAAATTTATTAAATTTTATTGCTTTCAAACCATTTTTGAAATATTAGTTTAAATTACTCAAATTCCAATATATTTGAAGTTATATTTCAAACAATTTCCATTGCAATTTCAATTTTAGTTCCTATAAACAATCCCTTTAGACCAATACAAATTTCAATATAAAACTTGATTTTCGATAATAATTCAATTTATATAAATCAAATTCTATTTGAAAATTTCATTTAACAGGATTCAAAAAAAAGGTTTTAAAATCATTTAATTTAACCAATTCGGTGTCCGTATATAATTCTCTACCCCAAGGTCAAGTGAAACAGATATTTATTATTTCAAACCACAATTTAAAATTTTATGGTTACATATCATTTCAAACCGCAATCTCGAATTAATATAAAAATCCATAGAATCGCTCGAGTCTTTCATTTCAACCCATAATGATTTGTCCCTAATCTATAGATCGTTCGGGTATGTATCATTTCAACCAATAGAGAACTTGTAGTTATAACAATATAAAATACAACCTCCAGTCATCCAATATCAACAATCAAACATCCATCAAACCATCATTCAATTCAACTAATCAATATCAACAATTAACTAATCATCAATGTAAAGCATTTGACTGGAAATTTAAATTCAATAATAAATTAAATAATAATTTAATTCAAATAATACAAATTAACAGGAATAGCAATTTAAATATATCAAAGAGCCATAAATAAATTCCTATCCACATCATAAATTTAATTTAACTAACAAAAGAAATTTTAAAAGTTGTAAGTGGGTTAAAACACTCACCTTTGAATTCAAATCGAATTAAAATCCCATTTTAGGGCCTAAATTCAAATGATCTCAGAAGTCGTCCAAACCAGCGTCAAAATGTCTGGAATTTCAAATCCCAACGGATCAAACCGCATGTAAATTGGACCTCGTATGTGAAAGTTATGTATATTAGAACGTTTCAAAACAAAATTAAAATATAAAAGAAAATGACATGTCAACCGTTAGATCCACGCGCTCCCCATGAAACCTAAGTTGCACATCAAAACGCGACCCATCAGAAAATGCAGTCGTCCATTCTTGGCCATCCACCGTGCCTTTTATCGACCACCATTCCATAATTGAACCTCAACATTGCAACTGCACACTCCAGCCACTCCACCAGGTGCCACGACAAACGCTCCGACCTCCCCACTACGCCTGTGCCGCCGCCTCCCATGAACCCTAATCGACTAATCAACGGCGATCTAGCCGTCAACCACAGCGACGAACCACCCAGATGAACTACACGCGACACTCTTTCCGCAGTGGTATCCTCCATTTGACGATCAATTGCCAATGATCAACCCTCGATGAACGAACGAAAATTATCCTTCAAATTCCGGACACATAGAAACCCATTTTGAGAACCTAACCGTAGAATTGACTTGCGCTCATTGAGAGCTTCAAATCGATATATAATATGATATAATTTGAGGAGTTTTAATTTTTTGATTTGGAATCGGATTTGAAATTGAAATGAAAATTTGTTTGTTTGCCATTGTTACGAGGAATTAAGAAGGAAATGTACATCTAGACAAAAGAACATAGGAAGTAGCTAGGGTTTATAACGTCATATTTATAGGCATATCAGAAAGAGAAATAAATGGATCGGATTTGATTTGAAAGTTGAGGGATGAACGATCCAAAAAGCCTGTTCTGTCTCCGGAACGAAAATGGGTCATCCCATATATCTAAATAGATGTTTTGAATATTTTTTAAACTCAATGGAACAGGTTTCAAGTCCCAAATCCATCATATGAAGAAGTTATGTTAAAATCATCTTATTTCAAATTGATTTCAATTAAATTAATTTCTACGCATTTCGAGTCCGTACTATCAAACGACAAGTCTGATCGCTACGAAACTGGAAATCTTCAAATAATCCACTGTTACGGATCCGATGAAATTGGTTTTGTTGGAATCCAAGTCAGTGGCCAAAGTGGCTATATTTCAAGTTAATTTAGTAAATTAATATTAAATTAACTAAATCACATTTTCAGTTCAGATTTAATAATTTACAATTTCTATCACTTTGGATTACTTTGTAATTTAAAATCCTCTATAAAAATTTCTATATCAATTTAATGTTGAATAATTCACCAATTACAATGTTTAATTTCAATTGCAATAAATTCAAAGATTATAAATTTAATTTCCAATAATGCCATAGAATTTGATTTCCACCTTGTTATTGAACCAATTATTACTCCAAGGATATAATTACATTAGTTTATATTTTATTACATTAATAATTTCCATTTTCATCTTGATTTCTATTAACGTAAAAGTTAATTTCCTATAATTTCAATAAATCCAATTATTATAATTTAAATTCCAATAAATTGACAAATCTCGATTTCCATTATTTTTATTCAACCAACTGTCATATTATAAATAATATTGACATTATTTCCAATTATTACCTTAATTTCATTAACGTAATTTTAAATTAGATTTATTGCAATTGATTTCCAATTTAAAATAATAGACTAAAAAAATAGGCAGCATATTATAATTGTTACCATTAACCTTTAATCACACTTATTAGTTTATTATTTACAACAAATGTTACAATTACTTACATAACATGGATTTTATTGAATTACCATTAATTGTATATTATTTAATTAATTGATCCAATATTCACATTTGTTTTCATACATTCACTTTATAACAAATATATAACATTTGAGTCATTTCAGTTGATTGGAATTTCAATCAGTTTATTAATAATTAACTTTAATTTACATTGTTACGTTTCATCTTAGTTATTATTTCATTAATAAATCCCAATATTTATTTACTTATTCTAATATTAAACTACCAAAATCTTATTAAATTAACTAATTTAAATTATCGAAAATTACGGGTCGTTACACTCTCCCCCACTCAAAACTTTTCGTTCTCTAAAAGGAGTAAGAAGGGAGAAGAAAGAATTGAGTAGTTGATATATCTTATTCAAAACATTTAAATTTATATTCAATTAATTTACATAATTAAATAATTTAAATAAAATACATCAATTTATAACAATTAAATCCTTTTATATTCAGGTTAATATAAGTTTGAAAACATTGCAGAAAATTTTCTAAGTCTGAAATTCACGAATTTTTTTGTCAAAGTCTCCTTTGTACGGAGAGGCTCGGGAGAAATAATAGTATCTATTATAACAATATATATCATATTTTTTCCAAAATAATATATCCCAATAGCGGGAAAAACAATATAATATCACTAGAAAACCGTAATCCGTGAACGTACCTATTTGTTGGGCAAATAACGCGTATTTTATGAAACCAAAAGAAGTAGAAATTGCTTCCATAACCTGTATTTCACTTAGATAATCCAAAAGAGTTAATAATTATATAAACGTGAAATATTTAAGTTGTTTCAGCTAATAGCAACAATCAATATAACATAACCTCAATCACTTGCAACCAAAAGCATACAATCATCAAAAGGAATCAATGAAATCAACCATCCATTCATAGCAAGCGAAACAAATGGTTTTGTTCGGGTTTAGACACTTTTATATCATATAGAATGACAAATAAACTATTAGGTATACCATACACTCAATAGTCTTAAATAAAACTCAATAGATTATTTGTACATTTAAACAATTAGAATTATCTTATCCCAAATAACCTATAAACCAAAACAATGAATGACTCCAAGCATTAATCAAATTCATTCTTATAAATTCTGTTTCATATTATTTATCTTTCTTTTAGTTTCATTCATACAACGACTATTTCATCCATTCATATACATTTATTTACATATGTTATTTACATTTTCTTACATGTGTTACTCATATATAATTATTTAAACATATGTAAATCAATTTTTATAGTACTATATAGGTTTCTTTATAAATGAATTATCATTCATTTATTAAATGCTTATTTTCATTTAATTTCATCCATTACTTACCAAAATTCATTTTCCTTTATTCATATAATGAAAATTTCTTTTCATTACTTACATAAGTTATTTTCATTCAGTTGTTTATAAAATACGTGATTTCATTATTTAAGTGTTTCATACATATCATTACAGTTTAGTTCACAATTATTATTTTCTATACTTAGTTTCTACTAGATATTAATATTCATTAGTGCATAAATTCATCCTCAAGTTTCTTACTTTTTAATTTACATTCATCCTTTCTTATATAATGTCATTGAATATAAAATCCGTTTTCTAAATTATTTCAACAATTTTTGAAGTTATTGTCATTTACTTTAATATGGTATTCATTTTTTTTTCATTTTAGTTATAAATAAAGTCAAAACTTTACTTAAGTTTATAACCATTTACTTACAATATTCACCTCTCTATTTCATTTTACTTAGTAACATCTTCATTATAGCTTAAGTCTATAAAAATTACAATATCAAGATTCTTATTTATGGAAGTAACTCTACTAGACACTTACATTACTTAAGTTTTACTTGTATAATATTCTATTAAATTTCCTATTCAACATTACAACTTCTAATATTTTGGTAAGTTATATATATATATATATATATATATATGTTTTCATAATGCAATTGAATGTTACACAAGTTTATCTTATTTTATTTTAGCAAAAAAATGTTCAATTATTACCATTTCTTGTTTTCGCATCCCTTGTTGTTTACAGGTTATAAATTTCAAATTTCTTGTATATTTCATTTATAACTTAGCATTTAATTCCTTATTTTTGTTTAGAAGTTCCAATAATTAAGATTTCGTTTCCTTATGATAATTGAAATCTCTAATTTATAGAAATTTAAGAACTAAATGCCGAGTTCCATTTTAAATTATTTAAAAAAATATACATATCATATCTTTTTTATATGTCAAATCATATTTAGAAATAAAATTTAATATTTATTTATCAAAACAAATGTGTAGCAACTACTACAGCGGCCTTCGCACTTTGAAACTTGAAAATGAACGTCGATGATGCGTGCACTCATCACCGAAATTATTTTCCAACGACAAAGAGGGGAGTACATAATTTATTTCCTTTTAAATTCATATTTTAAAACATTCCTTTCAATTCATCTTGAAATATTTATACCAGAAAGTATTTCTAAATAATATTATTATTATATTTCAAAATCGTTCGAAAGAAATTTTCAAAAAAATCTCGAAGTTTAAGTTCTAAATATTTTTTCAACTTATATTTATTTTATTTTATTTTTTTATTTTCAACCAATATTTATAAATTTCACTACTTTACAAACAAATATATTACAGCCAAATATATCATTTATAAAATTTATTATTTTATATGCAAAAATATAATAGGCAAAACTATTTCATTTACCAATATTTCAAAACAGTATTGTGTCGGTCTGTCCTATTAAGTGTTTAGAAATTCCTATCGATGTCATAGCGTCCTATGCACCGACCTGAATTTATAAATACAAAACGGAACAAATTAATACAATACAAAAACCCTTTTATAACACTAACAAATACGCTCTCTCATATATATACACTCAGTTACTCATTCTAGGATATTACTACCCTATTTCTAAAGAGTCCGACATTACAAAGCTAAGGTTATCACTATACCAAAGCTTTGGCACCAACTGTAACGACCTGTCTTTTTGGATATTTTAAGCAGATACACACGTCAAACTCAAACCATTCAAAAGGGAAGATTGTTATGGGGTGAAAAAGAAAAGAGAAAGAAATAAAACAAATACAGAATCTCGCAGCGGAATGACAAAATATAATAAACAAATAATAGTTCATGAAGCTGTTTTATAAATACATTTGATTATTCTTTACAATACAAACATTCGAGTTACATAAATAGGAATAAATAAATAAATATAGTGGAACAACATGATGAAGTGGAATAAATATCATATATAATAATAGTACAAATCTTCGTCCTCGTCCTCCAGAAATAAGGTCTTCAACCCTGAAATGCTCAGGCTGACCCGAGTGAATTAAAATGACAAACACTCGAGTCAGAACTAAAAGGTCTTATGTAAGTTAAATCAATGATAAATATGAGTGTGATGGCAACAGAGATCTTTATGGGGTTTGACATCTCCTATCCGGTGTCTAACGTGAGTGCAGTAACTTAAGAGATGTTCGGGATTACCATCTCCTACGGATCCATTAAACTTTCTACTATGTAGTACAATACGCTATTATAATAGTGTCTACAATAATGTAAAGCATTAAAATAGCGTTAAGGCATTACCCATATCCCCCTTAACACATTTTTATATAGTCCCGTAGTCTATAGAGATACTATAAGCCCTATCAAACTAATGGGATACTCATGGAGCACTCTATAGGTACGTTACAAAATAATTCGTAGAAGGTGCTCTAGGACATGTGAAGACAACACTCGAGGCAATGCCAGGGTAGATATACCAATTGCGTATCTGGACTGGTGATAACGCATAACAGCTACTACCGCCCACCTCAGACACACTTCCAAATCCAAATCAAAGGGTGGCCACCAAATCAATCATAAAGTAATAGAATGGTATCAAAGAAATGTGCCTGATAGGAGCAACGACCTCACTTGGCCCGGAGTGGCTCCTATTTTAGTCATATCTAAGCCGACTCATGGGAGTCAGGGTCACATCATACCTCATACAGAAATCATTCACAAAACCATCCTACTTATTTCTGGAATCTCCACCACGTACACAGTTGTTAAAGTGGTTTTCAGCATTGGTAGAGAGTATGACAATATCTGATATAGGTCTCTTTAACAACCACTCGCTTATTACGCACCAGATGGTTCTTTTGCATTTTAAACCATTTTATAATTGATATCAAAATATCATATTCAATTCAAACCATATCACTTTTGAAATTATACTCACTTTGAAGCCATTTCATTTTCAAAATCATAATTTCTTTCAAGAATCATAATTCCAAATAGTTCAAGTCCTTACTTCAAAATCATCATATTCAATAAATTATAACATTTAAATTCCAACCTAGGTTATAACATCATTTGACCATATTCACTTTCGTATCGAAGATTTAAGATATAAACACATATACTTTATTTAGTTGAAATTTAGAAAGATAGTGTAGATAGTTATAAGTAGCTTAAATCAAAAATTTAATAGTTAAAATACTCTAATTTTTTTTAATATAGATTATAGAGATTTTTAAATTGATTCAAGATAGTTAAATACATTTAAAATATATCAAATATAATTAAAATAGATTAAATAGTTTTAAAATAGATTAATTAGATTTAAAATAAATTAAATGGTTAAATTAGTTTAAATTAAATTGGTTTAAAATAGGTTAAAATAATTTGTATGGTTAATATAGGTTAAAATAGTTTAAAATTTTGAAATCTTTATAACTAGAAATTTTAAATAATAGATTTTTAAAATAATTTATATTAAATCTAAATTTGGAATTCATATAGATTTAACTATTTATTTTATTTCAACATATCTGGACCATTTCGCATTTCCAAATCACAAAACCCATTTTCAATCTTTTAATTCAAACTCTCAATAAAATTATTAAATTTTATATTGCTTTCAATCCATGTTTGAAATATCAATTTAAATTACTCAAATTCCAATATATTTCGAAGTTATATTTCAAACAATTTCCATAACTCAATTCCAATAAATTTCATTTGTATTTCAAAATTTAACTTAAAATTTCAATGTTAATTCCTTTAAACAATCCCTTTAAACCAATTCAAATTTCAACATAAAACTTGATTTTCGACAATAATTCAATTTATATAAATCAAATTCCATTTCAAAATATCATTTAATAGGATTAAAAAATAAGGATTTAAAATCATTTAATTTAACCAATCCGGCGTCCGTATATGATTCTCTACCCTAGGATCAAATGATATAGATATTTATCATTTCAATCCGCAATTTAAAATTTAATGGATATATATCATTTCGAACCGCAGTCCCAAACTAATATAAAATCCATAAAACCACTCGAGTCTATCATTTCAACCCATAATGATTATTCCCTAATCTATAAATCGTTCGAGCATGTATCATTTCAACCCATAGGGAACTTGCAGTTATAACAATATAAAATACAATCTCCAAACATCCAATATCAACAATCAAACATCCATCAAAACCATCATTCAATTCAACCAATTAATATCAACAATTAACTAATTATCAGTGATGGGCATTTAACTGGAAATTCAAATTCAATAACAAATTAAATAACCATTTAATTCAAACAACACAAATTAACAGGATTTGCAATTTAAATATATCACATAGCCATAAATAAATTCCTAACCATATCATAAATTTAATTTAACTAATATAAGAAAATTTTAAAAGGTGTGAGTGGGTTAAACACTCACCCTTGAATTTAAATTGAATTAAAATCCTATTTATGGCCCCTATTCAAGTGTTCTCAGAATTCGTCCAAACTAGTGTCAAAATGTTCGGAATTTCAATACGATCCTAGCGGATCAAACCACGTGTAAATTGGACCTCGTATGCGAAAGTTATGTATATTAGAATGTTTCAAAACAAAATTCAAATATAAAAGAAAATGACACGTCACCCGATAGATCCACACGCTCTTCACGAAACCCACAATTGCATAGCAAAACGTGACCCATTAGAACATGCAGCCACCAATGCTTTCCCATCCATCGTGCCTCCTATCGACCACCATTCCACGATCGGACCTCACCATCGCAACCCCGCCCTCCAACCGCTCCTCCAGGCACCGCGACGAACGCTCCGACCTCCCCAATACGCATGTGCCGCCACCTTCCGTGAACCCTAATCGACAAATAAACAGCATCTAACCGTCAACCACAGTTATGGACCACCTAGATGAACCACATGCGACACCCTCTCCGCAGTGGTATCCTCCATTCGACGATCAATCGCCGATGATCAACCTTCGATGAACGACCGAAAATTATTCTTTAAATTCCATACACACAAAAATTCAATTTGAAAAACTAACCATAGAATTGACTTGCGCTCGTCGAGTGCTTCAAACCGATATATAATATGGTATAGTTTGAGGAGTTTTAATTTTTTGATTTGGAATTTGATTTGAAATTGAAATGAGAATTTATTTGTCTGCCATTGGTATAAGGAGTTGAGAAGGAAATGTACGTACACAAAAAAGAACATAGGAAGTAGCTAGGGTTTATAACGGACTATTTATAAGCAGATCAAAAATAGAAATAACTGGATAAGATTTGATTTGAAAGTTGAACGATAAACGATCCAAAAAGCCATTTCTGTCTCCTGAACAAAAATGGGTCATCCCATATATCAAAATAGATGTTTTCCATATTTTTAAACCCAATGGAACAGGTTTCAAGTCCTAAATCCGTCGTATGAAGAAGTTAGGTTAAAATCATCTTATTTCAAATTGATTTCAGTTAAATTAATTTCTACACATTTCGAATGTGTACTATCAAACGACAAGTTCAATCGCTACGAAACTTGAAATCTTCCAATAATTCACCGTTATGGATCCGACGAAAGTAGTTTCATCGAAATACGAGTCAGTGGCCAAAGTGGCTATATTTCAAGTTAATTTAATAAATTAATATTAAATTAATTAAATCACATTTTCAATTCAAATTTAATAATTTACAATTTCTATCACTTTGGATTACTTAGTAATTTAAAATCCTTTATAATAAATTTCTATATCAATTTAATTTTGTATAATTCACCAATTACAACGTTTAATTTCAATTCCAATAAATTCAAAGAATATAAATGTAATTTCCAATAATGACATAGAATTTGATTTCCATCTTGTTGTTAAACCAATTATTACTTCAAGGATATAATTACATTAGTTTATATTTTATTGAATTAATAATTTCCATTTTCATCTTAATTTCTATTAACGTAAAATATAATTTCCTTTAATTTCAATAAATCCAATTATTATAATTTAAATTCCAATAAATTAACAAATCTTGATTTCCATTCTTTTTATTCAACCAATTGTCAAATTATGAATAACATTGACATTACTTCCAATTATTACCTTAATTTGCATTAACATAATTTTAAATAAGATTTATTGCAATTGATTTCCAATTTAATATAATAGACTAAATAAGTAGGTAACATATTATAATTGATACTATTTACTCTTAATCACACCAAGTTTATTATTTACAAACAAATGTTACAATTACTTACATAACACTTATTTTATTCAATTACTATTAATTATATATTATTTCATTAATTGATCCAATATTTACATTCGTTTTCTTACATTCACTTTATAACCAAGTTATAACATTTGAGTCATTTCAGTTGATTGGAATTTCATTCAGTTTATCAATAATTAAATTTAATTTACATTATTACGTTTCATCTTAGTTATTATTTCATTAATAAATCCCAATTTTTTTATTTCTTTCAATATTAAATTACCAACATCTTATTAAACTAACTAATTTAAATTATCGAAAATTACGGGACATTATAGTATGGGTTAAATTTTTTGAATGGGATTGAATAACTTGTTATAAGATAATATTGGATGATGCTGGTATGATTTGAACGAGGAGTACAGGACTGGGCACGATTTTCATTATACATCGTGATCTCGATAGTCATAAGATGACGGTTTCATGCCTGTCTTTGATGAAAGAGCCTCGCATACCTTCATTGGAGATTTTAATCCTCCTCCCATAATAAGTTAAACTTGGTAGGCCCATTGACATGTATTTTTGACATATGGTTATAGAATGATGATTGAGATTTTAATAGGAAGTTCATGAGTTGACAAATGAAACATAGATGATATTTTGGATTTAATTAGGATAATTTGAATTATTTTGGTTAAAACGTCACGTAGGGGAGACATTAACATACTAATAACTGTTTGGTTAAGACATATAGATGAAGAAGGTTGGAATGAAGAGATATTTGCTTGGTACTGAAAGACTTAAAGATATATTGGCGCCGACTCGAAAAGTTTGGTAGTAAAAGAGGGATAAGTGATATTATAGTTTCAATTCATTGGATCCCACTATCCAATTGATTGAAAACATTTTGAGATGTGAATGAGGATTTTTTTGAAGGGCCTAGAGTTTATTTTAGGATAGGGTCCCAGTGACCTAATGATCCCACTATGTGATATGACTCAATGATTGGTCCGTAGCATAGAAAATTCAAATAATTGACATTCGCATTCTTTTGTTCTGTGTCATTGCAGTAATAATCGAGGATGGAAGCGAATGATGTTTGGAATATTTTATTATTTGATATCATTGTAAAGGTAGATTATTTGAGTTGATCTAAGGATATGTGTCCTTGACCTGACGTTGCAGGTGACGTTACATCATTTATGTTATATGACTTGGATGGATGTTATTCCAAGTAAGTGATTTTTGTTGTATCGCTTAGATGTTGTTCACCAAGTAAGTGGTTGTTGTCTTATTGTATTTTTTTGGAGGTGATAGTTATATACTATTGATAGTTGAGTGATGCTTGAAACTACAAGTATATGGTTTAGATCGCGTGTGACATGAATTCGATGACATGTTCTTTATGCTAGGACATCATCGCTTCTTTCAATATTCCTAGATATTTTATGGCATAACATGTCACTACGATTAATTAGTATTTTATTTTATTTTATTTATATAGCGAGACTTCGTCCCTATTGCATTGTCTCGTCCATAGTATGAAAGAATAGCAAGCCGGTAAAGTGATATATGTGAAAAGATACCATTGATTGGTTATTATTAGAAAATGGTTTGAACTTTAATTTTGGTTGTAAAAGGCATTAAGCATGAACTTTCGATCTTAAAGGATATTCTAAATTAGGTTTGGTGTAAGGCTAAATGAGGACAAGTGTTTTGATATGTTGGATGATTACGCAAAAATACTTGGATATTGATGGATATTAAAAATCATATGAGTTTATATTATCATTGATGGAATGAAGTAATTGGAATTGAATGGAAAGATATGATTTGGCAAGAATAAAGAATTGATTAGAAACGTAAGCTTTTTTTGTAAAGAACGTTCCAAAATTGACTTTCAGCGAGAGTATTATGAGAAGTATTTTAAATGGTGTAGATAGAAGATTTAGGTAAAAGATTTCGATAAGGGATTTTGAGTTATAGAGACAAACCTAATTTAGGAAAACCGAAAAAAGATGTATTGGGTGCAACAACTGGGCGATTTTCGACCCTCGAAAATCGACACTAATACATTCACTGTATAGAATGTCAAGCAATCGAGTGCCAAAAATACTAGGTTGTTAGGTTTTAAGAAGAAAAGAGATAGAAAAAGAAACATATATAACAACAATACAGAATCTCACAATCGCAGCGGAACAAAATATAATATACAATAACAGCTTTTGATACAAAAGAAAAACGTAGCTATTAATATACGTACAAATTATCAAAGTACAATCATCAACATATAAATCTGGACAGTTAAATAACTTGTCCTCAAATGCTAAATATACAATGTACAATACACAACGGAATATAATCTAATACGTCTTCGCCATCCAGCTCGTCTCCTTAGCTCCAAAGCATCCTAACCTATCTGTAATACTCGGACTGACACGAGTATTACAGTAAAGTAACACCCGAGTCAAGCTGGACACCAGCGTGAGTAAACATACATAATTTGAATTACTAAAGTTATCAAAATCCTTTGAAAAACAAAGGTATCTCGTACAAACATGACGAGTTTTTATCTTGCGATAACCAGAACACTTTTATAGAAACTAGGGCGATATTATAATAGTGTCTAATAATAAATACTTAAAATAAAAAATCCGAAAATTGTTACATTGAATAAAACCTAGTATAGGATCTACAATCAAACCGTTAAGGTTCGTGGTGGTTACTCGGTCGAAGTGGTTTCGGATAACGTTGATATCTGATCCCGGTGTCTTCGAACCCAAACGATAAAGTTCTAAAAAAAGTCCAAGTCGTTTAAATAACAATTTCTCAATCAGGATGCTAATATTTACATGTGGAAATTCATTCCATATGTTTACTATATCATGTCCAGCCCATCGAAAATAATTTTCTTGTACTCATCACATTTTCGGAAATTCGGAATAGTAACCATTATAAGTCGATTTACTTACTAATAAAACGTGTTAACGTTTTGTCTTATTTAATTTGTTTAGCTACTTAATCACACGAAAATAGATAATTGAAAATAATATCTAAGAACCATATCAGTCAAATATAAATCATTAACTCAGCCAACAAATTTAAAATTAATATTAAATCACTTTTCAAATTCAAACAGGATGGGTTTCAATTAACCGAGTCAAATTATATTTTTAATCCTGATTTCTTGTCTATCAAAGAAATTAAATAAAATAACTTGTTGTTAAAATTTTAACTATTTGTTTGATAATTAATTAATTAGCATATAATTTATAATTAGGATGCTACTTCATTATTCATTAAAAAAATATTTAATTTTTCACATTGTAGAAAATCTTGGTACATTAGTATGGTGAAATACTCGGCCATAGGAGATCGATGCAAAAACTCCCGCATTGATTTGATTTAAAATGGAAGAGAACCATTGTTTATAAATTTAAAGGTTATTAAATATAAAAATAAATTTAATTTAATACACAAAACACCTGGCCCATACATTTGCAAACTCAACCGAAATGATTCTATCCCGTACCCCATGCTTCCCTTCTTCCTTCCAGTTCTTTCCTCCTCCCTTCTTTATTCACTCACCCCTCCATGCACCCAGTGTGTGCACATGCACGCTCACCTCTAGCCAAGTCCCACATCGCTGATCATTCCCACGAGTCGTCGCCAACCCCAACATCATGCCCACCACTTGAACCTCGGCAAAACTCTTTCATTCCAAAATTTGAACCTAAGACCAATCTTTGAAACATCACTGTGGCCTTCCCTCGCCTCGCCATGCCACCGTCGTACCCCATCCATCACCAAAATTCATCCACGAGTTCATCTTTGCATCCTCTTCCCTTTCCCCTTGATTGCATGCCTTTACGGGCCCCTCGCCACCACCATTTGCCCAAAACAAACACCACCAACAAACATGCCTAAACCCTAAAATCACCTCGACCGATCAACCCACTCAACAGAAAAATGCCAAACCATTTTTCTCGTACGCGCCACCCCTTGAACCTCCTCCACGACCAACCGTTGACCTCGAAATCGCTTCGATCGCCGGAATTTGGCGAAATACCTAATCCCGATCATCACTAAAATCCTCCATCCTCACTCCACTAAAAATCTTCATACTACCCTTAAAAATTTCGTTTTTCCACCACGAACACAATCGTATAATCCACTGATCAAATTACGTTGGCCAAATTTAAAATTAATATTAAATCACTTTATAAATTCAAAAGAGATGGATTTCAATTAACTAAGTCAAATTATATTTTTAACCCCGATTTCTTGTCTATCAAAGAAATAAAATAAAATAATTTGTTGTTAAAATTTTAACAATTCGTTTAATGATTAATTAATTAACATATAATTTATAATTAGGTCATTATTCCACTACTCGTTTAAAAAAAACATTTAATTTTTCACATTGTAGAAATTCTTGGTATATTAGTTAGGTGAAATACTCGGCTATAGGAGCTCGATGCAAAAACTCCCTGTAACGATCCAGAATTTCTGCCATTTGAAATTCGTATATTTAATTGATTTTAAATATTTGAAAGTTAAGTTTATAAACTGAATAACTTATAGTTGGAATATCTCGATTTAATTGGATAATTAAATTGTTAGTTTAATATTTGAAATTGTGTAAATAACAGAAAATTGAATTTAATGTGAATAAAAATGATTTGTAAAGTGATATTAAATTATATTTGAATTAGAATGATATTAGAGAACTTTTAAAATTGAATTAAAAGTCAAGTTGTAAAAATTGAATATTTTAATATTTAATTGACGATTGAAAATAGACATTTTTCAAACAGTCTCGGATTTCGACGAAACCAGTTTTATTAGATCCGTAATGTTATATTATTATAAAATTTCAAATTTCGTGTCAATCGGATTTACGGTTTGTCCGGGGCAAGCTAAAACGCGTAGAAATCGGTTTAAGTGAATTTTTAAATTTAAATAGTCGATTCAAAAACCTATCTTTCAAATACGATCGAATTGGCTTCCGATATATATACTCCATTGTGCTCAGAATAGGAGTAAAACATTATAAATGCCAGGAGGCACGCTTCGTTTCGAGTTCGGAATTTTTTTGGACGAATAGTGCGCGCGAATTTTTTATAAAAGGACATTAATTTTTCACATTTGCAGACCATTAGGGTTTCAAGCCCTAACCGCAACCAAACTATTCAATGGCCGAAAGGCAACATCGTTCTTCCACTAATTTCTTCCAATCCATCGATCTATTCCAAAAACCTTCAACTAACAAATTATAGAGGGCGATGAGAGCTTCAAATCTATATGGTGATGATCGTGATCGACGCTACATAGAGGGAGAAATCGAGCCGCGTTTGGCTGTAGTTCGTGCGCGTTTTTTCACGCAAGGACGCGACCGAGCTTCGCGTTATTCTCAGCGGTGATGGAGTCGGCGACGTGATTAGAGGTGGTGTCGTTCGATCATGGTGTAGGCAAGTGTAGTGGCTGCGGCGAGTAGGGTTTTGCGGCAGCTGGGATGGGTTTCACGGCTAGGGTTATTGCTCGGGGAAGAAAATGAAACTGCAGCCAGATTTTGTTGACAGGAAACGTGCGGCCAAGATTGCAAGTAGGGCTTTAAAATAAAAATAAATGTGAAATTAATTATATAAATTCGTGTGATGTTTAAAACGCTATAACTTTTTGATACGAGGTCCGTTTCGCAGGAAACGAATTGCGTCGGGTTCGTATTGACAAGCACTACGCGATAAAGCTAGTTTGGAGTTGATTGGAGCTAGTATGAATTTTGGGTAATATTAAACGTGCATTTAATTTTATTCGAAACAAAACACTACAACTGCTATTGGAACCATTGTGAGTATAACTCACTCTTTCTGTCTCATTGTTATTTTTATATAAGTGAGAATAAATATTATTTATGATGATTGATGATTGTTTGGACGATATATGATATATTGATTGTTATTTGGATATATTCCTGCCTAGTGGAGCAGATGACCATATACATTCTCGTGTATGAGCGGATGACCATTTGTACGCGCGTCTGCCTCGAAGCGAACATTGTACACATATTCTAATATGTATATTTGTTGCATGTGACAGGTTGGAGGGATCCAACTGGATTCCTCACTCGTATTAATTTATTTACAGATATTGTGATATATGCTGTTATCATATGATATTAGATGTTTTGGATGCCATGATTGTTGTATTTAGTGCTGTTGCAGCACTGGGACTATTTTGGAAACTTAAAAAATGTTAAAGTGATGATTTCCAAATTTAAAGGATTTTCAAGTAATTTTGAAAATATACGTTTTGTTGAATTTTGAAGTGTTAAAGGAATGGATTTATTTTTGAATAAATAAAAGTTATAATTTTTATGTAATAAAAATTATGATGTTTTGCGAAATAAAATTGAAATGTAATTTTTGAAATGTGAAGTTAACTATTTTGTAAAATAGTATAAATTGAGATTTTTGATTTATTATAAAAGGTTTATATATAAGATTTATAAAATGGATATTTTATAAATCAAAACAATGGAATTATAAAGAAGTTTTATATGTGTGAAAATGAAGTATAAAAGGATTTTATAAGCGAATAAGATTTACGAATTGTGAAATTATAAAATGAATGGATTTTGTAAAATGAATGAATTACAAGTTATTAACTTATAATTAAGCTTTTTTGGCATGTAAATGATATAAATGGAATTGGTTAATAAAAGGATTTTATATGCGGAAGTTTTATAAAAATATAAATGGATTTTATAAACATTGTTTTATAAATCCGAGATCAATTGAATTTGATAGAATAAATTATTACAGTTATTAGAGGAATTATATCCACGATTTTGGACAGTGGATAATCTTTTAATAAAAGTGCAATAGTAATAACTTTGATTAGGTATTAAATCCACGATTTGGATAGTGGATTTTACTTTAAAATAAAATGTGTAGAAGTATTGAATTTGGTGAACGAACTATATTCACGATTTTGGACAGTGAATAATCTTTTGAAATTAAGTAAATTATTTTCAAAAGAAAATGTTTTTGTATAGTATTGGGATTTATATCTATCTTATTATAGAATCCTTATACTATTGATTTTGGGTCGTAACGATGTTTTACGGAACATTCGTTTTGACCCAAATAAATGTGTTTAAAGAGAACGTTTTCCTTATAGAATAAAATATATACTTAATCGTGATTTAAGTATATGAAATATTTTCCAAGTGTTGAAAATAAATAGAATTCTGAATTACTTATTATTAAATAAGTATATGGAATTGTTTTCCATTGTTGAAATATTGAAATGATTTTGAGAATATATCTTTTTAAAAGATAAATTAAAGTGAATTTTTGGCAAATGATTTAATTAATGAAAGATTATAAAATGGCCTAGTGATTTTTATGGTGCTGAATATTTGCTTTTTTGTTCTGATAGTTAAATAATCGACTATCAAACTTAGCCAAAATTTTAGTTCCTCGACTTAATGTGGGAACTATTTAGTCGTACACTTAGTACGTAGCCTTCTGTGTTGGCTTGGTTATCGTTTGTGTTGAGGATGTTGATTCGTATAGTGTGGAGTATTACTCCAATCTATCGAGCTTCCTTCTTGGCTTGAAGGATAGCAAGTTGAAAGTTGGAGACGTGATAAGTTTATGAGACTTAGTTTCTGTGTGAAGTTGAGAAACGCTTTTGCGTTGTTGGTGCGAAGAGACCGGGATCGGTTTATCCAAAAACCACTTCGGACCAACGTATATGCGACGATTGTGCGGGTTGCTTGTGATGATATTGATATTCCGGAGTTTCATAGTGGGGGACTGCTTGTTGATCATTTAGGGTTAAAATCCCAATATACTGGTCTCTTCATTTTTGAAATATCCAATGCAAGGACTATTCGCTACTAATCCTAGGGATTTCCCGACAGGATGTGGTAGGAAAGTACCTTCGGTTTGTCCTGTTTCTGGACAATTTGTATGGATGTTTGTCTGACATTGCATTTCTATAGATTACGTACATTGGTTTTTACAAACGTACATCAGTGGTGGCGGAGAAGGCAACTTCTCTTAGCTTAACACCCTCCTTGAGACGTATGAGCTTAAGGGTTGTATTTTTATGGAAGGCAATTAGTAGTCAACGGAAATGGGTGTGTGGCATTCTAAGTGATGTGATATGTGATCGTGAAAGGTAATCGTTACCTCTAGCCTCATCAATCGAAAATGACCAAAACAGGGTTAGATGTAGCAGGGCTAAGTGGGTCGCTCCCATTAGGATATGATCATCCTCTTCGAGATATATCGTTGCACGCTATGACGTCATGTATCTGATTATTGTGGTTTGTATGCTAGAGGGCCCTCGGTAAAGGATGGTAATGACCGAAGGATGATATATTCGGTACCATCTAGTTATAGAGGTGGGTCGGTCTTGTGTTGGTAGAGGATCCTTTGTGATGTCGAGGTACACTCTTCTAGAGATTTACTGCCGGAAGGTAGTCCCTTCACCTGGTCATTTGTATGGAAATCCAAAACCCACTACGAGCTGTGATTTTGTGTGTAAAGGCGTAATGAATAGCCTCGAAATGCTATATGGGTAACTATTTCGACTATGATTAATATTATTTGTATACTAGAAACTAGTATAATATAACATGAATTTGATATGAAAGAAATGTTTTAGTTATCGTAAGGTAAAAACCTGTCTGTGTTTATTTGTGGACTTGTCTTACGAGATACTTTTGTTTTGATAAAGGAAAAGTTTGGTAATTTAATAAATTCATTTGAGTGTGTTTCTCCTGCTGGTATACCAGACTGATCCGGATGTTCTTCCCTTTCAATGCTTGGGTCAGACCGAGTATATTTACAGGTTCAGATTTGGTGCTTTTGGAACTTCAGAAGGAGAGCGGTAGATCTTCATTTTCGTATATGCGTATCTATTTTGATTATTAGTTATCCGTTGTGCTTAGTTGTTGTTATTATCGGCATTTGTAAGGACATGTCATTATAACTATTCAAGCTGATAACTGTTGATTGATTGTTGACTGTGATTTATGTATGTATATATACAATTTCTATTTTGTAAAGATAATTGATATGATATTATATATTTTCAGCTGCGATGTGAGATTCTGTATTGTTCTATTTGGTTCTATTGTAACGACCCAGAATTTTAATTTATTAAAATTTGAATACTTAATTAATTTTAAATATTAATAAGTGAAATTATAAGTCAAATAAATTTTTATTTGAATAATTGGATTTAATTGGATAATTAAATCGATAATTTAATACGTTAAATTATGGAAATAATTGAAAATTGAGTTAAATATGATTGAAAATGATTTGTAGAATTTTATTTTATCATATTGAAGTTAGAATGATATTTTAGAACTTTTAAAATTGAATTAAAAGTTAATTTGTGAAAATTGAATATTTTAATATTTAAATCGACTAGTGAAATTAGCCAATTTTTGAACAGTCTCAGAATTGAACGAAACCAGTTCCATTGGATCCGTAATAGTTAGTTATTACTGGATTTCAATTTTCGTGTCAATCGGAGTTATCGTTCGATCGTGGCAGCTCGAAACGCATCGAATTATTTTTAATATTAATTTGGCGAGTTAAAATAGCCATTTTTCAAAAAGTCTCGGATTTCGACGAAACTAGTTTCATCGGATCCGTAATGTGATATTATTGAAAGGTTTCAAATTTCGTGTCAATTGGATTTACCGTTTGTCCGGTACAAATTAAAACGCCTAGAAAATCGTTTAAATCGATTTAATTTAAATTGAACGTTTATAGCCATAACTTGCACAGATGCCCGAATTAGCTTCCAAAACCTGTTCCATTGTGTCCGGAACGCGGGGTAAACCCTAGAAACGCTGGTTACGGTGCGTAAATCGGAGTTCGGAATTTCCGGGTGAATAGTGTTCGATTTTTTCCTATAAATAGCCCACCATTCTAAAAAAAATAAAAAAAAAGAAACCTAACCCTAATTATAAACGCAGCCGCCACCCTAGCAAACAACGGCCGAAATCATCCCAACTTCTCCCTCCATTTTCTCAAAATCCATGCATCGAATCGAATAACTTCCTAAATGAAAGATGTAGAGCATGAAGAGAACTACAAGATCAACGGTTAAGATGTGGATTGGAGCTATAAATTGGAAGATATGGGGGGCCGTTTGCGGCAACTTGCACACGCATTTCAATGAAGAGGAGGGGGCCGAGCTTCAGGTGGTTGGGGCCGAGCAAGGAGTTGGTGAGGGCTACGCAATGGAGCAATCTGATCGAGTTGCAAGTGAACGTGGAGGCGGCATTTACTAACCCTAATTGAGATATTGGGTTCGGCCTTGTGCCTGTAAACGTGATGAAGAAGATGGAAGGGGGGTGCGGTCCTGATTTGTTGAAGTTGGATCTAACGGTGGTGATAAGTTAGGTTTAAAAATTTATAAAATTATGTTGTATTTGTTTATATAAATTCGAGCAAACTTCAAAAATGTATATCTTTTTCATACGAGGTCGAAAACGCGCGAAACCAGTTGCGTTGGAATGGTATGGACGAGCACTACGCTATGGAATTGGACTGGAGTCGTTTGGAGTTAGTGAAAATTTCATGTAAAATTAAACGTCCGTTTAATTTTATTCGAAATAAATCGCTAAAACGAAATTGAAATCAAGGTGAGAACTTCTCACTCAATCGAATCAGTTTCGATTTTATTTTAAATAGTTAGATTTAAAATATTTGAATGCATGTTTGAATGATGATTGATATCTATTGATTGTTAAAATAGACATTATACGCCGTTAGTAAGCGGATGTTATTTAAAATATTTGAATGCATGTTTGAATGATGATTGATATCTATTGATTGTTAAAATAGACATTATACGCCGTTAGTAAGCGGATGTTATTTATTAAAAACATATACCGCGAATATTTCATAAACAGTGAAATTGGTATTATATATAATAGCAATATATATATATTGGCATATGTATATATTGGAGTTGTTGATTTCCCGCATTTTTTGTTTAGCGGATGAGACCCTATTGCGCCGTTATTAAGCGGATAATATTTAAATCCCATATACCGCGATAATTTCGTACTGGAGCGAAATTGGTATTGTGCTAATGTTTGTGGATGCAGGAAAACAGGTTGGAGGGATCCAACTGGATTCCTCAATAGTATTTATTTGATTATGTATATTTTGATATTCGTTGATTATCATATCGATATATGATATCGTTGTTGTCGTGATTGACTATTTGGTGTGTAGCATCACTAGACCAAATTTGGAACTTTAAAATGATTTTTAAAGCGATTTTTGAAAATATACTGTATGTTTGGAAATTGATCCATTTTAAATAAATAAACGTTATAATTTTTAAAGTTATAAAAATTATGATTTTTGAGAAAAATAGTTAAAAAACTGATTTTTGAAAATATGATGCTAATGATTTTATAAAATAGTTTAATCGGAATTTTAGAATTTATTGTGAAAAGTTTAAATATAGGATTTATAAAATTTAATTATTTTATGAATCAAAATGGTGAAATAATAAAGGAATTTAAAGACGTTTAAAGAATAATATAAATTGATTTATATTAAGAGATTTATAAATGGATATTTATAAATTGAAATATTGACATTATAAAACGAGTTTTTATATGTGTTTGAATGAAGTGAAAATGAATTTTGTAAATGAATGGAATTTATAAAATTAAAAATGGTGAAGTTATAAATGAAATTTATAAATAGTAAGATTTATAAATTTTATAAAGTTATTAAAAGAATAGTTTTGAATAAATCATTGAATCTTATAAGTTATAGGATTTATAATTATGAAGTTCCAAGGAACGGTTTTTTTGTAAACGAATGAATTATAAGTATTTAACTTATAATATGAATCTTTAGTATATCATTGAGATATGAATTGAGATAGGTTAATAAAGGAATTTATAAAAGGAGTAGATATAAAATAAATAGAAATAGAATTTATAAACATTGTTTTATAAATTCGCAATGACTTATTTTGATAAGTAAATTGTTGAAACCTATTTATGGAGTTATATTCACATTTTGACTGTGAATAATCCTTTGAAATAAAATGAATAAAAGGATGAAATTTATTAACGTAGTATATTTACGTTTTTGAATAGTGAATAATATGTTAAAGAAAATGTTTAGAATGTGATATTTTAAATTGAATTAAAATGATCTAACAATGTTTTAAAATGTGTTGAGATTTGAAATCATAGATTTCAACATTTATTGTTGAAATAGACGTTTTCGAGAAATAAAAGGAAATAGTGGACTATAACACTGTTGTTATAGTAAATGATTTCCGGAAGGAAATGTTTTGTATAGTATTGGGATTTATATATCTATTTTAATTTCGAATCCCTATACTAGTGATTTTGGGTTGTCGTAACAATGCTTACGCAACATTCGTTTTGGCCCAAATAAATATGTTAAGAGAATGATTTCCTTAAAGAATGAAATATATACTTAATCTCGATTTAAGTATATTGAGTATTTTCTAAGTATTGAAAATAAGTAAAATTTGTGAATTACTTATGAATAAATAAGTATGGAAATGTTTTCCAATATAAGGTGAATATTAGAGAATTTATCTTTTTGAAGATAAATTGAAATGAATAATTGAAATCGTATATGCATGAATATTTTGAAATATAAATTCATTATGGAATTTATAAATGAAAAGAAGAATTTGTTTAAAAATAAATATTGATTTATTTTTGAAGTATTGAAAATAATATATCTTGTAAAGATATTTTGGAAAATAAATAATTTGGAAAATTATTTGGAATCTGGTGATGTTGTGCATATCCATTGATAGTTCAATAACCGACTATCAATATTTCCCTTTGAATGGGTATTTGATGTGATTTGTTTGAATTTGAATGCCACACTTATTTTTGAATAAGCGCCCACTATTCGGGTTAACTGGGAAAGGACCATGGGGTCGTATAACCCATTCCGAATATGTGATACGTCGTTATGAATCGCATTGAAGATCGGTGTTGAAGACCCGGTATTTGCGAGAGCGATAGGATGACCTGTCGATTGTCTCTGCACTGAGTTGCAACGGTATAGAGACTCCCTAAGTGATGGGAAATCCGATCAGGATTGTGAATATCCGGATTGCAAGGACTTCTTTGTAAGTGCCTTCGGTTTTGTTCGAGCCCGGAACAGACTTGTATGGATTGTATGTCTGACATTACAAATTGAGATATAAAGCCGATTTCATTCAAATATATTTCTGTTGGTGCCGGAGAATTTATTCTTTTAGCTTAACACCCTTCTCTGGGACGTACGAGCTCAGAGGTTATGTAGTTGAAGGTTATCAGCGATATATTCCCAATTTGGTAATGTGACATGCTGAGTGTAGCTGTAAATGATCATTGTGTTGATTATTTGTGATAGGATCATTTATTTGATCGTCTATCTTGGTGATCATTTCTATGATCATTTGTTGACCCAAAGCATGGCTTTTGTATAAAGTATGTTTTTGTGGACGTGACTTCGTCGAGCCTCACACCCCGTGAATGGTCAAAACAGGAAAGATGCGGCAAGTTTATGAGGGGTAGCGCCCTTTAGGATATGTGCATTTCCTTCTGGAAAAGGGTGGTATCATGGTATGGAGCCCAGATACTTACTCATGTTGAAAACACTTTGTTATGATTGTGTGAATTGATTACGAGCGCTCGGTTGAAAGGTCCCAAAGGACCAGGGGATGGCATATTCGGTCAGTTGTTACTCAGTTAGGGGTAACCCGGCCTTGTGTTGGTAGAGATCCGGTTTGGTTCTCGGGGATGTCCATCCAGAGGCATTCTCATGTGGCAATGGGAAGTTCCTTGGCCTGATCATTCGTTGGAAATCCAAAGAAACAATACGAGACTTGTACGGTTTTAGTTGTATAACCTGCTATGGAATGTGCCGGTAACCTGCTATTGAACATAGTTAGCTATAGTAGGCATAGTTCGAAATGTCTATGCTGGATAAGATTTATATTCTACTTTCGAAATGAATTTTTTTCTTACACTATGCACTAATAATAATATCAAATGTTCTTTTAAATGCGTATCAAGCATCTTTGACTATCATAAGGAGAAATCTCCTCCGATTCTGCGTTTGCATTGTGTGTGTGTGCGGGAGGCCTTATGGTAGTCTCATTTTTAAAAGCATTGCGAATTGACTTTAAAAATATTCCTCTATTTTGATTTTAAAGATAAATAAACTATTTTGAGTTCTCACACCAGTCACATGACTGACTTGGAGTTTATTGTTTTCCTTCCTAAACTCTGGGTGCCCACCAATTTCCACACGGGCAGTCAAGAGTTAAGGTTTATCAGGATATTCTGGAATTGCTGGAGGCAAGCTGGATGGCATGGCGTATTACTAGTTATATAGTATTTCTTTTCCGCTGCACTGTTTGTTGTTGTATGATGTTGTACACTCTGATGATATGATGTAATGTAATATGATGAAATGTAATAACTGATATAGTTCTTTGTTTAAAGATTATTCATTTATTATTATATGTTGTTCCGCTGCGAATTGTGAGATTCTGTTGTTGTTCTTTGTTGTTTCCTTTCTGTCCGTTCTATTTTCTATCTATTCTCTCCTATGTTCTTTCCTCTCTATTTTCTACCTTCTTATCTCTTCTTCTTTCTTTTTCTTTTCTTAAATTTTTTCTTAAACCCATAACTATTCGGTTTTTTCGGCAACGAAAAATCGCGTGCGTTACATCTATCTTCTCTCTTTCTTCTCTTATCTTCTCTTCTCCTCTCTTCTTTTCTTTCTCTTGACTTTCCGTCAGTTTGTGCTTTTTGGTTCGTACATGTGTGGATTATTGTCGATTCAAAGGTTACGGATTTGCGGGTCGTCAAACTCCCGCATTGATTTGATTTAAAATGGAAGAGAACCATTGTTTATAAATGTAAAGGTTATTAACTACAAAGATAAATTTAAATTACTACATAAAAAACACTCGGCCTATACATTTGGAAACCTGGCCCAAACAACTCAAACCCATACCCAATGCTTCCCTTCTTCCTCCTAGTTCTTTCCTCCTCCCTTCTTTATTCACTCACCCCTCTGTGCACCCAAAATGTGCACATGCATGCTCACCTCTGGCCAAGTCCCTCGTCGCTAATCATTCCCACAAGTCGCCGCCGACCCCAACATCACGCTTACCACCTGAACCTCGGCAAAACTCCCTCGTTCCCAAATTCAAATCCAAGCCCAAACCTAGAAACATCACCGTGGCCTTCCCTCACCTCGCCATGCCACCTCCATACCCCATCCATCACCAAACTTCACCCATGAGTTCGTCATCGCATCATCTTCCCTTTCCCCTGGACTGCACGCCTCTACGCACCCATCGCTACCACTGTTTGCCCAAAATCGAATACCACCAACAAACATGCCTAAACCCTAAAATCACCTTGACCGATCAACCCACTCAATAGAAAAATGCCGAACCATTTTTCTGGTACATGCTACCCCTTGAAACTCCTCCACGACCAACCATTAACCTCAAAATCACTTCGATCGTCGAAATTTGGCGAAATACCCAATCCCGATCATTATTAAAATTCTCCATCCTCACACCACTAAAAATCTTCAAATTGCCCTTAAAAATCACCTTTTTCCACCACGAACACAATCATATAATCCAATGATCAAATTATTATGGTCAAATTTTCGACCATCTTGACCCTTTACTTTTTAAAGTTGTTCATTCTTCCTATACTTGATGAAACTTAATGAAATGATTTTTAAAATAATCTTTGTTTTGAAATCATAGGTTAAAATGAAATGGTTGTTGAGCTTTTGGTTTTTGAAGTTGATCGCTTAACTGCTTTTGAACAAAAAAAACATGTAAGCGAGCATTTCCTGGATGAAATACAAAGTCTTAAGTGTATTACCAGGTCTAACACTCATATATAAAGGCATGTATTCATATCAACATATATACATTTTTAACACATATCATAATCACTACCACATATATGTATATAGTTGATAATAGAGAAAAAAAGAGGATGTTTTACTCATTGTAACCCAATATTGAACTCTACTGCTTGCTTTGTTTTGCTCCTGCTTCTAGCTTTAACACTATCTTGATCTTATATGTTTTAATGGCAAAACTTTTGTTGTTTTTTTTCATGTGAATGAAAAGTAACAAGAATGGCCCTATATATATAGAGGATGGAAGTGTACATTACAAGCCAAAGAAAAGAAGCCGAGATATATACCTGTACAGGCCTCTTTTCATATTTATTATTATTATTATTATTTCTTTGGTTTGATTTATTTTGACTTGATTTGATTTCATAGGACTTGATGTAATGTTTATGTGTTTGATTAGATTTTATATGTGTGCTTGAAATGAAGTTTTCCATCATGATGTTTTTCTTATGTATATTTCCACACGCACGCACACACACATATATATTCTCTTATACATATGTTCATCATATAAACATTTACATATACTATGTTCATCATCACTTATGTGTGTGCATGTATTTATTTTCTTTTTATTTTTTCATCATGAAGCTTTTACATGTATACATCTATATATAATTTCATATACACTAGCTTTAAGCATATATACATACACATATACTAACATATATTTTGCAATCATATACATTTATATATATATATATATATATATATATATATATATATATGCATACATATACAAGATACATAATTATTTTATCATTTTTACATACATATACACATACATATACATATATATTTACATATTCATATATACATTTAGATATACACATGTATATATATACATGGATATTTATATTTCCATATGCATTATTATTATTTTTAATTTATATATGTAAACATATACCTATATATATATATATATTATCATGAGTTTGAAACAGTGCAATTTACACAGGCGCATACACACACACACACACGAATATATATATATATATATATATATATATTAATTTTTTCTTTATTCAGAAATTTACATTTTTAATATTTAATATAGTTTAAATCAAATTTATAGATTTAGATATTCAAATATCAAAAAATTCATCTATTCAACTTATAAAAATTAATATTCTAGTTATTAAAATTAGTCAATTATCCCAACATCAGGTGGCTAAGAATCCGGGTCGTTGCATTGGGCTAAACCACTCAAGTTAGATCAGAGATTTTGATAGGAGATATTTTATATTCACGATATTAAGGCATCGATCATTTTGGATATTCTTAGTTGGAGGATAGAATAGTATGGTGATTCAAGTTATTTTGATTTATTTAGGTATGACACTATCCATTTTGAGTTGGCTTACCTTAGTAATCCAAAAAAATTAATTGAGGAAATTACTATTAGATAATTTAAATGTTAAATATGTGCCTTAGGAATGGTATAAGAGACTGTAATTTTGTTAGGGCACATTTGTGCTAAGGCTACCAATTGTTACGCATTGTGTCATTATTTATTTGAGTCGGTAGCATGGATTGCAAAATTTGTATACACGCATGTACAATTGAGATTGGTTCTTTGGGATGAGTTATGCCAGCAGTAGAGTTTGTTAGATTGTTTTGGGAAGAACCGTTTGGTTAGGGAAAATTGAAAGTGAAGGAGTAGATTCGATCTTTTCAATTCAATTCCTTTCCGTAGTGACTTTTATTTACTTGATTATTCATTTAGTTGGTATCTAAGTTTGGTTAAATGAATTCTTAGATTCGGTTTTTTTTTGCTTAGGTTTCTTAATATTGATTGGATAGTTGCTTTGGATGATTATTTTATTTATGTTATGGATTGTGCTATAATATTGATATGTTATATATGCTTTGATTCTTGATGTGTTTATGGATGTATACACCACATGTTATGACAATTGGATTGATTGTGCATACATGTAAAATTTATATGTTCACCTTATGATGGTTGTGTACATGCATTTTTATGTCATATTATCTCATTCGTATAAGAAAGCCTGAAATATTAAATATTTTCACGTGCATGTGCGTATGCACGCAATCACACACACGTATAATTCCTTATGACATATGCATACATATTTGATGTCATGTTATTTGTATATTTCATAAAGTACACAAGCACCACTGTATGAATTTAAATATGCTGACAGAACATAAATACATTTAATGATGAATACGAATTTTATTGAAACACCGCCACACCCATTAGTATTCCCAACAAGGGCACACCAAAGGATGTAGTGCATCATAGGTATAGCTAAAGCATCGCAGAGACTAAGATTTACAAGACAAATAAGTAAAAACAACTGAAACATCTAAATAATAACTTATCATTTCAAAACTAAACTTTATCTCAAAATAAGTCATAAAAACATAACATGTCTCAAAAACTTAAAATCTCTTATGCCTCATGAAAATACATCTCGGTCTCATTTAATCAGGGTACAAATTAGTAATAATAATAATAGTAATCCCTCTCATAATTGGAAGTACATCATAAGCCAAATGAAAAAGATGAAGAGCAGAACGTTTTAAGTGAGAAAACTCCAAGAACGGATCTCCAAGCAACCTGAATCAACTCAACTCTGCTGGCCTATGGGGGGAAAGAGGGAAATAGAAGAGTTGGTTAGACAATAAGTCTGGTGAGTGAAAGTAATTACTAGCATTTCTAAGCAAGATAAAGATAATAGGCCAAGCAATAGTTCTAGCTTGAAAAAAAATAAAAAGATAAAACTTGGGTAAAATACTGTTTTTGATTCTGTTTGACTGTTTGCTTTGATTGTTTGCTCTAGTCTTAAACTACTATGATTAGGCAGAAACCCTAATCCTATCTCAAATGCTAACTTGATTAGGTTGAAATCCTAATTCTACCCATTGATCGGCCTATTCCATCTTAGTTGTTCCACTATGAACCAATCATGTTGGTCACAGCAAAAAACACCTCTTTATCGCGTAGGACATAGTAGCGAATTATTTACCCTAATCGATGTTGCATGCTAGGTCATCGTTAGTACACACTAACTGTTGCCCCCTATTCGACTCTTTATTTACCCTAATCAGCATAAGCGTGCCCAACCTTACCTAACTGTTGTGAGACCATCAGTCCTAGTCCTGAAAGGGAATGTTGCCCAGCATCACCTAACTATTGTGAGACCATAAGTCCTAGACCTGAAAGGGAATGCTTCTGGTACTGGTCCTAACAAACAATCTTCCAGTTTTGTGCCCCTTACCCAAAATCCCCATATTTGAGCCTCTATCTTGGCCACTTATTTACCCTAATCAACATAAGCATGTCCCAGCCTCACCTATCTAAAACCATCAGTCCTATATCTAAAAAGGAATGCTGCCTGTACGGGCCATTACTTCTATCTTTGCTTATTAACTTAATCTAAGTTTTAAAATAAGCCACTTCTGTTATTTCAGCAATATTTTCTTATTAACTTAATCCAAGGTCTAAGTTTTAAAATTAGCCTCTTCTGTTATTTTCTTGTTAACTTAATCGAAGATCTAAGTTTTAAAATAAGCCTCTTCTTTTATTTATTTCTTTCTAATTATAACCTATGTTATAATTGTTCTTGCAAATGTTACTATTTTATTTTCTCTTTTTAGTTATAACCTCTTGTTGTAATTATGCTTGCAAATATCTTAAATTTGCCTATTTCAGTCCATCTCTATTTTAATTCAGTTTTTCTTATTTTATATCTGATTTCTGTAAATTTAGTGTTTTTCTATTTTAATCCATATTAGTGAATTCTTCCCTTTTCAATTTATTCGCGTAAAAAGGGATTAAATCTTTATAAAAAGAAACTAACATTTACAGGCTAAATTCCAACTTAAAACAAATGTAAATAACTATAAATAACCGTGAATAACTGTAAATAATTGCAAATAACTGCAAATAATGGAATAAAAATAGACTGAAAATAACTTCTGAAATTTACTTAAAAACTGACTGTAAATAAACTTACTTAAAAACCGTCTCAAAATTGGAGAAAATACAACTATTAAGAACCCTATTATTTTAAATTACTTAAAAATCTTAAATAATTACAACACTCTTGTTTCCCTTAGCTCTAGTTCTTGGCCTTCTCGGATCCACTTCTAGGGAGAAGAATATTTTTATCAAAAAGATTTCCTCCCTAGAATTTTTTTCTATCTGAGGTTCAACGTATGGCAATGAACCCAAATGGGAGAAAATATGAATGAGAAAAATAGCTAGGCCTAGGGTTCTATTTATAGTGTTACTTAGGGTTCTTAGACCGTTGGATTTGAAGATAAAATCTAGTGCAACCATGTCATAGGCTCACTAGGAACTGTCGGATGCAGCTAAGAACGCACGAGATTTGATGAAAAAACAAAATATGGTTATCGGCTCGTACCTGGATGTTTTCATGCCTAGAGTGTTAGGCGGGTCGTTCTAAGGGGTTTGTGGGTCGACCTATAGGTCGACCCGACCATGGTGAGGGTCGACCCCTAGGGTTGTTCTTTTTTCATTTTAGTGTATAAAATTCTGGATTCTTGTTTCCCTCATAAATTCTCCATACTGACTCGGATTTCGATAAGTTATATATGAAAATTGATCATAAAATCGCCACGGTCCAAATGGTGCAACTCCTGTAGCTCGATTTTAAAAATTTCATAATCTTATTTTATTATTTAATTAATTATTATAACTCAAATTTTGGGTTGTGATATTCTCCCCTCCTTAAGGGATTTCATCCCCAAAATCTCCAAAGGACAGAAGAACGAAATAAATAATTTCACCCAAATTTTACAACCATATATTCAACCATCATCCATTACATCCATTCTCCTTAAGCTTTCTAATGCTACTTATGTTATATGCAATAGCGTAGTGTCAATGTCCCTAACTAATGCAAAAGATTAGGTGGTCACCGTTTCAGTCGACGTCCTTTTTATGCAATCATGTCCGTGCCATGTATCCAAGTGAATGCAAGTTTCCTAATGATAACTAGTAGTTCTACATGCGTGCTACAATCATCATCCAAATGCAACAATCATATGATAATCATTCAATATCACATCCATGTAATAAAATAAAAATGCAAGTGCATCACACATCCATATGCATATGCTTTAGTGACCCAGTTAGGCCGATCCATAAGAGATAATAGTGCCTAGTGTGTGTATATGCATCCATTAGCATCCACTAGCAAACATTTGCAACCACTAGCGTCCAACATACATAACATATTTTAATAACATGTTACATTCACTTTTACCATCCATAGGTTAAATTCGAAGATCTACCCTCCTAAAGGATACTAAAGGAAAGAATCTATTCAAAACTAAGGATGAAAATAGGAAATTTAAGACGTACCTTCGAAGAGATGAGGATAAGAGGTACGTATTTTCTCCTCCGCGTTCAACGTAGCATCCTCAATACTATCTCCCTACTACACCTTAACCAATGGGACTTCCTTATTCCTAAGCTTCTTGATAGCGTATCCAACGACCATGGTAGCAATGTGATGAACCAATGCTTCTCTCTCCACTTCAATTTCCTTAAGTTGGCTAGGTTCCACAACCTTTGCTAAATCATGTAAGCACTTTCTCAAGTGCGAAACATGAAAAAACATCATGAACTCCCACGAGCCACTCTGGTAGCTTTATCTGATACGCCGTCTTCCCTACCCTTTCCATAATGGGGAATGGTCCTACGAATCTGGGACTACTTGATCCAAACCACACTACGTACCTTTCTTAGCAGATATACCTTAATGAAAACCAAGTCTCCTACCTCAAAATAAATATCCCTTCTCTGCTTATCTGCATAGGATTTCTGTCTATCTTGGGCCGTCTTCATTCTTTTTCTAATCAAATCAATCTTTTCCAAAGTCTCTCTAACCATGTCGGGACCAGGTAGTTATCTTTCTGTAAAACGCTACCAACACAAAGGTAACTTGCAAGGTCTTCCATAATGGGCTTCAAAAGGATCCATCCCAATGCTAGCCTAAAAACTATTGTTATTTGCGATTCCACTAAAAAAAGGTGCTCCTCCCAAGTACCTCCAAAACCAAGAATGCACATCCTCAACAAATCCCTAAGAACTCTATTAACTCTCTCTGTTTGGCCATCCGTTTGAGGTTGATAGGCTGTACTCAATCTAAGATGTGTCCCTAAAGCCTTTTGCAAGATCCTCCAAAACTCGCTAGTAAAGACAGGGTCTCTGTCTCTCACTATGCTAGTGGACTCTATGAAGTCGGACTATCTCACAAACATATAAGGATGCCAAATAAGGTGCGGTCCTCTTACTCTTGACCGGAATGAAGTGGGCACCTTAGTCAAACGATCTACAATCACCCAAATACTGGTATTCCCTTTCCTAAATCGAGGTAAACCGTCTATGAAGTCCATTGAAACACTATCCCACTTTCATTCAGGTACATCCAATGGTTGAAGCAATCTGCCAGGCCTCTGCTACTTCACCTTAACACTTTGGCATATAAGACACTTAGCCACAAACTCCACTACATCTCGCTGTCTTGAGCCAATCTGATTCATGAGGGTAGGCTTGACCTCAAGTGTTGCTAATAATCCAGGGGTAATGTTTGTAAAGGGCTTAAATCAAAGGTGAAAATAAACTCTAGGCTTTTACTTTCCACGAACATTAGACTAAGGGTTGTTCTCTTTCTACTTAATGCATCCACAACCATGTTCCCTTTGCTAGGGATGTAAGCTGTCTCAAAGTCATACCAAAAACTCCATCCAACGCCGCTGCCTCAAGTTTAAATCTTTTTAGGAGAATAGGTAATTCAATGATTTATGGTCAGTGAAAAGCTTGAACCTCTCTCCTAGCAAGTAATGTCTCCAAGACTTAAGCGCGAAAACAAAAGCAGCCAACTCCAAATCATGGGTGGGGTAGTTCTTCTCATGAGTTCTCAGCTATCTACTTCCATAGCATATTATCCTTCCCTCCTACATCAATACGGCTCCAAGGCCAGTTCCACATGCATCGGTGTATACTGTAAAAGGCATAACTCCGTTGAGTAAAACTAACACTGGTGCACTAGTAATGGCTCTCTTTAGCATCATGAAGGAATCCTCACAATCCACGTCCCATACGGCTCCAAGAAGCTTCAAACCTCGGTAGCATTCTTAGGGGCCTTCCAATCCTGTACTGCTACTATCTTAGCGGGATCCACAGCTAAACCCTCTTTTGAGACTACATGCCTCAATAAGTGCACTCCTCATGCCAAAAGTGACACTTCGAGAATTTTGCTTTTTATCGATGAACATGAAGTGTATGAAGAACCTCCTCAAGACGAATAGCATTCTCTTCCATACTCTTGGAAAACATCAGAAAGTCATCCACAAATACTACAACGAACTTATTTAGGACATCTTGAAAAACACGACTCATGAAATCTACAAAATAGGCCAGGGCATTGGTCAGCCCAAACGGCATAACCAACCACTCAAAGAATCCATCGGGTATCCTAAATGATGCCTTATCGATGCTATCATCAGCGGCCCTAAGCTGATGATACCCAGTGGAAAAGTCAAGCTGAGAAAATACTGAAGAGCCAACCAACCGATCAAGAACGATCATCTACCCTAGGAAGTGGGTAACGGTTCTTCTTCATGAGCTTATCCAACTCTCTATAGTCTAAGCAAAGTCGTAGGGAACCATCTGCCTTTGTAGCGAAGATGACTGGTGCCCCCACTTAGATATCCTCCGTCTGATGAAGCCTTTCTCTAATAGCTCACCAATATGCTTACTTAACTTCTTACTTTCCCTAGGAGCCATATGTCTCATGGATAATGCTACTAGCTTAGCATTGTCATTTAGATAGATCCTAAAGTCGATCTCTCTCTTAGGAGGGTAGTCCCTTAACGTCCTCAGAAACATCTGGGAAATCTCTAACTACTGCAACTGAATCTAGCTCTCCTTGTGATGAATCAAGGGAATATGGGAAGCTCAACATGACTGACCCCTGTTGGTCGTAGGAAACCTTGAGAGTCCATCCATTATATGCCTCTAGTCTAATGACTTTCCTCTCGTAGTTCAATATCGTAGCATAAGTGGATAACCACTCCATCCTCAAAATCATCCCATATCCCAAAAATCCTAGTACATAGGCATCACAATCAAATTCTACACCTAGTACATAAATTTTCAAAACCCTTCAAATCATAGACAAATGTGTTGATCCTCCTACGGGGTTTGAAACAACTATAGGGTCTACAATTAGAGAAATATTTAAGTGCAAACAATCAACCAAGGAACTAGAAATGAAAGAAAGCGATGCTTCAGAGTCAAAAGGAGTTCGAATAGGAAAATTCAAAATAGAGATCAAACCTTCTATAGAGACTTTCCTACCTCGATCCAGTCCACTACCAGAAGATGCTGCATCCAAAGCCTGTACTTGCATCACGAGTGTGCCTGCTTCCTGCCTCATCTTTTGAGGACAAGCTCTACTAAGGTGTTCAGGCTGCCCATAGTTGTAACACCTCCCCTTCATCATGTCCTTACAGTCCTTTTTGAAATGCCCAACCAATCCACAAATATGTCATTTCAAACCTTTTTTATCTGTCCCTTTTGAGGTCCTCCTCTTTTCTTCTTGTCCTTATCCTTTTTATTCCTCCACCACTGCTTCTTAGAGTTTTCCGATTTAGAAACCTCTTTAACCTCTTCTTTCTTAGCTACATCCGACATGAGAGCCATATCACAACTGAATCATATGTTGCTCCCATTGGTACATGTGTCAATGCTAACCCTTGGAGGGGCTAGTTCATGCCTTTAGCTAACTTGATAGCCTTCTTATGCGGTGTATTAACAAGCTCCATTCTGAACTGCGATAACTCATTAAACTAATTAATATACTCTTTCACCAAAAAACTCCCTTGCTTTAGACTAATGAACTTCCCCAACTGCATACTCTCCTTGGCTTGCGATAAGAACTTTCTCTTAAATCTTTCCTGAAATCCAAACCAACCAATGTCTCTACCCTCCATCTCTAAAATCCCCCACTAGTAAGAAGCTTCTCCCTTTAGCTGCCAAGATGCAAGCTGAAATCTATGCCAATCTTCCAATCCTAACAGCCTAAATATCTACTCCGCATTCCTCAACCAAGCTCGCGCCTCTACGAAATCCTCTGTGCAAGAAAATGTCTTGCCTCCTAGACTAGCCAAGTCCTTGCATAACTTAGAAAAAATGGCTATTGCAGGTGCATTAACGGGACCTCCACCGGCCGGTACTGCATTGGGCACTTTCCCTTGCACCTCTAGTGCCGTAGCTTGGAGGTATCGATCGAAACAACATGGTACTTGGACACCCTCTGGAGGATTTGGGGCATCCGCCATTCTATGCAAAGATAAGAAAATTTAGGCTCGAAAGAATTGAGAGAAGGTTGAACTGGACTTTGAGTGGATTTTTATAAAAACTCTCTTATACTTGAAAACCATTTCTATAATAAGAGTTTCTTTCTGAAAAATATTTTGAAAATACCTAACTTTTAAAACAAGTTTTTAGGAATCCTATAACCTTAGGTTTTGATACCAACTGAAACACCATACACCCTTTAGTATTTCTAAAAAGGGCATATCAAAGGATGTGGTGTGTTATTGGTATAACTAAAGCATCACAGAGACTAAGATTCACTAGACAAATCAGTAAAAACACGGAAACATATAAATAATAACTTATCATTTCAAAATTAACATTTATCTCAAAATAAGTCAAAAAAACATAACATGTCTCAAAAACTTAGAATCTCTCATGTCTCATGAAATACATCCCAATCTCATATAATCAGGGTACAAAGGTAACGATAATAGTAATCCCTCTTACGAGTGCAAGTCCATCATAAACCAAATGAAAAAGATGAAAAGCAGAAAAATACATCTGAAATGAGAAAACTTCGGGAATAGATCTCCAAGCAACCTAAATAACCTCAACTCTACTAGCCTATAGAGGACTTGGTCAGACAATAAGTCTAATGAGTGAAAGTAATTACTAGCATTTTAAGCAAGATAAAGATAATAGACTAAAAAATAGTTCTATCTTGAAAGGAAAATGCAGAAAAGATAAAACTGGGGTAAATTACTATTTTTGATTCTATTTAACTGCTTGCTTTAATTGTTTGCATTTGTCTTAAACTGCTATGATTAGGCTGAAACGCTAATCCTATCTCAACTGCTAACTTGATTAGGCCGAAATCCTAATTTTACCCATTGATCGACCTATTCTATCTTATTTATGCCACCGTGAACCAATCTTGTTGGTCATAGCAAAAGACACCTCTTTAGCGCGTAGGACGTAGTAGCGAATTATTTACCCGAATTAAATGTCGCATGCTTGGTCATCGCCGGTACACACTAATTGTCTCCCCCTATTTGACTCTTTATTTATCCTACTCAGCATATAACTGTTGTGAGACCATCAGTCCTAGTCCTGAAAGAGAATGCTTCCCAGCCTCACTTAACTGTTGTAAGACCATAAGTCCTAGACCTGAAAGGGAATGCTGCCGGTACTAGTCCTAGTAAACAATTTTCTTGTTTTGCTCCTTTTGCCCAAAATCCCCAGATTTGAGCCTCTATCTATTCGCCACTTATGTACCTTAATCAGCATAAGTGTGTCCCAGCCTCACCTATCTATTATGAAACCATTAGTCTTAGATCTGAAAGGGAATGCTGCTGGTAATGGCCATTACTTCTATGTTTGCTTATTAACTTAATATAATTTTTAAAATAAGTCACTTCTTTTATTTCTGCTATATTTGCTTATTAACTTAATCCAAGATCTAAGTTTTAAAATAAGCCTCTTCTGTTATTTGCTTATTAACTTAATTCAAGATATAAGTTTTAAAATAAGTCTTTTCTGTTATTTCTTTCTTTTTTAATTATAACCAATGTTATCATTGTTCTTGCACCTGTTACTCTTCTATTTTTTCTTTTTAGTTATAACCTCTTGTTATAATTATGCTTGCAAATATCTTAAATTTTCCTATTTCAGTCCATCTCTATTTTATTTCAATTATTCTTGTTTTATATTTGATTTCTGAATTGATTGTTTTTCTATTTTAATCCATATTAGCGAATTCTTATCTTATTAATTTATTCGCATAAAAAGGGATTAAATCTTTATAAAACGAAACTAACATTTACAGTCTAAATTCCAACTTAAAAAAGATGTAAATAACTATGAATAACTATAAATAACCATAAAGAACGGAATAAAATTAGACTAAAAAGAACTTTTGAAATTTACGTAAAACCGACTGCAAATAAACTTACTTAAAAACTGTCTCAAAATTATAGAAAAACTACAACTATTGAGAACCCTATTATTTTAAATTACTTAAAAATAAAAAAATAATTACAAAACAATCATCTGTGGTCCTTAGCCTAGTCCTTGGCCTTCTCGGATCCACTTGTAGGGTGTAGAATATTTTTATCAAAATAGATTTCCTCCCTAGAACTTTTTTTCTATTTAGGGTTCAGCCTCTGGCAATGAACCCAAATGGGAGAAAATCGAAATGAGAAAAATATCTAGACCTAGGGTTCTATTTATAGTGTGATTTAGGGATCTCAAATCGTTGGATTTAAAGATTAAATTTGATGCAACCACGTCATAGGCTCTTTAGGAAACGTCGGATGTAGCTAAGAACGCACGAGATTTGATGAAAAAAAACAAAATATGGTTATCGGCTCGTACTTGACGTTTTCACATCCAAGGTTTTAGGCGGGTTGACCTGAGGGGTTTGTGGGTCGACCTATAGGTTGACCCGACCCCAGTGAGGGTTGACCCTTAGGGTTGTTTTTTTTTCATTTCAGTGTATAAAATTCTAAATTCTTGTTTCTCTCATAACTTCTTCGTACTGACTCAGATTATGATAAGTTATATATGAACATTGATCAGAAAATCGCCATAGACCCAATGGTGCAACTCTCGTAGCTTGATTCTGAAAATTTCACAAACTTATTTAATTAATTAATTAATTATTATAACTCAAATTTTGGGTTGTTACATTTTTGGTATGTATGAATGCTTCGTTTGGTTGGTTTCTTTATTGTATGGATGATTACTTGATTTGAATCAATAATAGCTAAATTTGATATTGGAATATGTTAAGAATAACATACAAGTGATATAGAGTGGGTGTGTGTGAATTACATTCTTTATCCATGGGAAATTTTGAGGACAAAATTCTATTTAAGGTGGGGAGAATGTAATACCATGTTATTTTTAATATTTAATAATATTGGATTAAATCGATAATTTAATTAATTTAAATATCAAAGGGGGGAAATGGTTAATTTTTCATCTTTGGAATTGGGCGACGGGATTTGTGCTACTGCATTTGGCTTGTTTTTTCAATTTGCACCCAATATCTATTTGTTCGTTCAGAAGATGTACGTGGAGATGCAAAGGTGTCAGATCATTATTGGGTTTTTTGTCAGTTTGTAAATTTAAATTTGGATAACTTTTGTTAGCCTAAAAAATGGATCAACACACTAGATTGAGTGTGAATGCACTAGCCTTGTTTATTAAGCAATAAAGCGAAAAAGCAATAGTAAATCGCAGAGAAAGTAAACAAACAAGAGATTTTTATAGTGGTTTGGCTGTTAATAAGTCTGCGTCCACTTTATAACTTTCTTATTAACTGATTACAATTACAAGTTGAATATAATTACACTGCGATCGTATCTTGTAGGTTAGATCAAGTCACTAGTGTTAGAATTCACTGGAGAATCATAGTGAACCCTTTAGATGACTGCTGTATGGGAGGAGAAGAGTAAAGAGAAGTTTCTACAGAGTTTCAGTAGCTGGTCCAGAAGATCCAATTTATGTTGCAAATAGGATCATCTTTGTAGGGGTTGTAGAGCTATTGGGCTAGGCCGCCTTGCTAGGAGCTTGCATGTGGAAATACGAAGGTGCTCTGAAAATTTCATAATGATACGAGCCATTCTGATGAATCGCTAGCGATCCATAGTTTCTAGGTGCTAACGATCTAATTACTTGGGATACTCTCCTTCATTCTTTCCTTAAATTTCATGTAATCTAACATGATATTATGGAGTGGTAGCGTTCTATAGAGTAAGGATCGCTAGCGTTCCATGTACTTGGTGGATTTTTGGACTTCGTCTTTTCGATTGCACTTGTCGTCTTATGTAGGTGCTCTCCATGTAATTTCATAGCTTGTGGCCTTGTTTGGATGATGATTCATACATTGGTTGCATTGGACTACTGATTGAATCAGACGAATGCTCACTTCTCGATCTAATTAGCTTGGAATTCCGTCAAACTTAGCAATCATTCCTACAATACCTATTGCACCATGATGCAAGAGTATCGAAGGACCTACGAGTGATCCATATGGATCACCAACGATCCATAGGAGATGAATCGCTAGCGATACATTACCTTAGTATATTTTTGGCTTCTTTTTCTATAACCTTTCTTGGTTGATCCTTCTAGTCCTTTTGGTTTGCTCTTTAGCTACTCTGACTCGACGCAGCTGTTTCGACTTCCTTTTAATTCTGTTGGGTTAAAAACTCAGATAAAATTGCCCCCCTAAGAGTATGCTACCGTTGAGAACAAGGCATGCTTTGGAAGTAATTTCTTTTGAGTTCCTGTTTTGTGAGATTCGTTAGGTCGTGTTGAGTCCATCATGTGAATTTGGCTATGGTTGTTTGTTGAACTTTGACGTGAGTCATGCTCATTATAACAAATCAATTTCGATCCCATAACTTTCACAAAACATGCAGATAACACGTGGATCATGATGAACAAGTTTGGGGAAGATTGTTTCCTGTTTGATGAATTGCTAGCAACTCATAGTCCCTGGATTGCTAGTGACCCAAAGACTTAACGTATTTTTTGTTCAATTTTCCTGTTTAACTCAATCGAGCCGATCCTTTTTTCCTTTCTACATTTCTATTGTGACTCAAGCTTCCTACCTCATGACCTGATCCAAATTCATCTAAACCCTAAATCCATTCATTCTATTACCGTTGCCAACTATACACCGCCGATTCCTCTTTCCATCGACCGTTCTGAAGGTCGCCGTTGCCCTAGGCCAGCCATTAGCACCTGAGACTTCAATGATTTGGATCGCCATCAACTTGCCTATCTTGGATTGCTACTATCACAAACTTCAACCATTTTTGCCTGTTGATTTTTTGACATGAGGTGGATGGTTTGAAATTTGGCATTCGTTTAGAAATTTTGTGATGAGGTTGTGGAGAATTCGAGTTGATTGCGATTTTGTGGAAGAAGATAGTAAATCGAGTCTCGTGTTCTTCACAGAATGACATTTGGGCTTTACCCTGGTGCTTGACATGTTTTGCTATCTTTGTCCACACAATTAGAATTGACGTGTACTAAGTTATATTGTTGATACAACATGACATCTCGCGAATTGGTTTTGGTCCTTCCGGAGCGGAATTATGGCTTAAGATGGCATCTCGCATGCAAGCAGCTTATGTTGGTATCGCCTTCCGGAGAGTTCAGATTAGTTCCGTCGTTGCATACTCGATGTACTTAAAATGGGAAGATTTTTCCGCATTGCTTCGGACAGTGGATCCGTTATCGATTGTTGATCTATAGCGGGCACGTATAGGAGAAATAACTTCAATAAATGTTATGAGAAGCCTTTTCATTCCTCATTGCAAGTGAACTATCTACATAGGATAGAGCGTTCATATTGTTCAGGGCACCGAGCTCACCTCACATAGATAACATACTACACTTGCCCTAGCCTACACTTGAATTCTGATGTGTCGGTGTAAACCGATATTCCTTTGGAATTCAAGTGTTGTAGGGTAATTTTTAGTCAAAGATAGAGTTACGTGACTGCGTTGGATGCAAGTTCTGTTTTATTGAATGAAGCATCGTCCTCTCACCGTAAGTCTAGTGGAGGAAGTCCAGCACTTTCAGAAGCTGAGTCATTATCTGTTGCGCCTTCCTCTTTAGTTCTACGAGCTGAATATGGTCAACTGGTTTCGATTGGCCCGGTTGTAAACCGGACTCCTTCGAATTTCAAAGTTCTTCTTAATTCCCTAAAGAGAGATTCCTTCGTGATCTTCGGTAAGGTTATATATAACATTTTCTTACAACATGACATTTTAAAGGACGACGTACGCCTTCCGGAGAAGAATGGGCTTTCCCATATGCCATCTTCGGGACACATCACTTACCACTGGTATATGTGCTTAAATGGAGCAGTGCTCCCCTTCAATAACTTTTTGAAAGAAACTCTTCTAAACTTAGGAATTGCTCTATTCCAAATTCATCCTAATGGATATGAAAACATGATTTGCCTTCACGTTCTGTTTATGCAGACATTTAATCGTCCCCCGAGTTTTGATGAGTTGAGATATTTTCTTTCGTTTAAGAAGAGCGACGAGTGTCTATCCTTTGTCTTCATCGAGGCCCAAAGGAATTGAAAGATCATGTTGCAGCTTCAAAGTAATCTATCTCAATTCAAGACTTAGTACTTCTTTGTTAGGTGTACCGAAGTGTTTAACCGCCTTTGGACGATGGGGAGAAAGTTCTCTCCTTTACTTATTGAGTTTCAATATGTTTCTATGGGATTTCTAATAGATCAAATACTTCTTGCAGTTATTCCAAGACCGAATAAAGATCCAACACATGATCATATTTTCCATACTCTGAAGGCCGTAGATGCTAAGGAGAGGTCGGTTAAATTTTTGCTAATGGACGAGAATTTGCTCCGGTATGGGTTGTTGCATCCTGGGAGATCCGCCATGGCCATTGAGGTCCCGTATCCTTCCCTTCCCAGAGTATGAACACGCTCCACTTCTTCATTACATAGCTTTGAAGAAGGTGGTTTTTCAAAGAAAATAGGCCCATCTGGTGAGTCAATCGGAGAAACTCATGAAGAAAGGGGTGTCATGACTGAAGCCGACTATTCGACAAGAATGTCCCCAAGTTTAGAGAAAGGGCAAGAAGAATTCAAGCAGCATGAGGGCAAAGCAATAGTGGCAATAAAAAAGGAGGAGGGGAAGTTGAGGCAGCAGTTGTTACGATTCCTCCTTTAGTGATGATGATTCAATGCAAGCTCCGGTAACGGAGACTTTGAACCGTGTGATAAAATTTCGGGAATGATTACACTCTCCCAAATTCACCTCCCCGAGAGATTCGCAATAAAGATGCTACCCCAATAGTCGAGTGATGTCAGGGTTCCTTATTAAAGATACCGGCATGGACTTTGGGGATTTGAGCAATGTTTAGATGGATACCGATGACCTTATGGGGGAAGATTTCGAAATCGAGGGAACGTCTCCTTCCTTGGTCATATCGTGTCTAGAGTCAGCCTGATTTCTACCATGGTGGCTTCCCATTCTGGGTCGTGACGTCCTTTTAGGCTCCCTAAGGCATTACACATTTCAATAGGGTCACATTCACTTACATATGCATTATATAGGTCTATTTCTTGTTGCTAAAGCTCTTTATTTATTCTTCATGTCAGGTACCATGAGAGGCCATGGACTTTACGACGATCTTGAACAATTCACCGATTCAAAACGTTTGTCAAGATAATCTTCAAGCCGCCACCAACCCCGTGAAACCAAGGAAGTCTGGAGAAGGCGGAAAGACTCAGAAGTCGTGGCTCATCGCCGGGATGACAAAGAACTGGGTTGGACGTATAAGAGTGGTTACGAGAAGAGAAAAACTCTGACGACCGAGAGGAACCATCCAAGAAGTTGAAGGTTGATCGCGGTTCTCGTCCTTTTGAGCATCAAGCTTTTTCCCTGGCCAGTTTCTGTCGGTCTTGAAGTTTCGATTTCTTGCGTTTAGGCTCTGTTTTCATCTCCAGGCCCATTGACACGTGGTGCTCGCTTTTGGTTCCTTGCATCCTCACAGGTGACCGGCTTACATTCTTCCCTCCGATCCCCCGAGACTCGAAGTTGCGCTCCCCGTATGGTTTTTAAAGGGATTTAAATTTGACCGTGACCTTCACTCAATTCGCAAAGATTCCTATATGCCACACCTTCAGGCGTTTTAAAGTGATTGAGATCATTTTGAGGGATGGGAAAAGTTATGCAAGAAGTTGACCGACACGAACCGTAATAATTATCAAGGGATCCCCTCCTTTGAATCAAAGAAAGATAACTTCGAGAGGGCGTTAGTGGAATGTGATGCTAGAATTCAGCGACTAATATAAGAGAGGGACACGACACTCTAGGAGTGTAAGAATAACGCCCTCTTGTTGAAGGAGCTGAAAGACGCCCATGCAAAAATAGAGATCGTTTTTCAAGATGAAGTCAAGAAGACCCATGCGGATGAAGTTAAGACGAAAGAGGAGCTCAAAGCCCATGATAGGATTATTGAACCCAAAAGAAGATTATTGCTGATCATAATAAAGTTGTTGAAGGGCATAACAAGACAATTGCTAAATACGCGGGAATTGTGGAATACTATGACAAGACCATTTCTAATCAAGCCCAGACGATTGCTTCGCTCTAAGAAAGAGTTGTGTAGCTTTGTTCAAGAAGACTTGAGTTGAAGTTGAGAAGGCTTCCATAACAACGGATTACTTGGAGCTACAAGATACTTTCGAAAAAAAGATGGAGAAGATGGACGATACTATCTTAAATTCCTTTGTTAATTCCTTGCTGCATAACGGGAGCCTCAGTTCTTTGGGCCCCAAATTTCTACGTACTCTTGCCATGGTTTAGGTGAAATCTTGGCCCGTTTTCGAGAAAAAGGGGATGTATATACAAAGATAGATTTGGAGGATGCCTACCTTAATGTGGAATCGAAGAAAGCACAGATAGAGTGTCGAGTGGTCCTTCGAATTGAGAAGGAACAAGAGGCTGCCGATGCTGCTATGATCGCAACTGCTAAAACATTGCAAGAGCTTTGCATTTTTGGGCCTGGCTGATCATGAAGAGAGCCGCACGATTAGTTGGTGAGTTCCATCGGTGCTGCTTTGTCGTTTTTCCTCCAGCAGATGTCTTTGAAACATCTAATGGCCATATAACTTCTCCGAAGATCGTGTGCCATCAAAAGAAGGAGAAGGTAGGGAATACAAGATTGACATTCTCGGCCATTCCTCTGATGCAGGTAACCTTGTTTCCTTTGAGTTTGAGAATTTTCAACACATGCCGCAAGAACAAGACAAATATAATGCTTTCATTTTTGATCTTATAGTTCCGTTTTCTTCAGTTGCTGACCTACCGGTTTCCTCAGTTCCTGGGCTTGCCGCTATTTCAATGCCTCGATGCTTATCTCCGTAACCGCTTTGATTGCTGTGCCTGTGTCTGGCTCGCAGCCAGGGCCGAAATTTAAGAAGATTGCTGCATTGCATGGTCTAGACAACCCTTCTGTATCTTTGGAGGGAAAATTTATGGCTGCCGAAGCTCAAGAGCAGGAGGACCAGAATGGTCAGCTGCATAAATCTGAACAGAAAGTAGTTGTTGTTAAGAAAGAAAAGGTTAAAACGATAAAATCTTCAAGCACTTATGTCAATTATTGTAGCTTTACCAGTCTACTTATCTGCTTTCATGCACTTATGTCAATTTTGTTTACTGCTATTTTATCCTATCCTGTAATTACCGTCAAAATTATTTGTTTGAAGTAACAGAACTACGAAATTCTTGGTTTTTGTTTTTGAGTATTTTTTTTAGTTGAGTATCGGTGTGCCACCCAGTTCACGGGGCTGTTCACTTCAAACACTTGACAAATGTCCAGTTAGTATGAGTGATTTTTCGGATGTCTGTAGCCGGACCTATTTTACGGTTCCTACCTTCGGGAACTTGTGATTTGAATGAGTTGATTTCAGATATATTTTTGGTCAACAATCGAAATTCTCTGCTGACTCGTAATTATTTGACATTGTTGGACTCATACTTACTACTCCCGATAGTGGGAGTGGGTTGATTTTTGTTATTCTTGCTATGTACAAGTTTTCTGGCACTACAGGGGCAATACCGGTACTTAAGAGTGTTCATGGCTTATGAAATGCATGACTTTTGGGAGTGTGCACAACTTATGGGGTGCGCGGCTTTTGGGATTGATATGACCCGTCGATCCGAATCGGTTTGGAACATCTCGGTGTCACCAACCTTTGGGCATTTGAGGAGTTCATACTTCAACGGCATGATTCCACGGCTCAAAAAGTAATGCACGGCTTATGGGATTGTGTGGCATTTAAGGTTGTGCTTTCCTAGATGTGATTCCGCAATCCAAGACATGTTGCGCGGCTTACGGAATGCGCGGCTTCGATTAGGCCTTCCCGGCATCGTTGGAGCAACATTGTTTCTTAGAAGGCGGGAATCGGGTTTCGCTGATCCAACTATTCGAGTCGATATTCTTCCATCGACCTAGGGGGTAAGTGCAGCTTACTTGAGCATGGTTACACTGTCTCTATCAACGATTGGGCGGATTTGACCCCGTCGACTCGGTAGGTTACTTTTATGAACATAGTTTTATTGGTTTAGAAAGCAAATCAATTTTATTAAGAAATGTTAGGCAAGTTCGGCCTTTTTACAATGCCTCCGGTATTCCGCGATAGCTTATTTGCTAAAAATAAGAATTCTATAAGATAGCTTCATATAAAGTAACGACGTTGCAATAACTACTCCATGCTCGATGAATTTGGATTTCATCAAAGATTGTCAGTTTGAATGTTCCATCGCCTAGCTTTTGACTGATCATATACGGCCCTTCCTAGTTTGGTCCAAAGGTTCCTGGTACGAGATAGATTCATTTGAGGACGAGCTCTCCTACTTTGAAGGTTCGGTTGTGAAGAGTGGAGTTGAAGTACCGTGCGATCATTTTTGGTGAGCAGCTATCCTTAACTCGGCTTCTTTCCTCTTCTCGTCGATCATATCAAGCGACTTGAGTTGGAGCTGCTCGTTTTGCCTGTGACTGAAATTCTATCTTCAATGAGAGGGGACTTCTAGTTCGATGGGGATCATTGCTTCTGAACCATATGCCAAGGTGAATAGGGTGTGCTAGGTTGCTGCTTTGTGTGTTGTTCTGTAAGTTAGTGTGCGAGTGGAAATTCATTAAGCCAATTTTCTTTAGCTTTAGTTAGCCACTTTTTGATGGTGGACTTGATAATCTTGTTTATTGCTTCCACTTGCCCGTTTGTTTGCGAATGAGCGACCGTAGGAAAGCTCTTCTCGATTCGAAAGCGTTTGCAAAAGACTTTGAACTTGATGCTTTCGAATTAGATCCCGTTATTAGTGATGATTTTCTATAACACACCAAACCTGCAAATAATGTTTTTAGTAATAAAGTTAATGACTTTCTTTGTGGTAACGGTGGCTAGCATTTCCGCTTCGGTCCATTTGATGAAATAGTCAACGACAACTATAACATATTTATCCCCTCCTTTAGCTATTGGCAATATGCCAACTAGATCAATTCTCCATTTGCGAACGACCATGGGCTGACTATCTACATTAGCTCTGTTGAGGGAGTTCTTTTGATCTTGCTGAATATTTAGCATCGGTTGCACCGTCTAGCGTAATCTGCTACATCGCGGTTTATTATTGGCTAAGAATATTCGTATTAACGGATTTTTTGCAAGGGTTTGCCCCGCCCCCCCCCCCCCCCCCCCATGGTATGGTCTCTCCTGTCGCCTTTGTGAACTTCTCTCAGGATCCTTTGAGCTTCATCATCGGTCACACACCTGAGAAGGGAGTAGAGAACCCCCTTCGGTAGAGTATCCCATCCTGTATTATGAATCGCGGTGCCTTCTGGAGAAGTTTTTTCCACTGGTTTCTATTTGCGGGAAGAGTTCCTGTAAGAAAGTAGTATTTGATTGGCTTCATCCACGTTTCTAGTTCAATAGTGGTCTCAAAAATCCAGTGGGCATCCATTTTGCTTATGCTTGGAGTGGTCAGGGTTTCAACTGGGACTACTCCCAACGATTGAGCTTCCACGGAACTGGCCAGTTTAGCCAATTAGTTAGATTTCGTGTTCTACTCCCTCAGGATATGGGTTATGATGTAATGTTCGATGTCGTTCAGCAACTCTTTCACTTTAGATGAATATAGGGCAAGGTTCTCCCATCGAACCTGGTGTTCTTCTTTCACCTTTCACCTGATAGACGACTAACTGAGAATCACTATAGATGTGTATGGATTTTGTCTCCAGCACTTTCACAATTTTTAGCCCATCTATCAATGCCTCATATTCTACCTTGTTATCGTCGTTGGGAATTCTAATCCTAAGGTGTAGCAAATGTCTCATCGTTCGAAAGTCTCAAGCACTACTTCTGCCCCTGAGCAGAACTTATTATATGTGCCATCGACAAAGAGCTTCCATCGTTTCAACTTCTGGTGTCATTTCTTCTTCATCATCTCGTATGGTAAATTCATCGATGAAATCTACCAACACTTGCCCGTTGAAAACCCTTCTAGGATGGTAAGTGATTTAATATTGACTCAATTCGATATTCCATTTGATGAGCCACCCAAAAGTCTTGAGGCGGTACAATACTTATGTTAAGGGTTGATCAGTCTGTACTTGATCGGGTGTGCTTGGAAATATGGTCGTAATGTCACGACCCGAAATCCAATGTTCGAAAATTGGCATCAAATACCTCACTTGTACTCGACTGCCAAAGATTCAAACATCGAACTCTAGTCGGATGGAGCTTATAACAACATTAGATGAATATAAAATAGCGGAAACACAATGAATATCATGCATTACATCATGATACAACACCATCATAATATCCGTTACAACATCAGAGTATCATAATACATATATCACAACTCCAAATGGAACATCGTAATAGAACAACAAGTGATCATATGCCAAAAAGTCTTTAAGGAAATAGAGTGATAGTGAACTTCCAAAACCAAGCACCTTGAGATCCAAAAGCTTTCAAAATATCTCCAAGGTAAAAGCCTCCAAAAACCGATAATCTCCAAACCAAACGTCTCCAAAATACAGCTAATACCAAAATACGGAAAACTTGCTACTAGGCTGCCTGTGTGGAAATTTTGGGCATCCAGAGTTTAGAAAGAAACAATAAACTCCGAGTCAGTTATGGGACTGGTATGAGTAAACAAAGATAGTTGCTTTTAAATAAAATAGATTTTAAAAGAAAACTGTTCATGCTTTTGGAAAATGAAACTACCAAAAGGCCTTTCGGCACACACACAATGCAATCGCACACTTGGGGGAGATTTCCCCTTATGATAGTCAAATAGGCTTAATACGAGGAAAATTCTTTGATATTATTACTAGTGCATAGTGTGAAAAACATTTCGGAAATATAATATTAATCTTAGCCAACATAGGTACCATTTTACTATGCCTACTATAGCTTCCACCTGAGGTGGCAGGTTATACAAATTGCAATCATAAAGGGCTCGTATTATTTCTTTGGATTTCCAACAAATGGTCAGGCTAAGGAACTTCCTATGCCACATGGGTACGCCTCTGGAGGGACGTCCTGAGAACTTAACCAGTTCTCTGCCAACACAAGGCCGGGTTACCTCTGTAACTAGGTAACTACTACACGACTATGCCATTCCCCGGTCGTTTGCGACCTTTATCCGAGGGCCCTCTATCACAAAGCAACAACCACACGGTAAATAAGATTGCAAAAACCACATAGGTAAAGTATCTGGGCTCCATAAAGGAAATGACATACCCTAAAGGGTGTGACCCTCATAACCTTGCCGCATCTTTCCTATTTCGACCATTTCCGGGGTGTGAGGTCCGATGAGGTCTCGTCCACAAAGCTACGCTTTACACGAAAGCCATGCTTTGATCATAAATGATCAACAAATGATCATCCATACACAGCAGCACTTAGCATGCCACACTACCAAATTGGGAGTATATCGCTGATAACCTTCAATTACATAACCTCTTAGCTCGTACGTCTCAGAGAAGGGTGTTAAGCTAAGAGAATAAATTCTCCGCTACCAACAGATATGTATTTGAAAGAAATCTGCTTTATATCTCAAAGTGTAGTGTCAGACACACAACCATACAAGTCTGCTCCGGGTTCGAACAGAACCGAAGGCACTTCTTCCAATAAAGGAAGAAGCCCTTGCTAATCCGGGTATCCCCAATCCCGATTGGACTCCCCATCACATATGGAGATCTTTATACCGGAGCAACTCAGTGCAGAGACAAATCGATAGGTTATCCTATCATTCTCGAAGACACCCGGTCTTCATCACCGTCTTTAAATGCTATTCATTTCGTCGAATCACTATTCGGAATGGGTTATATGACGCAGAGGTCCTCTCCCGGCTAATTCGAATAGTGAAGCTTAATTTTAAAAAACGTGGGTGTATCAATCACGAGTATTCTCATTTAGGGTTCGATGTGGGTTTCAGATAATTATCTGAAATCCGACTCCCTGTCGCATCGAAGTTTAAAAGGGGTTTTCATATACATATAGGAACAAATCACAGTTCATCACAAAGCAATCCAATCACATAGTATCACAATAGAAATGTCAATCCAGTGCACAACAGTTGATGATAGTCAATCATCTTCAATTAAGGTGAAATGATTTAAGTGAATTAACTATATAATTATTTTTATTAATTATTCTAAATCAATGATTTATTTTACTTAACTATGAATTAATTAAATCTTAATTAACTTTACTAATTAATTATTCTTTAATTAATTATCTTAATTTATTAATTCTTAATTAAATTTAAATTACTTTCATTAATTAACTATTCTTTAATTAATTAACTTTTAATTATAAAGCAATTACAGAACATTAATTGTTAATTACTATTCCATCAATATAACTAAATTTGGTTTTCAGTTGATACTTGAATATTTGATTTACTTCTCAAATTTTATTAAGTTAAATGTAAAACAATTTTATTTTAAAAATATAAATTTGGAATATCCTTTGAATTTCATTAGTTTCAAAAATCATTTCAATACTATTTACTTCTCCTTCCATTAACAACTCTCTTTATTTTATAAGGAATGCTTTATAAAATTGTTTAAACTTAAGTTTTCAAAATTTTCAAACTGGAATTAGTTGTTTTCGTGGCCAACCCGAGGCCATCTCGAGTCGTCCCCCAGAAAAATGCCCTCCGCTTCGAGTTTCTACCCAAATTAACCCAAGTAAAAAAATTTCACATAAAATTATTTAAGTTTTTAAAGCGACCCAGTGCAACGCCAAAATGACACGAACTTGACTTCGAGCCTTCTCCCTAGAACCCCCAAGTAGTGCTTCGAGTCAAACATCATCTCCCTCCAAAACAAACTGCTGGTACACAAGACCGTGTGCACGTTGCACACCGTCTCGGTGATCACTGGCCGATGTTACGACCGTCGTTAAGTCGACGACGGCATTCTCGACCCATCGAGCCACCTTAAAGCACGAACATTCGCCACGATCGAAATCGAGCACTTCGACCCGTACTCCATAAAAACCCATCACCAGAAAATGGTCTTGCCCCACCTCCTCTGGCCGTCGGCGGTCACCAAAATTCGACCGAAGCTCCATCAATGCACGACGCCGCAATTGGCACCTGTGGCACGTAGTCCGATCACCCATCGATAGCGCAGCACCATCATTTCAAACGCGAGCAGAAATGGGTTATTTAACCCTAATCCGATCTCGAATTAACAATCCAAAGATTTATAAATTCATCTTGTATTTTTTTGGTGATCTCAAACACTCAAACTATTTATGACGACGAACTCGAGGCCCACAAACGCTTAGATACCAGAACTTGACAAAAAATCATTTTTCTGATCAACCCAAATGTCTCAGTGAAACTTAATGAAAAATTTGAATTTTACTTTCTAAAATCATTATTTTTAAGGGGGATTCAAATAGCATTACTGAAAATAAAATTCATGAGATTCGAATTTTCACCTTATTTGAATTATGACTGTGTTTTTCACAGTTTTCAGAAGAAGAAAAAACATTATAACTTGCTTTGATTTATTACTGAAACTTAGTGCAGGGTTAAAATAATTCTTTAATTTGTTTACACTTTAATTTCAGAGTAGAATAGAGAGAGATCTTGAATTTAGCATGGTTTGCTCTGTAAACCAGAGACTTAAATGTGAATGTGTTTTCGCAGTTTCCAGGAAAAATATCATATTGCTTGCTTTGATTTATTACCACAACATACTGTATGCTCAAACAACACTTTAGTTAGTTTTTAGACGTCAATTCCAAAAGAGAACAGAAGGAAAGATGTTGAATCTAGCATGGTTTCATTTTGTAAACCAGAGACTTAAAGGAACAGAAGAACAGGAAAGAAAATCCTGATCTTAACATTCCAGGCAAAAGAAGACACAAGCATACAAACTTGTTCACATACAAAAGTCTTTGACACCATTCAGGCATTCATACAACAACAAATGATTGAAAAGATTAAAGGTTTAATCACCTTTTTCCTAAAGACAGAAAGTTCCTGACAGTTTTCAAAAGAAGGATGAAGCCTGGATTTCCTACTTTAATTTTTGAAGTTTAGATCTGCAATTTGTAAATAAAAAAAAATCTTTGCTTACTCTTTGTTTTACTTGTTCACTTAATTCATCAAATACAAACAAACTTAAATTTACTTATAGTTTGGATTTCTCTATTTTATACAGCAGAGAAAGTTTTTTTTTCCCGCTACTTGAAGACCAGAGATAGGTTAAATCTTTGAACTTCATTTCCTCCTGCAACTAATTAATATAGTTGTTTTAAATATTTGTTTATCACCTATTAACAACTTCAGATTCAAATTTTTTAAAAGAAATTTACTTGCCTTAAATTTTTTCCAGAGAATTACTGCACTGTCTCTTTAGACAAAAATTGAAGCCTTGTTTAACTAATCTGTAGTTGAATTTGGTTGTGTTAAAAATCTGATTTTGAAACTACAATTCATTAAACTATACAGTATAGAGTTTTACCTAAGAGATGGAAACATAAACTACAGCTTAATGTTTTAAGAACATCTTCAGGTTTCAAGTTTTCACTTCTAAATTGAAGAAATGTTTCAGCTTTTCTGATTTTTCTATTTTTTTTCCTTTGGGTGTTGGAGTTTGAAATGCTCAATCTTTTGTTACTGTACTTTCAGAGATATGGGAGGCTAAATAATTTGGAAATGGAAGCTGAAAAGTTTTCTATGATTTTTAAATCTTATTATTTTATTCAAGCAACGATATTGAACGCATGTAAAAAATAATCATGAGATCTCAATGCATGTTAATTTCTTTACCCCATCTCCCTTGTGTATGTTTAGCATTTGTTATTTTACAAGACAAAAGAATTTATAATAAATTTTTATATCATATTCACTTTATAAATGAATACACCCCTTATTCATTTGTGTATATATACATAATGTTAAAAGAATTTCTTTAACCAATATTTACATTATATACATTACTCCTTAATGATTTTGAAAGCCACTTATTTCTTTAAAAAAAACATTTACTTTAAATTTAGATTCAAATTCCAATCCACTTGATTTATAAAAATCCATTTATGTCTATTTATATATTTACACATATCTTGAACAATTTAAATTCAATTTCAATATATATTCAATTCTACCCATATATGCAATATACATATATGTGTAAAATTTTAAATTCAAATGACTTTTTAAAACATCGTTAAATTTTAAACTCAAAAGAAATTGGAATTTATTCATATATGATTATCACTTATTTTATTTGTTTGAGATTTTTTTTTTCAATTTATGTTCAAATTAATTCCAAAGGTTCAAATATATCACTAATTTAAGTTGATATTTTTTTTTTGGGATGTTACACATAACTTCCTGGAGGCAATCAAAGGACAATACTTTTATGGTTTTGGATAATTTTTCTCGGCTCCCGTGAACTGTTTACTAATGTAGCACATGGGTCGTTGGAAACTAGCTTCTTCACGTACAAGAGCAGCATTTAATGCGTGAGGTGAGATTGCTAAGTAGATGAACAAGTCCTTTCCGTCTATAGGCTTTAATAGGATCGACGGGGTTTCCATATGTTGCAGCAACTCTGCAAATGTAGTTTGACAAGCCTCATTCCATCAAGTTCTTCTTTCCTTTCTTGAGTACATCAAAGAACGGTATACATTTGCCGGTGGCTTCTGAGATAAAAGCTTAGTGCTGTGACTTTCCCATTCAAGCTTTGTAACTCCTTTTTGTTCTTTGGGGCTTCGATTTCTCATAGGGCAGTTGTTTGCTCTTGATTTTCTACGATACTTCTAGCGCTCAGTATGAATCCCAATAACTTTTTGGAGGCTACGCCAAAGTGACATTTGAGTGAATTCAGCTTCATCCCATATTTTCGGAGTATTTCAAACATTTCGGCGAGATTATCCAATGGGTTGGTAGCTATTCGCAATTTAGCCAACATGTCATCCATATAGACTTCCATAGTTTTTCGATCTGACACTTGAACATGGCATTTACTAACCTTTGGTAGGTTTTCCAAGCATTCTTTAAACCATATAGCATTATCCTATAGTGGTATAATCCTAGATCGGTGATGAAGCCGGTGTTTTCCTGATTAGGTTCGTGCATCGGGATCTGGTTGCATCCTGAGTATGCGTCCATAAATGATAGCAATTCATGTTCAGCAGTCCCGTCTACAAATTGGTCAATTCTAGGCAAGGGAAAGCTGTCTTTCGGTTAGGCATAGTTTAAATTCGTGTATTCGATGCAAGTTATCCATTTTCCATTAGACTTCTTGACGAAAACCAGGTTAGATACCAAATTAGGGCAGGTCGCATCACGGAAAAAACATTGGCCATCTGTTTTCTACTTCTTCTCTCAATGCCTTTGATCGTGCGAGGCCCAGGCTGCGCCTCTTCTGCTTTATCAGTGTATACTTGGGATCAATGTTGAGTGCATGACATGCAATTTACGGTGATACCCCACACATATAGGAATGTGTCCAAGCGAACACTTCCAATTTGGCATGAAGATATTTAGTGAGTTCCATTCGCATCTTTTTTTCCAAAGTGCGATCCAATTTTCAAGACCCACGTTGGGTCATCCATGTCGACTGGGATAGACACCCTCAATTCTACTGGTGCTTCCTGATGCTTCCCTGAACTCTTCTTTCTAGGTTTCAAAGCCTTATCGAATCGGCTATGGTCTCTAAGCCAGGGGCGGCTCTGTAGTTGCTATTTAGCAAGTTCGTGAATGTGGAGAGTTTTCCCCGCATTCTTTCGTTCTTCCTGTTGTTGACGACCTGTCTTTCTCTCCACAGAAAGACGCATAATCTTTAAGAAAGAAAGAGATAAAAAAAGAAAGATAGAGAAGAAGGAAAGAAACAACATCATAATCTCAACAGCGGAACAAATAAATTATATTAATCACATAAGTATTTACATAATATACAACATCAATCAGTGTTCCACAGATTATACATTACATACTAGACAGTTATAAACACCTGTCAAGTTATTACAACTCAATACAACACTAACATTTGACTCAGAGAACACACAGCGGAACATTATATATAACTACAACGCTGAAGCCTCCTGCTCCATTTCTCCTCCATAAATCACTTCATCTCTAATTAATTTAATTTAAATTAAATTAATTACTTTCATCACATAAATCTTGCTTACATAACCATTAATCAATTACCAATCAATTAATTAATCATTCTTTAATTATCCATCTTAATTACTCATCCTTGGTTAATTATTTTCTAATTACATTAAGTAATTAGCCTTTAATTAATTACACAAATTAATTATTCCTAACCAATTTTAGTAATTAACCTTTAATTACTTCATTAATTAATTAATTATAATCAATTACATTAATCCTTAATTAATTAAAATTAATTATTTACTTTATAATCACTTGTTGATTAATTACCTTTAATTAACCAACCTTTAATTACATCACTAATTATATAAATTAATGATCCCTAATTACATTTTTAATTAATTATTATATTTAAATTAATTACATTTAATAGTTAATCTTAGATTAATTATTCATTAATCAATCTTGATTAATCACATTCAGTAATTAACTACCCTTAATTACTTCATTAAATAAATTAATTACTCCTTAATTAATTATCTTTAATAATTAACCTTTAATTAATTATTTTTATTAGTCCCCTTGATTAATCCCATTCAATAATTAATTACCCTTAATTAAGTACATCACTTAACTATCTTCAAATAACTTTATTAATCAACCCTTAAATTAATTACACTAAGTAATTAATTATTAATTACTTTCACTAAGTAATTATCCTTCATATTAATTACACAAAGTTATTAAACCCAAAACTACTTTCAAATCTTCAATTAATTACATTTTATAATTACCATTACTAATTACTTCACTAAGTAATTACACTTTATAAATCTCACTAAGTAATTATACTTAATCCCATCATCACGTGATTATTTAAATTAATTAAACCAATTAATTAACTAAAACTAATCATATTAATTTAATTAATTACCTTGAGTAATTAATTCCTCTAATTACTTCCATTAAGTAATTGTACTTAAGCAATTCCACAATGATTATCCTTAATTAATTAATCTAATTAATTATTAAAATTAATCACATTAATTAATTATTTAATAATCCTTAGTTAATGATGTTCATTAACTGTTAACAAATTCTTTAATTACTTATCTTAAGTAATTAAAATTAAATTAATCATTATTAATTACAAAGTAATTAATCCTTAAAAATCAGTTAATTACTCTTTAATTATTTAATTAACTAAGTGCTTAACTGTAACTTAATTAATCCTTAATTACTTGATTAATTAATTTCTAATCATTAATTAAAAATCTAATCTTATCTAATTAATTATTCTTAATTACAAATTAATTATTCCTTAATTAATTAACTTAAACCTTAATTAATTAATTTAAACCCATAATTATTTAATTTATTAATCCAAATCATTAATAAATTAAATTAATTTATTATCCTTTGATTACCTTAATAATTAATTCTTTATTAATTTTTAAGATATAAACATTTTTCTTATTAATGACTTATATATCATTTTCAAATGCATTTAAAAACATTTTACTTTTGAATTTACCTTTAAATTCCATTTCAAATTTAAGATTCAAAATAAATACGTCTTTAACTTTAACAAAATTTAAAAACAATTTAAATTCTTTTTAAATCACATGTTAAAGAAATACTTATCCTATAAAAAAAAATTTAAAAGAGTTTAAACCAAATTCATTTAAAATTCAAATGAATTTAAAATACACTTTAAACATTTTAAAGTTGTTAAACAATTAAATTTTCTTAAACTTTATTTATTTTAAAACTAGGACACAAATTCAATTTGAATCCATACTTTAAAACTGATTTAAAACTGGTTTAAATGTTGTTTTCACATTTTAAAAATCCAATTTTGAATTTAAAAGCAAACAGGTTTGAAACCTGTAACTAACAATGACCCGAGGCCCTACCCTAAGTCTTCGAGTTCAACACTAAAAATCTTCGAGTAAAATACTCGAACTACTTGAGGAAAACTCGAATACACCACTCCTCCTCCAACCAAACTTCATCAGAAACAAAGATGTGCACCGTGCATATGCATGGTGATTTCGTCCAACTCTGATCATCACCAAAAGCTTCCTCATGTCGCCGATCATCCAACCATACGACCCCGATCATCAGAATTCCCAGAACAACTCAAAATCAAAATCGAGTCTTCAAGCCCAAAATTGGAACCACCATTGAAACCTAGAATCATCTCATTCTCGTCTCTTCGATCACCAGAAATGTTGAGCCAGCGGCCACGACTTCGACAACCACCATGCTAACAATTCCCAGAACCCCATGCAACTCGATCCACCATAGACTCCACCGTGATCGAATTTCTATCCAAGATTAAAACTAGGGCTTCAGGCTTCCCCGATCAACCACTGCTGCTATAGTGCTTGGATGATCTCCCTGATATTTTTTTCCAAGTTTACGACCATCCTTCGACCTCCAGAAAGAACCCTGACCTCTCCGCCCATCGAGATCATCAGAAACCACCCAGATTCCATTTTCTGCTCAAACCATACAAGGCATTCAATATCATTCATCCATACATAAGCAAGGATTAAATCATGATGTTTAAATTTTCACTATATATTAACTTGCTCTGTTATTTTGATTTTCCAGAATAAATTTAAGTTGATTTAACTTTGAAGCCTCCTGCTCCATTGCTCCTCCAGAATTCGTCAAAGCTAACCTGAATTCCTTGGCTACTCGTAAAAATTTGAGTACCCAAGAGTTTAAGAAAACAGAAGATAAACTCCGGGTTAGGCATGGGTCTGGTGTGAGTAACAGTTTAAAGTTGCTTAACTTTGAAAAACCTTTGAAACAAAAGGTATCACGTAAGACTCCCCACAAATAAACATGGGTAAGTTTTTACCTTACGCTAACCAAAACATTTGATAGGACATCCAGTGATATTATAATAGGATCTAGGGTTTTCAAATAAAATACAGAAATAGCTGGAATGCTTACGTCTCACGTTCCACCATAGTTGGGCGCAACTAAAACGTACGGCACTTATTGGAGATTGGATTCGATATAATGGCAGGGCTACTGGGGTACCGCCCGTCATAGTACGTGGCCTAGATCACCGTACCGAGGATCCACCCTAAATCCCATGCAACACAAGGACGAAACCATCCCTTACTGGACAGTCCCGAAGAAGACAACCCCGTAGTTGTTTGCAACCAACTTCCCACACAGGCGAATATAATGGGACCTCTAGACAGGGGTAAATCTCGTCCTACTTGGGCATGACCCACTTAGCCTTGCTGCACCTCCCCTGTTTTAGCCATTCCCGGATAATGAGGCTTGAGAATACGATTACCTTAAGAGAACACATCTCTTAGAATGCTCATCGTACACCTAATGATGTTCTAAAAGCATTCAATCCATACAAGTTCGTTTCGGGTTCGAACGAAACTGTAGGCATTATCTCGTTACACTCATTTTGGAATCACCCTCAGAGTTAACTACGATAACCCTTGCACTCTGAATCTTCACCTTCACTTGAGATTCACGACCTATCGTTAATTTGGATCGATGTGGTTTTCAGATATCCAAATCTGGAAACCCGATCCCGGTCTCATCGAAATCTAAAACGTCATCTTTTAGGTCCAAGTTGTTTTAAAGTTTAAAATAATTCAATTTCATTATCTATACACACAAATAGATAATTCACATATCACAATAGATAATCCACATTATCATCACAAACAGATAATTCACATTATCATCATAAACAGATATTCCACATTATCATCACACTTCAACCAAAACATCTATATCACACAACATTACTTATCTCATATCTAAGATCTCAAACCATACAAGGCATTCAATATCATCCATCCATACATAAGCAAGGATTTAATTAATCACACTATAATTAATTTTAAAATGAATTAAATTTACCACTTCATCTCTAATTAATTTGAATTAAATTAAATTAATTACTTTCATCACATAAATCTTGCTTACATAACCATTAATTAATTACCAATCAATTAATTAATCATTCTTTAATTATCCATCTTAATTAATCATCCTTGATTAGTTATTTTCTAATTACATTAAGTAATTAGCCTTTAATTAATTACATAAATTAATTATTCTTAACTAATTTCAGTAATTAACCTCTAATTACTTCATTAATTAATTAATTATAATCAATTACATTAATCCATAATTAATTAAAATTAATTAGTTACTTTATAATCACTTATTGATTAATAAACCTTTAAGTAATCAACCTTTAAATACATCATTAATTATATAAATTAATGATCCCTAATTACATTTTTAATTAATTATTAAATACATTTAATAATTAATCTTAAATTAATTATTCATTAATCAATCTTGATTAATCATATTCAATAATTAACTACCCTTAATTACTTAATTAAATAAATTAATTACTCCTTAATTAATTATCTTTAATAATTAACCTTTAATTAATTATTTTAATTAATCCCCTTGATTTATCCCATTCAGTAATTAATTACCCTTAATTAATTACATCACTTAACTATCTTCAAATAACTTTATTAATCCATCCTTAAATTAATTACACTAAATAATTAATTATTAATTACTTTCACTACGTAATTATCCTTCGTATTAATTACACAATGTAATTAAACCCAAAACTATTTTCAAATCTTCAATTAATTACATATTGTAATTACCATCACTAATTACTTCACTAAGTAATTACACTTTATAAATCTCATTAAGCAATTATACTTAATCCCATCATTAAGGGATTATTTAAATTAATTAAACCAATTAATTAACTTAAACTAATCATATCAATTTAATTAATTACCTTAAGTAACTAATTCCTCTAATTACTTTCATTAAGTAATTATACTTAAACAATTCCACAATGATTATCCTTAATCAATTAATCTAATTAATTATTAAAATTAATCATATTAATTTATTATTTAATAATCCTTAGTTAATGATCTTCATTAACTATTAACAAATTCTTTAATTACTTCTCTTAAGTAATTAAAATTAAATTAATCATTATTAATTGCAAATTAATTAATCCTTAAAAATCAGTTAATTAATCTTTAATTATTTAATTCATTAAGTGTTTAACTGTAACTTAATTAATTCTTAATTACTTGATTAATTAATTTCTAATCATTAATTAAAAATCTAATCTTATCTAATTAATGATTCTTAATTACAAATTAATTATTCCTTAATTAATTAACGTAAACCTTAATTAATTAATTTAAACCCTTAATTACTTAATTTATCAATCCAAATCATTAATAAGTTAAATTAATTTATTATCCTTTAATTACCTTAATAATTAATTCTTAAATCAATTTTTAAGATATAAACATTTTTCTTATTAATGACTTATATATCATTTTCAAATGCATTTAAAAACATTTTACTTTTGAATTTACCTTTAATTTCCATTTCAAATTTAAGATTCAAAATAAATACATATTTAACTTTAACAAAATTTAAATACAATTTAAATTCTTTTTAAATCACATGTTAAAGAAATACTTATCTTATAAAAGGAATTTAAAAGAGTTTAAACCAAATTCATTTTAAATTCAAACCATTTTAAAATACACTTTAAATGTTTTAAAGTTGTTAAACAATTAAATTTTCTTGAACTTTGTTTATTTTAAAACTAAGATACAAATTCAGTTTGAATCCATACTTTAAAACTGATTTAAAACTGGTTTAAATCTTGCTTTCACATTTTAAAAATCCATTTTAAAATTTAAAAAGCAAACATGTTAGAAACCTGTAACTAACAATGACCCGAGCCCCAACCCTAAGTCTTCGAGTCCAACACTAAAAATCTTCAAGTAAAATACTCGAACTACTCGAGGAAAACTCGAATACACCAATCCCCCTCCAACCAAACTTCATCAAAAACAAAGAAGTGCACCGTGCACATGCACGGTGACTTCGTCCGACTCTGATCATCGTCGAAAGCTTCCAACTATACAACCCCGATCATCAGAATTCCCTAAACAACTCGAAATCAAAATCGAGTCTTCAAGCCCAAAACTGGAACCACCATTAAACCTGGAATCATCTCGTTCTCGTCTCTCCGATCACCAGAAATGCTGAGCCACCGGCCATGACTTCGAAAACCACCATGCTAACAATTCCCAAAACCCCATGCAACTCGATCCACCATAGACTCCACAGTGATCGAGTTTCTAACGAAGACTAAAACTAGGGTTTCGGGCATCCCCACTCAACCACCGCTGCTATATTGCTTGGATCATCTCCCTAGTATTTTTTTTCCAAGTTTTCGACCATCCTTGGACCTCCAGAAAGAACCATGACCTCACCGCCCATCGAGATCATCAGAAACCACCCAGATTCCATTTTCTGGCCAAACAAGAACTGCTCTTCCAAATCAATACTAAAAATTATGATTTTAGTATTAAAAATCAAGATTTTGAATTAGTTTTCAGATCCTAAGCCTGAAACATTAAATCATGATGTTTAAATTTTCACTATATATTAACTTGCTCTGTTATTTTGATTTTCCAGAATAAATTTAAGTTCATTTAACTTAAATTAAATTTTTAAATCCTACTATATGATCAAACAAATAAGTTTTGTATGAAATTTAAGTCCTAACAGAGATTGGTTTAAGAGATAATGGATTTTTGATCACCATCTTTGCTTCTAAAACTAAGTATAGGCAAAAGCAAATATAACAGTAACATATATCTATACGCATCCACACATTCATATATATTTACATAGAAATGCACTTAAAATTATACACACAAACACACTAATTTCCAGATATGAACATGCAACAGGTTTATTATACTTAAGCTTTTAAAAGAGTGATGTTACTCACAGAAAACAAACGATTTGAATAAAGCCTTTATTTTTGAAACAGCTTTTGAATATTAAACTTTGAGTTGCTGGAATGCCGAAGATTACTTGTATTGAATCTTGCTTTGATTAAATCTCAGGTTTAAGAATGCATGCAGGCTTTTGATTTTGAAGATGATGACATGTTAGTGAATGATGTTCAGGTTTTTAAGAATGGTTGCAGGCTTTGATTTACATTTTGGTTTTGAGGAGGATATTAATTACAGATTTCTAGTTGTTGAGGGATGAATTGATTGCAGATTTGATTGAGAAATAGTTTGTGTTTCCTTTTGGCTTTTGATATTGAAAGTGGGTTTACAGGTTTGTGATTTCTGGTTTATAAATGTATTGATCACAGATTATTTTAAGTTATTTTTCAGGCTGAAGATTTCTTAAGCTTTTTATTAGAGAATAGAAAAAAAAGGAAGATGATAAAATATGTTTATATATAGGCTGAACTTGTTTTTATTTGAAATAAAATAAAATAAAAATCAAATATGACACTTGTTAAAAATACTATACATTTGTCATATTCCCTTTATTATTAATTAACACATGTTTTTATAATTACCAAATATATTAACACATGTCTTGTGTATTATTTATTTATTTTAAAAGTTAGATAAAAAGCTTTACTTAATTTTAAATATTAATAAAAGCTTTATACTTAATTAATTAGTTTATAAATACTTATCTAATATATATATAAATAACTTTAAAGAAAATAAAACTAATTATATTCATAAATAAAAGCTTATACAAATATCTTTAAAATCCAAAACTATTTTAAATATCCATCTTTTGAATTTCAAAATTAAATTCAAATTCAACTTAAAATTGAAAATCCAAATTATAGTCAATTTATAACAACATATTTAATTTAATGACAATTCTATTTTATTAAAATCTATTTAAAATAACACATTATTAATATTGTTTGAAAATAACAAATTTGACAAATTTAAATAAATTATAAAAGAGATTACCTTATTATCAATAAATTACTTATCTTTCCAAATGAATTAATATATCATATTTATTTAAGCAATTATTTTTAAAAAGAAATAAAACAAACCTTTTTTAATCTTATTTAAATTTAAACTTAAGCTAAAAATCTATTTTTAAACAATTAAACATTTATATTTAAAAAACTTATTTTATATTAATCAGAATTTCCAAATTGCCAAATAAAGTTTAGAATTTGAAAACAAAATTTTATTTATTAAATTTCAAACCAAAGATTTCTATTTGCAATATATGCAGATATATACATTATAAATAGAAAATATTTTATTAGCTTTATCAATTCCAATATTTATTAACAAAATTATCAGATCAAATTAATTTTCAATACATATTATTAAATTGATATTGCCCAAAGTTCTGGGTCATCACACCAGTCTTCTGAATTTTCGTAGTTTTATAGTATAACATTCTCAGGAGGCACTTTAGGCTCCTATGATCACCCCAACTCCATTCTCTATTGGAAATTTTATGGTAAGGCACCACTGAGCTAAAGTAATTTTGAAATCCTCCAGTGCGGGTCGTCCCAAGAAGGAATTGTATGTGGAGGCCTCATCTACGATCACGAAAGTTTGGATGAGGGTGACTCTTCGGTCGCCTTCTCCAAGTTCTATAGGCAAGTCTATCATTCTGACGGGTTGCTTGGGTTCTCCCGTGAATCCTTGAATATTTGTTTGGCAAGTAGATACGACTTTCATGTTGATCTTCATCTGATCAAAGGTGCATTTGAAAAGGATACTCACAGAACTGCCACTGTCAACCAATACTCGTCGGACCATAGCGGGTCCGGTCCCTACTATCATGACCATGGGATGAAGAGTTGGAGCTTCAATCCCTTCGGCATCTCGATTTCTGAAAGCTATGTCATCGTTCATAGTTCTACTACTTGGCAGGGGATCCATCTTCGATCGTAAGGCATGAATTCTTCATAGCATGTATTAGTGAGGTCACATACCGCTTCATTTCACCCCAACTCCTTTGTGCGGGGTGAGGTCCTCCAAATATCGTTCCAATGATTAGTCTCTGATCAGTTTGTCTAGATCCCTCTTGGTTGGTTCCAGCTTGGTTTCTTCAATCCCTAGAAGCTTGGGGAGCCGCGAATTGGTCAGGATTTTGCGATTTTCTCATGTATTGCCGAAGCTTTTTTTCCTAGATCATCTCCTCAATCAAGTTCTTTAGGTGACAAAACTCTTAAGTGTTGTAGCCATGCAATTCGTGGAAGCAGCAGTATTGCTCGAAATGCTTTTTCTATTCAGTTGGTTCCTTTTTAGGGGATTTCTTGTACTCCTCTGTCTGCTGTGTTGCGAGATAGATGTTTCTCGGAGTATCATTGAGAGGGGTGTAATCTTCTAGCCTAAAGCCTTTAAGTTGCTTATTTTTACCATTTCATTTGTTGGAATTCTGATTTTTCCTTTTTTGGTTTCTGTCTTTTCCCACGCTTCCTTCAGCGGTCCCAAAGGTATTTATGTTATGGTTCATCGCTATGCCATTTTCCCCAAAATTCATCGGTTGTAAGCTAGTAGATTTCCTTTCTAACTCTTGCGCCTCTTCCAATCTCAAGTATTTACTTGCCTTACGGTTGAAGTCTTTTCTAGTGGTAGGTTGTTTGATTTTGATCCATTTTTCGAACTTAGTTTCGGGGTGAATGGCACGGACCAGGTCACAAAAACCATATCCTCATTCGGATTGCTTACTTCTATCACCACGGTGTTGAACCGAATCATGAAAGACTATATAGATTCATTTCATCCCTCGAATAGACCAGGCAAAGATATCACATCTTTAGGCTACACCGTGTGAAGTCTAAATTGATCAAGGAATCTTGTTGCTAGTTTATCGAATGTGGATATGGACCTTGGCGGATGCCTAGTGAACCACATAGAAGAAATTCCCACCAGAAAATCGGGAAACATCTGCATAAAATGGCTTCTGTAGCATTTGGTCCATCCATGTACCATCTTTACTTGTATAGATGGGGTTTCGGGTCTCTCGTTCCATCATAGGATGGAATATTTAACATAGTGAACTTTTCTGGGTACCGTTCATTCAAAATCTCATCAATGAAAGGAGTCCGACTTAGAGAGGATCACCATTCATCATCCCTTCTACTCTTACTCTCATCCATTCGCCAATTGACCATGCCCACAATATATGCCTCATATTTCCGGTAATCCGGGGGTCGACTGTTAGTAACAACTCTGAATTTTTGGCCTTGCAAACAATCTTGGTGAGTGGGATGAAGCCTAGCCTCTCCTGTCATCAGAAGAGCCACTCCCTCGGAATTTCTTGGCTTGCGGTTGGCTTAATTGGGGTAGTTTGGATATCCTTAGCGCTATTGTTACTCGGCTACTTGGCCCGGCTACAAAGCGATAGTTGCAGAATTTTGGTTGAAACTAGACAGGACTCGAACCAAAAGGATATTGGAGATATAAGGGATTGATGCAACCTATGTGGTTCAGCATGTTTATGTGGATCATTGTCCAATGGTGGTTTGGTTGGAGTAGGATAGCTCTTATGGAAGGTCGTGGATGGGTCGGCCTTGGTGGATCGACAATTGTTGTTCGGTCAGGGGAGACAAGCCAATAAGGGTCGGCATGTAGTGGTTCGGCCTAGGTGGCCCGGTGTAGATGTGGATCAGCCATAGTAGGATTAGTATGCGTGGATTGGCATTCATGTATGGTTCGGCCTATGTATACAGTTCAACACATATGGGTCAGCATGCATGGCTCGGCAAAGGAAGGAAGCTCAAAGTGGGTCGGTCAAGGTGGTTCGGCCATTGTGGTTTGGCCTTGGTTGTTCGACACATGTGGATCGGTGCGTGTGGGTCAGCAATTTGGGATCGGTTGCAGTGGTCCGGCAAAACAGTAGGAGAATTAGCAAGACTACCATAGGGCGATACGTTCGATACTGTTTCACTTCTTGTCACACCCATAGTTGCTCTGAGTTGCTTACGGGTTTGCTTCGAGTCTTCCACAAGGAGACCCTAGATTGGCATCAGGTGGATCGGTGGTAGTGGGTCAACATGCCTGGTTCGGTCTACCAAACCTACCAGCTATTGGCCAAGCTATCTTGGTCATGGGCTTGCATGGGGGATCCAGCCTATCCTCGTCTATAAATAGAGGGGCAGGGGTCCAATTGAGGGGATCTTTTTTGGAGAACTCCAGGGAAACTCTGCCATTTTTATACTTTGCTAGTTTTGATTCAAACTTGTACGCAAGTGGTTTGTTAACGGATTGTATCTGTATTCGAGTGATTGGAAAGTAATAAAACTTTTATTCAAAGTGAACGTAGGCAATCACGATGAACCACTATAAATATGGTGTTCTCGTTTCGTTGTTCGTTTTGCACTCAATTGCATTATTTCTCTGTGAATAACTCTATTTAAGGGTGTTAGTGACCAATTTTGGTGCTAAAGGTTACTGAACGCATTGGCATTTCCTTCCAACTTGCCATCGTTAAGCTTCTCTCCGTCTTCCGAATTGAAAAGTTCCATGGCTATATCCTCTTGTGGGGGCTTAGCTCCTAGATTTAAGTTCATAGCCGGTTGCCTCATGGTCGGTGGAGTGCTTGTGTTTTCTTCAACGTTGACTCCCATGGTTCTAGCTATCACTTCTTTCTGTGGCTACTTCACATTCCTTCTATTTATGCCAGAAATAGAATAATTTTCTTGTTCTATGATATCCATTGGTACTATCATGGTTCTTGGAGTAGATTGTGATTGTAAAGTCAAGAGGGCAGTAAGTTTGTCCATAAGAGCTCTTTGACTGCTTTCCATTTTCTAATTGATTTCGTCAACTATTTTATTCATTTCATCACTAGTAATAACTTCGTGTTGATTAGAGGATCCTGGCACCTGGTCTCTTATATTGGCGCTATATACTACGATTTGTTGATGATTCATCTCTTCTCCGGCAATTACCTCCATTATGGATCTTTCAAAAGCAGCAGATCTCTTTCTTTTCGGAGCCATTGATTCTTAGCAGCAGATCTTTCGAATAGAGATTAAAGATCTTACTTCTAACCTTATCTAATCCAAAGCAAATAGCTAGATCTTTGCCTAAGTTGGGTTCTCAATGAAAGCACCAAAAATTTTAGCTAAAAAATGGATCAACACTCTAAATTGACTGTGAAAGCACCAGTTACTTGTTTATCAAGGAAAATAAAGCAGAAAAAGCAATATAAATCGTAGAAAAAGTAAACGAACAAGAGATTTTTATAGTGGTTCGGTTGTTAGTGAAGCCTATTTTCACTTTATAACTTTTCTTATTGACTGAATGCAATTACAAGTTGAATATGATTACAATGCGGTTGAATCTTGTAGGTTAAATCAAGTCACTGGTATTAGAATTCACTGGAGAATCATAATGAACCCTTTAGATGACTGTTGTGTGGGAGAGGAAGAGTGTAGAATAGTTTCTGTAGCGATTCAGCAGCCAGTCTAGAAGATCTCATTTACGTTGCAGGTAGGATCGTATTTATAGGGGTTGGAGAGAAGTTGGGTAATGCTGCCTTGCCAGAAGCTTGCATTTGGAAATACGAAGGTGCTTTGAAAATTTCATAATGATCCGAGCCATTCTGATGGATCGCTGCGATCCATAGGTGATAGATCACTAGGATCCATAGTTTCTGGTTTTCTAACGATCCATTTTCTTGAGATACTCTCCTTCATCCTTTCCTTAAATTTTATGGCAATCTAACATGATCTTATGGATCGCTAGCGATTCATAGAGCATGGATCGCTAGCGATTCATAGAGCATGGATCGCTAGCGTTCCATGTATTTAGTTGATTTTTGGACTCTGTCTTTTGGATAGCACTTATTATCTTATGTAGGTGCTCTCCATGTAATTTTATAGCTTGTCGCCTTGTTTTGATAATGATTCATGCACTGGTTGCATTGGACCATTGATTGAATTAGATGAATGCTCACTTCTCAGTCTAACTAGTTTGGAATTCCATCAAACTTAGCAATCATTTCTAGAATACCTATTGGACCATGATGCAAGAGGATTGGAAGACCTACGAGCGATCTTATGGATCGCTAGAGATCCATAGAAGATGGATCGCTAGCGATCCATTACCTTACCATATTTTTGTCTTCATTTTATCTAACCTTTCTTAGCTGATCCTTCTAGCCCTTTTGGTTGGCTCTTGAGGTTCTCTGACTCAATATAGCTGTTCTGACTTCCTTTGAATTCTTTTGGGTTAAAAACCAAGATAACAACCGTTGATTTTCCTCCAGATATAGAAGAAGAGTTCGTGTATAGTCATTTCATTTCATCTTCTTCGATCCATTTCTAAAACTCCTTTTCCTCTTAAACTACAGAACTTCAAAAATTGATTCTCAATCAATTCTTAACGAAATTCAACAAAACCAACGATAGATAGAATGGGACGACATAGAATGTGCTATTGATTTGTGCTGGAATTATGAAATTAGAGTGCACAATGGTTTGGAACGCAGGAAATTTTAGAAATTGGACACTGATTTTGGTGAGTGAGACTTCTCTATTCATCTATAATGCAATTTTAATGTTAAAATTATTTTTTAGAGTCTGATCTTGGGTTAATAATGAACTTAATTATGGATATATATGATTCTATTTGTAAGTTTTTATTAATTAAAGTAAATAGTAAACTAGTTTAAGATTAGATGAAATATATCTCTTCGAATTGGGTTTGAATGGTTATATATGTGAAATTGATTTTAGAAACATAATGTGATGTATAACAGTGATATAAGCAAAGGAAAATGAAATATATAAAACTAGGATTGGAATCTGAAGAAAAACGAATATAAAATAAAAATAAAAACATTCAGAACGACCACGACAACTGTTGGACCGGTGATGTGCTTTGTAGGATCGAGACTTTATGTAACACTTCATAGGAAGGTATACGATTCGATGGTGGTAAATGCACAACGAATAAACATTATCGATATACGTGTATATGATGAGTGTAACATTAGCTATTTGAATAGTTTAGTGATGTTTGGATATTGTATTAAATATGTATAATTGGCTATTGGATATTGGGAATGCTTAATGTGCTATTGATTGTTGAGTGGTTAGGTATTGGATATTGGATGTTGAATGTGTGTATGAAGCATACATGGTCCAGGAAATAGTTTTCTAGGGAAAATTATTGTTCCTTCAATATTCAACGAAAATTGTTGTTCCACGGAAATGGTTGTTCTCTCAGTATTTGAGCTATTTGACTCAGGAAATAGTTGTTCTGGGAAAATGGTTGTTCTCTCGATGACAGCATATATTGTATTTGGAAATTAGTATTCCCTAGTGATATGGATTTGATAGAGTATATAACAACCCTCATCTCAGTGGGGTTGAATTTTCGCTAAATCGAAAACCAAGTTCACTGAAGTATGGATCGCTGGTGTTGGTATCTTGTAAATAAATAAAAGTATATCAGAGGATTAGAACTAAAACTCACATCGGAATATTAAAGTATATAAAAATATATAATTAATGACTAAGGCTAATATCTTTAGTATCTAGTACCCTTTCCTGTGTCGAGCATGCATAAGAAATCTGTCATTTTACCGTTTCCACCTTGTATTAGTGCCCATCCCTCTAAGTCTATCAAGTGGGTTGTAACGAGAAGGGGGTCAGAACAAATTCTGGTGACTGTTAAATTACACACTTTATAAATAACACTAGTATATGTCGATTGCTTTCCATTACATGTTATGTCTACTTTTTAAACTTAGTCATCTCGACTTCATATACGCGTATGATATGCTCCACCAACTCGAGGTATACAATAACTACATAGGTAAATATATGTTTATGTATATATAAGTACCGCAGTCCCCCTTTAGACCATGATACTTTTCCCACTAGTACCTGTAACTTTGTACCACGCGTGGTATCCACCATTTGCGTCAAGACCGTCTTGTCCGCGTACACTGAGGATCTTCTCGTAATAATGGAATTACAACTATTTAGCCATATTCTATTTTGTTGTGAAGAGTCTTTAGCTGCTTCATATCATCGACTCAGCTCTATGGACTATTGAGGACTCATCTCCTTAGACTATCCTACTCATTTGAAAGACCTCCTTTAAGGGTTATCTAGCCTTGTCTCCTAACAAATAACAAACTAACAAATAACTATGAGGTGGTGCAAGTTCTTAATTTGGTCTACACTAATAGGAGGCTTAGCGCATTTAGGTTAACCCTTGTCTTTCAGAAGACCATCGCAAGACCGACGATGCTCTCAGCCTCCTATATGGTACTAACCTTGCTGACATAGCACGAGCCAACACTCATCGTCCCATTTAGATTGCTTGATGGAATTAAGAAAATGTCCACTTGGTAACTTAACACGTACCCCTTAAAATATTAAAGACTCTTCATGGCCCTTGACACTTCGGTCAGGACAAACCATCCTATTTTAGTATATTCCCTTCACCTATATGCGAACGTATAATCCCATGAGTCATACAATTAGTAATGTCTCACATTATGTAACAACCCACCTCTATACCCATACTATCTAAGAGTATTATTGGGTAATACTGTTAGACAATACGAAGAATGAGACTATCTAAGGTGCACAGATGAATATTCCATTGAGCTAACATTGGTACGAATCTAAAAAAATCATTAACAACTCATATATACGTACACAATATTGGCACAACACAATAAACATGTATGCTTCTAGGATAGAACAATACACAATATAAAATAAATCACAGAGATTATAGATTCACCAAAACAACAATAACATGGGATAATAAATATACTCGAGTCCAAGTGGGTCTATAGAAATATTCAAATTCCTACTATCATCAAAAATATGCATAACATATCCAATATACGCATCTCAACTACACATGAACACATGCAGATACAAATAAACAAACAATATATAGATATTCTATCCTCCATCTATGCTCAACATCCACATACTGATCATCTTTCCTGAACCTAAAATATCTTGGACTGACCCGAGTATTATATAAATAACACATGGGTCATAATATGTCTAGAATGTGGATGTCAATATGAAATAACAATGGGCATGGTACAAACAAGTGCAACATAAGTGGCATGTACGTATCAAAAGTGTCAACATATCTCAAGACCACGCACACAAAAGATAATCCATATCCAAGAAAAGTAAATGAACATACCAAACGACATATAATCAAGTGGGTGATACGAACATAATCTAACTATCATCTGGTATAAAACTCAACAACAATATAGGACATGCTCTCAGCAATGTCCTAGATGATCTCTTAGATAATTGTAATGTGGACATATTCGGGGCCTATCCCACTCCATATATTATATATACATACATATATATATATATATATATATTGAAAGTGGGTAATTTTTATTTAAATCATTTTGTAGCCTAAAGAGATGGCCCAATAGTGGCCTATAAAAACCCATGCAAAAACAATATGTCTAAGAAAATATAGGATATACCTATTTACAATAAAGTTACATGTTTAGAGAATATTAAACTATACTTTCCATTCTAGATCTAACGCCTTCTTCCTTCGAAACTTCATCATACCTACGGCGGTCGAAAGTCAGAACTACTCGTCATTGGCTTTCTACCCCTTCCCACCTTCGATCCTCTTCTACCACATCGAATTCTACTGGTGCATTGCTGATGGTAAGCCTATTTCTCTTTATCTTCGACGTCGTATTCATCTCAAAAATGTAAAAGGCATTATCTTTCTCCTTTCTACTTTTGCATGTTGGAAAATACTTTGATTTCATTACTCGATGTGTATTATATATATAACACAAAAATATCGACCAAATCAAATAACACGGAATAGAAATATGACATATCCTCAGAAGCCAAGGTCATCTCTTAGATAACTATGTAAAGATAGGTACATGATCTAACTCCATGCTCGTTGCATCTCTAGCTATCCTCGATAGCTATAAAATCGATGTGTACAGGGTTACACAACCTTATAGACTCTCGGTCTCATAAATAATCCAAGAGATCGATAACCACATACTAATCATCTTGACCTTCCACCTCATAGTAATCGACTTGGCTCTCTGCCAATGGAATAATTATACGGTCTTCCAGACCTCTACTAATCCAATTAATTCTCAATATTGTGGTAAACATCGGGACTCTCGGTCGTATTAGCTCTCAACATCATATATATCTATTTCAATATCGATCTAGACAAATAATCAGATCGACCCTCAGCTGTAAAGACAATGATGTCATATTAGAGAACAAATAGACGTCTATAACATCTTATGCAATCTCATCTGCAATAGTAACTAGATGGGAGATTGACAGTGTAATGAATTGACTTTTCGATCCTCAGAATCAACACTAATACATCCATGGTATTCGCATACCGAGCAACCGAGTGGCGAAAAAACATATTGTTTAAGGAAAATAGAAAGAACAATAGAATTAAATCTCACAATGTGTTGAATAATATAATAATATTCCAGTTTCATCTTTACAAAAAGAAAATCCTTTAAGACACAACAACATCGAAGTCTAACCTATCCACAGCCTGGACAGTTATAACAAACCATCCTTACAATTTGTTGATAAACACATACAGGAAAACACAGCGGAAAAAAAATACAGGAATATGTCTTGGGCCTCCAACTGGACTCCTAAAGCTCCAAATCGTCGAAAGCTATCTCTGGAAAACTACTTGGGTCTTAACCGAGCATTTAAAAAAATAACACCCGGATCAGTCTGGTAAAACCAGCGTGAGAATTCAAATTCTCGTGTAGGATTCCACGAAGGGGACCTTAGAACCTCCGAGAATGGTCTTCCTGCACAAGGATCAGAGATATCCTTCCGAAGCAACATACATCCCTTGTGATGTACCATATGAAATACATAGCTGTCCCCCATCAGTCAAGCTGAATGCATCGCTCTCACATGCATAACAATCATAGGTGCCTCTGTGATAGAGTCAACTCACCCTCATGGGTTAGCTAAATCCCCTGGCTATGCATCCTACCTGGTATTTTTCATTTCCATTGGTGAGGCTACGTCCACCATTCCAGCACATGAGTTGCCACTAGAACAAAACTCAGAATCATACATGGATTCCTATACCTTAACAGGTCTAGGAATCACATATGGATTCCCTCGTCTCAATAGATCTTGGAATCGCATATGGATTTCCATACCTCAACGGGTCTCGGAATTACATGGATTTCCATATCTCAATAGATCATGAAACTCCTCCAAAGCAGAATGGTTTTGGAGTAGTTATGATTTTGAGTCATCTCATATAAGTACAATTCACAGCTTACTAGGCGCTCTACAAACCCGATCGATGACTTTTTGGTAAAATTAACTCTGGTTTTTTGAAATATATAGACAATACATAGGAGCAAGGATCACCTCCTAACCGTTTATGTGGACGGGTCTCCCTATTGTTTGTCCTAGGAGAAGAGAACTAGATTTACATGCATAGTACAACGTCATCGAAGATGATTGTGCCGTGTAACTCATGAGTTTCTCCTAGATATTTTTCGAGTTATATCCTTTGGTGTTAAGTATAAGAAGAGAATTACATACCACCAAAATTAAGAAGGATTATTTAGGCCAAGGTTTTGATAGTAAGTTATTTAAATATCAAATAAAACAAACAACAAATTAGGGATTTAATTTGGTAGGAAACTAAGCTCGATCAAGCATATCAACACCCGCTCAGCCTCTTTAATTAATATTTCATTACTTACAACACTTTGTAAATACTTGGAAACATTTCCACATACTTATCTCGATGTTATAAGTATATTCACATAACACTTAAGAGAGGTTTCCTATTCTAAAATCATTTTAAATGGTTAACAAAACAAAAGCCATTTAAAAAGTTTCTTGCTATAAACCCAAATCCTTATCCATTAAATAAAATCCTTTATAAAAATCCTTATACAAATCGTTTAAATAAAATATCATTTATAAATCTTCTTTACTAAATATTGCTCAGAAAGTAAAATCCTTTTTATAAATAAATTTATTACTTATAACTGGTTTTTATTAAATTGATCCTTTTCCATTAAACATCATAAATAAACAATTAATTAATCTTTAAATCGCTATTAATAAAATAATTCAATTAACTTTTAAAACATTAGTAATAAAATAAAATATATAACTTTTAAAACAAAACTAAACCAATTAACTAAGTTAAACAACATTAATAATATAATTTAAAAAATATAAAATATCATTAATAACAAAATTAGAAAAACTTTACACATTTTTATTAAAATAATTATATACTTTAAACATCTTAAATAAAAATAATTAATCAACTTAAAGACCATTTATTTTAGAAATTACTTTACTTTAAAATAAATTTAAAGTCCCAAAAAATGCAAAATACATTTCCTTTTCCAAAATTTGAAAAGAGGCTCAGGGACCACACTAGTACTTTGACAAGTTACCTTTATTTTCAATCCAACCATTTTATATTATTACACTGATATTTTCATAAGCAACAATTATAAAAATAAAATTCATAATTGATGAATGACAGATAACACATCATCTGTCCAAGTCAATTTACATGAAATTAAATGTTTCATTTAATAAAATAGCAAAATGGAGATTTATTCTTCTAAATTGATGTCCAAAATAGTCTATTCAACTTAATTATAGCAGAACAATGTGTATATTACTATTAGAAATGCCAGAGATGAAATATAATTATCCATTGACGTAATTATTTACTACGACTATAAATTTTACAGTAATTTAAAATTTTGCAACACAATCAAATACCTGCACAAATGTAATCTAATAGATTATACGATCCTAACAGCGAAATCTATATGTTAATCGGATTTTGTGTATATCTGAATTATATTGTTAAAGTTATTGAATTTTTAAACTTAGAATTTTTAAATATCTAATTCCCTTAAACAAATGGGCCAAGCCCATTACCCACTCTCTATTACCCTACCTTCTTCTTAATTCACACCCTGCTCCAAATCATAGGTCCCTTAAACATTTTCCTCCCAAAGAAGGAAATTGGAGCACTCCCTTGTGAACGGCAAATCCTGGTATCCATCCACAACCATGAAGCTCTTCACAAACTCCGATGATCAAGCACACCTTCACAGATCCATCACCATGGCCCAGCTCCCCCTTGATCCAATTCGACACTCCATCGCCCATCAAACACTTACAGGTTTTTGAACTGAGCTCGATCAAGGAGCTTCCACCGCCAGCCCTCAATGACGCACCCCTGTGCTTTGGCCTACACCACCCTGACACACTGCTGCACCTCCTTGGCATGCCCACTCCATGATCAATGGCCCCCAACCACCACCTACGACGAGGAGAATGCACCTCCAAAAACCATAACCTTAACCCTAAATCGACTTAGGGCCACCATCTCCGATCACCATAGATCATGCGACCTCTCTTAAATCACCTCTGCCGTCGCTTAAGCCTCCTTACAGCCAAACCACTCCACCCTCAATCATCCATGTCATCGGAAAATCCAATTTCACCCAAAACAGATCATCTCCATCCCTCGCCTAAATCCCAAGCTTAAAAATCCATCGAAGAGTGCTAAAACCCTAATTTCCCAAGACGAATACGATCATATCATCCATTCACCAAACTATGACCATTCAAATTTCACCTTTCCCGACACTTAATGTAATTCACCAGTAACTAACACCACACTCATGGAAACGATAAACAAATAATTTTAAAATAAAAAATAAACTATGGGTTAGGACTAAGAAGTTTCCAGTTGATGCCTTTTGTTGAATCACAACACTTTTTGAGTTAAGAATTTTTGTAATCAAGAGGAAAAATGCTTTACTTATTTTTAAACAAGAACATAAAGTATAATTTCATCCTTTTGCTCCCTGTACATGTTCTAGAGAGCTGCTTCATATTTTTGAAATCAAAATTTAAATTTAATCCTTGTTTAACATAATAGAGTTTGTGTGTGTGTATGTATTAAACCAAATTCCATAAGATTGTAATTAAATCCATCATCTTAATAACACAAGGAAATAAAAAAAAAAATCAAAGGATGAGAATCTCACCTTTTTACCCCTTTTTCGAACTCCAAAGCTTATTTTGCTTTAAATTTTTGTCTTTGAAATCAAAATGTGATTCTCCTTCCTAAACTCTTAAATGGAAATTTTATAAAGAAGAACTTTTGGGAAAAATGAACTAAGAATGAAATATGAAGATGGAGGGGTGTATGTACATATATATGGGATAAAAAAGAAAGAATTTAAAAATAAAGAAATAAATATAAATTTTCATTTCAACTATTAAATCATCTTCCTAACTTCATCGTACATGTTATGTAAGTGTATATTGGGTAATAGTGTGTATTTAGGTACCTTTTTCACTTAAACGATTTAGGAATCCAAATGCCTTCTCATGTTTTCAAATCTAAATATATTTGTTTATTTTTTTACCATTCATTTTTACTTAACTTTTCGTTTTTTTTTCAAAATGAAATGATATACTTTTCAAACTTTAAATTGTTTTCTAAAATGCATCCAAGTGAATTACAACATTTACAAATTTTCCTTCGATAAAAAGCTGAAAATCAAAAAGTGGGTTTCGGTCATATTTTCAGTTTTTCGTCAAAATATTTATTTATGCAAACAAAGTTCAAAAATGAATTATCTAATGTTGGTTAAAATTTTAAAAATAGTTATTTTATTAGTTACAAAGATTAAATTGAATATTAAAAATTAAATTAAATTAAATATTCATAAATTAAAGTGATAAAATTTCGGGCCATTACAGATAGCTCTTAGCCTGCTCTAGGAGCCTTTCTCACATGCTCTCAAAGTACTCCAATAGTCTTAGTTACCTCGATGGCTATCTATGACGACCAGGATTTTCGGACCAGCTAAAATTGCCGAAAAATACGTCCGTTCTAAAACTCCTAATGAAAACTACAAACTTAATACACCATATTTGATAAATATTCAATATTACTTAATGTATAGGGTACAATTTCAATTATACAACTTATCAGAGTAATTAATTAATTTATTAATTCTACAATGTGTGTTTTAATACATACCAAATACGATGACTATAAATCTACCATTGCACAACTCTGATGATAGAGATAACACTATTCTTACCTATGAACTCAATAAACAATGTAAATGCTGAATACAATATTAAGCAGGAAATATACAATAACATAAGCTAAACAACAACCAATAGCAGATAAACGTGAAAGAGTTATGTTATTTTTAGGCTGCATCACTACCACTTGTGACTGCCTATGTATCCCTATCTAATTGGATACCCAATTAGATACAGGTCCAAGCCAACATAGTTCTCCTACTGCAAATAGGACTCATGGAGCCTACGATGCAACGAACAATATGCAATTCCCAAAACTGCCCACTTACGCTTAATCTTCAATTTTCGATTTTAAAATCTAATTACCTTTATGGAAATTATCTCTTTGGACTTTATTATCGAATTCTTATTTCAAAACTTTTAAAATAATTATCTTTTATATTCAAATTATACTTTACTTCAGGATCTTAAATCAAATCACTTTTGAAAAGTATATTTGGGAATCCCAAATACTGTAATAATAAAAACATATCAAACCATATGCAACCAGATCGAGAGGTTTCTCCCACTAACAAGGCAATTGGGTTCTAGCCTTCATACAATAGATAAACTAGTGCATCCCTCTATTCCAAGAGTGAACTATACCAAAAAAATCCCACTTTTTAATTACGGGTTACCCGAATCATCGGTAACATAACACTTCATTTTATATCCCAAAGCGATAAATCATGTCACACTAATATTCGCAAGTACTTTCAAATCTATAATAATTTTCATTTCCCAAATCCGTTCAAAAATCATCTTAAAACCATCGGGTTTAGTTCTCGAAATTCTTTCCGTAACTATTCATTATGTAAATCACTTCAAAATATTTATTCTCAGATATCTTTTTTTCCTCTTTTAAAGGAAAACATTTCATAGCAATTCAACTTTAAAATCAATCTTCAAAACAATTCATCAAATTGAAGTGAAGCTGATATTACTGCTGAACACCTTATAGTCAAATTGTGAAATAAATCACAAGGTGTTAGCCTACAATTATTTTCTACCCAGCCCATGCATATGAATAATTAATTGCTCATAAACTGGTCGAGCAATGTCAACAATCAATAAATAATAATCAATATTATAAACTGGCCGAGCTTAATTCAAACAATCAATCAATGAAATAAATGCAACAATGAATGATAATCAATGCTTCATTCTATAAAATATTTATAACACTTTATTTTATCTTAGGTTAAAATGATTTGATATTTATTCTGGAGCATCCGAGCTTTCCCTTCGACGTGTTCCGTCCCTCGCCCAAGTTTCTTTAGATCTTACAGACGAAACACATATACTAGTCATTTCTGCATGCCCCATTAAGTATTTAACTTCTAAATTTTAAATAACTTAATTAACCATCCAAACATACTATCGAGCATGAAAATCAAACCACTGTTCTAGAAAACAAAGTAAACAAGCATTCAACAAGGGTTTTCAGACAACACTTAACACTTAAAGTTCTTTCAACTTAGCAATGGTTTTAATGACCTTAAAATAAGAAATAACTTACTTTCGATTCCACTTCGTCAAACTTTAAGGCAAGGAACATAAGATCTAACGCATGCTTCCTACCATGCTTCGAAACCAAATGAAAATAAGCCGGATTCCTCCTTCCTAATGCTTGGCCAAGGCTTGAAATGAAAATTGGCCGAAATTATAGAGAAGAAGTGGTAGAGCTTTAAACTTGAATTCTCAAAATTAGACCCGAAAATAGTTCATCTTCTCTCTTGTTTTTGACTCACTTACTCAAAAAAATTTAAAAACTTGTTGACTGAAAAGTTGTTGAAAATTCTTTTCTCTTGAATTCAAAAAAAAGCATCACTTTATTTTGATTAGTTTTGAGGAAGATATGGTCAAAAGAAAAAGAGCAATTCTCGGATTCATAAATATAAAGCCCGAAAATTACTTCAAAGAATTGAATTTCAGGTATAGCAAACCTTAAAACCGAAAAAAGTGATCAACATAAAAGTTTTAGCCACTGGAATTTATTGTGGTTTAAAACAAGAGTTTCTTAATTTGGATTAGTTATGATCAAGTTATGATGGCATATTCTTTGGCTTAAAAATTGGGCTGGAGAATGCATTGGAAAGAAGTGGATTTTTGACATGGTTAATTTCATAATGAGATAAAGTGATTAACATGAAAGTTATATCCACGGGAAAAATATAAGATTTGGAAAAAAGAATTTTGCCTTTTGGTTCTGTTTTGAAGGAGTTGTGGCCGAGAGAAGAAGAGGTAAAATGTGGAGAAAAAATGAGTTTAATTTGAGGAGAATGAACATTGATTTCTTTTGAATATTTTGTAAATATTTTGACATTATTTCTTTCTAATTTTTTTCCTAAGCCTTGGAAGCCATTAAAGATAAAAGAAAGAAGGTGAAGAAGCTTGAGAAAAGAAGAAAAGGAAATGTGAATGAAAGTAAAGAAGGAGATGGGTATTTACAGAAAAAGAAAGAAGTGGTAAATTTACCAAAATAACTTCTTACCAAATTACCAAACTATCCTTACTTTAACCTAACGCAACACACACTTTATCAATACTTAACATCATCCTTTCACTTTTTACTTTATGTCTTAGTCACTTAAAGATTAAATAAAGAAAAGTAATTATTTTGTTGGATTTTGATTTGATGTGATTTGATGTTTACTTTTCTTACTTTTGTTAATTCTTACTTACTTGTAATAATGACTTCTATAAGTTTTCTAATCCTATTTAGTAAAAATAAACATGTTTAGTCATTAAAATGTGTAATATATATGTTAAAATATGTTAACAAAGGTGCGATAACGTTCGACAGCTTATTTTGAACAAAACGTTTTCCTGCCACATTTTGACGTTTTTGTTAAACTATTTATTCATGTAAATCAAACTTTAAAATAAATTTCTTATTATCATTAAATAATTAAAACAAGCATATTTGACTTATAAAATAATAAAAAACAATATCCAAATTTTGTTATAAAAATACGACATCGATTTAACGATAGGCGACGAAATTTGTTAATTTTATAAAACAAGTTTTATATATTTATCGAACCATTATAAATTAAATTACTATTATTATCAAATAAATTTGATATCGATTATATATATATATATTTAAAAGGAATTATTTATCCTTTAAATAATTTATTTGAATATTTGTCCTACTTTATCGAAATCCGACTTTTGTTAATTTTACAATGGGAATTCAAAATCTTTATTCAATATTAAAATAAGTTTACCATTCTTATTTATCATATAAACTATGATTGTTTAGGTTTGAAAATTATACATTTGAATATTTAAAATAATTAAATATCCCATTTTCAAAGTGTTAAAATTATGGGTCGTTACACCTTCGTGCCTCAATATCCATTAAGTGCAAGCCTATGCTATGAGTAGGTCACGACCCTATAAGTGCCCATAATGGTAACATACTGCTGGGCTAAGTGACATATGGGTAGTGGCTTTTAACCATGGCTCATACCCATTTACATCAACAGGTGTGCTACAGATTTGGGGAGTGATCCCGCAATCAGGCCATTAGGATGGATAATAACAAATCTGGTTTACTCCCTATGTAATAGGAGTACGCACAATAAATAGACAATCTTTTAGCTCTCAACCTGCACACTTCAGCATGCATCACTATAAATCTAATACCCCGTATACTCAACTATGTTCGAGTGACATCTACTTACAAAAAGTAATCGAAAAGATATCAGCTCAAGTGTCCCATACCACTTGGCGTTACTTGCTCGTTTACTCAATGCTCGTAAATTGCACTTGTCATCGCACAGTTATTATATATAATAAGTCCAAAGAATAACAGGAGAAATATTGCGGAAACTCCCATCCCAGACGGTACTATAACTCGTTTTATTCTAATTCCTTGTTACATAGAAAAATAAATCAATTAAATCATACAATTCTAATATTTATTGGTTTAGAAGGGGATTTAAAATACACTTTCCTAAAATCTTCAATCCAATCTCAAATATTAATATTCAATTGAAAGAAAAAATTAATTATAAAATGCTCATTCTTTTACCAAATAAGTTCCGTTCTTTATAAATTTTTTATACAACAAATCGAAATAATACAACTTTCTTAATAAGGATTTTCAATTTCAAAAATATTTCCCAAAATCAGAATATAAATTCCAAAATCAATTTTTCAAAAGAATTATTTAATGCCAAACACTTTTTAAACTATTTTTACAATAATTAAGCACAAAAGATAATACTTCCGAAATTTCCTTTAACCAAATTTTAAAATAGATGTTTGTTGATAATAATTTCCCATTCAATAAATAAATCGCATTTAAACTTTTTATTATTCCAAAGTATTATTTTATAACTACCAATTCATTGAATCCAATAAAATTAATTTATCACTTTAAAAATATATATATTTTAAATATCATTTCATAAATATCCTTTGAATATTTCTTATAGTCAACCATAAATATATAAATTATAAACATTCAAAAATTCACCTATTTTATAAATCCCAAAATTCATCATTTCCAAATAATTCCTATTCATAGAATCCTCAAAATAACTCACTTAAATATTTTACATCACAAATAATATTTCCAATTTTATATAAAAAATCATTCCAAGAATCTACAATTTACTTCCAAATAATATTTCATTTCCTTGAAAACCATCTATTTCAATTTTATTTATCCCCTTCTGATCAATTAGTAATGCGATCTCATCATAATAATAATCAATTGGAGATATACATTATTTTTACCCAATTCAATCTATATCAACAAAAAACATATCACCAAACAATCAAGGAATCCCTAGAACATAGAATCAGAATCATAGTGGAAAGTTATCCAAAATAACCCACACAACAATGCAAGTAAAGTCTATCGATCATCCAATGCCAATTCAAAATTCAAACAACATTAATCATTTAATAATACACATATAATTAGACATCAGTCATGAGTAAAAATGATTTTACTCACCAAATTTATGCGTTTCAACCTAGCACGCTCATCGCGGCTAGCCTCCACCTTAAAATATCAACCATTAACTACCACTAGGTCTAAGCCTAACTTTACCAGCACCTCCTCCTACTGTTGTCCACCCAACGTGACTCAGAGACTAACCCATCGCCTCATGTATAGCAGCCATGACACATTCGGAATTCTTACGCTCATCGCATCCTTTATCAGGTCGCATCCCGCCATGTCCATAGCATTCTATCGCGTGACCTACCTCTTGAATGCCTCCTCCTATGTCCGTCTGTCCTGTCACGAGCCCCAATTGGTCGCCTTCCCTTGCATCGCGTGCCACTAGGTTGCATGCCTTTTTTCTCAATTTACGTAAGTCGTAATTTTTATTTTTTGGTGGATTAGGGCTAAAAATAAAATAGAGGGTACAGATTTGGGTCTGAATTGATGAAGTAGGAGCATTTCATAAGAGTGAAAAGAATGGGTTTGAAGTTAGCGAATAAAAGTGGGCTTGGTGTCTATATTATAAAGGATAACTCATCCTTCTTATTTAATTTCATTCTTTATTTTCTTTTAAACTAACTTACGTTTATATGAAATAAATTTCAATCCAACATAAATTGATTTATACTTTAGTATACTGAATATATTTCTATAACTGCCTAATTTCATTCAATTTGATGTTCACTTATTAGTTTTCCACTATTCTAATCATATAAAAATTATTTACACTTATAAAAATATTTTCTATTCAATTAAAAAATTATTCAATTTCAATATATTATTTGAAAATTTGTAAATTTAATTCAATTTACTAAAATAAAATCTTTCATTAAATAGACTTTAAATAAATAAGAATTTATTATTATAATAATTATTAAAAATCAAATTTGAATTTTTTATTATTTTAATTAGATTTATCCATTTATACGACGTAGAAAGCGAGGTTGTTACAGACTCCCCCTTAAGAAAATTGCATCCTCGCAATTTCTAGTAGGGAAACATCATATACAACTCATATCCTAATTTTCTTCACATCTATAATCTTCTATCAAGTTGAAACTTACACAATCCTCTATGTAGCTCATACATTCCAACTCATCTTATCGTATGCTACTATTTCAAACATATTCAATTAATGACGTTCTATTTTGTGCATACGATAATTTTTTGTGAAAATATTCTAAATGTCGTATTTTTCAGAATACTTCGGTAGAGTCTCCTTTGTACGGAGAGCATTTTGAAAAATCAAAACACGGTATAATTACATGATATACATCTCCAAAGAGGCATCCCAACATGAGGCATCCTAAAATATGGGAAATAAATATAATATCTCAACATATATTGATATACCGTAATAATGTACCTTTTAATTAGCATTTAAGCAAGCTATTTCTCTTTTAAGTGAGCAAAAGCAAGCTATCACTACAAACTGATCCAAAGAAGCTCAAAAAGAATCTGTACTTAACTTAGTTTGACATCGGTCGCAAATGAAAATTATACAATGATACTCTCATTTACAATAAAAACAACATCACTTTCATGTTTAACCCATTTCCAATAGAGTTTTAAAGGTCAAAAATACAATTTTAGGTAATGGTTTCAAGGAATGAAATGTTGAACGGTGGATTAACTTTCCAAAACAACTTTTAGATTGCAAAAATATGGAGCATAACTCAAATTATTTAAGATTTTCCAAAGAGAGTCATCTCAACTTTTCAAAACTGTGTCTTTGGCACTGAAAACAACAAAATTTTGCAAAAACACTTAAAATAAAAGTTATAGCTTAATCGTGTAGTTTTAGAAAGGGAAAAACCGTCAAATTCGAATAAGTTGTTCAAAAGTTATAAGCAAATTAGTATTTAACTTATCTCAAACAATTTTTCTTAAAATCTAAAACATTACTCGAAAATGTGATTCTCAATCACTTTATAAAATTATATCACTATTTTATTAAATCATATGCTTGTTTGAACAAAAATATTTATTTTTAAACTCATATATACATTCAATTCAGGAATAATTAACGACAATACAAATCATCACACATCATTCATCCATAATATCAAACTAGCATTGTAAAACAATACATACATTTCCAAACAAGCAAACAAATGCCTCCTACGGAATACTATCAATTAGTTTGCACTATGCAAATCTATTCACTATCGGATCTTTTACTCATGTCACCTCCTCGCAATTTGGATTTGTGATGTATTCAAAAGGAGATATGAATTAAGGCCTTTTACAGCTTCCCTAACCAAGCAATTCGTCAGAGGTTTAATATTCATTATCTATACCGCATTACTGGCCGGATCGGCCACTTCTGCCTTCACAACTTTCATCAACCACTCGGTATCTCATATATAGACTTACACTTAGAAAAAGTAGAAGAAATATATTATATAATAAGAAAAATACAAATACATCCCCAGATGATTACCCCAGTAATTATCGTATACTCTTGAGACCACTTGAGTATAAACAATAACCTACCACATACCCACCGGGATAGGAACTCTAAGTCGCATCTAAGACCAGGACTCGTTTCACTTATACTTTGCATTGTTCTATACTTGCTCTGATACCCACTGTAATACACCGGCTATATACCCATACAATCTAAGAGTATTACTGGGTAATATTGTCAGATAATACAAAGAATAAGGCTGTATAGGGTACATATATGAATACTCCATTAGGCTAACATCGGTACATATCTCAAAAAATCACAAACTACTCATATAAACGTACACAGTATTAGAACAATGCAATAAATGCATTTGCTCTAGGATAGAACAATACGCTATATAAAATAAATCACAGAGTCATCAATGCAGCGATAACATATATTAATAAATATACATGAGTCCAAGTGGGCCTATAAAAATAGTCAAATGCCCATTATCATCAAAAATATACATAACATATCCAATATACACATCTCAACTATACGGAACACATGTCAATACAAATAAACAAACAATATACATATATTATATCCTTCATCCATGCTCAACATCCACATACTGATTATCTATCGCTGAATTTGAAATGTCTCGAACTTCTGTATAAATAACATACGGATCAGACTATGTCTAGAATGTAGGTGTCATTATGAAATAACAACGGGCATGGTATAAATAAGTGCAACATAAGTGGCACTTGCATATCCCAATTGTCAACGTATCCCAAAACCGTGCACATAAAAGATAACCCATATCAAAGCAAACTCAATCAACACACCAAACGACCTATAATTAAGTAGGTCAATAACAATACAGGACATGTTCTTAGTAATGCCCTAGATTATCTCTCAGATAATCATAACGTAGACATACCCAGGGTCTCTCTCACTATATATATATATATATATATATATATATATATATACACATATATATAGCACATAATTATCACCCAAATCAAACAACATGGATTAGAAATATGACATACCCTCGATAGCCAGGGTCCTCTCTCAGATAACCGTGTAAAAGATAAGTATAGGGTCTAACTCCATGCTCTCTCCATCTCTAGCTATCCTCGATCGATGTATAATGGTGTATGGGGTTTCACAACTACATAGAATCTCGGTCTCATAATTAATCCAAGAGAACGATAAACACATAATAATCATCTAGACCTTCAAGCTTATAGTTATCGACTTGGCTCTCAGCTAATGGAATAATTATACGGTCTCTCAGACCTTTACTCAATATTATGGATAAACATCGAAACTCTAAATCCTTTGTGCTCTTAGCATCATATATATCTATTTCGTTACCGGTCTTGACAAATAATTGGGTCGACTCTCGGCCGTAAACAAAATGAACACATATAGGTGAATAACTATGTATCTATAGTATCTCATGCTATCTCATCTATAATAATAACCAGGTGGGTGACTGATAGCTCTCAACCTACTCCAAGGGTCTTCCTCACACGCTTTCAGCAGTACTCCTATAGCCTGAGTTACCTAGATGACCATTATGACTCAATATCCATCAAGTGCAAGACTACGCAATGAGTAGGTCACGACCCTGCAAGGTCCCCTAATGGTAACAGACTGTTAGCCTAAGTGACACATGGGCTGTGGCTTTTAGCCATAGCTCGCAGCCATATACATCAATAGGTGTGCCACAGATTCAGGGAGCAACCCGCAATCAGGCTGTTAGGATGGATACTAACCAATCTGGTTTACTTCCCGACGTTTAATAGTAGTACACATAATAAATAGACTATGTCTCTTAGCATGCACACTCTCAGCGTGCATCACTGTAAATATAACACCCGTATACTTGATGTGACGACCCAGAATTTTGAGCAATATCAATTTAATAATCTTTGATAATAATTAAATTAATTTGATCATTTTACATTATAAATTGACAAGTTAAATCTATTTTAAGGGCAGAAAATAATAATTTGTTAATGTCTATTAATATTTTCTTTGCAATATGAATAGGCAAGATTAAATTCTTTTGAAAGTTAATAATAATTGGATTTGGAAATATTTATTTTGGTAAATAAGAAGTTTTTAATGTAATAAAACTTTATATTCAAATTGTAATATATATATATATATATATGAATGTATATATTGTGATTTGAGATTTGTTTCAAAATTTAATATGGAAATTAACAAATTTAATGTTAGAATGTTTTTATTTGAAATGTGTATATATATTTGTATATATATGTTTTGAAATAGGAAAATCATTAATTTGAATTTAATAAGAGTTTTCAAACTTGAATATATTTAGTTTTGAAACTTGAAATGATAATTTGATTTAATGTCGTTGAAATGATATTTGAAATTTAAAATTTAAATAATAAAGTTAATTTCTTATTTAATAAACATATATTTAGCTTTTGTTTTTAATAAGATAAAATTGTTCTAAAAATTTATGTAAAGAGTTAAACTAAGTTTCTCAATTTATAAACAAATGATAAAATTAAGTTGATTAAAATACAAGTTATTTAAAAATGCCTATATGAATTTGTTTTTAAGATAATGAAAGCCTAAAGTTTATTTTTATAAGATGGAAGCATTTTATAATTATCTAACATTACACAAATACTTATGTATATAGCTTAAAGAGATTATTAAAGATAAAATAACATCTAAAAGAAAACATTAACTAAACATAACAACACTTGTAAACATTTTAGTATGGGTTAGAGACAAATGTAAATTAAATTGCTTAGGTGTAAGTTAATCAAAACATAAGAGGTGACAAATGTCATTCTCTTTAATAATTAAATTTAAAATTTAATTGTAAATAAAAGATGGTTTTATTCTTCAGCACAAGATTTTCTTCTTCTCAACTAAAACATGAATACAAATCTGAAAGAAGCAAAGATCAAAAATGAATACAGATCAATAACCAAGATAAAGGAAAAAAAATGAAAACTGTAAAGAATCTGGAAATTACAAGGGAGAAGAAACTTGAAAAAAATATGCTGGATTTTCAAAATCAGAGGCAAGCAAGATGTAAACTTCAACAATTCAAATGCTCGGCTGCAAGATTAAAATTCAACATGCAATATCAGTAATCAATGTAAAGAATTCTGTTTTCAACATGCAAATAAAATTGAAGCCTGGAAAAGATAAATGCAGTTCTGCTCTCTGTTTTCTGGAGATTCAAGGTGAGTAAATACAATTTTAAAAACAGATTTATATTTTTAAAATGGATCTTGTTCTTGTGGAATCATGATGGTTCATCTGGATTTTTGAATTTAAACTAATTGCATGTTTGAAATATAAAATGCCTGATGTCTGTGTAAATAAACAGTTCTGTGTGATATATATAGGTAGCAAATATATATTAAAATCAATAACTTCTTATTGGATCCAAGTTAGCTTATGATTTATGAATAAAAGTTGTTTGAAATTATTTAACTTATCATCTAAAAATGTTTGTAAGTTTTAAAATCGAATAACTAGTTTAAAATTTTCAAATGTACAGTAAAATGGTAAGTTGGGTCAAAATTTTATTAAATCAATTTTATGTTTTGATTACATGAGTGAAATAGCAATTGAAAATTGTGAATTTTAGTGTGATTATTACAATTTTTAATTTAGTAATTGGTGAGGTATCTGGGTTAATTAGTTTTGGGGTTTTTGGCCGATTGTTGGTGAACGGCGATGAACTGGGTTTCGGGATTGAGCATGAAGGTGAAGGGGGAAATGGGGACCATAGGAAAAATGGGATTGGAATTTATTATGTATCGAGGTGGTTGGAATTTGTTAGACTAGGGTTTTGCTTCCTGATTTTTCTGTCAGTGTTCGTCTAGGCGCCGCGATGACGCAACGCTATTTGAGGCGATCGCATATGATTCTGGAGTTGTGGGGGAGTGAGGTGGAGCTAGGGTAGCGGCGGTGTGGTTTCCGGTGAAGGGGATGGCCGGTGATGGTCACGTTTCGGAATATGGCCTTCGAAAAGTTTTGGACTGGAGGGCTATATTTCAATTTTCAATCGAAATAATTTTTCTAGGTTTGGAAACTCGACGTTGGGGTCGAAGATGACTTGCCGGAGCTGCGACAAAGATCGTTGGTGGAAAGGTGGACGGTGCACGTTGCACAGTGCAAGGTGTATCAGGAAGTATGGGTTCTGGGATGAGGAGGGAAGGAGACTCGAAGGAAGACTCGTGCTTTGTTGTGTGGGACTCGAAGAAGGAAGACTAGTGGAGAACTCGGGGTGTTTGTTGTTTAACTCGGGAAATTTTGTAGTTTGCTCGTGTTTTTGAGTTCGCAGGGTTCGTTTCTGTTTGGGGTTCAAATAGTTATAAAGGTTTTAAAAATTAACAGCAAGGTTTTTATAAAGTTTTTAAAACAAGATAATATGATTTTGTGAATAATTTTAGATTAAAAACAAGGGTTAAACAAGTTTCAAGTTAAATTTGTTTACAAAGTTATGTTTTAAAACAAATTTATATATTTTAAAATAGGGGAGTTTTAAAATAAAATAAGTAGATTTTAAGATAAAATTTGTATTAAGCTTTAACGAATAAATTTGGAAAGGTTTTAAAGCTTTAAAAGTTCAATTTAAAATATGATTAAATTATAATTGATTTCTAAATATTATATTTTATTTAAATAAAGTTTAATGATTTAGAATTTGATAATCAATTGTAATAAAGATTATCTTTAGTTATTTTGAATTTGATTTCATTAAAGATAAATACATTTGTAAAGATAATTGAGATAATTAAATTATTTTTAATTATCGAGTTGTATTTGTTAATAAATGATTTAATTAAGATAATGGTTTCTTAATTAAGAATCTTTTAATATAGTAAGTTAAGAATCATTTAATTAAATTTTAAATGATTAAGTTAAATAATTAATTAAATAATTAATTAGTGATTAATTAAGATAATCACTTATGGGTTAATTTAATATAATTACTTTGGAAAGTAATTAAGTAATTAAGTGGTTAATTACTAAAAGTAATTAAGTAAATGATAATTACTTTATAGAAGTAGTTAAGTGATGTGATTAAGGATTAATCACTTGAGTTATTAAATGATTAATTTACATAATTAATTAAAGGTTTAAATTATTTAGTCAATGGTTAATTAATCAAAGAATTAAAAATAATTAATCAAAGATGATTAATTAAAAGTAATTAATAAAAGGTGATTAATTAAAAGTAATTAATTAAATGTGATTAGTTAAAAGAAATTAATCAAGTAGGTTTAATTAAAGGTAATTAATTAAGTATGATTAATTAAAAGTAATTAGTAATAAATTAAAAGTGATTAATCAGGTGTAATTAATTAAAGGTAATTAAGGAATAATTATCAGGATAATTAAAGAATAGTTAATCAAGTATGATTAATTTTAAAGGGGTAATTAAGAGGTAATTACTTAGTATAATTTGGAAGTAATTAACCAGGATGATTAATTTATATGGTAATTAATTAAGAATTACTTAAAGTAATTAAGTGATAATTAATCTGGGAAGGTTAATTGAAATGGATAATTAAGTGATGTTAGTTAATTAATTTGTAAATAATTAATGAATACGTAGTTGGATTGAAGGTAATCCAAGTGATTAATTAAGGATTAATTTAATTTAAGGATTAATTAAATTAATCAAGTTTGAATCAAACTTGTTTATGAATGAATAATGATTGGATAATATATATCATTGGATGAGTTAATGATATCGGTTGTTGTTGGATGCCATTGATTGATGGATGATGATGTGAATATGCTATATCTGAATGTGATATATATGCTGCTTTGTGATATGTATAGATGCATGTGATAATAGATGATTATCTATCTGTGTTGTGAATACATCCATTTATGTTAAGTGATATTTTCTGAAATATCTATTGTTTAAATCCCTTAAGTATAACTTGGACATTAAAATGGCGTTTGGATTCGGTGAGACCGGGATCGGGTTTCCATATTTGGATATCCGAAAACCACATCGATCCATTTAAACGTTAGGTCGTTAATCCAAGTGGAGCAAGTGAAGATTCGAGGTGTAAGGGCTATACGTTAGTATAACTCTGTGGGTGATTCCGTAATGAGTTTGACGGAATAGTTCTTATAGATTCGAGATGGAGGTTTTAGAGTGCAAGGGCTATGGTCGTTGACTCTGAGGGTGGTTCCAAAATGAGTGCAACGAGATAGTGCCTTCGGTTTCGTTCGAACCTGGAATGAACTTGTATGGATTGAATGCTTTTAGCACATCGTCAGGCGGACGATGAGCATTCTAAGATAAATGTGTCCTATAAAGGTAATCGCAGCCTTAAGCCTCATCAACCGAGAATAGCTAAAACAGGGGAGGTGCAGCAAGGCTTCGTGGGTCGCTCCCACTGGAGAGCAAGATACATCCCTGTCTAGAAGTCCCTTTATATTTCGGCTGTGTGGGCAGTTGGTCTGCAGCCAACTGCAGGGTGGTCTTGTTCGGGACTGTTCAGTAAGGAATGGTCCCGGCCTTGTGTTGCAGGGGAGTGGGAGTACTCCTCGGTACGGTGATCTAGGCCACGTACTGTGACAGGCGGTACCCCAGTAGCCCTGCCATTGTTGAAAACCCATTTACCCTACGAGATCATAAGGTTTTGTTTGTATACCTATGTAGCTGGAATTTAATAAATGTAACAAATTCGGCTATTTCTTATTTACTTGAAAACCCTAGACACTATTATAATATCACTGGATTTCCTATCAAATGTTTTGGTTAGCATAAGGTAAAAACTTTTCCATGTTTATGTGTGGGAAGTCTTACGTGATACCTTTCTTTTCAAAGGATTTTCTAAAGTTAAGCAATCTTAAACCGTTTACTCACACCAGACCCTGTCAGACCCGAGTGTTTATTTTCTGTTTTATTAATCTCTTGGGTACTCATATTATATATGAGTAGTCAAGTGATTCAGGTTATCTCTTGACGAATTCTAGAGGAGCTTTGGAGCAGGAGCTTCAGCGTGTAGATATATTTAGAGTTTCCGCTGTGTGTTATTCTGTGTTGATATTCTGTATGATTGTCTTGTATTGTATACGACAAAATGTTATAGTTGTCTAAATTGAGATGTATAAGTTGTGTACTCTGATGTATATGATACTATGTATATGTTCTATATTATATTTAAATCGTTCTGTTGTGAGATTCTGATGTGTTGTTTCTTTTTCTTCTCTTTCTTTTCTTCTTCTATCCCTTTCTTTCTTAATTAGTGATGCGATTTTCCGAGAGTGGGAAGTCGGGTCGCTACAGCTGGTATCAGAGCATTAGGTTAAGTGAATACCTAGGCTCTGGAGTGGTGTCTATCTTGAGAGAGCGTACTTGTAATTTTTATATAATATATATTTATATAACTACCTAATCTGTTGGGTTGTCTGTTCGGATTTTCCAGCATAGGTTGTAGAGGAAGATAAGGTAGGAGTGTGTGGAACACGACTACCGCTAATGGAAGAAGTTTATATGTTGTGGTTGGAGGTGTTTATCGAGATTGTAGACCTAATGCTGTCTCGAATAAGATTTGTAGATTGGTGAAAGGATTTCATTGATCCTAGAGGAAGTCTTTCCAAGAATTGGAGTTTATTCTTGAAGTGTGAGGTTGATTTGCTCTCGAGTAAGCGGAATTTCCAAGTGTTGAATCTGTCCGTTGAGGAGTAGCAGGTGAGAGTATCTTAGAGACTTCGGAAGGAATAGCTGTGTGTTGGGATGCAGTATTCATAGATGGTTATGAAGATGTTCTTTTGGATTCATATTATGATGGTGTTGGAAGAGCAGTGGATGCCTACTGCAGGAGGATTCAGATGTTTAGGATCTTCTGGATCTCAAGTAAGGGAGTCTTATCTATTGAAGTTTGAGACTAAGGTCGATGGGTTACCTCACTTTGGACATGGTCTCAATTGTTTTCTTAAGGAAATAAATGGTTGGTGTTTGGTTTGGAGCCGAGTTTCTTGAGAAGATGTCAACTCGTCTCAAGAATTTTTGGCAAAAATTGGGTGTTAGTTTGGTGTTTCAAGGAGCTTTTGGTTAAGGAAGATCTTGTGGCTTAGCAGTATCATTAAGGTGAATTTTGGAAGCAGCGGCATGGATCTGTTTCTTCGATGATTCTGAAATCTTTAGGATTCTACTATCAGCAGACCAGGCAGATGGTGAAGGCTTATTCTTTTCTTTTGGGAGGCTCAGCAGAGCGAGATATCTGTTGGAAGTGATCTATCAGTTTCTGATAGGTAAGCCATTCTGGAAAGGTTTATCTTGTTTAGGAAAAGCTGTTCTAGTTGGTGAAAACAGTTCTTTGGAATTAGAACTGAGTGGATCGCAAAAGTGACTTGCGATTAGTTTGGGAATCTTTGAGTATTCTTTGATTTGAGATTGAGGCATCTCATGTGGAGGTAAAAGCTATGAAAATAGTCGGAGGTTCTCCAGATGTTTTTGAGGGAATTAGAAGTTGACCTGAATCGGAGATTGAGTTTTCTTATCGACTTGGATTTCCAAGAACAATTTTTGATGGTTCAACTTTGTAGTGGGATGACTCTTAAAGCAAGAAGAATTTGGTGAGGCAGCTCAAGATTCTTTGGAGAAGGATTGATCATCTTATTCTAAGTTGAGATTTTGTTGAAAAGTTTTGACCAAGTGGAATGGTCACTAAGATTTTATGAGTCGAATGAACAGTGTATGGAGAAAGATTTTGCTTGTGTTTTTCGATAGCATTCTTATCTGCGTCAGAGTTGTGCAGCGCAAGTGAATTGGGAATTATTCTGGTGTGGGAGCAACCAGGAGTTGCAGTAAAGAAATTTCTACAGGAAATTCAAGTATGAAGAAATTTTCTGTATTTGGTAGGCAAGGTTGTCAAGTACAACTGTTTGGCTATTCCAGAAAAGAGATGTAAGTTTGAAGTCCATTGATGCTTGTGGAATGGAGTTGTATTTTGGATTTTAGCAAATTATTTTTGGGAGAGCCATTTTGTTGAGTAGAACCTGGAGATTTGGTTTGAATTGGTGCCGATGTTTCTTGGAGCAATCAGCAAGAGTTAGGCTGATCAGGAATATTGGAGGTGACTCAGGGCATCTGAAGGGTTATGCAGTTAAGAATTGAGGAGATTTGGAATTTGGATATTGCTTTAGTTTTATCCGATCAAAGGAGATATAAGATTTGGTAAAACTGGAGAGCTAACTCCAGAGGTATTTTGGGTAGTCTGTGTTCTCTGAAGATTTGATTTTGATCTACAGGATTGAATTGCCAGTCCGGATAACTGGAATTCATTGTATTTCACATATCTCTGAGAAATATGTGTATGATTCTTCGAGTGATAGAATCAGTAGTTAAGAAGGATTTGGTAGTTGAGCTGGTTTTGAGTTTAGTCTGATATTTTGTTCAGATTTGAAGGATCAGATGAGGGAGTTCTTGGTTTTAATAGTGTAGTTACTTAAGATTTGTAGAGCGAGTATTCCAGTATAGGTATCTGGAAACTCTAGATAATACTAGGAAGTTCTATTCAGAATTTTTCTGGATAGATAAAATTATTTATTTAAATTGGTTGCTATGATTGGTAGTGTATGATTGATTGTATGATTGCTAATTTAAATTTAAATTCTTTAACTAGGTTATTAAATTATCTTTGCTTTTAAATTTCGGGGACGAAATTCTTTTAAGGGGGGAGGAATGTGACGACCCGGAATTTTGAGCAATATCAATTTAATAATCTTTGATAATAATTAAATTGATTTGATCATTTTACATTATAAATTGACAAGTTAAATCTATTTTAAGGGATGAAAATAATAATTTGTTAATGTCTATTAATATTTTCTTTGCAATATGAATAGGCAAGGTTAAATTCTTTTGAAAGTTAATAATAATTTGATTTGGAAATATTTATTTTGGTAAATAAGAAGTTTTTAATGTAATAAAACTTTATATTCAAATTGTAATATATATATATATATATATATATATATATATATATATGAATGTATATATTGTGATTTGAGATTTGTTTTAAAATTTAATATGGAAATTAACAAATTTAATGTTAGAATGTTTTTATTTGAAATGTGCATATATGTTTGTATATATATGTTTTGAAATAGGAAAATTATTAATTTGAATTTAATAAGAGTTTTCAAACTTGAATATATTTAGTTTTGAAATTTGAAATGATAATTTGATTTAATGTCTTTGAAATGATATTTGAAATTTAAATTTTAAATAATAAAGTTAATTTCTTATTTTATAAACATATATTTTAGCCTTTGTTTTTAATAAGATAAAATTGTTTTAAAAATTTATGTAAAGAGTTAAACTAAGTTTCTCAATTTATAAACAAATGATAAAATTAAGTTGATTAAAATACAAGTTATTTAAAAATGCCTATATGAATTTGTTTTTAAGATAATGAAAGCCTAAAGTTTATTTTTATAAGATGGAAGCATTTTATAATTATCTAACATTACACAAATACTTATATATATAGCTTAAAGAGATTATTAAAGATGAAATAACATCTAAAAGAAAACATTAACTAAACATAACAACACTTGTAAACATTTTAGTATGGGTTAGAGACAAATGTAAATTAAATTGCTTAGGTGTAAGTTAATCAAAACATAAGAGGTGACAAATGTCATTCTCTTTAATAATTAAATTTAAAATTTAATTGTAAATAAAAGATGGTTTTATTCTTCAGCAAAAGATTTTCTTCTTCTCAACTAAAACGTGAATACAAATCTGAAAGAAGCAAAGATCAAAAATGAATACAGATCAATAACCAAGATAAAGGAAAAAAAATGAAAACTGTAAAGAATATGGAAATTACAAGGGAGAAGAAACTTGAAAAAAATATGCTGGATTTTCAAAATCAAAGGCAAGCAAGATGTAAACTTCAATAATTCAAATGCTCGGCTGCAAGATTAAAATTCAACATGCAATATCAGTAATCAATGTAAAGAATTCTGTTTTCAACATGCAAATAAAATTGAAGCCTGGAAAAGATAAATGCAGTTCTGCTCTCTGTTTTTTGGAGATTCAAGGTGAGTAAATACAATTTTAAAAACAGATTTAGATTTTTTAAATGGATCTTGTTCTTGTGGAATCATGATGGTTCATCTGGATTTTTGAATTTAAACTAATTGCATGTTTGAAATATAAAATGCCTGATGTCTGTGTAAATAAACAGTTCTGTGTGATATATATAGGTAGCAAATATATATTAAAATCAATAACTTCATATTGGATCCAAGTTAGCTTATGATTTATGAATAAAAGTTGTTTGAAATTATTTAACTTATCATCTAAAAATGTTTGTACGTTTTAAAATCAAATAACTTGTTTAAAATTTTCAAATGTACAGTAAAATGGTAAGTTGGGTCAAAATTTTATTAAATCAATTTTATGTTTTGATTACATGAGTGAAATAGGAATTGAAAATTATGAATTTTAGTGTGATTATTACAATTTTTAATTAGTAATTGGTGAGGTATCTGGGTTAATTAGTTTTGGGGTTTTTGGCCTATTCTTGGTGAACGGCGATGAACTGGGTTTCGGGATTGAGCATGAAGGTGAAGGGGGAAATAGGGACCATAGGAAAAATGAGATTGGAATTTATTATGTATCGAGGTGGTTGGAATTTGTTAGAATAGGGTTTTGCTTCCTGATTTTTCTGTCAGTGTTCATCTAGGCGCCGCGATGACGCAATGCTATTTGAGGCGATCGCATATGATTCTGGAGTTGCGGGGGAGTGAGGTGGAGCTAGGGTAGCGGCGGTGTGGTTTCCGGTGAAGGGAATGGCCGGCGATGCTCACGTTTGGGAATATGGCCTTCGAACAGTTTTGGACTGGAGGGCTATATTTCGATTTTCAATCGAAATAATTTTTCTGGGTTTGGAAACTCGACGTTGGGGTCGAAGATGACTTGCCGGAGCTGCGATAAAGATCGCTGGTGGAAAGGTGGACGGTGCACGTTGCACGGTGCATGGGGTATCAGGAAGTATGGGTTCTGGGATGAGGAGGAAAGGAGACTCGAAGGAAGGCTCGTGCTTTGTTGTATGGGACTCGAAGCAGGAAGACTAGTGGAGAACTCGGGGTGTTTGTTGTTTAACTCGGGAATTTCTGTAGTTTGCTCGTGTTTTTGAGTTCGCAGGGTTCGTTTCTGTTTGGGGTTCAAATAGTTATAAAGGTTTTAAAAATTAACAGCAAGGTTTTTATAAAGTTTTTAAGACAAGATAATATGATTTTGTGAATAATTTTAGATTAAAAACAAGGGTTAAACAAGTTTCAAGTTAAATTTGTTTTCAAAGTTATGTTTTAAAACAAATTTATATATTTTAAAATATGGGAGTTTTAAAATAAAATAAGTAGATTTTAAGATAAAATTTGTATTAAACTTTAATAAATAAATTTGGAAAGGTTTTAAAGCTTTAAAAGTTCAATTTAAAATATGATTAAATTATAATTGATTTCTAAATATTATATTTTATTTAAATAAAGTTTAATGATTTAGAATTTGATAATCAATTGTAATAAAGATTATCTTTTGTTATTTTGAATTTGATTTAATTAAAGATAAATACATTTGTAAAGATAATTGAGATAATTAAATTATTTTAAATTATCGAGTTTTATTTGTTAATAAATGATTTAATTAAGATAATGGTTTCTTAATTAAGAATCTTTTAATATAGTAAGTTAAGAATCATTTAATTAAATTTTAAATGATTAAGTTAAATAATTAATTAAATAATTAATTAGTGATTAATTAAGATAATCACTTATGGGTTAATCTAACATAATTACTTTGGAAAGTAATTAAGTGGTTAATTACTAAAAGTAATTAAGTAAATGATAATTACTTTATAGAAGTAGTTAAGTGATGTGATTAAGGATTAATCACTTGAGTTATTAAAGGATTAATTTACATAATTAATTAAAGGTTTAAATTATTTAGTCAATGGTTAATTAATAAAAGAATTAAAAATAATTAATCAAAGATGATTAATTAAAAGTAATTAATCAAAGGTGATTAATTAAAAGTAATTAATTAAATGTGATTAATTAAAAGATATTAATCAAGTAGGTTTAATTAAAGGTAATTAATTAAGTATGATTAATTAAAAGTAATTAATCAAGTAGTTTTAATTAAAAGTAATTAATCATTGTGGTTAATTAAAAGTGATTAATCAGGTGTAATTAATTAAAGGTAATTAAGGAATAATTATCAGGATAATTAAAGAATAGTTAATCAAGTATGATTAATTTTAAAGGGGTAATTAAGAGGTAATTACTTAGTATAATTTGGAAGTAATTAATCAGGATGATTAATTTATATGGTAATTAAGTAAGAATTACTTAAAGTAATTAAGTGATAATTAATCTGGGAAGATTAATTGAAATGGATAATTAAGTGATGTTAGTTAATTAATTTGTAAATAATTAATGAATAAGAAGTTGGATTGAAGGTAATTCAAGTGATTAATTAAGGATTAATTTAATTTAAGGATTAATTATATTAATCAAGTTTGAATCAAACTTGTTTATGAATGAATAATGATTGGATGATATATATCATTGGATGAGTTAATGATATTGGTTGTTGTTGGATGACATTGATTGATGGATGATGATGTGAATATGCTATATCTGAATGTGATATATATGCTACTTTGTGATATGTATAGATGCATGTGATAATAGATGATTATCTATCTGTGTTGTGAATACATCCATTTATGTTAAGTGATATTTTCTGAAATATCTATTGTTTAAATCCCTTAAGCATAACTTGGACATTAAAATGGCGTTTGGATTCGGTGAGACCGGGATCGGGTTTCCATATTTGGATATCCGAAAACCACATCGATTCCATTTAAACGTTAGGTAGTTAATCCAAGTGGAGCAAGTGAAGACTCGAGGTGTAAGGGCTATACGTCAGTATAACTCTGTGGGTGATTCCGTAATGAGTTTGACGGAATAGTGCTTATAGATTCGAGATGGAGGTTTTAGAGTGCAAGGGCTATGGTCGTTGACTCTGAGGGTGGTTCCAAAATGAGTGCAACGAGATAGTGCCTTCGGTTTCGTTCGAACCCGGAACGAACTTGTATGGATTGAATGCTTTCAGCACATCGTCAGGCGGACGATGAGCATTCTAAGATAAATGTGTCCTATAAAGGTAATCGCAGCCTCAAGCCTCATCAACCGGGAATGGCTAAAACAGGGGAGGTGCAACAAGGCTTTGTGGGTCGCTCCCACTGGAGAACAAGATACATCCCTTTCTAGAAGTCCCTTTATATTTCGGCTGTGTGGGCAGTTGGTCTACAGCCAACTGCGGGGTGGTCTTGTTCGGGACTGCTCAGTAAGGAATGGTCCCGGCCTTGTGTTGCAGGGGAGTGGGAGTACTCCTCGGTACGGTGATCTAGGCCACGTACTGTGACGGGCGGTACCCCAGTAGCCCTGCCATTGTTGGAAACCCATTTACCCTACGAGACCCTACGGTTTTGTTTGTATACCTATGTAGCTGGAATTTAATAAATGTAACAATTTCGGCTATTTCTTATTTACTTGAAAACCGTAGACACTATTATAATATCACTGGATTTCCTATCAAATGTTTTGGTTAGCGTAAGTTAAAAACTTTTCCATGTTTATGTGTGGGAAGTCTTACATGATACCTTTCTTTTCAAAGGATTTTCTAAAGTTAAGCAATCTTAAACCGTTTACTCACACCAGACCCCTGTCTGACCCGAGTGTTTATTTTCTGTTTTATTAAACTCTTGGGTACTCATATTATATATGAGTAGTCAAGTGATTCAGGTTATCTCTTGACGAATTCTGGAGGAGCTTTGGAGCAGGAGGCTTCAGCGTGTAGATATAGTTAGAGTTTCCGCTGTGTGTTATTCTGTGTTGATATTCTATATGATTATCTTGTATTGTATATGAAAAAATGTTATAACTGTCTAAATTGAGATGTATAAGTTGTGTACTCTGATGTATATGATACTATGTATATGTTCTATATTATATTTAAATCGTTTCGCTGTGAGATTCTGATGTGTTGTTTCATTTTCTTCTCTTTCTTTTCTTCTTCTATCCCTTTCTTTCTTAATTAGTGATGCGATTTTCCGGAAGTGGGAAGTCGGGTCGCTACACTTGACCTTGTTAATGACATCTACTTAAAGAAAGTAATCAAACAAATATCAGCTCAAGCGTCCCATACTATGTGTTACTTGCTCGTTTACTGAATATTTATAAATTACACTCATCATCACATAATTGTTCTATATAACAAGTTCAAAGAATAACCAAATAAATACTACCGAATGTCCTATACCAGATGGTATTATAACTCAGTTTATTCTAATTCTATGTTACATAAAAAAATAAATCAGTCAAAACATACGATTTTATTATTTATCAATTCTGAAGGGGTTTAAAATACATTTTCCCCAAAATCTTCCATCCGGTCTCAGCTATCAATATTCAATCGAAAGAAAAATTAAATTATAAAATTCTCGTTTTTTACTAATTTTAAATAATAATCTGCAGAACTTCCATACTTTATAATCTCCTATAAACAACAGATCAGAATAATCCAACTTTCTTAATAAGGATTTTCAATTTTAAAAATATTTCTCGAAATCAGAATATAAATTCCAAAATCAATATTTCAAAACACTTATTTACATCCAAAAACTTTTAAACAATTTGTATATAATAATTAAGCACAAAAGATAATACTTAAATTATCCTTAACAAGATTTTAAAATAGATTTTATTGATAATTATTTCCCATTCAATAGATAATTCACATTCAAGCCTATCATTATTCCATAATATTATTTTATAAGCTTTTAATTCACTAAAAACAATAAAATTAACTTATCACTTTAAATATATATGTAGATTTAAAATATCATTTCATAAATATCCTTTGAATATTTTTTTAGTCGATGATAAGTAAATAAACTATAAACATTCAAAAATTCACCTATTTAATAAATTCCAAAATTCTTCATTTTTAATTACTTTTCATTCATAGAATCCTCAGAATAATTCACTTAAATATTTTCTATCACAAATAATATTTCATATTTTATGAAAAATATCATTCCAAGAATCCATAATTTGTTTCCAAAAAATATTTCATTTCCTTTAAAACCTTCAATTTCAATTTATTCATCCCCTTTTGATTAACTAATAATGTGATCTCATCCCAAAAATAATCAATTAGAGATATAAAATTTTATTTTAGCCAATCCAATAAATATAAAAAAACAACATGTCTCCAAACAATCAAGGAACCTCTAAAATATAGAATCGAAATCAAAGTGATGAGTTATCCAAAATAATTCACACAACAATGCAAGTAAACCCAACTGATCATTCAATTCCAATTCACTATGCAAACAACATCATTAACCAATAATACACATATAATTAGTTTTGATCAAAATGATATTACTCACTGAATTGATGTGTTTCAACCAAGCACGGTCTTCGCAGCTAGCCTCCACCCCAAAACATCAACCATTAACTACAATTTTGCCCGAGTGCAACTTCACCAGCACCACCTCCTATCGCCTTCCATCGAACGTGAATCACAGGCTAACCCATTTCCTCGTGCACAGTAGCCATGCCATAGTCGGCATTCTTGCACTCATCGCTTCCACCATCATGTCGTATTGCACCACATCCATAGACAACATTCCTGCAACCTACCCCATGAATGCCTTCGCCTATGTCCGTCTACAATAACCCTGAATTTAAACACTTTAAATATGGATATTTAAATATATTTTTAATAATTAATTAATGGATTTTATAACACAAAATAAAGCTCTTTTAAATAGTAACTAATGATGGTGAAACAATTTATGAATTTTTTTTGCAGAAATAATTAGTTCAAAGAAAAGTAGAATGTATGTTCGAAAATCATAGTCCGAATATTCAACTTTTCGGTGCTAAAAGTTGTCAGAAAATGTTATGCACATTTATAATAACATATATACACATTTACAAATAGGTTAAAACATATTTTGGTATATATAGATATGTTTTCTTAAAATAATTTAAGGTGATAGGACTTATTATGTAAATTTGAAATAGATTTAAAATGTAAAGTAAAGTGACATAAATTATCATTTCTTTAAAAACATTAAGTACTCAAGCCATTAATGCATATTGGCTCATCAAAATGGAATAGGGGAACATCTTCATATGAGCACCAAGGGAGGAGGCAAGCATGATGATGGGCATCATGGTAGTGGAAGGTATGTACTTAGGGGTGAAATGGTAATTTAGTTTATGTATTTCATATACAACACCTTTCCTAATTCTTATTATCTTTTTCTCATTTCATTTCTACTTTGTAAAACCTTCTCTAAGTTCTGATGAACACTTTAATGGCTTCTAACAATTCTTAAGTTCATAAATCCTAGCTTGCTTCACTTTAAATTTTTTTTAAATCCTTGTTCAAAGCCTCCTCCTCTCGTTTCAACATTGTTCCTTTAGAAAAAAGCTATACACATCCATACATCCTCTTGGCTGAGCACTTCCATCCCTAAGCCGAACACATTTGCACTCTTAATCCACTAAAAATATCATTTTTCCAAAGGCAAAGCGAAGACTAGGGTCATATTCAAATTCTAGAGGAAGTTACTTTGATTTAGTCGACTTCTAGTGAGCAAAGATCTAGCCTTTGACTAAGTTTTCTAAAACTTATATATATGCTTGACTTGGGTTGTAAATATGACGTTTGTTTGGAAAAAAAAAATAACATTGACTTTTATGCATGTATAAGTTCTTTTATTATAATGATGTTTGGGTTTGGTTTATATGTGCTTGTATGTAATGATTTGAATTTGATAGCGATGGATTCTAGTTGCTTTTATTGATTATCTTCAATGGTTACTGGCGACAGATCTCATGGCGACAGATCTAGTGACAACAGATCTCGTGGAGATTTCATCTCTCAAGGAAGTTTCTGGTGATGACACAAGGCGGCTTCAACTCGCTTTCGCGTCCTCCGGATAAGAAAGTTCACACAGAAACAAGTTCAGACCTTCATCGGGCAGTAGAGAAGGATGGGGTTTTTCGCATCAATTCCAGTAATTGTGATCCACAAAAAGAATTTGTGTCATCGGATAGAATTGGTAAGAATAACCTAAAAGATGATGGAGGCTTGGGAAGTTCGCACAATACGGCAATCAATCTACAGTCACAATCGTTATGGAATAATAATAAAAATTCGCTGCCTGAGGATAGATTTGGTTCTCATATAAACCATAATAGAAATACTTCAAAACAAAATGGTAAACAATGGAATTATCAAAAACCTTTGGTAGAGAGAACGATAGACTGGAATAGAATTAAAATTGGTTTAGATGCAGGACATAATAAAGAATGGAGGAATGCTACTGAAGGTGGTATTAGAGGATCATAAGAAATAGTGAATTTAACATTCAAACCACTGTTAATTATTAACCAGAAAAAAAGGCTTTTATTGATTACGAAATGAATAAAAGAGCTGCTGATAAGTGGGTAAATTCGATTATTTTTTATGTATATGAGTCGAGACCATATCATACTCATTTGAAAGCATACATTGAATGAACATGGAAGCCTAAAAAACAATTTAATTTACTGGCGCGGGATAATGGATTCTTTATCATCAGATTCATAGACGCTTCGGACTGTGAAAATGTGTTGAAGGGAGGTCCTTATTTGTTTGACAACCGTATCATAATTCTCAAGAAGTGGTAGGCAGGTATGAGATTCAGTAGAGATTTATTATCGACAATACCGATATGGGTGAAGTTTCATAACTTGGAATTGGATTTATGGGATAAAGAAGCGATAAGTGCTATTTCTAGTGTTTTGGGTAAACCAATTAAGATGGATAAAATCACTGCGGATGAATCCTGGATAGCATATGCTAAGGTGCTAATCGAAATGTCTGCAGAAGGGGGATTCCCTAACCATGTAGATGTGGTAATGCATAATGGAGAAGAGCTACAAATCCTATTGAAATATGATTATAAACCAATATCTTGCAAGGGTTGTAAAAATTTTGGACATTCAACTGAAACTTGTAAAATCAAAAATGCAAGCAAATGGATTCCAAAAACTAAGAATACTGAAAATGTAACTTTGAGCTCTGTAAATGAAGAAGGACGAAATAGAGAAACTGTTCCAATCAATAATGAAAATGATAATCAGAAAATCAGCAGTGTAAATGAATCAGAAACAGTCAAGTTTAACGATGATAAATACAGGAATGATGACTTAGTTTCAGAGCAAAAAGATACATAAAATAATATACAAAGGCCAGATATTATTATTACACAACAATCGAACATAAGTATCTCTAACAACCAGTTCAACGTATTGGATGTGGACATGGATTCTCCTCCTAATAAAATCCAAGCTGTGAAAGATGCTCAAAATTCTGAAACAGTCAAAAATGATGAACATAATAAATCTTCTTCAATGTGGGTTGAGGAACTGACAAGTCAGAATATCCAATATACAGGAGTTTGTAATATCTCTGCATCGAAAACAAAAGGTAATATCTCTCTGAGAAACTGTCCAACAGTGGTAGATGGAAGTAATATATCTAAACACATAACAGAAGAGGAGGAAACATATAACTATTCTAATAATATTAATGATAGACAGCAAGCTAGGGAGCTAGAGGAAATACCTGATTTTTCTTTTAATCCTGGTGAAAATCTTGTTGAAGAGATTTCGAACTCTGATGAGGAATTAATAAATCATATTGCAGTAGAAGATAAACCCATCTCGAAGCAGGATCCTGATATGAATGTTGAACATTTTGTTGAGGCAAATAAGTTATTTGATGACGAAATAGATGAGTTAAATAATAAAAAGAATAAAAAGAAATATGGAGATGTCAATCTTACAAACAATGCTCCTCCTAAAAGGCAAACAAGGAGCTACTCTAAAGCCAAATGACCATAGTTGCTTGGAATGTCAGAGGTTTAAATACTACTGATAAACAACTAGCAGTTTTTAAATTTCTAAAAACTCACAAATCAACATTGGTTGGTTTACTTGAAAATAAACTGAGTAATGAGGCCACTCTGAAGCTTAAATATAAAATGAATAGTAGTTGGTCTTTTGTGGATAATAACATATGCTCGTGTAAAGGTAAAATTCTAGTTATTTGGAATAATTCAATTTGGCAGGCAGAACCAACTCATATGTCATCACAGCATATTTCTCTGAATATAATGAATGCTGGAGGTCTCAATATGAAAATTACTTTTGTTTATGCTAGTAATTTTATTAAGGATAGAGAATATTTATGGGGAATATTATCACAGGAAGCTAATTATATTGATATGCCCTGGTGCCTGATTGGAGATTTTAACAATATATTATCAACTACAGATAAGAAAGGGGGTAATGCAGTCCCATTCAGTCAAATGGAAAGTTTTAAAAACTGTGTGGTAAACTCTGGGCTGGTAGAATTGACTATTCAGGGTTTCATAATTGGAGAAAAAGGGGAATGGCTGCAAAAATAGATAAAATTCTTTGTAATGATCTGCTAATAAAAAAATTCCCCAATCTAACATGTTTTGGAGCCTCTAATCCAATTAGTGATCATATTCCTCTATGCATTAAATTACTGGAACCACAAAATTCTTCAGTAGGAAAACCTTTTAGATATGTGAATACTTGGCACTTACTAGATGGCTATGGAGAATGCTTTACAAATGCTTTCAGGTTAAAATTTGAGGGTTCTCATTTATATATATTTAGACAAAAGTTGAAATTTTGTAAAGTATACCTAAAAGCATGGAATTATAGTAGAAGCTTGGATGGTAACATTCTGAAGGAGATGCAACAGGAATATGAATCAGCTCTTAATTTTGCTGATAACAACCCAGAAAATGACATAGCTTTTGAAAATTTAATGGCAGCATGTAAAAAATGGAAAGAGCAAAATAATATTGAATTCCAAAACATTAATCAAAAAGCTAAAGTGGAATGGCTCACCGAAGGAGATGAATGCACTAGATTCTTTCATTCTAAAATGTCTATGAGGTAACACTTTTCAAGTCTGAACTCTATTATTTCAAAAGAAGGAAAACTAGTACATGATCCTAGTATTATTGAAAAAGAAGCTATTTCATATTTCACTGAAATCTTTAATGGAGATGATATAAATACAACTCTTCCTGAAGTGAACTGTATATATTGTATTAATGATGAAGGGAAAGAATTCTTATCTAGCAGCATTAGATCTGATGAGGTATACACTGCAATAGTGTCCATGTCTGATAATAGAAGTCTAGGGCCTGATGGTTTTTCTGCAAAATTTTACAAAATTCACTGGAAAGAATTAGAATGTAGCTTGACTAATATGATAAATCAGGTCTTCTCCATAGGTAAATTAGATAAAGGTGTTAATCATACATCTATTACCCTTGTGCCAAAAATTAATAACCCATCGTCACTTGCTGATTATAGACCAATAACGTGTTGCAATGTTATTTACAAAATTATTGCCAAAGTTATATGCAACAGAATTAAACCTTTTCTCAGTTATCTAATATCTGAAGCTCAATCTGCGTTTATTCCTAGAAGAATTATTTCTGAAAACATTCTACTTGCGCATGAACAAGTAAGGTTATTTAATCGAAAAGGAGCTGGAAAGTTATGTCTGAAATTAGATTTACACAAAGCATATGATATGGTTAACATAAATTTCATATGTCATATGCTTAAAAAAATGGGTTTTCTTGAAAAATTGGTTAAATTAATATATAATTGCATATCATCTCCTACATTCTCTATTATGATTAACGGCTACCCTAAAGGTTTTATCACTAGTAATAGAGGTATTAGACAAGGAGATCCATTATCTCCATATTTGTTCCGTGTAGCTATGGCATATTTCTCTATTTTGATGTTGAAAGCTTATAAAGTTAAAGACATTCCTCCTCCTTTTAAATTTGAACCGGCAATTACACACCTTTATATGCTGATGACTTGATGATTTTTATTCGGGCTTCTACGAAAAGTGCCAAAGTAATTAGAAAGTTTTTAAAGAATCTCAAATGTTATGTGGGATTAAATGTTAACAATAATAAATCAAAGTTGTATTTCAGCAAAGGCACAGCTAATAAACAAGATATTATGAATATTCTGAGCATGCAAGAAAGTAAGCTTCCTGTCAAATATTTAGGTGCGCCTCTATCTCATAACTATCTACATTTTTCTGATTGTGGGGTGTAATATCCCGGAATTTCACACCGGATTTAAATATGATAATCTATGTAATAAATTAATTTAAATTGATAAATGTTGTTACTTTATTCAACAACTAATAAATGAATGGTAAATATAAAATTATTTCAATTAAAAAAAAAACTAATATAAGGAATTGAATATGTTAAGATTTTATTCATACCAAATTTGATTTTGAATTGAATTTTTAGAATTCAAATTTTGTTTGAATTGATATATTAAAAGATTTAAACTATGTTAATTTTTATTCTAAAATTATACTTGGAGTACTAAGTTATATTCTCATAATTTTAATTATGTTATAACATTGGTTTTATATTTATTTATTTATTTTTTTTGAAAAAAGGGGATTGATTTAAGGATTAAATATAAACATATATAAGGAAATCAATTAAGTTAATATTTAAATTCATTTTTGCATGAGATAAACACATGTTAACATCTAAGCTTATTAATAAAACATGTGTTAGGAATTTAGCCATTAATTTGACAAGTGTCATAATGTAGTTTTCTTTTCTTTTAATTTTTATAAAACAAATTATTCATGCATACTTTCTCATTTTAGTAAAAAGAAATTTTACATCCTCCATTTTCAAAAAAAAATCAGAACTTTACCAAGCCCTACATCTTCAACTAATTTCTGAAAATCAAATCTATACTTCTTCAACCAAATTGAAACAAAACATGCAAGCATCTTTTCAAAGCTAAAACCTGCAAATCTTAGCTCCTGCATCTTCAACCAAATTTCTACAACAATCAAAGTTTAGCATCAACTTATTCAAGATTAAAAGCATCAACAATCAAGTCATCTCAGTTTTTAGAAGTCTGCAGTTCACAAATTTGTCTCTGCAAATTTGAATCTTCTCAGGAAAAAAATAAGGTGAGTAAACCTTTAATTTAAAACTTTGAGTATAAAAGTTGTATATTGAATGATAGTGATGAATGCTTGTATGTTAATGATTTTGTGAAGTATTTGTTTCAGGTTTAAGATATTTGCTTTGCATGTTTTAGAAATAAATTGTACTTCTCTGTAAATACAAGTACAGAGTGAATTTTGAACAAATCTTCAAATTTTAAATTCAGCAAGTTGTTAGTTAGTTGATATTTTCAAACATATATATATGGTAGAATCAACATGATATAAGAATTAAAAATATACATATTGGTGATACTGTAAACTGCAGAAAACAAATATGCAGTAAAACAAAAATTCATAGCATGAAAATCTTGTTAATTTTTGATGAATCAAATATATTTGTTGAATCTTTAATGCATGTTGTGAATTTTAAAATTGGAATTAGAATTTTAAACATGCAATTGAATTCGAATTTTTAAGATTTCAGAATTTGGTACTTTTGTCAAATTCTTGTTATTGGATTGATTTTAACTTCTGAAATTTTAATGGAAGCTTGGTTAGATGATGATTATCACCAGAAAAATACAAATCTAATTTATTTTGTAATATAGGATTTGGAATTTAGGTTTGTAGGGTTTTGGAACTGTCTTTTTGGGTTTGAAAATTTTCGATCGTGTAATTCATAGAGAGGACCGAGCTTCGTATGGATTGAGGAGGAGTTGCATGTGGGGTTTAGGCACGTGTGGCCGGGGTTTGGTGCCGGAACGTGGTATGGTGGTCGTGGTTGATGGCCATCCTTCTCGCGTGTGCAGTCGACTTTGGGTTCGAACAACTCGATTTTGTTTGAGCTTGCGTGGATGGTTTCTGGGTTGAGATTATCGGTCGAGGATGGATTTGGGGTTTACGCGTGAGGCCGGCGGTGGCGATTGTGGCGCGGTGTCACTGTGGAGGTGCACGTCGAGGCCGCGTGTGTGTGTTTGGGTGTCTTCGTGTGTGCGTGGGTTAGAACTCGAAGTCGCGCTCGAGGTAACTCGTGTTTGTCGCGTGATGCACTCGGGTTGAGGTGGTGTGTTCGTGCATGTGTTTGGTTTGGGTTTCTGGTTGATGAGAGGAGTAGAATTAAAGTTGGGTCTGGGTAGTTGTTTTGGGCCGGCCTTTAACTAATTAATGGAATTTAGTTGTAGTTTGTTTTCAAACTTCAATTTTGTTTTGAGTTGAATTTAACTCTTTATACCTCACCACTTATAAAATGTTAAAATTCTATTTTAAAGTAATCACATTTTATTGTTGGAATTTTGAAATGGATTTACATTTTTAGATCTAACATTTAAAAAGTAATTAGTTTTTAATAAATTGAATACTTAATTTTGTATGAGTTTTGAAGATAAATGAATATTGTTTGTTTAAAAGTTAATTAAATTTTGAAATTTAAGTTACTTAAATTTATTAGTAATTAGTGATGGAATTAATTAATTTATTTTGATTAATTAATTGTTAAGTTTTAATTAATTAATTAATTAGGAATTAATTAATAGGTAATTAAGGATTAAATTAAATAACAATTAATAGATTATTAATTTATTTATTTAAGATTAATTCATAAGTAATTAATATTTGATTAATAAGTTGATTAACGATTAATAATTTAGTGATTAAGAAGTTAATTAATTAATGGATTAAGAGTAAATTAATTAAGTAGTTAAATATTAATTAATTTATAATTAATAGTAAATTAATTAATGATTGAGTCTTAATTAATTAAATAATTAAGGTTAATTAATGAATAATTAATTATGTAATTAAGAAATTAATTTGTAATTAATTAAGAATTAATTAAGGAAATTAAGAAGTAATTAAGGTTAATTAATTATAAATTAAGGATTAATTAATAACCAAATAAGGAATGATTAATTTTTTAATCAAAGTTTAATTAATAAATAATTTTAGTAATTAATTGATAATTAAATAAAGATTATTAATTAATTAAGTAGTAATTAATTTATAATAAGATAATTAAGAAGTGATTAATTAATTAATGTTTGTTTAAGCAAGATTAAGTGATAAATTCTTAAGTAATTAATTTAATTTAAATTAATTAAATTAATTATGATATGAATTAAGTAGTGCTTGCTTGTGAATGATTGTTGTATTGATATCTGTATATGGTTGATATCTGTTGAATGATAATTGAGTTATAATCTGTGATAAGATGTTGTATATCTGTGATAGATATTAGTTATTATCTGTTGATAATGTTATGTGATGCTATGTTTAAAATCTGAATTGAATTGTTTAAAACTTTAAACAACTTGGACCTAAAAGACAATCTTTGGATTTCGATGAGACCGGGATCGGGTTTCCATATTTGGATATCCGAAAACCACATCGATTCCAAATAACGTTAGGTCGTGAACCTTATGTGAAGAGTGAAGACTCGAGGTTAAGGGATATACGTCAGTATAACTCTGTGGGTGATTCTGTAATGAGATAACGGAATAGTACTTATAGATTCGAGATGGAGAATCAGAGTGCAAGGGTTATCGTCGTTAACTTTGAGGGTGATTCCAAAACGAGTGTAACGAGATAATGCCTTCGGTTTCGTTCGAACCCGGAACGAACTTGTATGGATTGAATGCTTTCAGATCATCGTCAGGTGGACGATGGGCATTCTAAGAGATGAGTTCTTTATAAAGGTAATCGTTACCTCAAGCCTCATCAACCGGAAATGGCTAAAACAGGGGAGGTGCAGCAAGGCTTCGTGGGTAGCCCCCAATTGAGAGTGAAATTTACCCCTGTCTAGAAGTCCCTTATATATATTCGGCTGTGTGGGCAGTTGTTGGCCACAACTGTGGGGTTATCTTGTTCGGAACTATCCAGTAAGGGATGGGTCCGACCTTGTGTTGCAGGGGAGTTAGGGTGGCTCCTCGGTACGGCGATCTAGGCCTCATACTGTGACGGGCGGTACCCCAGTAGCCCTGCTATTGATGGAAAATCATTATCCAATAAGCGCCCTCGGATTTGATTGTATACCTATGTATGCTGGAATTTAATAAATGTAACAATTTCGGCTATTTTCTAGTTTACTTGAAAACCCTAGACCCTATTATAATATCACTGAATTTCCTATCAAATGTTTTGGTTAGCGTAAGGTAAAAACTTACCCGTGTTTATTTGTGGGAAGTCTTACGTGATACCTTTTGTTTCAAAATGATTTTTAAAATTAAACAACTTCAACTGATTTACTCACACCAGACCCATGTCTGACCCGGAGTTTATTTTGTTTTCATAAACTCTTGGGCATTCAAATTTTTTTATGAGTAGCCAAGTGATTAGGTTTGGATTAGCATATATTTTGGAGGCTGGAGCTGGAGTCCAGGCGTACTATCTATCTATATTCTCTATAGTGGCATTTTGGGTGTTATGTTTGGAGTTGTTTGGGTTGTAAGAACTATTATGAATGGCTGATGTAATGGAGTTGTATGATTTTGTGAACTCTGATATGTAAATTATGTGAGGGATATATGTAATATTATATTTTGTTCGTTTCCACTGTGAGATTCTGATGATTATTGTTTCGTTTCTTTCTGACTTTCTTTTTCTATCTCTTTCTTTTCTTATTGATGATACGTTTTTCTGTGGAATGAAAGACGGGTCGTCACAGTTGGTATCAGAGCAATGGTTGAGAAACACCTAGGCTCTGAAGTAGTATCTATCTTGAGAGTGCGTATTTGTAATTTTCTTATATAACTATATCCCTATCTAAATTGATTGGATTACCTGTTCAGGTAGCCAATATGAGTTCAAGAGGCCGAAGGGGAAGAGTTGTTGGGAGTGGATCAACTGGTAACAGAAGAGAGTAGACTGATGATGAGACTGTTAATCCAGTTACGTCTTCAGCTAGTTTTGCTGCCTTATGCAAGGATTTTGTTCATCTAGGAGGGAAACCATTTCAAGGATCAGAAACTATAATAGAAGTTTAAGAATGGATTCGCTCCTGTGAGAAGATTTTTAAGAGCATGAGGTTATCTGATGAGCAGAAGAGAATAATGGCTGCGTGGCAATTGTAGAGTGGTGCTGAAGTATGGTGGAATTCAGTGATTGCTAATATCTCGGAGGATGGTATGTCTTGGGAAGAATTTAAGGATAGGTTTGAGGAAAAGTTTATGCCTGCTGCAGGAAGAACTCGGCTTTATCAAGTTTTTCTAAATTTGAAACAAGGGAATATGTCCATAGCTGAATACGAGACAAAGTTCAACGAGTTATCTTGCTACGGACCAGGACTTATAGACACACCTCTTAAGAAGAACGAGATGTTTGTCCAGGGGTTGAGGCCTGAATATCATGAGAGGATGACTGCACATCTGAAAGGGTCTTTTATGGAGCTTATTGATATGGCGTTAAGGTATGAAGACTTGATGAAGAAGAGGTCAGTGGCACAAGTTGCTGCATCAGGAGGGAATTCTTCCAACCAGAATAAGAGAAAATTCAATCCTAACTGGAAGAAGCAAAATAAGAAGAAGTCTGGGAATAATAATGGACCCCGGAAATGCTCTAATTGTAATCAAGTGGGATATTTGGCAAATCACTATCCTCAAGAAAGGAAGCAACATCAGCAGCAACAGCAGTATAGTGGACCAGGTTCAGCCTTAGTTCAGAAGTCGCTTTGCTTTAACTGTCACCAACCGGGACACATGATTAGAGACTGTCCGCTCCTTCATAAGGTTCAACAGAACAAAGTATTTTCTTTAGAAGGCGCACCATCGAACTCATCGAATGGCAAGGGAGTTTTAGAAGGTACTTTACTTTTAAATGGAATATATATTAAAGTCTTATTTGATTCTGGTGCTTCTTTAAGTTTTATTTCCCTGGGAACTGTAGAGAATTTCTTACTTACTCCTAGTATCGTAGACAATCCCATTTGTGTATCAAATCCTATAGGAGGGGTAACCAAATTGGATAGGATTTGTAAAGATTTGAGAATCTCCTATCTATCCCATAGTTTTTCCTGTAATCCTTATGTATTGGATTTTCAAGGTTTCGACCTTATATTGGGAATGGATTGGCTTGACAAATATAAAGCTATCTTAAATTGTGATGAAAGAACAGTTTCGTTGGAAACTGATCTGGGTAGGATTGCCAGAGTAATGTGTGATAACTCTGGAATCCACTTGAGTAGTCTTTTACATGGAGTGGAGACTTCTCAAGAAGAGGTTGTAGATATTGAAGTAGTCCGAGATTTCTCTGAAATGTTTGAGGAAGTTAAATGTTTGCCTCCGCATCGGGAAATAGAGTTTCGTATAGATTTAGTTCCTGGTGCAGTACCTGTAATTCAACCTAGCAGGAGAATGGCTCCAAGAGAGAGGGAGAAATCAGTGAAGCAAACTCAAGATTTGTTGGAGAAGGGTTTGATTAGACCAAATTTTCTTGTTGGGGCTCTGCTGCGGTTTTTGTCACCAAGTCGGATGGGTCGCTAAGGTTCTCTGTAGACTACCGTGAATTGAACAAGGTGACCATTCGGAATAAGTATCCTCTTCCTCGCATTGATGATCTCTTCGACCAGCTTCATGGTGCATCTGTCTTTTCTCAGTTAGATCTAGCATCAGGTTTCCATCAGTTAAAGGTAGCTGAAGACAGTATTCCCTTAACCGCATTTAGGGGACCTAATTGTTTCTATGAGTGGCTGGTTATGCCTTTCGGGTTAACCAACGCTCCTGCTTATTTTGTTGATCTGATGAACCGAGTCTTTAGAGATGTTCTGAATAAGTTTGTTTTGGTCTTCATCGATGATATTTTGGTTTTTTCTAAATCGGAAGAAGAGCACAAGCAGCACTTGAGAATAGTTTTGGAAACTTTGAGAAGGCATGTGTTGAAGGCGAAGTTCTCTAAGTGTCATTTTTGGAAATCAGAAGTAAAAATTTTGGGCCACATTGTTTCTGGTGAGGGAATCTCTGTAGATCCAGTTAAAGTTGAGACTATTTTGGAATGGAAGCAGCCTCGGACTCCTACAGAAGTTCGCAGTTTTCTTGGATTGGCCGGTTACTACAGGAAGTTTATTAAGGATTATTCTAAGATCTCTTCTCATCTAACGAAGCTGACAAGGAAGGGAGCTAAATTCAAGTGGACACCGGAGTATGAGGAAGCTTTCCGGAAACTGAAGACAAAGTTGACAAGTGCTCCTGTGTTGGCTATTCCTGATGGTAAGAGCAAGTTTGAAGTGTATACTGATGCCTGTATTGTTGGATTGGGAGCTGTCCTTATGCAGAATGGTAGGGTTATTGCGTATGCGAGTCGGCAGTTGAAGCCTCATGAGAGGAACTACGCTACGCATGATCTAGAGCCGTTGGTATTGTTTTTGCTCTAAAGATATGGAGGCATTATCTTTTAGGAGAAAAGTTTGAGTTATTCACGGACCATAAACCGTTGAAATATCTTTTCTCTCAGAAAGATCTTAATCTAAGACAGCAGCGATGGGTTGAATTCTTGGCGTCATACGATTTGGATATTCTGCATACTCCAGGGAAGGCAAACGTTGTGGCAGACGCTCTTAGCAGGAATGCAGTTTTATCTCTTTTGGAAGTTGCTCCGTCTCTCCAGAAAAGAATCATAAGCATGCAAATAGAGGATAAAACTTTAAATAAAATTATTCAAGGAACCAAAGAGGGACATTATCCTGATTTTGAAATTGACGATCGAGGAACTTTGAGGATTAATGGTCGTCTATGTGTGCCGAGTGGGGTTGAAACAAGAAGTCTTATCGGAATGCCATCGCTCCAGATTAAGTATCCAACCAGGAATCTCAAAGATGTATAAGGATATGAAGAGAGTTTTTTTGGTGGCCGAGTACGAAGAGGGATGTAATCAGATTTGTTAATAGTTGTGCTATCTGCCAGCAAGTGAAAGGAGATCAGCAGAAGCAAGCCGGTCTGTTACAACCTTTGGAGATCCCGACATGGAAATGGGAAATGATTGAGATGGACTTCATCGACGGATTACCTAGAACTAAGAAGGGTAATGAAGGAATATGGGTGATTGTGGATCGTCTTACCAAGAGCACCCATTTTATACCAGTTAAAGCAAACCGAACTGCAGTTTCTTTGGCTGAAATTTTCTTGAAAGAGATTGTGAGATTGCATGGTGTTCCAGTCAGCATTATAAGTGATCGAGATCTGATTTTCACCAGCAAATTCTGGAAGGCATTGCAATCAGCTTTAGGAACTAATTTGAGATTAAGTACAGCATATCATCCACAAACTTATGGACAAACGGAAAGGCTTAATCGAATTCTAGAAGACATGCTGAGAGCCTGTGTATTAGATTTTGGAGGATCGTGGGAGGATCATCTACATCTGGTGGAGTTTTCTTATAATAACAGTTACCAAGCAAGTATCAAGATGGCTCCTTATGAAGCATTATATGGAAGACCGTGTAGATCTCCAGCTTGTTGGATTGAGTCGAAGGATCGTATTGTGCTTGGACCAGATTTGATCCGAGAAGCATCTGCTAAAGTTGAGATGATCAAGAAAAGGATGAGGGCTGCTCAGGATCGACAAAAGAAATATGCTGATAAGAGACGAAGGCAATTGGAATTCGAGATTGGTGATTTGGTCTTTGTCAAAGTTTCCCCTATTAAGGGAGCTGTAAGATTTGGGAAGACAGGCAAACTCGCTCCGAGATTCATTGGTCCGTTCCGAGTTCTCGAGAGGATTGGTGCTATTGCATATAGAATTGAATTGCCAGTCCGGATGGCTGGAATTCATAATGTTTTCCACGTATCTCATCTACGGAAATATGTGCACGATCCATCTCTTATTGTGGAGCCAACTGTGCAGGAAGAATTAGAGGTTGAGCCGGACTTGTCAGTTGTCCGACATCCTGTTCAAATTATTGATCAAGATGAGAGGCAGCTCAGAAGCGAAATTGTGAAGCTTGTTAAAGTCCAGTGGAGTGAAGATCCCAGAGATTGTACCCGGGAGACTCTGGATAGTATTAGGAAGGCTTATCCGGATATGTGTCCGGATAGCTAGTGGTGTTTGTATTGGATGTATGTTTGTTTGGATGTTGTGTTTGATGGTTGCTTATGTATGGATGTTATGTATGTTTGAAGTGTTGAATTAAATAAAAAAAATTTGGATTATCTTTTGTTTAAATTTCGGGGACGAAATTCTTTTAAGGGGGGAGGATTGTAATATCCCGGAATTTCACACCGGATTTAAATATGATAATCTATATAATAAATTAATTTAAATTGATAAATGTTGTTATTTTATTCAACAACTAATAAATGAATTGTAAATATAAAATTATTTCAATTAAAAAAAATACTAATATAAGGAATTGAATATGTTAAGATTTTATTTATACCAAATTTGATTTTGAATTGAATTTTTAGAATTCAAATTTTGTTTGAATTGATATATTAAAAGATTTAAACTATGTTAATTTTTATTCTAAAATTATACTTGGAGTACTAAGTTATATTCTCATAATTTTAATTATGTTATAACATTGGTTTTATATTTATTTATTTATTTTTAAAAAAAAGGGGATTGATTTAAGGATTAAATATAAACATATATAAGGAAATCAATTAAGTTAATATTTAAATTCATTTTTGCATGAGATAAACACATGTTAACATCTAAGCTTATTAATAAAACATGTGTTAGGAATTTAGCCATTAATTTGACAAGTGTCATAATGTAGTTTTCTTTTCTTTTAATTTTTATAAAACAAATTATTCATGCATACTTTCTCATTTTAGTAAAAAGAAATTTTACATCCTCCATTTTCAAAAAAAATCAGAACTTCACCAAGCCCTACATCTTCAACTAATTTCTGAAAATCAAATCTACACTTCTTCAACCAAATTGAAACAAAACATGCAAGCATCTTTTCAAAGCTAAAACCTGCAAATCTTAGCTCCTGCATCTTCAACCAAATTTCTGCAACAATCAAAGTTTAGCATCAACTTATTCAAGATTAAAAGCATCAACAATCAAGTCATCTCAGTTTTTAGAAGTTTGCAGTTCACAAATTTATCTCTGCAAATTTGAATCTTCTCAGGAAAAAAATAAGGTGGGTAAATCTTTAATTTAAAACTTTAAGTATAAAAGTTGTATGTTGAATGATAGTGATGAATGCTTGTATGTTAATGATTTTGTGAAGTATTTGTTTCAGGTTTAAGATATTTGTTGTGCATGTTTTAGAAATAAATTGTACTTCTCTGTAAATACAAGTACAGAGTGAATTTTGAACAAATCTTCAAATTTTAGATTCAGCAAGTTGTTAGTTAGTTGATATTTTCAAACATATATATATGTTAGAATCAACATGATATAAGAATTAAAAATATACATATTGGTGATACTATAAACTGCAGAAAACAAATATGCAGTAAAACAAAAATTCATAGTATGAAAATCTTGTTAATTTTTGATGAATCAAATATATTTGTTGAATCTTTAATGCATGTTGTGAATTTTAAAATTGGAATTAGAATTTTAAACATGCAATTGAATTCGAATTTTTAAGATTTCAGAATTTGGTACTTTTTTCAAATTCTTGTAATTGGATTGATTTTAACTTCTGAAATTTTAATGGAAGCTTGGTTAGATGATGATTATCACCAGAAAAATACAAATCTAATTTATTTTGTAATATAGGATTTGGAATTTAGGTTTGTAGGGTTTTGGAACTGTCTTTTTGGGTTTGAAAATTTTCGATCGTGTAATTCATAGAGAGGACCGAGCTTCGTATGGATTGAGGAGGAGTTGCATGTGGGGTTTGCACACGTGTGGCCGGGGTTTGGTGCCGGAACGTGGTACGGTGGTCGTGGTTGATGGCCTTCCTTCTCGCGTCTGCAGTCGACTTTGGGTTCGAACAACTCGATTTTGTTTGAGCTTGCGTGGATGGTTTCTGGGTTGAGATTATCGGTCGAGGATGGATTTGGGGTTTACGCGTGAGGCCGGCGGTGGCGATTGTGGCGCGGTGGCACTGTGGAGGTGCACGTCGAGGCCGCGTGTGTGTGTCTGGGTGTCTTCGTGTGTGCGTGGGTTAGAACTCGAAGTCGCGCTCGAGGTAACTCGTGTTTGTCGCGTGATGCACTCGGGTTGAGGTGGTGTGTTCGTGCATGTGTTTGGTTTGGGTTTCTGGTTGATGAGAGGAGAAGAATTAAAGTTGGGTCTGGGTAGTTGTTTTGGGCCGGCCTTTAACTAATTAATGGAATTTAGTTGTAGTTTGTTTTCAAACTTCAATTTTGTTTTGAGTTGAATTTAACTCTTTATACCTCACCACTTATAAAATGTTAAAATTCTATTTTAAAGTAATCACATTTTATTGTTGAAATTTTGAAAAGGATTTACATTTTTAGATCTAACATTTAAAAAGTAATTAGTTTTTAATAAATTGAATACTTAATTTTGTATGAGTTTTGAAGATAAATGAATATTGTTTGTTTAAAAGTTAATTAAATTTTGAAATTTAAGTTACTTAAATTTATTAGTAATTAGTGATGGAATTAATTAATTTATTTTGATTAATTAATTGTTAAGTTTTAATTAATTAATTAATTAGGAATTAATTAATAGGTAATTAAGGATTAAATTAAATAACAATTAATAGATTATTAATTTATTTATTTAAGATTAATTCATAAGTGATTAATATTTGATTAATAATTAATAATTTAGTGATTAAGAAGTTAATTAATTAATGGATTAAGAGTAAATTAATTAAGTAGTTAAATATTAATTAATTTATAATTAATAGTAAATTAATTAATGATTAACTCTTAATTAATTAAATAATTAAGGTTAATTAATGAATAATTAATTATGTAATTAAGAAATTAATTTGTAATTAATTAAGGAAATTAAGAAGTAATTAAGGTTAATTAATTATAAATTAAGGATTAATTAATAACCAAATAAGGAATGATTAATTTTTTAATCAAAGTTTAATTAATAAATAACTTTAGTAATTAATTGATAATTAAATAAAGATTATTAATTAATTAAGTAGTAATTAATTAATAATAAGATAATTAAGAAGTGATTAATTAATTAATGTTTGTTTAAGCAAGATTAAGTGATAAATTCTTAAGTAATCAATTTAATTTAAATTAACTAAATTAATTATAATATGAATTAAGTAGTGCTTGCTTGTGAATGATTGTTGTATTGATATCTGTATATGGTTGATATCGGTTGAATGATAGTTGAGTTATAATCTGTGATAAGATGTTGTATATCTGTGATAGATATTAGTTATTATCTGTTGATAATGTTATGTGATGCTATGTTTAAAATCTGAATTGAATTGTTTAAAACTTTAAACAACTTGGACCTAAAAGACACCCTTTGGATTTCGATGAGACCGGGATCGGGTTTCCATATTTGGATATCCGAAAACCACATCGATTCCAAATAACATTAGGTCGTGAACCTTATGTGAAGAGTGAAGACTCGAGGTGTAAGGGCTATACGTCAGTATAACTCTGTGGGTGATTCCGTGATGAGTTAACAGAATATACTTATAGATTCGAGATGGAGAATCAGAGTGCAAGGGTTATCGTCGTTAACTTTGAGGGTGATTCCAAAACGAGTGTAACGAGATAATGCCTTCGGTTTCGTTCGAACCCGGAACGAACTTGTATGGATTAAATGCTTTCAGATCATCGTCAGGTGGACGATGGGCATTCTAAGAGATGAGTTCTTTATAAAGGTAATCGTAACCTCAAGCCTCATCAACCGGAAATGGCTAAAACAGGGGAGGTTCAGCAAGGCTTCGTGGGTAGCCCCCACTTGAGAGTGAGATTTACCCCTGTCTAGAAGTCCCTTATATATATTCGGCTGTGTGGGCAGTTGTTGGCCACAACTGCGGGGTTATCTTGTTCGGAACTATCCAGTAAGGGATGGGTCCGGCCTTGTGTTGCAAGGGAGTTAGGGTGGCTCCTCGGTACGGTGATCTAGGCCCCATACTGTGACGGGCGGTACCCCAGTAGCCCTGCTATTGATGGAAAACCATTATCCAATAAGCGCCCTCGGATTTGATTGTATACCTATGTATGCTGGAATTTAATAAATGTAACAATTTCGGCTATTTTCTAGTTTACTTGAAAACCCTAGACCCTATTATAATATCACTGAATTTCCTATCAAATGTTTTGGTTAGCGTACGGTAAAAACTTACCCGTGTTTATTTGTGGGAAGTCTTACGTGATACCTTTTGTTTCAAAATGATTTTTAAAGTTAAACAACTTTAACTGATTTACTCACACCAGACCCATGTCTGACCCGGAGTTTATTTTGTTTTCATAAACTCTTGGGTACTCAAATTTTTTTATGAGTAGCCAAGTGATTAGGTTTGGATTAGCATATATTTTGGAGGCTGGAGCTGGAGTCCAGACGTACTATCTATCTATATTCTCTATAGTGGCATTTTGGGTGTTATGTTTGGAGTTGTTTGGGTTGTAAGAACTATTATGAATGGCTGATGTAATGGAGTTGGATGATTTTGTGAACTCTGATATGTAAATTATGTAAGAGATATATGTAATATTATATTTTGTTCGTTTCCGCTGTGAGATTCTGATGATTGTTGTTTCTTTTCTTTCTATCTTTCTATTTCTATCTCTTTCTTTTCTTATTGATGATACGTTTTACTGTGGAATGAAAGACGGGTCGTCACATGGGGTATTATTTGATAATATCAACAAACGATTAAATGGATGGGACTGCAAATTATTATCCATGGCTGGAAGAATATAATTAATTCATTCAGTAATCACCCCTATGGTAATGTATTGGATGATGGTATACCAACTCCCTTTAGCTACAATTGGAAAACTTAATAAAATGTGTGCTAATTTTATTTGGAATGGTAGAATTCACAAAATTGCCTGGAATACATTATGTCGTCCTAAATCAGAAGGAGGAATTGGCTTGAGGAATTTTGTAGAAATCAGGAATGCAGCTAGTCTTAAGCTACTTTGGCAATTTATAAATTCAAAAAATTTATGGGCTTGCTGGATGTACAAAAGGTACTGTAATAATAAGCAATTTTGGACTATGAATATAGATAATAACTCCTCATGTACATGGAAATCAATTCTCAAACAAAGACAGATTGCATGCAATAATATTACCAGAATCATTGTTAATGGGAGAAACACATTTTTATGGCATGATCCTTGGATTAATAGTGAAAGCATGGTATCAATACTTGGTTGGGATAGCCTACAGCTCTATGGACATGTAAATGATACAGTGTCTTCAATTATACATGATGGAAATTTTAAATTGGAATTAGTTCCTTTTGCAAGACAACTTCAAAATCAAATCTCGAATATCAAAATAGATAACTCAGCTAATGAGGATTATTGGAAATGGAATAAGGATATAAAAGGGTTCAGCTTCAAATCTGCTTGGGACGCGGTAAGAATTCATTTTCCTAATGAAGATTGGGGCAAAATTATCTGGAACAACTGTAATAATCCTAGAATGACATTAACTGCATATAAAGCAATTTTAAATAGGTTGCCTACCAGAGACAAATTATTGGATTGGGGATATAACACAGATACTAACTGTTTACTTTGCAATCAATTTTTTGAAAACAATTCCCACCTATTTTTTGCATGTTCTTATTCGGCTTATTCATGGAAAACATGTTGTATTAAAATGAAATTACCTCATCCGAGCTTATTGACCATAGAAGAAGGAATCCAACTCCTCCTCTTGAACTATTCTGAAAAGGACCAAGCTTCTGGATTGGCATATGCCAGTTTACCAACTATCATTCACCACATCTGGCAAGAACGTAATTGTAGACTTCATGATAATCGGAAAACTGCAAGACAGAATCGATGGAAGCTTATAGAATTAGACTTGAAATTGTTGGGAAACAACAAACTGAAGAAGAAAAAGAAGATTTCAAATAAATGTAAAAGGATTCTGGAACGATGGGAGATAAATTTGGTGGGAGATTGACATGGCGGTGCCCTATTCTTGATTGAAGCAGTGTAGAACGTTTCATTTATTTTCTTCTGTGGAGTTAAGGTACTGAATGGGGGCGATGTTTTGTAGTGATGTTGCCTTTTGTTGGAAACTGTTTGTTGTTAGTTTGGTTGTATTTGGTTATGAAATGTACATTGTATTATAACTTTTGCTTTGTTAATGAGTTGTTAATAAAGCGCCGCACTCTTTTTTCCTGTCCTATATTCACGTTGGATATAGGCTCAGGTTTTTAATGAGGCGGTTAATCTTTTTCAAAAAAAAATGATTTGAATTGGACTTGGAATAAAGTCTATTGTTTATGTTAGTTAGAAAGTTGTAATCTTGGTTTGTATATGTTGGGTATAGCATGATTGTACGTTTGTGATGTGGTTGTGATGTGAATATGAATGTTATGATCTTGAATACATGACTGTATGCTAAGAAGTTAGCACCTTTACTTGTTCAAATGACTTAGAATCCCTTATGTAAAATTTTAGTCTTTGGTTTCTAAAATTTCAATTTTTTTAAGGTTTAGAAACCTTTTTAGTTTTCATAAACACTCGGTTTTTGGAGTGATCACACATCAACCATAAAGTAATAAGGTGCATAATTATTTCTCTTACACGCTGCTGGATCTCAAGATGTGTAGCATCTGTAGGTATATCATGAGCTAAGGCATGTCTGTACCATTTTACTTCTACCATGTCATTACCCCTAACTTGTTTCGGAGGAGGAGTAGTGTTACATGGCACTTTGGCCCAGCTACAAGATGATAGTTTTAGATGTGATAGTTGACAACATATAAGATCCTGATCAAGGAAAGGCTGCCGGTGTAAAGAGTTTGGTGCATTCGGTGTATGGCGGCTTTCTGTATGGCTCGGTCCAAAGGAAGGGATGCCTTGTTCGGTCTGAGTTGGTCTTAACGCCTCGTTCGGCCATTATAGTTCGGCATATCCCTTATTTGGCTTTGCTAAAATGTCGTTCGGCCTGGAAGGAAGACTCCTCATTTGGCTTGGAAGGCAGACTCGTCGTTCGACTTGGAAGGTACTCTCATCGCTCGGTTACCTTCGTTCGACTGACGTCGCTCGGCAACTGCCGTTCGGTATACCTGGTACGGTATACAGGATTTGTCTATTATGGGTCAAGGTACCTTGTCCTTAGGCCTGCTAGGGAGTCCAGCCTATCTTCGTCTATAAACAGAGGGTTAGGGGCATAGTTTCAAGGGATCTTTTTGAGAACACTAGGGAGACTGCCATTTTCAAGACTCGTCTATTTTTGATTCAAACTTGTAATCAAGTCATTGGTGTATGGATTTTATCTGCATTCAATAGATTGATAAAGCAATAAAGATTAAAATCAAAGTGGAGGTAGGCAGTTACGCCGAACCACTATAAGTCTGGTGTTCTTGTTTCTTACAGTTATTATTGCATTCTACTGTGTAATTCCTCAGTTTTAACTTACTCTCTTCATTATTCTCTCTACATAACTCTACTCAAGGGTGTTCGTGACCAATTTTGATGCTAACATTTTGGTGCTTTCACTGGGAATTGAATTCTCAGCTTGATTGGATCTCATCGTCTACTAGTGGATTTCCATATTCACGAGATAGATCCGGTTGTTTACTATAAAACTTCCTATTATACTCAGATTTGAAAGAAATCTAAAGAAAATTGATAGCCGTAGTCAGAGAAACTAAGTCTACTGCCCCTGCTTTTGGAAGATTTGATTAAGCTAATTTTCTTGTTTAGGATTAGTCAAGTGTTCATGTTCATGCGAAAGGATTGGATTCACTAATGTACGAAAGATCTGGGGATGGGACGTTGGAGTTTGCACTCAAGTTGAATGAAGGCCGACCCTCCTCTGAAGGCAATTCAGCTGATCGCCACAGAAAAGGCATATGCCAACCGCTCCAGAAAAGGTGTATGCCGATCGCCCCAGAAAAGGCATATGCCGACCGCTTTAGAAAAATTCTTTGCTGACCGCTCCAGAAAAGGCATATGCCCAATGTCACTTTGTCGGGCGATGCTTGTCGAGTGAGGTATGCCGAGCAACATACGCCGAACTACATCCTGGTCGAACCGCATGCCTATGCCAAACGGCATCTAGGCCGAGCCACATGCCTATGCCAAATGGAATCCAGGCCAAACCACATGCCAATGCCGAACGACATCCAGGCCGAGCCGCATGCGTATGTCAAATGGCATCCAGGCCGAACCACAAGCCTATGCCGAACGGAATCCAGGTCGAGCCACATGCCTATGCCGAACGACATCCAGGATGAGCCACATGCTTTTGCCGAACGACATCCAGGCCGAGCCACTCCAGGCCGAGCCACATCCAGGCCAAACCACATCCAGGTCGAGCCACTCCAGGCCGAGCCACACCCAGGTCGAGCCACTCCAAGCCGACTTGCCTTGGCCGATCCAAACTTAAGTTACACTGGCCTTTTATACGACCCATCCCATGATCGACCAGGGCATAGAGGATCTAGCGCCAGCTTCTGAATGGCAACAAGCAAACGGACAAGCAACCGCTACTCAAACGATACTCCCAAAGGTTGGAAAACATAGATGATACGACTCTAGGCAATTTATTCCAAATTCTAACAAGGATATCATACTTATCACATTTAAGGAGAGTCGACCTCCAGATATATTTTGGCAGCTAGTTAGCTGGAGAGCCTCCTACAACCATGGATTATTCCTATTACAAAATGAATCAGAACCAAAGTGAGGAGGAGTGGAGCAGACTAGGAGAAATAACAATGCAGGCCCGTCGGCTAAGGACACCGATTCCATCAGACAAAACTAGGTCTCAAAATTCGACTCATATGCTCTTTGAAAGATTCAACCAATAGCCTCTATTTGGAGACTCGCGATTCAAAGTGGTACTGAAAACTAACCTCGAGAGAGTCCATCAAAGTCCAAAAGAAATTAGGGGTATGTTGTATATTCCAAGATGCACACTGATCATAACACTGGCGATTGCAAACACCTCCGAGGTGTTATTGAAAAGCAGATTTAGAAAGAAAAGCTTCAAAAGTACGTGCAAGCCTTGCAGAATGGCGAGCCAAGACCTTTGGATGCCCGTTAATAAAGAACTCCAATTATCAATTGGACCGTTGGTAGTCGACATCCCGCTAGAAGGGGCTAGGTGCAGAGTTGAATAGCAAGCACACGATACTACCTCCCTTATCAATGAGATATATACCAATTTTCTTTGGATTATTTTAATTTCAATTATGCTTCGAATTACGACCGACTTGAACTAAACTTCTTTCAAAACCATGCACGTGACCAAGTATTCGGATTTGGGCACCAACCAATCCACGCAGATCGTGATCAGACCTATGGAGTTTCATCAAGACGAGCATGATTCAATCACTCATCATCAACCATGTGCCATTAGTTTGGGGCCAAGGACTAGAGATTGAAAAGCTCATCACGATCAGAGCCCAATACAAAGTCAACATGACCGACCATCCATTCATCGACCTCCACATTTGACATGGAGACCTAAGCGAGGCTTGGAATGAGTATGGCCCAATCATCAACTCAAATCAAGTCATAGAACAAAGTTCGACAAAATATAGATGCCTCTCATGAAGCTAAATAACGCCGGGATATATCTAGAGTAGACGTGATTTGACAATCTACACATCAAATCCTACCCTAAACAGAAAAGGTTGTTCGAAAGCCCGACTTGAAGTAGTTATGGTGGACTGCCTACTCATTAACCATCGCTCTCAATACATGGCATGACTGCACCTTGAAACATATATAGCTTGCTTTATGTACTCAGTAACCCATTGTCCTCGTTTTCTAGAAAGAGATACGAAGCAAATTGTGTGAGATTTGATTATCCAACCCCGGTATGGATGTGATCCAACCATCTATCGTATACCTCCTTCCTTGACTTGATTAGAAGAGCTATAATAACCAAGCAGACGAGAATCGACCATCCATTTTTCAAGTTTCGTCCTTGATGTTAGGGGAATAATACTATTCCATGAGCAAACATGGTTCGATCGTTCATTCGACAACATTAGCCTCGATACGGTAAATGAAATACAAATTAAACGGGTGGAAATACGACTACTCTTAACAAAAATCTCTAAGTCCCCAGATTCGGACTGGAGTACTCTGAGTCCCCAAAGTGCGAACTAGAGTATAAACGACTTCAAAATCTCTGTGTAACATCCAGGAATTTTTAACAATATAAATTTAATAATCTGTAGTTAAAATTAAATTGATATTGATATTCTATTAGTAATTATTCAGATAAATTTAATAATCTTCTTCAGTAAATATTTAAATTGGTTATTGTATCTTTTAAATGTTTAAACTGATTAGATTTGAGTTTTAAATTTAGAATAAATTCAACAAATGGTTTCATTACTTAATAAATAGATATTTTACTTATAAAAAAATAATTTCTTGTAAAATGACTTTTTTAAAACAATATTGATATTGTATTGTCTTTATAAATAAGTTTGAATAAAATTTGTAATTTTTATTTCAAATTTAATTTATATTTATAACTTAATTTGAAATTGTTTGGTTTTGAATTTAGTTTGAATTTAAATTCAAAAGTATAAATTTTGAATTGTTTAATTATTTTATGTAAATGTTTATTTATAAACATGAATTGTTCTTTTTTCTTTTGTAAATTTATACACATGTTTCAAATATAAACTAACAATTTAAACAAAGCTAATACATGCATTAACTTGTAAATAAATACTAATTACCTTTAAGGGAAATACATGTGTTAGATTCGTATGCATTTAAATTGATAAGTGTTGTAAAAATTGACATGTGTAAATTCTAGTTTTTATTTTTCTTTGTTTTCATTAAATCTGAAAATACATTAATTAAGCTTGCATCTTTATTTCATTCACATTGCATTTTTCATTCTCCTTAATCAATAGAGAAAAGATCAAACTCATCTTCATATCTATCATAAAGGCCTACATTTTCTCAAATCCAAATCTGTATACAAATCTGCATATCCTAAAATCAAAAGCATTTTCATATCCTTAATCAAAATCTGCATACCTCTGCATATTCAAATATACAAATCTGCAAATTCCTGTAACTCCTCATCAAAAATAAATCTTTCATAAACCTGCATATTCAAATCCAACCTCTGCATATCCAAAACTAAGATCAAATCTGCATTTCCTAAAAAGCAAAGTGAAGCCTGCATTTTTTCTGCACTCTGTTTTAAACTGGGAATCATAGCATGTATTTGAGGATTTAGCAACTGCATTCTTTCTTCATGCAAGCAATTAGAGTTTAGATCATGAGCTTTCAAATTCAACTCAGATTAAAAACAACAGAGGAAGCAAGCCTGCATTTTTGTGTTTTCTGCAAATTCAAATGATCAACAGGCTCTGCATTTAATAGGTGAGTAACATTAAAACTTTAAACTATATTAGGTTGCTTGATTAAGTGATTGAGATAAAAGTTATGTTTGTGTGCTTATAAAATGTCTGTTGTAATTATAATTGTTTATGCATGTTGATTCTGTTGTGTAGTGTTCCCAGATTCACACACTGTTTAGAAGAATCTTTACAAATTGATTTAATTTGAGATTTATATCTGTGTTTTAGAATAACAAAAAGAAGTTTGTTTATCACAGATTAGAATTCAGTTTATAAAGTAATGTGTTTTAACTTCTTAAGTTAAGATTTAAATTTTTAGGTGAGTTAATACAGGGTGTCATTTCTGTAAACACAGGTAATATCATCATGTATGTTTAATTTTATTCAAACTCAATCTAATTAATATGATAATTCAGTAATACAAATCAAAAATATAAACTGGAACTTGATTTTTAAATCAAGTAGTAGAATTTTTAGGTGTTTGATTTGGTGACAGTTTATTCTTGAACAAAATATGAATTTGTGAAAATTCTTGCAATCTGTAGTATAAGAAAACCCAAATTTCTTTCTGAGTTATTAAGTAAGGATCATAGATCCTTAGAAAAATCAAAGAAGTAATTAGATTTGCTAGATTGAATTGCAGTTTTGATTTTTAGAATAAAGCCCTAGTTTTGAATAGGTTTGTGCTGTGAGTCAGTTTGAAGTGGTGGATTGACCGAGTGCTTTAGTGTTTGGGAAAGAGGTAGAGGGTGTGTAGATGCATTCGTGGCCGGAGAGATTGGATGTCAGGTGGTCGGAGGTGAGAAATATGGCCATTGACAGGTTTTGAGTTGAAACCTGTAAAAAAAAATTCTAGGTTTTGAATTTGGGATTTCAGAACCAATTTTTTTAAAATTTCTGTTTATTTGGTTGATCTTGTGTTGGTGTTAGGGTATTCATGAGTTTCTGGTTGTGGCTTGATCACCTGAGATGATCGGCAGAGGTAGCGGCGATGAGTTCTCTGATGAACTGTTGGGTTTGGGATTGTTTCAGGGGAGATGAGGGGAAAGGGGAAGTTGGCTCGAAGTAAGTAGTAAAACAACTCGAAGTAAAATTAGGGGGGTCTCGGGTTGAACTCTGTAGTTTCCAGGTTTCAGAAAGAAACTGTTTTGTTTGAAAATCTGGGTTTTAATTTTTTTAAAATCTGTAGTTTTAGGATTTAAAGCAAAGTTTAGGTTTAAATTCAATTCAAGTTTGAATTTCTAATTTAAATTCAAAAATCCAGTTTTTAAAATAAAATAAAAGTTTCAAAATTTATCTTAATTAACTATTTCAATTTGGTAAATGGTTTAAAAATTTAAATACTAAGATTTTTAAAATGTAGGGATTTGCAGATTTATTTAAATCTGGAAATTCTATGTTTAAAAATGAAGTTCAGTTTAAATTTAAAGTTGAAACTAAGAATGAATTGAATTTCTAAAATTTTAAAATGAATTTAACTTCAAATTCTTATTATTTCATTTTTAAGTCAAACCTTTGTTTTGACTTGTAATTTTAAATAAGTTTTAAATTATTTAAAATTTGATAAGTTTAAAATTATTCTATTTTGAACTTGAATTTAAATTAAAATTTAAAGGTAATTTCATAAGTACTTAGTTTTAAATTAAATTGTTTTAAATATAATTAAGTTATGTTTTATTTTGAAAATTTGATTAAGATTTATGTTTTAGAATTAATTAATAAGGTAATTAAGATTAATTAATTAATTTAATTAGATAAATTGAATTTGGAATTAATTGATTAATGATTAATCAATTTGGGATTAAGATCATTAATTAAATTATTAATTAATGATGAACGAACATTAATTATGTAATTAAGTTTTAAATTAAGAATAATTAATTTTAATTAATGAATGATTAAAGATAATTTAAATTGTAATTAATTAATTTATAAAATAATTAAAGAATGGTTAATGAAGGTCATTAACCAGGATTATTTAACAATTAATTAATATGGTTAATTTTTATAAATAATTAGATTAATTAGTTTAATTAATTATGAATGGGTTGAGTATAATTACTTGATTAAGGAATTAATTACTTAATGTAATTAATTTAGTTGAGTACGATTGTTTAATTTAATTAATTAAGTTTAATTAATTTTAAACACTTGAGATTTAAAAATACTTACTTTATGTAACTAATGATTTGGAAATTACTTAGTTAAGTAATTGTTTAATAATTACAGATTGTAATTAAGTGGTGATGATTAAGAATGAATTAATTTGGATTAATTATTTAGTAATTAATCAAATAATAAATTAAGTAATAAATTAAAGAATAGTTAATTTGTTTAATAAGTTAGTTAATTACTAATTGTAATTAATATGTGATGATGATTAATAAGTTAATTACTTAAGGTAATTAATAATTAAGGATCATTAATTATTTTAATTAATGATGTAATTAAAGTTGATTAATTATGATTAATTAATCAATAATAGATAATTAAGGTAATTAATTAATTAAGGATTAAAGTAATTAATTATATTAATTAATTAGTTGAAGTAATTAAAGGTTAATTACTGCTTGGTTGAGAATAATTATTTTGAGAAATTAATTGAGGATAATTACATGGATGTAATTAAGAGTAATTAATCAAGAGTGATTAATTTAAGTGATTAATAATGAAGGATTTATTAATTGATTGAAATCAATTAAATGGTTAAGATAGCAAGATTTATATTTGATGAAGTAATTAATTTAATTTATTTTAAATTAATTAAAGATGAAGGGATTAATTTAATTCATTTTAAATTAATTAGAGATTAGTGATAGTTAATTTAATTCATTTTAAATTAATTATATTAATGATGAATGAAGCATTTGCTTCTGTATGAATGGATGTCATTGATTGTCTTGGATGCTTTGTGATATCAGTAATGAGATAAATAATAATGTGTGGTATGGATGTTTGATTGTATGGTGATGATAACATAGGTTATCTATTGTGATGGTGATATATGGAATATCTATGTGATATTGATGATCTGAATTACCTGTTATTTGATATTGTTGATTATCAATAGTGATTTATGAGTTATCTATCTGTGTGTATATAGATACTGTAATTGAAATGTTTTAAAACCTTTAAAACAACTTGGCCTTAAAAGACACGCTTTGGTTTTCGATGAGACCGGGATCGGGTTTCCATATTTGGATATTCGAAAACCACATCGATTCCAAATAACGTTAGGTCGTGAATCCAAGTGGAGCTTTGTGAAGACTCGAGGTGTAAGGACTATAAGTCAATATAACTCTGTGGGTGATTCCGTAAGGAGTTGACGGAATTAGTTCTTATAGATTCGAGATGGTGGTTCAGAGTGCAAGGATTATCGTCGTTAACTCTGAGGGTGATTCCAAAACGAGTGTAACGAGATAATGCCTTCGGTTTCGTTCGAACCCGGAACGAACTTGTATGGATTGAATGCTTTCAGAACATCGTCAGGTGGACGACGAGCATTCCAAGTGATATGTCCTATAAAGGTAATCGTAGCCTCAAGCCTCATCAACCGGGAATGGCTAAAACAGGGGAGGTGCAGCAAGGCTTCGTGGGTCGCGCCCACTGGAGAGCAAGATTGATCCCTGTCTAGAAGTCCCTTTATATTCGGCTGTGTGGGTGGTTGCTAGCTACAACCACGGGGTTGTCTTGTTCGGAACTATTCAGTAAGGAATGGGTCCGGCTTTGTGTTGCAGGGGGTCGGGAGTGATCCTCGGTACGTTGATCTAGGCCACGTACTGTGACGTGCGGTACCCCAGTAGCCCTGCCATTGTATGGAATCCAAAATCCAATAAGTGCCAACGGTTTTGATTGTATTACCCACTTTTGTGGCTAGTAGCTGGAATTTAATGAATGTAACAATTTCGGCTATTTCTTATTTATTTGAAAACCCTAGACACTATTATAATATCATCGGATTTCCTATCAAATGTTTTGGTTAGCGTAAGGTAAATTTTTTTCCATGTTTATGTGTGGGGAGTCTTACGTGATACCTTTCTTTTCAAAAGGTTTTTGAAAGTTAAGCAACTTTAACCTGTTACTCACACCAGACCCATGTCTGACCCGGAGTTTATTTTTGTTTTTCATAAACTCTTGGTTAATCAAATTTTTACGAGTAGCCAAGGGAATTCAAGTTAGGATTCAGGTTAGCTTTGACGAATTGTGGAGGAGAAAATGGAGCATGAGGCTTCTGCGTGTAGATATATCTATAGTTTTCCGCTGTGTGTTCTCTGAGTTGTTGTATTGAGTTGTATAACTATACAGATGTTTATAACTGTCTAGTATGTGTTGTATATCTGTGTACTCTGATATTTGTTGTAAACTATGTAAAGTATTACGCGATTAATCTAATTTATTCGTTCCGCTATTAGATTCTGATGTGTTGTTTCTTTCTTCTCTTCTTTCTATTCTCTTTTCTATCCCTTTCTTTCTTAAAGATGATGTAATTTTCTGGGCTAAGAAAGTTGGGTCGTCTCATAGCTGGTATCAGAGCATTAGGTTGAGTGAATACCTAGGCTCTGAAGTATGTCTTTCTTAGGGAGCATTAGGTTGAGTGAATACCTAGGCTCTGTAGTGGTGTCTTTCTTGTGAGAGCGTATTTGTAATTTTTAATATATATATATATATATATATATATATATATATATTTCTACCTATCTGTTGGGTCACCTTTTCAGGTTTTCCAATATAAATTATAAAGGTAGATAGGGTAGTAGTGTGTGTAACACGACTACCATTAGTTGGAGTTTGAATGTTTGAGGTTGGTGGTGTTTTGTCGAGACTGTAGAGCTAATACCGTCTCGAGTGAGTTCTGTAATGACGGAGAACTTCATTGATCTCTGAAGGAAACCTGTGAAGGTTCTTAGTTTATTTCTGAAGTTGGATGAGTAGAGTTTGGATCTGTTGGTTGGGCAGAAGCGAGTGATGGTATTTTGAATACCCCAAGAAGTAGTAGCTGCGTGATGAGATGCAGTGACTATGGATGTTCCCGAAGATTTTTTCTTTGGAACAAGTTAGGAAGGTGAGTCTGCTTCAGTGTTGTGGCTGTGGTCAGCTTGAGTTTCTGTTTGCTTTGAGGTCCGAGTTTCTCGGAGAGCTTTGTTTTGGGAATTCTTTGGCATCTGTGGCAGCAGTGCAGCTCGGGGTGTTGTTTGTTGGCAAGAGATCTTCTGGCTTAGTAGTTTTTCTGAAGTGGAGTTCAGAAGCAGTTAAGTAGACCCGTTTCTTCTATGGGTTGGCCAATTAAGTGTAAGTTGTTCTGTTTGGTTAAGGGAGAATAGTTTTCCTTGGATTTGGTTTGGTGGTTCGCAAAAGTGACTTGCGATTGTTTGAGTGTTCTATTGGGTTATCTGAATTTTTCTAGATGTCTTCAGGAAGCCAGAGTTTTGTTCGCATCTGGAAGTTGAGTTTTCTTATCGTCAGGGATTCCAGGAGTGGAACTGGTGGTTCAGCCTTATAGTAGGATGGTTCCTAGAGATTGAGTTGGTGTAGCAGCTCGAAGTTTTGGAGGAACTTCTGAAAGTTTCTTATGAATTTGTTGAACCATATCTCTGGGGTGTGTTGTCCTGTTTGTACTAGTGTTCTTCTTCAGCATTTTCTTCTACTTCGGATCAGAGTTGAGCTGCGGAAGCAGTTTGGATGTGTATTATTTTTCTTTTTCCTGGACAGGGGAAGTGAGTTGTTGTTTTTTTTTTTGATGTTGAGGAGTAGAGTTTGAGTTCTTGGTTTCGGTTGATCTTGAGGAGATCATTTTGTTGTGTTGATTGGTCTAGTTTGTTTCTAGAAGCATCAGCGAAGGTTGAGCTGATCAGTAAGGTTGTAGACAGCCCAGGAGTGTCTGAAGAATTTTGTGGATAAGAGTCGGAGAAATTTGGACTCTGAAGTCAGAGATTTTATATTTTGGATAAGTTATCTCTGATCATAAGTGAGCTATAAGTTTGGGTAAGCCTGAGAAGTTAAGCTCTGAAGTGTTTTGGATTCTTTTCTGTATCTTGGAGAATAAGTGATTGATCTACAAGATTGAATTGCCAGTTTGGATATTGGGATTCGATGAGTTTCACGTATCTCTGAGGGTGTACGTCTATGATCTATCTCTGGTTTTGGAACCAACAGTTCTGGAGCTTTGGTTGTTGAGTCAGACTCGTTTGAAGTCTGATACCTTGTCTAGTGTTATAGATATAGTTGTATAGGAGCTTTATAGATTCATAGTATTGATTGTTTAGATTCTTTAGAGCAAGTATCCCGATTTATATATATATATACCTGGGGAAACTCGATAAAATTCTATCCAGAATTTGTCTGGATAATTAGATTTGTTTGATTGGTTGTTTTTGGTTGTAAGCATATGTTTGATATATGCTTGTGTTTTTAAATTAAAATTTAATGAGATTATTAAATTACCTTTGTTTTAAATTTCGAGGACGAAGTTCTTTTAAGGGGGAAGGATTGTAACATCCCGGAATTTTTAACAATATCAATTTAATAATCTGTAGTTAAAATTAAATTGATAATGATATTCTGTTATTAATTATTCAGATAAATTTAATAATCTTCTTCGGTAAATATTTAAATCGGTTATTGTATCTTTTAAATGTTTAAATTGATTAGATTTGAGTTTTAAATTTAGAAAAAATTCAACAAATGGTTTCATGACTTAATAAATAGATATTTTACTTATAAAAATATAATTTCTTGTAAAATGACTTTTGTAAAACAATATTGATATTGTATTGTCTTTATAAATAAGTTTGAATAAGATTTGTAATTTTTATTTCAAATTGAATTTATATTTATAACTTAATTTGAAATTGTTTGGTTTTGAATTTAGTTTGAATTTAAATTCAAAAGTATAAATTTTGAATTGTTTAATTATTTTATGTAAATGTTTATTTATAAACATGAATTGTTCTTATTTCTTTTGTAAATTTATACACATGTTTCAAATATAAACTAACAATTTAAACTAAGCTAATACATGCATTAACTTGTAAATAAATACTAATTACCTTTAAGGGAAATACATGTGTTAGATTCATATGCATTTAAATTGACAAGTGTTGTAAAAATTGACATGTGTAAATTCTAGTTTTTATTTTTCTTTGTTTTCATTAAATCTGAAAATACATTAATTAAGCTTGCATCTTTATTTCATTCACATTGCATTATTCATTCTCCTTAATCAATAGAGAAAAGATCAAACTCATCTTCATATCTATCATAAAGGCCTGCATTTCCTCAAATCCAAATCTGTATACAAATCTGCATATTCTAAAATCAAAAGCATTTTCATATCCTTAATCAAAATCTGCATACCTCTGCATATTCAAATATACAAATCTGCAAATTCCTGTAACTCCTCATCAAAAATAAATCTTTCATAAACCTGCATATTCAAATCCAACCTCTGCATATCCAAAACTAAGATCAAATCTGCATTTCCTAAAAAGCAAAGTGAAGCCTGCATTTTTTCTGCACTCTGTTTTAAACTGGGAATCATAGCATGTATTTGAGGATTTAGCAACTGCATTCTTTCTGCATGCAAGCAATTAGAGTTTGGATCATTAGCTTTCAAATTCAACTCAGATTAAAAACAATAGAGGAAGCAAGCCTGCATTTTTGTGTTTTCTGCAAATTCAAATGATCAACAGGCTCTGCATTTAATAGGTGAGTAACATTTAAAACTTTAAACTATATTAGGTTGCTTGATTAAGTGATTGAGATAAAAATTATGTTTGTGTGCTTATAAAATGTCTGTTGTAATTATAATTGTTTATGCATATTGATTGTGTTGTGTAGTGTTCCCAGATTCACACACTGTTTAGAAGAATCATTAGAAATTGATTTAATTTGAGATTTATATCTATGTTTTAGAATAACAAAAAGAAGTTTGTTTATCACAGATTAGAATTCAGTTTATAAAGTAATGTGTTTTAACTTCTTAAGTTAAGATTTAAATTTTTAGGTGAGTTAATACATGGTGTCATTTCAGTAAACACAAGTAATATCATCATGTTTGTTTAATTTTATTCAAACTCAATCTAATTAATATGGTAATTCAGTAATACAAATCAAAAATATAAACTGGAACTTGATTTTTAAATCAAGTAGTAGAATTTTTAGGTGTTTGATTTAGTGACAGTTTATTCTTGAACAAAATATGAATTTGTGAAAATTCTTGCAATCTGTAGTATAAGAAAACCCAAATTTTTTTCTGAGTTATTAAGTAAGGATCATAGATCCTTAGAAAAATCAAAGAAGTAATTAAATTTGCTAGATTGAATTGCAGTTTTGATTTTTAGAATAAAGCCCTAGTTTTGAATAGGTTTGTGCTGTGAGTCAGTTTGAAGTGGTGGATTGACCGAGTGCTTTAGTGTTTGGGAAAGGGGTAGAGGGTGTGTAGATGCATTCGTGGTCGGAGAGATTGGATGTCAGGTGGTCGGAGGTGAGAAATATGGCCATTGACAGGTTTTGAGTTGAAACCTGTAAAAAAAAGTTTCCAGGTTTTGAATTTGGGATTTCAAAACAAATTTTTTTTTTAATTTCAGTTTATTTGGTTGATCTTGTGTTGGTGTTAGGGTATTCATGAGTTTCTGGTTGTGGCTTGATCACCTGAGATGATCGGCAGAGGTGGCGGCGATGAGTTTTCTGATGAACTGTTGGGTTTGGGATTATTTCAGGGGAGATGAGGGGAAAGGGGAAGTTGGCTCGCAGTAAGTAGTAAAACAACTCGAAGTAGAGCAGTTTGAAACTCGAACTAAAATTAGGGGGATCTCGGGTTGAACTCTGTAGTTTCCAGGTTTCAGAAAGAAACTGTTTTGTTTGAAAATCTGGGTTTTAATTTTTTTAAAATCTGTAGTTTTAGGATTTAAAGCAAAGTTTAGGTTTAAATTCAATTCAAGTTTCAATTTCTAATTTAAATTCAAAAACCCAGTTTTTAAAATAAAATAAAAGTTTCAAAATTTATCTTAATTAACTATTTCAATTTGGTAAATGGTTCAAAACATTAAATACTAAGGTTTTTAAAATGTAGGGATTTACAGATTTATTTAAATCTGGAAATTTTATGTTTAAAAATGAAGTTCAGTTTAAATTTAAAAAGAAGATTTAAATTTAAAGTTGAAACTAAGAATGAATTGAATTTCTAAAATTTTAAAATGAATTTAACTTCAAATTCTTATGATTTCATTTTTAAGTCAAACTTTTGTTTTGACCTGTAATTTTAAATAAGTTTTAAATTATTTAAAATTTGATAAGTTTAAAATTATTCTATTTTAAACTTGAATTTAAATTGAAATTTAAAGGTAATTTCATAAGTACTTAGTTTTGAATTAATTTGTTTTAAACATAATTAAGTTATGTTTTATTTTGAAAATTTGATTAAGATTTATGTTTTAGAATTAATTAATAAGGTAATTAAGATTAATTAATTAATTTAATTAAATAAATTGAATTTGGAATTAATTGATTAATGATTAATCAATTTGGGATTAAGATCATTAATTAAATTATTAATTAATGATGAATGAATATTAATTATGTAATTAATTTTTAAATTAAGAATAATTAATTTTAATTAATGAATGATTAAAGATAATTTAAATCGTAATTAATTGCTTTATAAAATAGTTAAAGAATGGTTAATGAAGGTCATTAACTAGGATTATTTAACAATTAATTAATATGGTTAATTTTTATAAATAATTAGATTAATTAATTTAATCAATTATGAATGGGTTGAGTATAATTACTTGATTAAGGAATTAATTACTTAATGTAATTAATTTAGTTGAATATGATTGTCTAATTTAATTAATTAAGTTTAATTAATTTTAAACACTTGAGATTTAAAAATAATTACTTTATGTAATTAATGATTTGGAAATTACTTAGTTAAGTAATTGTTTAATAATTACATATTGTAATTAAGTGGTGATGATTAAGAATGAAGTAATTTGGATTAATTATTTAGTAATTAATCAAATAATAAATTAAGTAATAAATTAAAGAATAGTTAATTTGTTTAATAAGTAATTAAGTTAGTTAATTACTAAATGTAATTAACCTGTGATGATGATTAATAAGTTAATTACTTAAGGTAATTAATAATTAAGGATCATTAATTATTTTAATTAATGATGTAATTAAAGTTGATTAATTATGATTAATTAATCAATAATAGATAAATAAGGTAATTAATTAATTAATTGAGGATTCATGTAATTAATTATGATTAATTAATTAGTTGAAGTAATTAAAGGTTAATTACTGTTTGGTTGAGAATAATTAATTTGAGAAATTAATTGAGGATAATAACATGGATGTAATTAAGAGTAATTAATCAAGAGTGATTAATTTTGGTGATTAATAATGAAGGATTTATTAATTGATTGAAATCAATTAAATGGTTAAGATAGCAAGATTTATATTTGATGAAGTAATTAATTTAATTTATTTTAAATTAATTAAAGATGAAGGGATTAATTTAATTCATTTTAAATTAATTAGAGATTAGTGATAGTTAATTTAATTCATTTTAAATTAATTATATTAATGATGAATGAAGCATTTGCTTCTGTATGAATGGATGTCATTGATTGTCTTGGATGCATTGTGATCTCAGTAATGAGATAAATAATATTGTGTGGTATGGATGTTTGATTGTATGGTGATGATAACATAGGTTATCTATTGTGATGGTGATATATGGAATATCTATGTGATATTGATGATCTAAATTACCTGTTATTTGATATTGTTGATTATCAATAGTGATTTATGAGTTATCTATCTGTGTGTATATAGATACTGTAATTGAAATGCTTTAAAACCTTTAAAACAACTTGGCCTTAAAAGACACGCTTTGGTTTTCGATGAGACCGGGATCGGGTTTCCATATTTGGATATCCGAAAACCACATCGATTACAAATAACGTTAGGTCGTGAATCCAAGTGGAGCTTTGTGAAGACTCGAGGTGTAAGGACTATAAGTCAATATAACTCTCTGGGTGATTCCGCAACGAGTTGACGGAATTAGTTGTTATAGATTCGAGATGGTGGTTCAGAGTGCAAGGATTATCGTCGTTAACTCTGAGGGTGATTCCAAAATGAGTGTAACGAGATAATGCCTTCGGTTTCGTTCGAACCCGGAACGAACTTGTATGGATTGAATGCTTTCAGAACATCGTCAGGTGGACGATGAGCATTCTAAGTGATATGTCCTATAAAGGTAATCGTAGCCTCAAGCCTCATCAATCGGGAATGGCTAAAACAGGGGAGGTGCAGCAAGGCTTCGTTGGTCGCGCCCACTGGAGAGCAAGATTGATCCCTGTCTAGAAGTCCCTTTATATTCGGCTGTGTGGGTGGTTGCTAGCTACAACCACGGGGTTGTCTTGTTCGGAACTATTCAGTAAGGAATGGGTCCGGCTTTGTGTTGCAGGGGGTCGGGAGTGATCCTCGGTACGTTGATCTAGGCCACGTACTGTGACGGGCGGTACCCCATTAGCCCTGCCATTGTATGGAATCCAAAATCCAATAAGTGCCAACGGTTTTGATTGTATTACCCACTTTTGTGGCTAGTAGCTGGAATTTAATGAATGTAACAATTTCGGCTATTTCTTATTTATTTGAAAACCCTAGACACTATTATAGTATTATCGAATTTCCTATCAAATGTTTTGGTTAGCGTAAGGTAAAAACTTTTCCATGTTTATGTGTGGGGAGTCTTACGTGATACCTTTCTTTTCAAAAGGTTTTTGAAAGTTAAGCAACTTTAACCTGTTACTCACACCAGACCCATGTCTGACCCGGAGTTTATTTTTGTTTTTCATAAACTCTTGGGTACTCAAATTTTTACGAGTAGCCAAGGGAATTCAGGTTAGGATTCAGGTTAGCTTTGACGAATTGTGGAGGAGAAAATGGAGCAGGAGGCTTCTGCGTGTAGATATATCTATAGTTTTCCGCTGTGCGTTCTCTGAGTTGTTGTATTGAGTTGTATAACTAGACAGGTGTTTATAACTGTCTAGTATGTGTTGTATATCTGTGTACTCTGATATTTGTTGTAAACTATGTAAAGTATTATGCGATTAATCTAATTTATTCGTTCCGCTGTTAGATTCTGATGTGTTGTTTCTTTCTTCTCTTCTTTCTATTCTCTTTTCTATCCCTTTCTTTCTTAAAGATGATGCGATTTTCTGGGGTTAGAAAGTTGGGTCGTCTCACTCTAAGTCCCCAAAGTGAAGACTAGAGTATAAACGACTTCAAAATCTCTAAGTCCCCAAAGTGCGGACTGGAGTACTCTGAATCCCCAGAGTGTGGACTAGAGTATAAACGACTTTAAAATCTCTAAGCCCCAGCGTGCGGAGTGGAGTACACTGAGTCCTAGAGTGGGGACTAGAGTATAAGCGACTTCATAATATATAAGTCCCCAGAGTGTGGAGTGGAGTTAAGTCCCTAAAGTGTGGACTAGAGTATAAATGACTTAAAAATCTCTAAGTCCCTATAGTGCAGACTGGAGTACTCTGAGTCCCCAGAGGGAGGACTAGAGTATAAACGACTTCAAAATCTCTAAGTGCCCAAAGTGCGGACTGGAGTACTCTGAGTCCCTAGAGTGCGGACTAGAGTATAAACGAATTCAAAAATCTCTAAGTCCCTAGAGTGCGGACTGGAGTACTCTGAGTCCCCAGAGTGCGGACTAGAGTATAAGCGACTTAAAAATCTCTAAGTCCTCATAGTATGGACTGAAGTACTATAAGTCCCTAGATTGCGGACAAGAGTATAACCGACTTCAAAATCTCTAAGTCCCTAGAGTGCGGAATGGAGTACTCTAAGTCCCAAATTGCGGACTAGAGTATAAACGACTTTAAAATCTCTAAGTTCCTAGAATGCGAACTAGAATACTCTGAGTCCCCAGAGTGCGAACTAGAGTATAAACGACTTCAAAATCTATAAGTCCCCAGAGTGCAGACAGGAGTACTTTGAGTCCCCTGAGTGCGGACTAGAGTATAAGCGACTTCAAAGTCTCTAAGTCCACTGAGTGCAGACTGGAGTACTCTGAGTCCCTAGAGTGCAGACTAGAGTATAAACGCCTTCAAAATCTCTAAGTCCCCAGAGTGCGGGCGGGAGTACTCTGTGTCCTTAGAGTGTGGACTAGAGTATAAACGACATCAAAATCTCCAAGTCCTCAAAGTAAGGACGGGAGTACTCTGAGTCCCTATAGTGCGGACTAGAGTATAAAGGACTTCAAAATCTCTAAGTCCCCAAAGTGCGAACTGTAGTACTCTAAGTCCCCAAAGTGCGGACTAGAGTATAAACGACTTGAGAAAAGTCTCTAAGTCCCCAAAGTGTGGACTGTAGTACTCTAAGTCTCTAAAGTGCGGACTAGAGTATGACTTGAGAAAAGTCTCTAAGTCCCCAATGTGCGGATTATAGTACTCTAAGTCCTCAGAGTGCGGACTAGAGTATAAACGACTTCAAAAATCTCTATGTCCCCAAAGTGCGGACTGGAGTACTCTGAGTCCCTAGAGTGCGTACTAGAGTATAAACGACTTCAAAATCTCTAAGTCCCTAGAGTGCAGAATGGAGTACTCTGAGTCCCCAGAGTGCGAACTAGAGTATAAACGACTTCAAAATCTCTATGTCCCTAGAGTGCGGACTAGAGTGCTCTAAGTCCCCAGAGTGCGGACTAGAGTATAAGCGATTTCAAAATCTCTAAGTCGCCAGAGCATGGACTAGAGTACTCTAAGCCTTCGGAGTGCGTATTAGAGTATAAACGACTTGAGAAAAGTCTCTAAGTCCTTGAAGCGGACTAGAGCATTCTGAGTCCCTAGAGCGAGGACCAGAGTATAAACGACTTGAGAAAAATCTCTAAGTTCCTAAAGTGGTATAGAGTATTCTGAGTCCCCAGAGCATGGACTAGTGTTGTGATAGCCCTGAATTTTTTTGACATCTATTAATTGGTAATTAGCAGAATTTGATTTATTAAAATAATAATTTGCAAATTAAAACAAATAAAATTTGCTAAATAAGGATGTATGTGTAAGTGGATTGGAAACTATAATAATAGTTGAACTAAAATAATGGATCTTAAAGTAAATTATTAATTTTATAAATAGATATGTGTAAACTCCATAATGATGAAAATCTTAAGTATATACATATATAAATTCATTGTGGAAGTATAATCCTAGTAAACATATTAAGATAATCATTTTAATAAATGGGAAAAATTTATCTTTTCAAAAACAAATAAATTAATTGTTGTTCTTGTATGCATACGTAGTTGGCAACTAAGGTTTGTTTTTAAAATTCAAAACATCTTAGAATAAATTGGTTCTAAAATTTATATTTAATTTTTTTTTAAGTATTTAATTGGGATTTTTTTTCAATTTCTTATAAAGTGAATATAGGTTAATGAAAGAAAGGTTAAAGACATGGATACTGATAAACTAAATTGTAGATATTTTTATAAATATATAAATACATATAAAAATATATTATTGCATGAATATTACAAATGTAAGCAAATTTGTTTCATGTAAATACAAATGTAAGCCTAAGTTTTTATCTAAATACAAGTGTACATTGATTATGGCGTACTAATGACATTTGTAAGCAAATTCAACAAGTGTTTTTTTTATTATTTTCTTTTTATCCTAAAATAAATCGAAACTCTTCCAAATATTTGAAACTGAAGCAAAACCAAGATCCAAATTCAAGTTTTCACAAGAGGATCAATTAGACAAGATTAGGGGAAAATTGAAGCAAAAACAAAGATCAACTCAGTTTTTTCTAATTAAAGCAACAGTTTAAGATCAGGAACAGGAGGTCAATTCAACCCAAACCATAAAAATCAGATCTGTTCAAATTCAAAACAGCTTGTAGCATATTCAAGCTTCAGTTGAAACAAGAATCCAGATCATGATCTCTGTTATCTTCTTTTATAGGTGAGTAAACATCTAGTTTTTAAAAACTAAAGTAAGATAAAATTTGTTGCTTAAGTGATTGTTGAGACTATGATACCTGCATGTGTTGATAGTTGTGAAAAAATTCTGTAAGTATGGTTGTATTTGTTTCTGCATGCCTGTAAATTTGTATTCCTCTGTTTATTCATGTTCACAGAATTTTATAAATTAACAAATTTCAAACTTTTCATATAAACACTTTGAATCTTTGGATTTAAAAAAAATTAGTTAAGTTTTAAACTCATCTAGCTTACGAAAATTTGTTTACGCAAATTAAGTTTAGAATTTATCTGTAAGATAAAATATTGCAGTGAAAACTTATATAATGTAATAAATAAAATTTTGAATTTTATTGATTCATGTATATGTATTGAATTATCATTTAGAATTATGATTTTTAACACAAAAATCCAGCTTTTTTAAAAATGGATTGAATATGGATTTTGGGTTTTTCTGGATAGTGGGCTTTGGGTAATTTCTGGAGGCTGATGCAATTTGGTCGGTCGAAATTGCTACTGGGGGTGGAGGAGGTCGGGTTTCAGGGAAAAATGGTGGTTGTGGCCATAGGGGACTGTGGCGACGGCGATGACCGGAATTTGATTTTAACCCTAGTTTTTGTATGGTTTGGATTTTGGGTTTTTCGTGAGCTCTGTTGGATCGAGTGCTTTGAAATTTTGGCAGAGGGTAGCATATCGGCTTGGCAAGATTTGGTCATTACCGCGCGACCTCTGGTGACCAGAGCTTGGTGGACGAAGGGAGATTTTGTGAGGCTGTTTTGGGTTCAGGCGAACTGGGTGATCGGATTTTGATTGAGGTCTTGTTGGAGTAGTATTGTGGTCGGGTTGTAATGCTGTGGTGTTGAGAGAGTTGTCGGAGGCGATGACGATGGTCGGAGGTGAACAACGGTGGCGTGCATGTGCACGTGATGGTGGTTGGGTGTCAGCGAGTTTTGGCTCGTGGGAAGTCTCGAAGTCGCGTTCGAGTTTGGGCATGGGAAACTCGAATTGTTCTCGAGTATGTTGGGTTGGGTAACCTGTTGTTTTTGAATACTTATATTTGATCAAAGTTTTGGAAAAAAAGGGGGATGGAAGAAGGGAACTCAAATTGACTCGAGTAAGCAACGGGTTTGACCCGAAGCAGCAACACTTAAACAGTTTTAAGAAGATTTCAAAAAGGTTTTAAAACTTGTTTTTGAAATTTAAAAATTTAAATTAGTTTAAACTTTATATAAATTACTTGATGTTTTAATAAATGTTTTCTTAAACATATTTTAAGAAGTTATGAAGTTTGTTAAACTTAAACATTGTTAAGAAATTATAAAATCGAGTTTTGAAAGTAATTTTAAAGGTTTATATAAAGACAAGTTTTAAATTCAAATTGAAATTAGTTTTAAAGTATAAATTGATAAATATTTAAGTTATTTAAAGTTGTGTTTGATAACTTTAATTTATCAAGCTAAATGATTGTTTTAACTCAAAAACTTAATTAATAATTTAATTAAGAAGTTGTTAAATGGTAATTAATTGATTAATCAATTGTGATTAAGGATTAATCAAATGGTAATTAAGGATTGATTATCTGTTAATTAAGGATGGGTTAACAGTTAATTAAGGATTAATTAAATGGTTAATCAACGGGTAATTGAGGAATAAGTAACCTGTAATTAAGTTCTTAATTAATAATTGATAATTAGGTTTATTAATTAATAATTGAGAGATAATTAATGAAGTAATTAAGGGTTAATTACTCAGGAGAAGTAATTAAAGAATTTATTAATTTGTGTAATTAATTTAAGGATTAATATAATTAATTAAGGGGTTAATTAATTAAGGTAAGTAATTACAGAATGGTTAATTACTATTTATGATTAATTAAGGCTGACCAATGGAAGTAATTAATTAAGGATCATTAATGTGATTAATTAATGTAATTAATGAAAGTAATTGAATATAAATTGCTGTAAATGGTTAAAGAATTTATTAGTTTGTGTAATTAATTAAAGGATAATCACTTTATGTAATTAAAGATAATTAATCAAGGATGATTAACTTAAATGGAAAATTAAAGGAGGATTAATTAATTTATTTGTAATTAATTAATGTTAAGTAAGCAAGATTAAGGGTGATTGAAGTAATTAATTTAATTTTTTTTAAATTAAATTAGGAATGGTATGACTAATTTATCTTGCCTATGATTGAATAATATTGCATGCCTTAGATTGATTGATATCTCGGATATGTGATTTGTGATACCATGTGATATGATATGTTGGGTTTAAATTGAGATAATGTGGTTATCTATCGATGATAAGTTAATGTGCATAGGTGACACCTTGTATTTGAAGATAGAATTGTGTTTCATTTGAATAATTGGGATAAGATGGTATTGAATTCGAAGAGACGGAAGTCGGGTATTAGTAAATACCCGAAACCACTTCGATTCTCTAAATACTAATATATGAAATCAATAGGCAGGTATGGAATGATTTAAGTAAATTGAACCATTTAATCTAAGTTTGGGTACTTAGAAATTGATGTATGAGATAAGTAATGTTTTATAATGAATTGTGATTTGTAATTTGCTACGAGTTACCCCGGGTTTTTAAATAAGTCATATGGATTGAAATTTATGGTTAGATGAGTTTACTCACACTGGTTTCCAGCCTGACCCGGGTGTTACTTTGATGTAATGCTCGGGTCATACCAAGTATTACAGATTTTCAGGTAAGGACATTCTAGAGCTCAGGAGACGAGCTGGAGGGCAGGAACGAATGGAGTATTTCCGCTGTGATATTATTGTATCTAGGACTTGTTGTTTTAAACTGTCCAATGTTGTGTAAATGTTGTAACTCTGATGTATAAAATATAAGAGTACCGATACAGTTCTTCTTTGTAAAACTGTTATTTATGTGATATTATATTTTGATCCATTGTGAATGTGAGGCTTCTATATCTTGTTCTATTTTCTTCTTCTTTCTCTTTTCTTCTTTTCCTAACTATTTGGAATTTTCTGGATGGAAATTTCTGGGTCGTTACATTTGGTATCAAAGCTGAAGGTTAAGTGAGAAACTTGGCTCTGGTGGGATTACTCATTAAGGATAGGATAAGGGGTAACCTAGAATGAGTTGAGTATATATATATATGTATATATATGAGAGCGTACTTGTTATTTTCTTATATAAAGATTTTAAATGATTTTATATAAGAATATATTTTGATATATAAAGCAATATTTCTTTCTAATAAATATTAAGGGAATTGGTTGTTAAATTTTGGGATTAAATTAAGTGGTATTAGAAATACAACCAAACTGAAATTAAATAAAGATAAGTTTGAAATGGATTCAAACTGAAATTAAAATCTTAATTGAGAAGTGTTTCAGAATAAGATGATAATGAATGGCTTTAGATATGATAATCTTGGTTATTATCCTAAATGATAGTTGTGTATTTAATAATAAGATGTGTATTAATGAGTAAGCAAAATGAAATATTCTAAAGAAATAAACATCTATGTAAAGTATAACTTATAAATTGAAATTGAAAATACCTAAATTGTGGAATTTTAAATCTAGGTCCATAAATTTGAAAGGTTGTTCCAAAGTGCTAAAAGAATTTGTTTAAATTAAAAAAAAAACAAAGGTGGTTTAAATTTTAAAATTTGGCTTGATGGGCCAAGAAATAAATATGTATATATGTGTGGATATACATAATATCAAAAATGGTTTGAAATAAACTCTAAATGTTGAGTTTTAAATTTGGAATGAGATGTGAGAACCCAAAGTGATAAGTGTTTGAACTTATAGATGGGAAAGTATTTTGAAATTTGAGTGGGAATTCAAATTATGTAAATTTGACTGAATTAAGTAAATTGAATTTAACTTTGAAGAAGTTAAATAAGTTTGAATGAGCAACCTGAATTGGAAATTTCAAGATGAAATTGAATTTGACTTGGGAAGTTAAATGGTTAATTAGTGTGATCTCAAAATGGGTTTGAGATCTAGAGATTGGAAATGGATGAATGTTTTAATATAATTGGAATGATACCATCCTGTTGTTATTAATTATCTTTAAGTTGAAATTGGATTTGATAAATGAAGAAATGGACTGTAGTAATATATCTATTATTGAGATAAAAAGAAAATTTAACTTTAGTTTGAGAATAGAGAAATGGAATCACTTTGGTCTTGAGATTTGGGTGTTTAAAATAGAATTTCAACTGAAATTGTTGAAAATTGGTTTTAAGGTTGAATTTGGTTAATAAATTGGTTTTCGAAAGATTAAATTGATTTAAAATGAAATTCTGGAATGTGAACTTATATATAACTCAAATTTATATAATTCGAGATGGTTTAAATTTGGAATTTGAATTGAAATTAGTTCAAATTGAATTTGATTTGAATTAATTGAAATTGTGATTAAAGATGTATAAGTATAAAATTCAAATGGAAAATTTAAATTGGATTAATTTGAAACGATTTGAAATTGAAACTAGTTCAATTGAAATTTATTTGAATTAGTAGAATTTGAGATCAAGGTTGAATAAAGTTAAATTTGGAAAGAAACTGAGGTTAATTCGACTTGAATTGGGGTTGAATCAATTTCAATGGAAATTGAAGTTATTTAAAATTGGAATTGGATCAATTTAAATGGAAGTGGAAATTCAAATTGAATTGATGAGAATGGAGATTGGGAAGTGAGCAGTTTTGACTCTGGACTATTTTTTAATATAAATTGTTTTAATATAAACCTATTTTTTTCCAAGCTATTCATTATATATACGACCTTTGTTTTAAAAGCCAAACTATCTTGTACTTGTTTTACAATTATTTTTTGAAACTGTTTAACGATTTTCCAACTGTTTTATAAACTAATTACTATGTTCCAACTATATTACAAAACTTATTATTATCTTACTATTATTTTGCAATTATCTAAAATTTCTATAATTATTTTAACTATTTTCTAACTATTTTACACCTATTTTACAAACTAGTAATTATTTTCCAACTACTTATCTATTTTAAAAATTTTCAAGCTATTTTCTAAATAAACTGGTCGGAGTTCAAACTGTTATTGGTTAAATACCCAATCGAGATAGGAATAGAGGTGATAATCCAAATGGATTGAAGCAATTGTGAGTAAGTGAATGAAAATTAAAGTGAATGTGAATAGAAATGGAATTTGGCTAATAACCAATAAAGATAAATATGTAGGGTGTACGTATGTTATTCTATTCACATAATGATTTGATCCAGATTCGAGTACGGAATTTCGAGATAGTATGCCGATCTGAGTTGGGATTTTTCACTCGATTTTCGACGGCGAACCTGGATATGGATTGTTGATTGGTTCTGGATATTCTCTATCATAGTTATGACTATGTAAGGAGAATGACGGTTTCTGATCAAGAAACTAGATCTGTGTCCACACTAGGAAGTCGGGTGGATGATACTAGTTCGGAAGTGAAATTGTGTGGTCGAGTGAGCGATCAGATTGGTAGAGCGTATGCATGATATGTGTACATCGTACAGATTTGAATGAAAATGATATTGAAAGGAGTAATCAAATTTTAATATTTGATTTTGAGTAAACAAAGTTAAATATCTTTGTTTTATAAAATGAAACTCCCCTTGATTGAATCTATTGCCCGAAAAAAGAATTTTGAAGGTGTTTTGAAGTATAAAAGGAGTTTTATACAAGTTTGAAATGATCCAAAGTTTTAAAGATTATATATATCTGAATATATATATATATATAAAGGATCATATGAGGATTTTGGAAAAAGGTTTTGGGAACCTTTGGATTTGGAAAGGCTCTTGATTTTTGGGTAAAATCAATATGAGAATTTGGAAAGCCTAGTTTGAGAATTATCGATTTTGGAATAATCGATTTTGGTGTAAAGGAGCTTTGTATGAGATCATACTAGGTGTATGATTTGAAGATACTATATGTGTATAGTATAAAGCATTTTGATGATGACTCTGGGAAAAAAAGCGCTCCCTTGAAATGAACTTCTCAGGAGTGCCACCGGGTGGTGCTGCCTTGAGCCCCAAGGGGGGTTCTAAATTTGATCCTGTGAGGAGTCCGGACAAAACTAGTTCCTGGGGATTATGAGTAGAGTATACCATAGTGAAAGTCGTGTGTGCCGTTAAGAGCCAACAGTCTGCATTTGATTTTATATCGGTAGACTGCGACCTACGGTAACATAGCGAAAGTCGTGTGTGCCGCTGAGAGCCAACAGTCTGCGTTTGATTTTATATCGGTAGACTGCGACCTATGTAGGAGTGGAGAAGTTTCATTTCGACAGCGAAAATCATTGGCCGCCGAGAGCCTGCAGTTACATGGACTTTTGCTGTGATGGCAATGTAACCCTGGAATGTAACTACGATCTGTCGTGGGTTCCATGGCGTAATCGAGAGGCCGCGGAGAGCCTACAGTTATATGGACTTTTGGTGCAATGGCAATGTAACCCTGGAATGTAACTACGACCATGGATGGGGGTGATGATTTCCAGAGCATTCTCACCAAAGATATTTCCTCTACTTTCAAAAACTGTTTTCTATATTTTCAATAAAATTATTTTCCAAGTATTTTCACTGGGTGTTGAAAATGGGTCTGCTGAGTACTTAAAGATTTTCAGTCCTACCCTGATCAACGTATAACCGAATTTCTGTGAGAACAAAGATGGACTGGTTGTGACATCGAGTTATAAAAATTATCTTTATAAAACTATTCTATAATAGTTTGAAATGTTTTGAAATTTTAATTTTTCAAATAATCATTTTAATAAATTCTGGCTTCGTTCCTTTTCAGGGACGAAAAGATTCAAAGGGGGAAGGAATGTGATAACCCTGAATTTTTCGACATCTATTAATTGGTTGTTAGCAGAATTTGATTTATTAAAATAATAATTTGCAAATTAAAACAAATAAAATTTGCTAATTAAGAATGTCTGGATGTATATGTAAGTGGATTGGAAACTATAATAATAGTTGAACTAAAATAATGGACCTTAAAGTAAATTATTAATTTTATAAATAGATTTGTGTAAACTCCATAATGATGAAAATCTTAAGTATATACATATATAAATTCATTATGGAAGTATAATCCTAGTAAACATATTAAGATAATCATTTTAATAAATGGGCAAAATTTATCTTTTCAAAAACAAATAAATTAATTGTTGTTCTTGTATGTATAAGTAGTTGGCAAATAAGGTTTGTTTTTAAAATTCAAAACATATTAGAATAAATTGGTTCTAAAATTTATATTTAAAAAAAATTAAGTATTTAATTGGGATTTTATTTCAATTTCTTATAAAGTGAATATAGGTTAATAAAAGAAAGGTTAAAGACATGGATACCAATAAACTAAATTGTAGATATTTTTATAAATATATAAATACATATAAAAATATATTAATGCATGAATATTACAAATGTAAGCAAATTTGTTTCATGTAAATACAAATGTAAGCCTAAGTTTTTATCTAAATACAAGTGTACATTGATTATGGCATACTAATGACATTTGTAAGCAAATTCAACAAGTGTTTTTTTATTATTTTCTTTTTATCCTAAAATAAATCGAAACTCTTCCAAATATTTGAAACTGAAGCAAAACCAAGATCCAAATTCAAGTTTTCACAAGAGGATCAATTAGGCAAGATTAGGGGAAAATTGAAGCAAAAACAAAGATCAACTCAGTGTTTTCTAATTAAAGCAGCAGTTTAAGATCAAGAACAAGAAGAAAATTCAACCCAAACCATAAAAATCAGATCTGTTCAAATTCAAAACAGCTTGTAGCAAATGCAAGCTTCAGTTGAAACAAGAATCCAGATCATGATCTCTGTTATCTTTTTTTACAGGTGAGTAAACATCTAGTTTTTAAAAACTTAAGTAAGATAAAAATTGTTGCTTAAGTGATTGCTGAGACTATGATACCTGCATATGTTGATAGTTGTAAAAAAATTCTGTAAGTATGGTTGTATTTGTTTCTGCATGCCTGTAAATTTGTATTCCTCTGTTTATTCCAGTTCACAGAATTTTATAAATTAACAAATTTCAAACTTTTCATATAAACATTTTGAAGCTTTGGATTTAAAACAAATTAGTTAAGTTTTAAACTCATCTAGCTTATGAATTTTTTTTAAGCAAATTAATTTTAGAATTTACCTGTAAGATAAAATATTGTAGTGAAAACTTATATTATGTAATAAATAAAATTTTGAATTTTATTGATTCATGTATATGTATTGAATCATTATTTAAAATTATGATTTTTAACACAAAAATCCAGATTTTTTAAAAATGGATTGAATATGGATTTTGGGTTTTTTTGGATAGTGGGTTTTGGGTAATTTCTGGCGGCTGATGCAATTTGGTTGGTCGGAATTGCTACTGGAGGTGGAGGAGGTTATGGGGTTTCAGGGGAAAATGGTGGTTATGGCTGTAGGGGGCTATGGCGACGGCGATGACCGGAATTTGATTTTAACCCTAGTTTTTGTATGGTTTGGATTTTGGATTTCTTCGTGAGCTCGGTGGATCGAGTGCTTTGAAATTTTGGCAGAGGGTAGCGTATCGGCTTGGCAAGATTTGGTCAGCACCGCGCGACCTCTGGTGACCGGAGCTTGGTGGACGAAGGGAGATTTTTTAAGGCTGTTTTGGGTTCAGGCGAACTGGGTGATTGAATTTTGATTGAGGTCTTGTTTGAGTAGTATTGTGGTCGGGTTGCAATGCTGTGGTGTTAAGAGAGTTGTCGGAGGCGATGATGTTGGTCATAGGTGACCAACGTCGGCGTGCATGTGCACGTGATGGTGGTTGGGTGCCAGCGAGTTTTGGCTCGTGGGAAGTCTCGAAGTCGCGTTCGAGTTTTGGCATGGGAAACTCGAGTTGTTCTCGAGTATGTTGGGTTGGGTAACCTGTAGTTTTTGAATACTTATATTTCATCAAAGTTTTGGAAAAAAAAGGTGATGGAAGAAGGGAACTCGGATTGACTCGAGTAAGCAACGGGTTTGACCCGAAGTAGCAACACTTAAACAGTTTTAAGAAGATTTTAAAAGGGTTTTAAAACTTGTTTTTGAAATTTAAAAATTTAAATTAGTTTAAACTTTATATAAATTACTTGATGTTTTAATAAATGTTTTCTTCAACATATTTTAAGAAGTTTTAAAGTTTGTTAAATTTAAACATTGTTAAGAAATTTTAAAATGATTTTAAAACCGAGTTTTGAAAGTACTTTTAAAGGTTTATATAAAGACAAGTTTTAAATTCAAATTAGTTTTAAACTATAAATTGATAAATATTTAAGTTATTTAAAGTTGTGTTTGATAACTTTAATTTATCATGTTAAATGATTGTTTTAACTAAAAAACTTAATTAAGAAGTTGTTAAATGGTAATTAATTGATTAGTCAATTGTGATTAAGGATTAATCAAATGGTAATTAAGGATTGATTATCTGTTAATTAAGGATGGGTTACCAGTTAATTAAGGATTAATTAAATGGTTAGTCAACGGGTAATTGAGGAATAAGTAACCTGTAATTAAGTTCTTAATTAATAATTGATAATTAGGTTTATTAATTAATAATTAAGAGATAATTAATGAATTAATTAAGGGTTAATTACTCAGGAGAAGTAATTAAAGAATTTATTAATTTGTGTAATTAATTTAAGGATTAATATAATTAATTAAGGGGTTAATTAATTAAGGTAAGTAATTACAGAATGGTTAATTACTATTTATGATTAATTAGGGCTGATCAACGGAAGTAATTAATTAAGGATCATTAATGTGATTAATTATTGTAATTAATGAAAGTAGTTAAATATAAATTGCTGTAAATGGTTAAAGAATTTATTAATTTGTGTAATTAATTAAAGGATAATCACTTTATGCAATTAAAGATAATTATCATGGATGATTAATTTAAATGGAAAATTAAAGGAGGATTAATTAATTTATTTGTAATTAATTAATGTTAAGTAAGAAAGATTAAGGGTGATTGAAGTAATTAATTTAATTTGTTTAAATTAAATCAGGAATGGTATGACTAATATATCTTGCTTATGATTGAATAATATTGCATGCCTTATATTGATTGATATCTCGGATATGTGATTTGTGATACCATGTGATATGATATGTTGGGTTTAAACTGAGATAATGCGGTTATCTATCAATGATAAGTTAATGTGTATAGGTGACACCTTGTATTTGAAGATAGAATTGTGTTTCATTTGAATAATTGGGATAAGACGGTATTGAATTCGAAGAGATCGGAGTCGGGTATTAGTAAATACCCGAAACCACTTCGATTCTCTAAAGACTGATATGTGAAATCAATAGGCGGGTATGAAATGATTTAAGTAAATTGGACCATTTAATCTAAGTTTGGGTACTTAGAAATTGATGTATGAGATAAGTAATGTTCTATAACGAATTGTGCTTTGTAAATTGTTACGAGTTACCCCGGGTTTTTTAATAAGTCCTATGGATTGAAATTTCTTGTTAGATGAGTTACTCACGCTGGTTTCCAGCCTGACCCGGGTGTTACTTTGATGTAATGCTCGGGTCAGACCGAGTATTACAGATTTTCAGATAAGGACATTCTGGAGCTCAGGAGACGAGTTGGAGGGTTGAAACGAATGGAGTATTTTCCGCTGTGATATTATTGTATCTGGGACTAGTTGTTTTAAACTATCCAATGTTGTGTAAATGTTGTAACTCTGATGTATAAAATATAAGAGTACTGATACAGTTCTTCTTTGTAAAACTGTTATTTATGTGATATTATATTTTGATCCGCTGCGAATGTGAGGTTTCTGTGTCTTGTTCTATTTTCTTCTTCTTTCTCTTTTCTTCTTTTCCTAACTATCTGGAATTTTCTGGATGGAAATTTCCGGGTCGTTACAAGAGTATAAACGAATTGACGGAAATCTCTATGTCCCAAACTGTGGACTAAAGCATAAACCATTCGACAAATCTCTAAGTCCCCGGTGCGTGGACCGAAGCATGAACACGAATTGGGCATGAGTTGACCATGGGGAGAATAACACTAAGTCACCAGAATGCATGGTGGTGTATAAAGATCGATAAATAGGCAAGTGGATTCCGACTTTTCTCTATTCCGCAGACTTCGGCCTGAAACCGACAGGAGGAGTACAAACTCACTAAATATGGAGTTCGACCATCCGATTAGTGGCTTGGCCAATTCAATGCTGGGACTAGGAATACAAATCACTAAAATCTGAAGACGACAACTTATTATAGCTCTAGCTTGGAGTTCTTTACAACTTAAGGCAACGACTACAGGGAGGCCTCAATACAGAACCAATCGAAATGGCCTCCAAAGCTTCGGGCGACCGACTATATCATACCCCAGATCGAGGGTCAATACCGATCCACATAAGCACATACGAATGTGACTCGGATGTTCCTTAAAAAACTACACCTCTCGAGTATGGAAATGAGAGTAAACCAAGAAGACTTGGTCATAAATTCTCCAGCACCCTCTTTGATCCGTTAGGAGGAGTATGAAACTAGATGAGCATGACCCGACTGCATTTGAGCCAACCTTACCCCGAGATTTGATTACAGAACATGAACCAAAGTGGACGTGGCTGATCGTCCAGTGCCCAAATTACGCCCTGAAACTAACGAGGCATCGAAGTATTCATCTTGTAATGAAGAACCACAATACAATCCAAGATAGGCGAGGCCAAGCCTCCCAATGACTGACCTGATCCCACGATTCAACGGGAAAGAGAGTAAAGCTAAAGTGGGTATGGCAGGTCTTCCTACTTATAGGAATATGCCCCAGACCCGGAGGCACGAGCGAGAAGCAAGATGAATGTGAACTGACTATTCACCGACCAACTCTATGTCTTTGGAGATTAGGTGGGAATATAAACATAGCTAGGGAGAGACTCAACCGTCCATGCAGTGCATTTTTAAACTCGAGACTAGGAGCAGACACATGGTCATCCAAAGGCTGGCTGCGATAGCTCAATATTGAAACTTATATATAGTGCTTACAGCTACTCAAGGCCGTGACCGAAAGAATTCCTAGGGATAGAATCATTAAATCAATACCTAAGCTCGTAGGCAACTGACTGACACTCCATCTCGAAGGATGCGTAAAGGATCATGAATGCATTGAATAGAAAGTGCGTTACTCGAATATAAAAGCAAATTCGAACTCATAGCAAGATCCAGCTATGAGCTACACGCAACTCGAGGCTGACCCCTACTCGATGTTTCCTACAACATGCTTTTAAGTATGATCTTTGGTCATTTTCAAATAATCGATTAGAGCATTCAGAGTTCTTCACTATTAGACTTAATAACTCATGACAAGACTCTAGGATTCGACCAGTGTAACCATCAACATTGATCGTCCCAACCATATTTCACATTGAATGTTATGCAAAATAGTTACGTCTGAACTCAAAGAATCCGAGATTGCACCCGCTATGCTGACAGTCGACATTACAGCCAGCTATGGCGACCCTTTCCAGGTGCTGAATATCGGATCACAACTCAGTGCAATGATGATAAAAGAATTAGTTGGATTTTTTTGCATAAATGATGATATGTTCCCTTGGACCCATTGTGACATGCATGTGTGATTTCACCAACTATCGCGAGCCATGCATTGGTTATCAACCCAAAGATACAAAAGCTAGCACAATGTCTATTGATTTCATCATGAAAGCTCCACTCTTACTTTTTGGCTCACCCCATCAACGTCTATGCCCACCAACATTGCGGCAGGGCTTACAATGACACGAAACGTCTGAAAGACCACTTAAATAGAATATCGAACAAAGCCAATTCGATGTCACTTATTTCATTTGAAGGGCTATCCAAGGACGGAAGGAAATTAGCAGACCTCATGCTCGAATTCACTGCATTAGATGACTACTCGAAGAGTAGTAGAGAACCAACCAACAGATGGAAAATGTACAAGGATGGAGCATCCGGTGATCAGTGTTATGGGCAGGAGTCATGTTAATGACTTCTGAGGAATAATCGATCTACTACGTCCTAAAACTTGATTTTCCTGTAACAAACAACGATGCTTAGTATGAAGCCTCGACCACCAGCCTCAAACTTGCTAGGGTACTTAGGGTGGAAACATTACATATCTTTTGCGATTCCTGATTAGTAGTATGCAAAGTTAAGGAAGTTAATCTTGCTAAGGGGCATTGTCTTGCTCCTTATCTTGGCCAGGTATAAGAGCTACTGGCCGACTCATGTATTACATCATTGCACACATACTCAGCGAACAAAATGAAAAGAGTCCAGTCATTGGCCAAGCTGGCCAGCTTTAGGGACGCGCAACGGACATACATTGTTTCGGTTGAAATACTCAATATTCCAAGCATTGACGGATGGAGATCGGCTAGATCTTGAAGACAGAGCCATAAAATAGGTCATGGTTGACTTCTATCAAAGACTATCTATAATGAGGAATTCTTACTAAACAGAAGAATGGAAAATGATAGATCATCCTCAAAGCTTCACGCCAAATCATTTAAGAAGAAGTCATGTATAGAAGGAGTTTATCCATTCCTATGCTTCGGTGTATCACCCACGATGATATCAAATGAGTCTTGAGCGAAGTCTATTAAGAAGAATGTGGCGATTACATCTGAGGGAAAACACCGATAAAGAAAATACTCTATTACGAATATTACTGGCTAACTATCAATCCAGATGCGGTTGATCATGCTAGACATTGCGACAAGTGCAAGATGTTTGTAAAAAATTCGGAAGCCCCACCGATGGAAATTACTCAAATGGCTAGTCCATAGCCGTTTGCCACTTGGGGGCATTGACATCATCTTCTTACCGATCCTAAAGGTGGTGCGAAATGTGCCATCATAGCATTTGATTGCTTCACCGAACGCAGATAAAGAACTTTTAACCATGACCAAGATGGAGAAAATAATAAATTTCATTGTTTGTAACGTCATCTATCCTTATAACCTTCCATGATCCATTATAACTGCAAATGGACAGGTTGAAGCTGTGAACAAAATCATAAACTCTGTTCTGAAGAGAGGCTTGGAAAAGGCTAGAGGTAAATGGGTGCATGAACTCCCAACAGCGTTATGGGCTTATAGAAATACCCATGAGTTCGTAACTGGTCGTACTCCATTTGCCCTTGCTTACTGCTCTGAGAAAATACAAACAAGGAATCGCAATTGAATTTCAATTAAACTAGATGGAATTGGTGACGACTTATGAGCATATAAGACGCATCCAAGAGCCAATGGAAAGAACATGTACCCGAACATGCATGTGTACGTCCGAAAAAGTTCGACTTCTTGAAATCAACAGAAATTGAATTCTCATTTAAGGTTATTAAGAAAAGACTGGATCAGATAGCCGAAGCTTACTAGCCCTGTAGAACCGGACACGAATGGCAACTGATGAACTACAACCCTGGATTTATAATTTTGGGAATCGACCAAGTTTCATGACGACCAAAGAAGAATACGACACCTTGGGAGGATAAAATTGAAGGATAATGACTATTCAGGAAACATGATGGATTTCTTTCTGGAAACAAGGAATACTCGCTGATTCAAAGCGTGTCGTATAGCTTCACACGACACACTTTGGGGGGCAAATGTCACCTGACACTTTGGCGCAGCTACAAGATGATATTTGCAGATGTGATAGTTGACACCATATAAAATCCTGATCAAGGAAAGCCTGGCGGTATAAAGGGTTTGGTGCATTCGGTGTATGGCTACGTTTCTGTATGGCTCAGTCCAAAGGAGGGGACGCCTCGTTCGGTTTGAGTTGGTCTTAACGCCTTTTTCGGCCATTATGGTTCGGCATATCCTCGTTCGGCTCTGCTAAAATGTCGTTCGGCTTGGAAGGAAGACTCCTCGTTCGGCCTGGAAGGTGGACTCATCGTTCGGCTTGGAAGGTACACTCATCGCTCGGCTACCTTCGTTCGACCGACGTCGCTCGGCACTACCGTTCCACATACCTGGTTCTATATACAAGAGTTGTCTATTATGGGCCAAGGTACCTTATCCTTAGGCCTGCATAGGGAGTCCATCCTATCTTCGTCTATAAATAGAGGGGTAGGGGCATAGTGTAAAGGGTCCTTTCCGAGAACACTAGGGAGACTCTGCCGTTTTCAAGACTCGTCTATTTTTGATTCAAACTTGTAATCAAGTCATTGGTGTACAGTTTGTATCTGTATTCAATAGATTAAAAAAGAAATAAAGATTAAACTTAAAGTGGACGTAGGCAGTTACACCGAACCACTATAAATCTGGTGTTCTTGTTTCTTACAATTATTATTGCATTCTACTGTGTAATTCCTCAATTTTAACTTACTCTCTTCATTAATCTCTCTATATAACTCTACTCAAGGGTGTTAGTGACCAATTTTGGTGCTAACAAATAGCACCCAATAAATAAGTACATAGGTGTAGGTAATCATGTTGCTCGTCACCAACTAACAGATTGCCTTCTATAGGGAAACCTAAAAGCACTGCCATATCTCCAAGCGTGATCGTCATCTCTCCAATCGCTAAATGGAAAGTAGATGTCTTGATGTCTTGGGTCTCCGTTTATCTACAAGAGTAGTAATTAGATGATTTTCTAGCTGAAGGTAGCCTCGAATAGTGATAGTCGCTACATGCAGTTCGTGAAACAATTTCTTTTCGAAATTTTAAAGTGTTTTCACGTAGTAACCTTTTTGGAAAATGTTTTCAAACATAATTTAAGTTTTAAAAAAGTAATTATTTATATAATTAATTAATTAAGTAAGTAAGTAAGGTAATTAATATCTAATCATTAATTATCAATGGAAATTAGTACTTAAGTGTTAATTAAATAAGTTAATTATAATTCGTTAAGTAATTAAAAGTTGATTATTATTTAATTATTGATAAATGGTTAATTTTTGTTTAATTATTTATTAAGATTAATTATTAATTATTTATTTATTTAAAAGGGGTTTAATTATTAATTTATTTCTTATTAAGTTAAATTTTATTAAGATTTTGACTAAGACTTAATTAAGATTTAATTATTATTTAAGAAGGATTTAATTTGTTATTTAATTAATTAATAAGGTTTTACATTTTAAAAATCGATTTAGTTCTAAATATCGATTTTATTTAAAATCTGTTTTCTTTTTCAAAAGTGTTTTAAGTCAAGGGATTTCTTTATCGATTACTCTTAAGTAACCTCAAAGAAATATTAAACTAATGTTAATATGGTGACACATTTATGGAAAGTAAGTCATGCCATATTTAGCATTAAAGCTGATGAGTAGGCTGATTCTCTATTTGTAAGATCTAGATTTATTTCTAGGCAAGGGATAGAACACGGTCGAAATATCAAAAATGTGATAGATAGGGGAGGGTTAATTTCTGTCAATGGGTTATGTTTAAATTAAATATATGGATATCCATATGCGAAACTCTATATAATTACCAAATAGCGGATTGTCCGCTATTTATAACTTGACGTGTTTTTACTTAGGAAGTATATGTGTATATTTGAGTTCCCTAGTGAGGACTTGAATAATTGTTGCATACTTCCAAAATAATTAGAAATGATGTAACGATCCGACTTTTCTATCCTCAGATGTTGACCCTAATGCATCAGCAGTATCCATATATCGAGCACCCAAGTGTCGAAAAGGCGAATAGGTAGGGTAAAAGAAAAAGAAATAGAACAAGAAAGAAGAGAAACACAATATCAGAATTTCACATGCGGAACGATAATATATAATATCTCAAAAGGTCTTTTTACCAAAAAGAAAACATTTATACACATACATCAATTGGAGAAAACTTACCTATCATCAGCCTGGACAATTATAACATCATCTCCTCACAAATGCTGATAGGTACAATAAAGTAATGCAGTGAAAAATAAGTACGATTGAAAATCATCCAGCTCCTTTCCAAGAGCTCCAAGGAACCATAGCTAAATCTGGAAACATACTTGAGCTGACCTGAGCATTAAGAAAATAACACACGGATCAGTCTGATAAACCAGCGTGAGAAACTCAAATCATATCGATTTGTTATATCATAAAACCCTTCAAAATAAGGGTATCTTGTTACCCCATGTCGCCAATAAACATGGATGTATTTTTACCTTATGGTAATCAAACCAATTATAGAGAATCCAGTGACAATATAATAATATCTAAGGCTTAAAATAAATATTAATTTGTTAACTGGGTTTTAGCCCAGTAGAATTCAACAGGAGTTAGAACATCCAGACTAAGCCAGAATGACTTGAAAATTGAACAAGGCAACTAAAGAACAAGCCAATGGAACTTAAGAGCAAGCTAAAAATCCACTAAGTAGATGGATCGATGGCGATCCCTCATCTATGGATCGCTTGCGATCCGAAAGGAAGCTTCGTGAGTTGTCAAAGCCTCTCGCATCACGATCTACCACCTCTTCTAAGAATACTTACGAAGTTTTATAGCATTCCAAGCAGCGTAGTTCAGGAAGTAAAGACTCATCTGATTCAAGCTGTTTTGACCAAAGCAGCTAGCTTAAACTGGACATAGAAAACTCATACAGAATCAGATTGACTTGAAATTTGAAAGAAACACTTATAATACATAAAAGAAGGCTCATAGAGAAAATGATCATGACAAGAGAATATTTGGTGGATTGTTGGTGATCCATCTTGATGAGTCGCTAATGACCCGTGTAGTTTGGGCCCCACCAATTAAAATTCACACAATAAGTCCCACACACCCTCTAGAGTATACTTGCAAACTTTCTTCTAATTTTGTAGAGTTTTGAGCGGGTTGTGGATGATTCTTCTGGACAGATAACCCATAAAGAAGGATGATCAAACTAACTCCAAATGACTTGATACTTTAACAACACACTTAAAAGAACAATTGAACGGACCTCAGAAAAATTGAGCCAAAAATATGCTAAGCGGAGGGATAGCTACCGATCCATTCCCTATGGATAGCTAGCGATCCATCATGATAGATCGGATCACCCTCAAACTTTCAAAAGCTCCTTCGTAGCACTAAGTAAAAGCTTCTGGTAGAAAAATATGCTATGTTGATAGATAGCTAATGATCCATCCCCTATGGATAGCTGTGATCCATTGAATTGACTCAGATTAATTTGAGATTTTCAGTAATGATTTGGCATAACAATTGGACTCTTCTGCACTTGGACTTTTATCCTAACGCTCATTAAATTCCCCTATAAATACTCACATACATGCAACATAAAGATGATCTTATGGACTGGCTGCTGGAACTCTACAACGATTATTCTTCACTCTTTTCCTCCCACATAATTGTCGTGTAGAAGTTCACCATGATACTCCAGTGAACTCTTATACTTGTGACTTGATCTGACTTAGAAGATTCAATCACATTGTACTTCGATTCAACTTTTAATTGCAGTCAATTAATAAAAAGTTATAAAGTGGACGAAGGCTTCATTAATAGCCGTACCACTATAAATATCTTCTTGTCTTTTTACTATTTCTACTCGTTTTACATTTATTTTCTCTATTGTTTCTCTGTAAGAACAGGGTTGGTACTTCCACACTCAATCTAGATTATTGATCCATTTTTGGGGTAACATTTTGGTGCTTTTGTTGAGAACCCAACTCAGGCTTATATCTAACTATCTACTTTGGATCGGATTGGTTTACAAGTTAGATCCTCAATTTCTGCTTAGAAGATTTGCTATTGAGAATTAATGGTACCAGAAAGAAAGAGAATTACCTTCGAAAAATCCATATGAGCTACCATTGCTGGCAAAGAAACAAATCCTTGCCAACTTGAAGTCAACGACACTAACAACCTGCTGTTAGGAGCTAACTCTAGAGATCGGGTTTCAGGATCCTCCACACAGCATGAAGTTGTGACTAAGGGAGAATCAAATAAGATGGTTGATGAAATTAACTAGAAAATGGAAAATAGTCAAAAGGCTCCTATGGAAAAGATAGATGCTCTCTTAGCGCTCTAGTCACTAACTATTTCTGGCTTGAATGGGAGAAACAGAAAGAAAAAGCAAAAGGAAGTAGTGGGCGAAGCCTCAAGAATCACGATGGAAGAAAATATTAACACTCCACCCACAGCAAAAGCACCTGCTACAAACCCAAACTTAGAGGTGAAAACCCCACAGGAAGATATAATGATTGCTCTCACCGGCTCTGAAGATGACAAACAATTTGAGGAAGATAAATGGGATGAAAATGCTAATGTGCAAAATGCTAGAAGCTCTAAAACTTTTGCCGCAACACAATGCCAAGAAATGAACGAGAAATTGCTGCTCATACGGTACTTCCAGAGGCAAGAGAACCAAAAAATATGACACAAACCGGGATAGATTACAAGGCCAAGCTCACATGGTATATTGTGACCACTCCCAATTAACCAACTTCCAATTCCATCATGGACTCATCATCGAATCATGAATGGTCATCGTCGAAAATCATCAAAAATCATCAAAATGGCCATTGAAAAACTCACTTTAGGGTTGACCCGAAGTTGAACTCGGGTAATAGCCTATTTGACTCGAAGTAGATTCTAGAAGTCCTGATTCAAAGTCAAACCCTGGTAATCACCCATTTGACTCGAAGCAAACCAAGGAAATTCCGGCCCCAAATCAGACTTGGGTAAATAGAAGATTTTCTATAAGCACATGCAAATTATTCCAAGTGTAACGACCTGTCTTTTTTGACGATTTAAATCGACGATGAACCACACATGTCAGACTCAAACCATTCGAAAGGGTAGATTGTTATGGGGTAAATAAGAAAAGGTAGAGAAAGAGAAAACAAATACAGAATCTCATAGAGTAATGAAAAAACATGATAATAAAATAAACAGTTCATGAAGCTGTTTACAAACAACGTTGATAAACCTTTATAATACAGATTAGAGTTACATAAAACAAGAAAAATAATAAATAAATGTAGCGGAACAACATGATGTAGTGGAATTGTGGCGACCCTGATTTTTGGCCATCAAATATTGGAAATTAGCCGGTTTAATTATTGGAACATAAATTTTTATAGGTCGAATAGATTAATTCTCTGACGTTTAGAAATATCTGAATATATGTAAATTGATTAAAGACTATGTTTAAATTTCATATATAAATTATGGATATGATAAATTATATGTATATATGAACTTCACCATCTAAATTAAGATTAAATATCCATAAATATATATGTACACACACAAGCTATGATGTTAAAATATATATACAAGTATATAAGTAATGTATACATTGGCCATATGAACAAATTGAAAAAAAGTAATAAAGTATAAGTATATGTATACCTATATATATAAAGGTGCATAAGGAAATATAGATATCTATACATAGGTAAACATGTAACTTTGTGTGTACATATGTATGTGGAAAATAAGACAAAACTTTGTTCATATATAAGTAGTGTGTGTATATATATGTATGTATGTATATTCAAAGATAAATATATACATGTAAACACATAAGGGGACATGGCATTAAACACACATCCTCTCAAGCATATATTATATCAAATCCTCCATTCAAATTATCAAATCATCTTTTATTCAGTTCTACTTATTTTCAAATCAAAACAAACAAAAGAAAGAAAAAATGAGAACTTACTGTACATAACTACAGCTATTCCCATTCTACTATAAACAACACCACCTTGTTCATACTTTTGGCATTCGAACAATTATGAAAAAGAATTCAAGCTGCCATAAAAACTTAAAGGAAATCAAAAGCAACTCGTAGTACAGGAGATCAAAACCAAAAGCTAGCAGCTTCTTTTTAAAAACATTGTTCTATCTCCAAGAAATTAATCTTTGAGTAATACTAAAACTCTTTTACAATATAATCTATGAATATGTCTAGATATGGAAATAGCAGTTGTGTGATAAGTATGTTTTGCATAGGAATACATATATATACATGAATATATGGATGCATAATCAGAGCCTGTGCACCATTTTTAGTTCTTGCTCTTTTTTGTTTAAAAACTGTTGTGCTAGCTTTTAAAAATCCCTATCTCTTCCCCTAAATTGTTTTAGGCTATGATGTAAAAAGAAAAGTGGTTTGTTTTTTGATGTACATTGTCCTAAATTTGTTTGGTTAAATATCATCCAGTATAAGTATTGGAAAAGGTGTTTTTACAGTACGCAACCAAAAATGGAGGAAATTTGAAGGTCATATTTTGGGTTTTTTCTTAGACAAACATGATAACCATACGAAATAATGATTTTCGGTGGTCGTTCCATGATTTTTAGTTACGTATTTGATGGGATAGGAGGATTTGAACGTAGATTGGCCTTTTCCCAATTTACGGCGATCTGGTCATAGTTGAGGGTTGGGGTTTTAGTCAGAGGAAGCTGGGTGGAAGGGGAGCTTGTGAAAAAATGGTGGAGCAATTTATAGGACAATGCGATTGTAACGACCTATTATTCTCCACCATTCAAATCGACAATAATCCACACATGCCGGACTTGAATAGTACAAATTAACAGATTGTAATGAAAATTCGAAGCAAATAAAATCAAATCACAGAATCACAGACACAGAACGTCAGAATATCTCACAGCGGAAAATAAAATACCATAGTAGTTCATGAAGCTACTATCACAAAGTCTCAAAACCAAATACAAAACATCAGTCCGAAAATAGATACAACATAAAATCCCAAATACAAAAAAGTCCTCTAAAACAAAGCTGACAACGGAACAATAGAACTGAAATATAGATAACTAGATAAACTGATAAATCTGCAGCGATTCTTGACCTCCAAAGAGTGGAAATCTAAATCTGTGAATAACTCAGGCTGACCCGAGCGTAAATAAAATACAAACACTCGAGTCAGGACATACATACTTATCCAATGTAAACCAACTCAAGTGAACTGTAGTAAAGGTACAAGTAACTTAGAAGATGCTTGGGACCGCCCATCCTCTAAGGATCCGTTAAACTATTTACTATATAGTATATTGCGCTATTATAATAATGTCTATAGTAAAATAAACATACTTTTAAATAGAGTTAAGGCTTTACATTTTCCACCTTAATACGTAATAGTCCCAGTAGTCCATCCAATATCTACATATCTCCTGATCGGGAGACTACGAGAAGATACGCTTGGGCTACGGGAGAAAACCAAACTCGTAGTAAAGGCTCGATAGGGTAGGTGACACGGCACACAAGGCAATGCCAGGGTGGATATACCAATTACGATACCCAGGCTGGTGGTAACGCAACAGCCACAAATGCCCACCTCGGAACACATTCCCAAATCGGAGGATGGCCACCAAACAATCACAAGTAATAGAATGGTATCGAAGAAATGCGTCCGACCAGAGGAGCTACCCCTTTTGGCCCGAGACCGCTCTTGTTTTACTCACCTTATGCCAACTCACGGGAGTTGGGTCCACGTAACATACCACAAGAACGTCGCCACCATCCTACTTCATTCTGGAATCTCTACCACGTACACAGTTGTCAAAGTGGTTTTCGGTATCGACAGAGAGTATGTCCATATCCGATCCCGGTCTCTTTGCCAACCAATCGTTATTATAACCCATGGTTATAACTTTAAAAATAATACTTTATACTTCAAAATAAAATATCATTTCAAAACCCAATCTTTATCAAAATAAAGATTAAATCATTTCCAACCGATTTCAATATTTCAAAATATAATATCCTTTCAAAACTTCCCTTTTCAAATCAATATTTGAATTCAAATCCAAATATCCATTTTAATACTCTTTTAAAGTTCAAAGATAACATTCATTTAATTTCAATTCAAATCGCCTTTAAATATTTTATATTTCAATTTACTTAATACATTTAAACCATTTAAAAGTGAAATTATTATTCTTTCAAGTCAAGTATTCAAATTTGAAAGTTTCAAGTCATTCTGAGCTCATTTGCTAAGTCAAAACCCATAATTATTAAAATTCTAGCCTTTCACAGCATTTAGAAAAAGCAGTTGTAAGTTACACTTGAAAACATTTTAATTCAGTAAAGTCGGCACTTTAAAAATGCTGTTAAAACTCAGTTTTAGTTAAATTTTAGTTCAAAACAGCAAAGACAGCATTTCCAACAATGCTGTAATAGCTCAGATTTCAAAACAAGGGTTTTTATTCATTTATGCAAAGACAGTAGACCACTACAGCATTTACAGAAATGCTATAATAGACCTGAGTTAAGTTTTTAGCTTATTAGTTCAACTACAGAAACTACAGCATTTCATAAATGCTGTAATAGATCTTCTATTAGCCTTTTAGTTCATTTCTAGAAACCATAACACTTCTGAATGCTATTAAAAGTAATTTCCAGATTTTAGTGTATTTCCAGCAAATAATAAACTTCATTTTAAACCCTTTAAACATTGTCAAAAATCATATTTTAACATTAAAAATGTTCATTAACATATCATTTAACATATTATTTTTATAAAATAAATTTCTTATAATTAAATCCAATTTCAACAAATTACTTAATAAATTCAAGCGTAAAAGTTTCCAGTTCTTTACATTTTTAAATAAACAACTTAACACTTAAATTTTCTCCATTTTTTTTTCAAAGAAAATTTAATTTCCATTTTTACTTATATAACTAAATTTTTATTCAAAAAAAATTCCAATTTCCACTTAAGTTATATTTTCAAATTTCAATGCAACTATTCATTTTTCCAACATTTTTAACTTATAGAAAATTTCAAATTTCTATATATAATATTTAGAAATCCAATTTAAATCAAATTTTCACATATATACGTTTTTAAAATTACTTAAAAATTCCAGAAAATTTTATGAAACAACCACGGTCCTGTATATAGTTTTCTAACCTAGGTCAAGTGATACAGATATATATCATTTCAATCCGCAGTTTACAAATAAAAATCCGGGTTCTATCATTTCAAACCCGCAGTCGCAAGTCAAAATAAATAATTAAAAACCGTTCAGGCTTATCATTTCAGCCCATAACTATTTTCCCCTTTTCTAAAGTCCGTTCGGGTATGTATCATTTCAACCCATAGTGATTTCTAATCTACAGGGAACTTGCAGTGTGATAAAGAGATATAAATGAACAGTTTAACAAAATACAACAGTAACGGGTGATATGACATGTAATTTACAGGTTTAACATCATACATAAATAATCACAGGCAGTTATAGCATCATTTACAATTCTACACATTCAAATGTTGTTGTTTCACAATTGCATAAGTATAAAATGTTGTGTGAGATTTACTCAGCTCTAAATGCTAGAGATTGCAATAAAACTAACACAACGGAATCAAGAGCAAAATGACAAGACTATGGACTTTAGTGGAGAGCGAGATCCAATGCTACAGATCTTCTGTTACAACCAAAACAAATCAAACAAATTATAATTCAATATCATATTGAAATTGATATAACTTTGGATTAAAAAGAGATTTGAATGCAACAACTTTTGCCTTTCTTTCTCTATTCTTTTGCACGGCCTAGGGATGAAATATGGTCAGGTTTAGACATGTTTGGCTCAGGTTTTAGGCTAGCATGGCTCGGGTTTAAGGCATGAACATGGAGAGGAGTTTATCCATGAGAATGTGAAGGGGTTTTAGGCAATGTAGTGGAATTTTGGTTCATCAAAGTGGTTCGACCATGGATGAGTGGGCTCGACCTGGGGTGCACCATGACTAGAAAGTTGCTAGAGGTGTGTGTGGTGGTTAGGTCAGTGAAGTGGTAGCGGCTATGGTGGTGGTCGTGGTGATGGTTGAAGGAGATGAGGCAAGTGGTGGTCAAACTAGTATGATTAATGGCTTATGTTGCATTTTTGTGGAGTTTTGCACCATGGTGGGCTTGGCGTTGGTTAAGACCAGAGGGGTAGCTAGTGATGATGTTAGGGAAGAGGTGGTGGCCATGGCTATGAGGAGGAGACCGATCAAAGCATCCATGAAAACAAGGCAAAGTACTTAGAAAAATAAGAAGAAAAGAATAAAAAAGATGATGCCATTTCCAATATTTTTCTCCAGCCGTGAAGAAAGATGAGGATGATATTTTCTTTCATGAACGAGGAATGAATACACGGCTAAAAAACAAAATTTGCACAGCCAAACAAAAATTAATGAAGAGTTATGAGAAATGAAAAGTCTAGAAATTGAAAAGTCACCAGAAAAGGAAGAGTCTTTGTCTCTTCAATTTACCATTTCTTTTAAATCAAATATTAAAAAATAATTTTAGTAAATACATTTAAAAACCGAAACATGGTGAAATAAAATGAAAATTTATAATTAAATTTAAAGAAAATATAAAAATAATTAAGGAAATTGCTTAAAAATCCAAAATAGTGTTCAAAAATTACAAATAAATCATCACTAGCCTTGGAAAAATATTGACTTCATTTTAAAAATATTATAAAGCAAAATTTTGTAATAAAATAATTTATTTATCATTTATAAAATGAAATAAATTATTAATTGGAGAAAAATAGAAAAAGAACTAAAGAAATTGTTTAAAAATTGAAAATAGGGCATGAAAATTAAAAAATAAAATCACCGTTAACTCAAGAAAAATTCAACTTCACTTTAAAATATTTTAATACAAAGTTTTAAATAAAATAATTTCTAAACATTTTCAAAGTGAAATAAATTCAAATAAAAAATAAATTTCAAAAATATTGGGTTGTTTCACTCTCCCCCACTCAAACCTTTTCGTCCTTGAAAAGAACGGAAATAAGGAAAACAAGATAGAAAAACAAAATAGTACCTGGAATAAACAATTCTGGATTCAAAGCACGAATGCTCTCCTTCGTCTCCCAAGTACAATTACTATCATCAGTACTCCACTGTACTTTGACCAGACTAATAGATTTCCTTCTTACCTGCTACGTACCTCCGTCGACAATACAAAGTGGCTTCCTCTCGACAGTCAGATTAGGCTCAATATCCAAGCTGTCAAGAGCAGAAGGCTGAACAAACAGAGATGGGTCATGGAGATACCGGCGAAGATGTGAGACGTGGAATACATCATGCACTCCAGAAAGCTTCTCGGGTAACTCTCGACGATAAGCCAAGGAACCAACTCTTTCCAAAATACGGAAAGGACCAATAAATCTGGGAGAAAGCTTCCCTCTATGACCAAAGCGAATGACATTCCTTAAGGGAGAGACCTTAAGAAAACCATACCGCCAACAACAAACTCAAGCTTCCGCCTTCGCCTATCAGCATACTTCTTCTGCCTATCCTGAGTGACCCTCAACCTTCTCTTATTCTCCTTAACTCTCTCCGAAGCTTCCAAAATCATATCAGGACCAAGAAACAGACGATTACCGGATTCAATCCAGCAAGATGGGGATCGACAAGGTCGTCCATACAGAGAAGCAAATGGAGACGTCTTGATACTGGCCTGAATTCAAAGATAGAAGGAGATAGATAAAAATTAAGATAAGCTTAAAACAGAAGATAAGATTATACCTGATAACAATTATTGTAGGTGAATTCGACAAGATGCAAATGATCTTCCCAAGATCCACCATAATCAAGCACACAAGCACGAAGAAGATCTTTGAGTATCTGATTCACTCTTTCTGTTTGACCATCGGTCTGAGTGCTCAGATTCAGACGAGTACCTAAAGATTCCTGAAAAGCTTTCCAGAACTGGCTGGTAAAGATAGGATCATGATCACAAACAATACTAAAAGGAACACCATGGAGAGAACAATCTCCCTCGTGTAAATCTCAGACAAGCTAGAGAAGAACGGGTAGACTTGACCGGAATGAAATGAGCAGATTTGGTCAGCCTATCCACAATAACCCAGATACTCTCATTGCCTTTCTTAGACCTCGACAATCCATTAAAGAAATCCATGGAAACATGTTCCCACTTCCAGTTGGGAATCTCAAGAGGCTGCAACATACTAGGAGTCTTCTAATGATCGGCCTTGACTTGCTGACAAGTCGCACACCGACTAACAAAGATAGAGACATCCCACTTCATCCCTCTCCACCAATAAAGCCTCTTCATATCCTGATACATCTTCGACACACCGGGATGGATAGAAAGACTGGATCGATGATTCTCCCGAAGCAACTCCTGCCTCAATCCATCAACATTCGGGACACAAATCCTGCCATTAATCCTTAAAATCCCTCTATCATAGATCTGAGCTCCACTACTACCACTACCACTTCCACCAACTCTGCTCCGAACAATCTCCTTCATAAACCTAAGCATCCTATCCTCATCTTGCTTAGCCATGATGCGCTCCAAAAGAGGAGAAGAAGAAACAACCATTTGACACAACAAAGCCTTCTTCCGACTAAGAGCATCGGCCACAACATTAGATTTACCGGGAGTATAGCTAATATCGAGGTCGTAAGAAGCCAAAAAATCAAGCCAACGGACTTGCCTCTGGTTTAAATCCTTCTGGGAGAAGATATACTTCAGAGACCGATGATCGGTGAAAAGCTCAAACTTGGTTCCTAGCAGATGATGCCTCCAAAGCTTCAAAGCAAAGGCAACAGCAAGAAACACTAAATCATGGGCAGCATAATAAGCTTCATGGGTTTTCAACTGACGGCTGGCATAGGCAATGACCCTACCATCCTACATGAGAACAACACCCAATCCCTCATGACAAGCATCAATGTATACCGTCAATCCCTCACTTCCGTTCGGAACGGTAAGAACTGGTGCGAAAATTAGCTTGCTTTTTAACTCGTTGAGTGCTGCTTTAGACTTCTCATCCCAGATAAACTTAACATTCTTACGAGTTAAAGCAGTGAGAGGTGCAGTAATCCGAGCGAAATTCTCAATAAATCTCCAGTAGTAACCGGCAAGGCCCAGAAAACTACGATCTCATAAGGAGTCTTAGGAGTTTCCCCATACTGTAACAGAATAGGGAAAATAAGAACCACAGAAGAGATAGAATAATTAAATGATAAAGGAAAAGAGAAAGAAGGAAAGACTTACATTGATCGCAGTGATCTTGACTAGATCAACAGAAACTCCATTACCAGAAACAATATGTCCAAGGAATCGGACTTCTTCTTTCCAGAAATGGCATTCAGAAAATTTAGCCTTCAACTGATGATTTCTGAGAGTCTCAAGAACATATTTCAAATGTGACTCATGCTCCTCCTTGGTCTTAGATAAGACAACGATATCATCAACAAAGACTGGTACAAATTTATTGAGCATAGCTCGAAAAACACGATTCATAAGATCCACAAAGAAAGCAGGAGCATTAGTCAAACCAAACGGCATGACTAACCATTCATAAAACCCATTCTCAGTCCCGAAAGTAGTCTTGAGAACACTTTCCTCAGCAACTCTGAGCTGGTAAAAACCTGTGGCAAGATCAAGATGAGAGAAACAAGTGGCACCATAAAGCTGATCAAACATATCATTGATACGAGGCATCGGATGTCTTTTTTTCATAGTGAGCTTGTTCAACTCCATGTAGTCAATACACATCCTCAAAGAACCATCCGACTTAGTGACAAAGACCACCACTGCTCCCCATTCGGAATGGCTAGGTCTTATCAGACATTTGGAAGACAAGTCCTCGATCTGATTTTCCAACTCAACCTTCTCACGAGGTACCATTCTTCTAGGAGGAAGAAATACAGGCCAAGCACCAGGAATAAGATCAATGCAGAAATCTATCTCCCGCTTAGGAGGCAAAGTAGTGACTTCACCAAAAACATCTGGATAGAATTTGACCACACGGGTTGAATGAAGATCACTAGGAGCATAATCCAGAGAATAAATAAAACTACCTACAAAATCCTAAGGCATGTAGCACTGAATAACAAAGGAAGTACCCAGATCATCCTCAAGATAAATAGACCGGGCTTTACAAGAGATATGGGCATTATGCCTACCAAGCCAATCACTTCCAAGCAACAAATCAAAAGCATCAAAGACCAAAACATAAAATCCCCCACTAAAGCAATGATTAGAAAAAAGAAGCTTCACTTATTTACAAATCCTATTAAGGTTTGCGGGACCCCCAATTGGATTTGAAACACATAAGGATTCAGAAACATACACAGGAGAAAGGAGATGCTTAAACTTATCACATAAATCAATGGATATAAAACCGTGGGATGCACTAGTATCAAAGAGAACACGAACATGATGCTGAAATAAAGAAAAAGAATCCTGGATAGTACCTTAGTCATCACTAGGAGCTGGAGGAGCTAGAGAGGCGAAGGTGACAACAAAGATACCAGAAGGCTTACCCTTCTGTTGGGTAGGATAATCTTTCCTGAAATGGCCAGGCTGGAGACAGATGTGGAAAAGATCACGCCTAGCTGACTGAGAAGGGGGAGGAAAGGCAGTACCAATAATAGTAGGACAACTATTCGCATAGTGTCCCTTCTGGTCACACTTAAAGCGGGTAATGGAAGAAAGCTCAACTGGCTGCCTCTGAGAAGGAGCAGATGATGAAGATCCCAAACCAGGATTGTTGAGCCAATTCTTCTTTTACTTCTAGAAACTGAGCTTTCTCTTCTTATAATTTGCAGAAGAAGTCTGAGATGAAGGAGGATCAACTGAAGCAGGACCCTTAGAAGTAGGGTTCTAATAACGAAGAGCCATATCCATAAGCTGGGTGAAAGTGCCATGAACATGAGAAATGAGACGACTGTAATACTCGGGATGAGCACCAGCAATAAACTTCCCATTCTTCTTCAGAGGAGTGTCTATCAGACCGGGTCCAAACTTAGAAAATTCGTTAAACTTCCTCTCGTACTCTGAAAAAGACATGTTTCCCTGCTTGAGGTCCATGAACTCCCTATAAAGCTGGGATTTCCCGGCTTCGGGCATCCACTTAGCAACAAAAGCCTCCCTGAGAAGAATGATAAATAAGCTTAGAAATGGCACGAAAAAATAGAAAAAAAGAATTCAAAGAAACACAAGAAGATACCTGAATTGTTCCCATGTAAGATCAGCCTCAACGGTGTTAGCCGTAACAGACTCCCACCAATCTTGGGCAGCTTCTTGCAACTGCCATGCGGCTAACTGACGCTTTTGTGCATCAGTAATATCAAGACCAGTAAATATCCTCTCGATACTCCTCATCCATTGCTGAGCCTCAACGATAGACTCAGAACCAGTGAACTTGGTACCACCAAGCTGAGTAAATTCTTTGTAAAGGACAGTGAAACGGACATGAGCTGGGGCTGGAACTGGGGAAGCACCACGACCCTGACCTCTAGCATTTCTACAATTCATCCTGAAAATTCAAGAATGAATATTAGGACAAAGGTAGAGATAAGATAAAGATAAGACAAGACAAGACAAAATAAATTCACTTGGATGAACATCATAGTTACAGAGATTTCTAACAAGGTAGATATGAAAGGAAAGAGTTTAGAAAAATTTGCTTTTAAAACTAGAAATTTTTTATATCAAAATAATCTTTGAAAATCCTTTAAAAGTCATGTTAAAATAATTTTATACTTTGAAAATACGTTCTCTCACAAAGAAATGATTCTGAAGTTGATTTCACTCATTCTAGGGTATTTCTACCCTATCTCTAATGAGTTTTTGCTTCGCAGGCTAAGGTTTGCCTAAAAACCGAAGCTCCGATACCAACTTTAACGACCTATTATTTTCCACCGTTTAAATCGACAATAATCCACACATGCCGGACTTGAATAGTACAAAATAGCAGACTGTAATAAATATTCGGAGCAAATAAAATCAAATCATAGAATCACAGACACAGAACATCAGAATATCTCACGGCGGAAAATAAAATACCATAGTAGTTCATGAAGCTACTATCATAAAATCTCAAAACCAAATGCAAAACATCAGTCTGAAAATAGATACAAAATAAAATCCCAAATACAAAGAAGTCCTCTAATACAAAGCTGACAACAGAACAATGGAACTGAAATATAGATAACTAGATAAGCCGATAAATCTCCAGCGATTCCAGACCTCGAGAGAGTGGAAATCCAAATCTGTAAATAACTCAGGCTGACCCGAGCGTAAATAAAATACAAACACTCGAGTCAAGAGATACATACTTATCCAATGTAAACCAACTCAAGTGAACTGTAGTAAAGGTACAAGTAACTTAAAAGATGCTTGGGACCACCCATCCTCTAAGGATCCGTTAAACTATTTACTATTAGTATATTGCGCTATTATAATAATGTCAACATTAAAATAAACATACTTTTAAATAGCGTTAAGGCTTTACATTTTCCACCTTAACATGTAATAGTCCCCGTAGTCCATTCAATATCTGCATATCTCCTGATCGAGAGACTACGAGAAGATACGCATGGGCTACGGAGAAAACCAAACTCGTAGTAAAGGCTCGATAGGGTAGGTGACACGGCACACAAGGCAATGCCAGGATAAATATAACAATTACGATACACGGACTGGTGGTAACGCAGTAGCCACATACGCCCACCTCAGAACACATTCCCAAATCGGAGGGTGGACACCAAACAATCACAAGTTATAGAATGGTATCGAAGAAATGCGTCCGACCAGAGGAGCTACCCCTTTTGGACTGAGACCGCTCCTGTTTTAGTCACCTTATGCCAACTCACGGGAGTTGGGTCCACGTAACATACCACAACAACGTCTCCACCATCCTACTTCATTCTGGAATCTCCACTGCGTACACAGTTGTCAAAGCGGTTTTCGCTATCGACAGAGAGTATGTCCATATCCAATCCCTGTCTCTTTGCCAACCAATCAACCCGTGGTTATAACTTTAAAAATAATACTTTATACTTCAAAATAAAATATCATTTCAAAAACCAATCTTTATCAAAATAAAGATTAAATCATTTTCAAACCATTTCAATATTTCAAAATATCGTATCCTTTCAAAACTTCCCTTTTCAAATCAATATTTGAATTCAAATCCAAATATCCAATTTAATACTCTTTTAAAGTTCAAAGATAACATTCATTTAATTTCAATTCAAATCGCCTTTAAATAGTTTATATTCCAATTTACTTAATTCATTTAAACCATTTAAAAGTGAAGTTATTATTCTTTCAAGTCAAGTATTCAAATTTCAAAGTTTCAAGTCATTTTGTGCTCATTTGCTAAGTCAAAACCGATAATTATTAAAATTCCAGCCTTTCACAGCATTTAAAAAAAGCCGTTATAAGTTACACTTGAAAACATTTTAATTCAGCAAAGACAACACTTAAAACTGCTGTTAAAACTCGGCTTTAGTTAAATTTTAGTTCAAAATAGCAAAGACAGCATTTCCTGAAATGCTGTAATAGCTCAGATTTCAAAACAAGGGTTTTTATTCATTTCTGCAAAGACAGCAGATTGCTACAGCATTTACAGAAATGCTATAATAGACCTGAGTTAAGTTTTTAGCTTATTAGTTCAACTACAGCATTTCAGAAATGCGGTAATAGCTCTTCTATTAGCCTTTTAGTTCATTTCCAGAAACCATAGCACTTCTGAATGCTATTACAAGTGATTTCCAGATTTTAGTCTATTTCCAGCAATTAATAAACTTCATTTTAAACCCTTTAAACATCGTCAAAAATCATATTTTAACATTAAAAATGTTCATTAACATATCATTTAACATATTATTTTTATAAAATAAATTTCTTATAATTAAATCCAATTTCAACAATTTACTTAATAAATTCAAGTGTAAAAGTTTCCAATTCTTCACATTTTTAAATAAACAACTTAACACTTAAATTTTCTCCATTTTTTTCTCAAATAAAATTTAATTTCCATTTTTACTTATATAACTAAATTTTTATTTAACGAAATTCCAATTTCCATTTAAGTTATATTTTCAAATTTCAATGTAACTATTCATTTTTCCAACATTTTTAACTTATAGAAAATTCCAAATTTTTATATTTAATATTTAGAAATCCAATTTAAATCAAATTTTCACGTATATAAACTTTTAAACTTACTTAAAAATTCCAGAAAATTTTATAAAGTAACCACGGGCCTCTATACAGTTTTCTAACCTAGGTCAAGTGATACAGATATATGTCATTTCAATCCGCAGTTTACAAATAAAAATCCGGGTTCTATCATTTTAAAACCGCAGTCCCAAGTCAAAATAAATAATTAAAAACCGTTCAGGCCTATCATTTCAGCACATAACGATTTTTCCCTATTTTAAAGTCCGTTCGGGTATGTATCATTTCAACCCATAGTGATTTCTAATCTACAAGGAACTTGCATTGTGATAAACAGATATAAATAAACAGTTTTAACAATATACAACAGTAACAGGTGATATGACATGTAATCTACAGGTTTAACATCATACATAAATAATCGCAGGCAGTTATAGCATCATTTATAATTCTACACATTCAAATGTTGTCGTTTCACAATTGCATAAGTATAAAATGTCGTGTGAGATTTACTCACCTCTAAATGATGGAGATTGCAATACAAATGACACAATGGAATCAAGAGAAAAATGACAAGACTACGGACATGAGTGGAGAGTGAGATCCAATTCTACGGATCTTGTGTTACAACACAAAACAAATCAAATAAATTATAATTCAATACCATATTGAAATTGATATAACTTTGGAATAAAAGGAGTTTTGAATGCAACACATTTTGTCTTGCTTTCTCTATTCTTTGGCACAGGCTAAGGATGAAATATGGTCAGGTTTGGACATGATTTGGCTTGGGTTTTGGGCTAGCATGGCTTGGGTTTAAGGCATGAACATGGAGAGGAGTTTATCCATGAGAAGGTGAAGGGGTTTTAGGCAATGCAGTGGAGTTTTGGTTCATCAAAGTGGTTCGACCATGGGTGAGTGGGCTTGGCCTGGGGTGCACCATGACTGGACAGTGGATCGAGGGGTGTGTGATGGTCATGTCAGTGAAGTGGTGGCGGCTATGGTGGCGGCCGTGGTGGTTGAAGGAGATGAGCCAAGTGGTGGTCAAACTAGTATGTTTCATGGCTTATGTTGCATTTTTGTGGAGTTTTTGCACCATCGTGGGCTCAGCCTTGGACAAGACCAGAGGGGTAGCTGGTGATGATGTCAAGGAAGAGGTGTAGGAGGTGGTGTCCATGGCTTTGAGGAGGAGACCGATCAAAGCATCCATGAAAACAAGGCAAAATAATTGGAAAAATAAGAAGAAAAGAATAAAAAAGATGATGCCGTTACCAATATTTTTCTCTAGCCGTAAAGAAAGATGAGGATGATATTTTTTTTGCATGAATGAGGAATGAATACATGGCTAAGAAACAAAATTTTCATGGCCAAACAAAAATTAATGAAGAGTTATGAAAAATGAAAAGTTTAGAAATTGAAAAGTCTTAAGAAAAGGAAGAGTCTTTGTCTCTTCAATTTACCATTTCTTTTAAATCAAGTATAACAACATAATTTCAGTAAATACATTTAAAAACCGAAAAAACCGAAATAAAATGAAAATATATAATTAAATTTAAAGATAATATAAAAATTATTAAGGAAATTGCTTAAAAATCCAAAACAGTGTTCAAAAATTGCAAATAAATCATTACTAGCCTTCGAAAAATATTCACTTCATTTTAAAAATATTATAAAGCAAAAATTTGAAATAAAATAATTTATTTATCATTATAAAATTTAATAAATAATTAAATTGGAGAAAAATAGAAAAAGAACTCGAGAAATTTGTTTAAAAATTGAAAACATGGCTTGAAAATTACAAAAGAAATCACCCATTAACTCTAGAAAAATTTCTACTTCACTTTAAAAATATTTTAAAACAAAATAATTTCTCAACATTTTTTAAAGTGAAATAAATTCAAATAAAAAATAAATTTAAAAAATATTGGGTTGTTTTAGCGGTGACTAGTTAGGAGTGATATAGGTTTTGGGTGTCGTGTTTGGTCGTGTTCGTTTTTATGGCAACGACGGCGTTATGGTGGAGTTGGGTGCTGCGGTATGGGGTAAAATGTGGAGAGGTGAGTGGCGAAGCTCTTGGCGAGGTCGGGTGGAATCCGGTGGTCGGAGATGGTAGTACTAGGTAAGAAAGGTGGTCGGTCGTTTTTCCTAGTGATGGTTTCTTTGTTCGATTTTAATTTTGGGCTTTTGAGGAAGAACTTGGTAGCCAGGGAGGCTGCATAGGTCGGAGGTGACTTGAAGGAGAGGTTGGAGGTGGTCGGCGAGTCTTCGTAGTCGTGTGCACGTGCATGGCATCGTTCCAGTGCTGGTCAAACAAGAGAAGGTAGGGAAAAGGTAGAACAGTGGGAAATAGAGGGGGAAAGATCGAGGTACTCCTTGTGTTTTGTACCATTTGGGCCAGTCGTGTACTCTTAAAAATGTTTAAGCCCATAAATATAAAAACTATAAAATTTTGATATATAAAATGTTATAAGTGTTAACATTGTTTTCACCAAAACCCTATAAATCTTTATATACTTATTTTCTTTGATTCAAAAACAATGTAAGGAATTGTAATTATCTTATCATTCTAAGCTATTTACTTTTCATTTAGTTTTGGTATAAAATTCAATTTTAAATGGTTACTGTAGGTAAACAATTTTAAAGCTTTAAAAAAATTAAATCTTAGGTTAGTTTATATATGATAATTATTGATAAATCTCTAAATTTATTTAAATTAATAATAAATGGTTTTTTAATTAGTTTAGATATAAGCAAGCAGGACTAAAAAATATTTAATTCTGTTTTAAATTAAATAAGACGTTGGATTAAGATTCACTAAAATAGATTATAAATTGTTTTAAAAATAGTTCTGGTTTTGTGATTGTCGTGACTTATCTTGTGCATTCATTTCAGTTGTTCTGTGATATAAAGTACTCTGATAATTGAACTGTTGAAAATATAACGTTGAGATGTTTATTAGAAATAGACATGTGCAGTTTAATTTCCACTGTAGTTGCAACATTCTGAATTTGAACTTTTTCTGTTAAAAACAACTTGGCTTTAAAGTCTGTCATTTGGATTTGATGATACCGAGATCGGATATCAGTGTTACCCGGAACCACTTTGAATTGAAAACCGCTACAACCCTTTATGGTTTTGATTTTAGAGTTAATAGGCTGGAATTGGATAAATTTCACATACTTTAACCATCTTAAATAAGTATTGTATTTAGACCCTATTTTATATTGATGGAACTCTAAAATGTTTGGGTTAAAATAAGATGACAACTCGTCAGGTTATACGAGTTACCTTGGTTTTCAAAGATTTTCATAACTTACGTATTTCAATTTAAGTGGGTTTACTCACGCTAGTATCCAACCTAACTCGGATGTTACTGATGTGCACATAAATGTGCATATTTTTACGATCATATTTATTATTTTGAAACTAAATAAATGATCATATTGGGTATTTAACTTGTTTAAACCAAAATTCATATTATTTGAAATTGTCATATATTCATCTTCATCCAGGGGCAAAATGATCATTTTTGTGCATATATTAATTTGAGAAAATTTAATTGGAAATTTTTATATTATTTTGTAGGAAATTAAACTCAATTACAAGTGGGTTCATGAAGGAATATGCATGTACAAAATGAATACAAAGGAATGAAGATGGACATAATTCAAAGTGAAGAACATGGAGGGCCCCACCTACCCACCACCTTAATGTACAAATTAGAGGCTAAAGCACATGCTTATGGAATTAATGGCTTCATGTACAATTAAACGATGATTAGTAGAAGCTAATGATTACTTGACCTCCACACTTTCTCAAGGGAAGTTTGGTCATTCCCCAATTTATGGATTAGGGTTTCATGCTTGTATAAATAACCCCTTATGTTTCATGTAGTCTCACCTCTTACTTAGTCTCTCTTAGGCCTCCTTCTCTTTAGTTTAGTTTAGATCAAACAAAAGAAAGCTCTCTTTCTCTTTTCATGGCTACTTAGCCGTTTTTGTTTTATGTAATTTTTTTATGCAATGTTAATTAGTGTTTCCTTTTACTTACATGTTCATTTCCTTTCATGCTAGTAGTGTAAATTTACTTTTATGCAAGTAGAATAGTTTTCTTTTCATTTGCTTTCATTTTTCTTTCTTTTTGTTTTCATGTTGCTAGCTACATTTGTTAATCAAATGACAAATATGAGAGGCTAAACCCCTTCAATTTAGGGGTAATGACGCTCTCTAATTATGTAGCTTCAACTATTTATTAATTCATGCTCTCTTTTTGTGCTTAATGATGATGATGGAAATGGTTTACTAGTTGTTTTTGCTTTGAATTTTGATAGCCTATATTGTTGACACCAAATAGGCTATGCTCAAACAATCACTAACACTAATTGCCTCTTCATCAAAATATGATTATGGCAAAAGAAAGTGATTTGAAATTAAAATTTGATGGTCTATATTTCTAGTCAATAGTTAATAGGCCATACTTAAAATAGATTTCATTTTCATGTCATTGTCATCAAAGTTAGTAAGTACTTTAAGGGGTGTGTTATAGTTTGATGGCTTATGTTGGCTAATCAATAGCACAAATATGCCATACTTATGATAAACACATCAATTAAAGCACTAATGACCATAAAAGAGAGATCATGATTTCATATGTGTTGAACTACATGATCTAGAGAGTGGATTTATTCTCTAAATTGTCATTTAACTCTTATATTTGCGTTTCTTTTCTTTTAGTTAGCTAATTTTCTAATTCTCTAGCCCAACTTTCACTCGACTTTGGTATAATTTGATTGAATAGAATTTTAAAATCATCAATTCCCTACAAATCGACCTGTATTCGCCATGTACTTCAATAGTACGCCGTGCGCTTGCGGTATAATTTTCAATTTCTAAATTTATCGACGGTTTTCTAATCCGATAGAATTTCCGTCGAATAACAACTTTTTGGCTTCGTTGCCGGGGAGTTGTTTTGATTTTAATTTTCTATTCTTTGGATTATTTTTGTTTGATTTTTGTGTGTTAGTCTTGCATTTAAAAAAAATGTGTGTCGTGTGTGATTTTTTTTTGTGATTGTGTGCATTTCTAATTTTCTAGTTTCATTTTTCATAGCATTTCTATTAAAAAAAAATTCACTATTCCATTTTTCAGAGAAAAAAAAATCTTTTTATTCAATTACTTTTTCACATTTTATATTTTACATTGTCATTCACATTTTCATTTGTACATACATCTTCATTTTCTTTTCACTGTTACAAATTTACTCTCTGTTCACAGTTTCTATTTGCATTCTCTGTCATACTTCCACAGCACAACTTACTTGCTTACATTCAAGACCATAATCTACCTTCACTTCCACTCCATACCACTATCTGCCACCACCACTGCACAGTACTTCGCCGACCACGACAACTGCTCCTCTATGTTCAACAACCCACTGTTCTCTGCATTCCCACCTCTGCTTATCTTCATTCCTGCCACTTCACTGTCAACCTCATTCCCCCCTTTCACAGCCTACAACTTCTGCCATTTCACTACAAAAACAGTGCAGCTGTGCACCTTGCTCACGACATACACCCTTGACCTCAGCAGTTCACTGAGATCCCCTCAAACCAGCTTCACGTGCACAAATAGCTGTACAAATCCACCACGGTTCATTCTCCTACCTTCTGACCAAAACTGCACATTCACATCTTCACTGAAATCATCTACTCGACCACAAACCACCATCTCCCTCCACCAGGCAACATTCTCACTACCCATACAAACCACACTTCAACTATCCACCTACCTCTTCCCACTGCTGCAACACAGTTCAACAACTTCCATTACTGCTACCTCCCCGACTCTCCTCATCCACATACTGCCCTGCACTGCTACGAACTACTACTGACAACCGGTCTACTTCCATCACAAGCGACTATGAACCAACATCACCTTTAAACCAAAATCGAGCTCGAACTCGAAGCACAACAACAACACCAACATCACAGAACATAACTTCATATACAATTCAACTACAAATCCAACCTGCCACTACATCTCCTCCACCAAAACTGTGCTTGCTATCTTCACCTATTCCCTCCACTGACCACTTCTCTCTCCTCTGCCATCAACTAACTACTAGCCAACTTCTCTGCAACTTCAACCATTTGCCTTCAAACCATCGTCTCCTCCCCTCTGAAACCATCACTACCCTGCTTTGCCGAACTACTCATTGCGCAACAATTCCAAACCCCCCTGCTCCTACCCCGTCATCAATAGCCACTAACAACCTCTGTTACCACTTCTCTGTGCTCTTCCACGACTCCATACAAATTGTGCCTCCATACCCTTTCTTCTACTACATTTTCTATTCTCCACTTCTCATCACTTCCGCAACCCCCAAAGCAATACCCAATCGCGACCTAACAGAAGTCTGAATCGAGCATCATAATCGCGTCTTCTAAGACCACATTTCCATCACCAAATCAAAATCGCCTTAAGCACCAATCGCACCTCGACTTCGAATCGCAAGCATCCCCTCGTCAATCGACACCAGTCAACTCGGACCAGACCTCAATCCCTTTATTAGAATTGTCGTGGCTCCAGAACCTTTAATCGATCTCCGATTTCAAGCAACTACAATATTTTTTTCCCTTTCTGGGATTTGCGATTTCAATTGAGAAGTGGTGTTTTTCAATTTTTTTTATAGAGAACAAGTGAAGTGTTTGCTTGTTTTAACAAAGAAATTGAAGTGGCAACTACAAGTTTTGTTGTGCTGTGTTTGTTTGTAAGTTAGGCTTTGGGTCATTTGGTTAGTGGGCTTAATTTTTTTTTTCCGTCTATTTTCTTTGGTTTCAATTTTTTTTTTAGTTTATCCTTCTAACTAAAAAAAAGGAGAATTCTGCTTTCTTTTAGTTTATGTGATGCTTGGTTAAGGGGCTTTAGAGTAATTTTCAGTTGTTTCCAATAACATTTGTTTTGCTTTCTTTTCTTTTGTTTTGTTTTGTTTCAATTTGTTTTAAGTTCCACCATATTTATACAAAAAAAACCTGCATATATCTTGGTTCACTTCTTTTCAGATTGTCAAAGCAGATAAAGAAAGGAGCTGTTGCTATAAAATTGCTCCGCTGGCTTGCTAAAAAAAATTGCTGCTTTCATCTGTAGTTTTATTTGAATTGCATTGTTGTGTGATTGCATTTTATAAAAAAAATCATTCGTAGTTGCATTGTTAATACACGTTTAATTTCTGCTTTGCATCTCATCTTAGATTTTTGATTAATAATAACGGTTAGACATCTATAACTCTTAATTATATATCAACAAGTTGTCTTCTTTGAATAATTTAATTTCTTGGTGTCTAGGCTACGGCAGAGTGATAAACATATATAAATATTACGGTGATTCATAAATATTATAGTGGTTGTTCCTTTGTAGGCACATAAACCTTTGGCTGCATTGCTACGATGATTCATGGTGCATCGATAACCCATGCCCATTACCTGGCTGAGAACTATCTTGTTGATTTAAGACAATGAGTGAGTATACAATTTGAGTTAATTTAGGATAATCATTTGTAATTAACCCTTGCATCCATTTAGTTGCATTAGTTCATGCATATTTAAAAAAAACAAAAAAAATTTCATAATCCAATACTAAAAAAATTGTAATATTCCTTTTCTTTTGAAAGTTCTAAATCCTTTTCTTTGAAATTTCAAAAATCCAAAAAAAAATTTAGAAAAACAAAATAAAAAAAAGAAATTTTCTTTATAAAATTATAAAATCTTTTTAAAAGACAAAAAAATTGAAAATTCAAAAACAAAATAAAAATCAATTTTCCATTTTGAAAAATAAATTCTACTTGTAGATATTTTTCTTTATAAAAAAAACCAAAAAAAAAATCTTGAAAATGTCCGAGTTTCCTTTTTCTTACTCACTTGAATTTAATTGTGAAAACCAATATAATCCATATGAGTTCACTCCAAATTCATATGGACATTTTAACAACAACTTTTGTGTAAATAATTTAAATTTCGAACAACAAAATTTTCAAAACGATGACCAACCTTCGACTCTTGAAAATAGCATTGAAATGATTTCATCTTTACTCGAACTTTCTACACGACAAAATCAAGAGATAAATGATTTATGTAATTCTTATTTGTGTAATAACTCGAGTCAAGGATTTCAAAATTTGACTTCAATTCAAAATTCAAACGACTACGATTATAACCCATGCCAATTTAATTTTGAACTCCAAAACTCAACATGAAAATAGGAACAACTTTTAAAACGAATTTGGCAATGGGAATAATCTTAACCATGTTATGAGTGAAATTTTTTGTTCTCAACAAATCCAAATCGAAAATTCTCAATTTAATAACTATAAATTGGATTTTGTTGAATAAATGAATGAAATTTACAATGATCACATGGATTTGTTATTTTAAACATATATGAAACAACGTGAAAACAAAATCAAATCCCAACGTGTGACGAGTCAAATAATAACCCATCTTTTACGACAATTGACGATTTTCAAATAACAACTTTTGAAACTGAAAATGATGATCTTAATGAAGTTGTTGAAAACACGGTGATTGAGTGGGATTTCAATTCTTTTGAGGGTGTGGAACCAAATTTAAAATTCAATCTTCCTTTTCTCGATTTCGAAAATTTGAATACAACAGCTTTGGATTTTGAACTTGAGATATGCAATGAAGTTGTTGATAATCCAACAAAGGAAGACGAATTTAACGAACACGATTTCTTTGGACTTTTTGAAGATAAATTGTTGGATTCCAAAGGGGACGATATACATCACGATTTTGAAATCGATAATTTTAAAGAAGTTTTCAATCATAAGTTTGAACTTCAATTTGGTGAAAATAAACTTAAATTTCAATCAATTGTTTTTTCAACCCTAAAAATCATCAAAAACAAAACAACTCATTCAATTTTCAATAAAACGACATTCGTTTTTCCAAATCAACATTCAGCTTCAAAATCTTTTACGGTTTGGTTTTTCGTGCTTAAGCTATGTCTCACACATTTGACGAGACAAATGAATTGGTCTTTAGAAGACCGTTTCATTTACTTTTTGACTGTATACTTTCTCATCTCTTGCAAATAATAATCTTTCATGTAATATTGGATTTTTATTTTATATTTCTCCTTCCACTTGGGTTGACTGTGGGGACATAGTCAAAATCAAGTGTGGGGGAGACTCATCTTCAAATTTTTTTTCATGGTTTATTTTTGCTTTAAAATTTCAAAAAAAAATCACAAAAACAAATTTTCTTTTGATTTATCTTTAAAAGAAACACTTAGATAAATATATGGTTTTGGTTTATTAAATTGAAATTTTTGAAAATTTATTTGTCTTAACAAAAATAAAAATGAAGTTTGATTACAAATAATAATGGTTTAACTACTATATATGAAGATTCATACGTGTTATTTATGAAGTACATCCTAATTGAAAATCTTTGTTTTAAAAAGTGGTTGATTTAAAGTAAAGGATATAACATTTTTTTTGCCTTCTAAGTTAAATGTTGCTAAGATGATTTTGCAAAACTCTCTCTCTCTCTCTTTTAAAAAAAATATAAAAATAAAAAATAATAACATCCAAGTATTCACTCTCATTTAAAAGTCCTCACGGTTATGCATGGGTGAATTACTTGGAATCTTTGATTATGTGCTTTCATACTCATTTAAAAGTCCTCACGGTTATGCATGTATGGAACACATGTAAAAAAAACAGACTTAATAAAAACCACCTACGGTCGATAGGTGTATGCACAAAAGTGTGTGCACTCGCCATGCTCTGTACTCCCCTCATATAAGCCCGAAAGGCAGTGCATGGGTGGTATATTTGGCCTCAGTTTACCTGAGCTAGGTGTGTAATTTTTCTTGCAAATAATGAGAGAGCAAGCAATTGAAATCCTAGCACTATTTTTACTTAGTTGATTTGATTTGTTATTGAAAAGAAATGAAAATACCACTTTAATAAACTTTGATAATCAACTAAGGATTCATTTCATAGTTACACTTTGTTATTAACCAAAACAACGAGTTAAACTATAGTCTATTTGTTATGATAACTTGATTTTTGTTGGAAATTTTGACTAGCAAATGACATAAATTTTCAAGATAATAGCCAAAACCTATATTTAACTTATTCGTGTCGATTTTAAGATAAATCCTTCATTTGTAAATATTTTCAAAAACTTGCATTCATCTCTTTGTAAATAAATCTTGAATTTTTAAATATTTTCATCCTGCATTTGGATTTTGTGGGTAGTATCCGCTGAAAACCCTCACGAGACAACACTCGTCCTACTGGGGACACCCAGAGGTTTAACGGCTTGTTGCATACGCTCAATGCAATCGTGCTTCCTACGAAAAGGATTTATCTTAGTTTCCTTTATTCGAGGACGAATAAAAAGATAAGTGTTGGGGTATTTGATGTGCACGTAAATGTGCATATTTTTACCATCATATTTATTATTTTGAAATTAAATAAATGATCATATTGGGTATTTTAACTTGTTTAAACCAAAATTCATATTATTTGAAATTCTCATATATTCATCTTCATCCAAGGGCAAAATGGTCATTTTTGTGCATATATTAATTTGAGAAAATTTAATTGGAAATTTTTATATTATTTGTAGGAAATTACACTCAATTACAAGTGGGTTCATGAAGGAATATGCATGTACAAAATGAATACAAAGGAATGAAGATGGAAATAATTCAAAGTGAAGAACATGGAGGACCCCACCTACCCACCACCTTAATGTACAAATTAGAGGCTAATGCAAATGCTTATGGAATTAATGGCTTCATGTACACTTAAACGATGATTAGTAGAAGCTAATGATTACTTGACCTCCACACTTTCTCAAGGGTAGTTTGGTCATTCCTCAATTTATGGATTAGGGTTTCATGCTTGTATAAATAACCCCTTATGTTTCATGTAGTCTCACCTCTTACTTAGTCTCTTTTAGGCCTCCTTCTCTTTAGTTTAGTTTAGATCAAATAAAAGAAAGCTCTCTTTCTCTTTTCATGGCTACTTAGCCATTTTATTTTATGTATTTTTTTTATGCAATGTTAGTTAGTGTTTCCTTTTACTTACATGTTCATTTCCTTTCATGCTAGTAGTGTAGATTTACTTTTATGCAAGTAGAATAGTTTTCTTTTCATTTGCTTTCATTTTTCTTTCTTTTTGTTTTCATGTTGCTAGCTACATTTGTTAATCAAATGACAAATATGAGAGGCTAAACCCCTTCAATTTAGGGGTAATGACGCTCTCTAATTATGTAGCTTCAACTATTTATTAATTCATGCTCTCTTTTTGTGCTTAATGATGATGATGGAAATGGTTTACTAGTTGTTTTTGCTTTGAATTTTGATAGCCTATATTGTTGACACCAAATAGGCTATGCTCAAACAATCACTAACACTAATTGCCTCTTCATCAAAATATGATTATGGCAAAAGAAAGTGATTTGAAATCAAAATTTGATGGTCTATATTTCTAGTCAATAGTTAATAGGCCATACTTAAAATAGATTTCATGTCATTGTCATCAAAGTTAGTAAGTGCTTTAAGGGGTGTGTTATAGTTTGATGGCTTATGTTGGCTAACCAATAGCACAAATATTCCATACTTATGATAAACACATCAATTAAAGCACTAGTGACCATAAAAGAGAGATCATGATTTCATATGTTGAACTACATGATCTAGAGAGTGGATTTATTCTCTAAATTATCATTTAACTCTTATATTTGCGTTTCTTTTCTTTTAGTTAGCTAATTTTCTAATTCTCTAATCTAACTTTCACTCGACTTTGGTATAATTTGATTGAATATAATTTTAGAATCATCAATTCCCTGCGGATCGACCTGTATTCGCCACGTACTTCAATAGTACGCCATGCGCTTGCGGTATAATTTTTAATTTCTAAATTTGTCGACGGTTTTCTAATCCGATAGAATTTCCGTCGATTAACAGTTACTTTATTATAATGCTCGAGTTAGACCAAGTATTACAGAATTTCAAGTTATGATGCTTATGGAGCTCAGGAGACGAGCTGGATGGCAGGGACGTATTGCATGTATTGACTATATTCCGTTGTGTATTGTAGGCTGTATGGACATCAGTTAAGGACAAGTTATTATAACTGCCCAGATTTATTTGTGATGATTGTACTCTAATAACTTGTATATATGTTAACAGTTACAGTTTTCTTTGTATAAAATGCTGTTATTATATATTATCTTTTGTTCCGCTATGATTGTGAGATTCTATGTTGTTGTTCTGTTCTTCTTCTATCTCTTTTTCTTATTAGCCCTAACAGCCTGGTGTTTCCGGCACTAGACTGCTTGACATTCTATACAAATGACGTATCAATGTCGATTTTCGAGGGTCGAAAAAGCGCATGGCCGTTACACGTGGTATCAGAGCTGAAGGTTAAGTGAGAACCTTGGCTTTGGTTGGGATTGCTCATTAGAGATGGGTTCAGTAGACCCAAGAATGAGTTGAGTACATATGAGGACGTACTTGTTATTTTCGTATATAATGATTTTAAAAATGATTTTTGAATAATTTTGATGTATAAAAGAAATAATTTCTGTAGATTATTATAGCATATTAAGTTGATTGGTTGTCGTTATTGAAATTAAATAAGATTATAAGGTTTAAGTGGTAAAATACATATAACCAAATAGAAACTTGGGTAAGAATAAATTTTGCAAATAAGTTAAGCTAAAAATAGATTCAAATCGGAATTTAATCCCGAAAAATTCAAAAGAATTTTCAAAGTATTTGAAATAAGTTACCCTAATTATATTTTTCTAGTAAATTATGATGGAATATTTTTTATGGTGTGTTTGATTTCTAGATATGATAATTATCATAAATTGGGTACGTGTCGCAATGGAGGATGTTTAATACAGAATAAACAATGATAACACATGGTGGAATGTTAAGGTAGTGAAATTATGTGAGCTTAATTATATGAGCATGATTTAAAAATTAAAAATGGATCTTAGGTGCGAGGTTTTAAATCTTGTCCTGGAAATTTTGAAATTTGTTTAAAGTGTTTAAGGAGATAATAAATAATATTATTTAGAATATTTTTGAATATAGAAATCTTTGCCTTAAAACAAGAGTTGTTTGAAGATGAATTTGTTTTAGATTAAAAACCAAGAATGGTTTAAGGTTTAAAGCAGGATTTGGTTTGTAAATAGGATTAATATGTATATATGGGGACACATATGTGCATATATATATATATGATTTCAGAGTTGATTTGAAATAAATACTAAGTGTTGAACTTTAGAATCTCTCTTAAAATGATATGGACTAACCCGAAGAGAAATATGTTTTTGAACTTATAAGTGGGAAGTGATATTGATAAGAAATTTGAATTGGAATGAAAAATTTAAATTGAGTAAAGTTAAACGGATTGAATGAATTGGAAATTAACTCAAGGCAAGTTAAATAAATTTGAACTAATAATCTAAAATTGAAAATTTCAGGATGAAATTAAGATTTAACTTATGGAAGTTAAATGAATTAAATTGTAAAAGAAAAGGGTATAGATTTGTTAAGGGGTGCAAAAGAAGTTATGCATACATGAATGATTTCAAAAATGATTTTTGAAGGGATTCAAATTCTGGAAATATGTGATGGATACTATTGATTGGTGTTTTAGATAATTTGAAAGATTATTTACTATTGTATATCCTGCTATCATCCTGTTGTTATTTACAGCATATAAACTGTAAATTGGATTATTTCAGATAAATTAATAAGTAGAGTCAAACGATATATATCCAACCCTGAAATGGAATAGAATAAAATTGAATTTATGAAATCGGAATTGAAATTGATTTTGAATTGGAGATGGGGAATTGAATCAGTTGACCTAGAGACTATTTTCAAATAAACTGCTTTAACTGTTACAAATCTATCTTCTTAAGTATTCAAATTATTTTGATCTCTCCAAGCTATTTTACTATACTGACCATCCTTTTTAAAACCCAAACTACCTTATATTAACTATTTTACAACTATTCAAGCTATTTTCTAAATTCAAACTAGTCAGAGTGGAAATTGTTTACATTTAAATCATGGATTTAAATACAAATTGTGATAAAATTGAAGTTATAACCCAAAATGAACTCGGAGCAAAAATTTGGAATTGGAACCGAAATTGAAATATTAAGGTAAAGATGACTTTGAAGTGAAATAATATATTTTGAGAAAATATGATGATTTTAAGGATTGAAAAGGAAGCAAGTAATGTTACAAATGACTTTAAAGTAGGTAATCGAACTTGGAAAAAAATAATTTGGCATTAATGAGGTTATATATATGTTTTTTGTTATATATTCAAACTTCCCTTATTTATAATCAGAAGAAATGATCTTGGAAGGACAATTGAGGATACTAAAATTGAGTTTGTACAAGTAGGAAGTTGACTCGGAAATTATTGATTTGAGAATTATTTGAATTGAAAGAATAATTTTATATGTATATGAGAATAAAACCGAAAGGGTTTTGGAACTTATTGATTTTAATAGGCTTTTGATTTTGGCAAAAAGCAACTTTGGAAACTTGGTAAAACCAAATTTGAGAATTATCAATTTTGAAGATATCGATTTTGTGTAAATGAGGTTTATATGTGATACATATAAAGAGTATGATTTTAAAGGTACTATATATGTATATAGTATGATTTGTTTTGAGAAAGGTATGGGAAAAAAGGCACCCCCATTAAGAGTCGAAACTTGTAGTAGGAGATCCACTAAGTGGTTCTGCCTAGAATCCTAAGGGCGGGTTCAATGAGATTGTGATTCTAGAGGAAGTCCGAACAAAACCCGAGTTCCTGATGATCATTGTTAGGTAGCGTAATTCGAGTGGCGCTAATGCCTACTATTACATTGGGGTGTTGTTGTGATGGCAACGTAACCTTTGCTGTAACAGCAATCTACTGCGTTCTATAGCATAAGTTGAGTGGCAATGATTGCCTATAATGTGATGACCCGGAATTTTAGGCAATATCAATTTAATAATCTGTATTAATAATTAAATTGATTTGATAATTTTCCTTTATAATTTTAGTTTAAATTGGTAAATTTAATCTTTTAAAGGTTAATAAATATTTAATCTGGCAATATTGGTCAATATCTTTCTAACAATTAAAATTGATAAGATTTATCTTTCAAAGCTAATAAAATTTTATTATATTTATAATGTATATATATATTGGTATATATATTATGAATAGAAAATCTTCTCTTTTAAATAAAAGATGTATTTTCAAACTGTAATATATATGTATGTATATGTTATGATTTGAAGTTGTTTTGAAATATAATATAATAATGATCAAATTTAGGTTAAAAATATTTTCTATTTAAAATGTAAATATATATATGTATATATTGTAAATAGGAAATCTTTGATTTTGATAAAGGGTATGTTTTCAAATTTTATATATATTAAGATTTGAAGTTTTGTTTTAAAATTCAAGTTAATAATTTTTCAAAGCTGGTTAAAATTAAATCCTATATTTTCAAAACCAACATATATATATATTAATCAAAAATATTCTTAGCTTGTGTTAAAATGAGATTAAATTTGGTTTATTTCTTTGTTTCTAAAATTCCTTCTTAAAATTACATGGTTTATAAATGTGTATAAGTTAAACCTTAAAAATAAATTAATATGAACATAACATATTAAAATAAATACTTGTATAATTAATTTAAAAATGGTTTTTAACGTTTGTAAATACATAAGTCAAGATTTAGACACTTGTTAATAAACGAACTCATGCAAATTACACTTGTAATTAATATGGCATGCATTAAAACAAGTGGCCTTTATTTCTTTTGTTTGAAAATTTAAACATATAAAGAAAATGTTTAAGGGAAACTTTTTTCCATTTTCAATTCAAAAACTTTCTCCTTCTCAAATTCTTTTCTTTTTCCCTTCTTATCTTTTCAAAATTTAAAAAAAATAAAAATAGGAGAAAGAAGTTGGAAATTCTGGAAATCAAAGTGAACAAAAAATCAAATTCCATTACTTCAGTTTCAAAGCTTCAAAACATGTAAAGAATCAACTTAGCAAAGTATAATTTCAAATTCAACCAGTAATGTAACAGCAATCATACAGGATGATTTTCAATTCAACAGCAAGTTTCAACACTTAAATCATCAATTAACAAGCATGCAAAGGATTTCAACAGCAAAGCAATCAAAGCACTTTCCAGTATTTAGATTAAAATTTGAAAGCCTGGAAAAAAATATAACATGCTCTGGCTTTCAAAAAAGGTGAGTAAACTTTTTTTAAAAACAGTTTGATTTGGATGCTTGTGATGATATTGATTCATATGTAAGTTTGCATCTTGAATTCATTGGGAATCTGAGATATATGTTTGTGTTAGCAGGTTTGTACATATATATATAAACATAGATAGTCTGGTATCTGTTGTTTTAGGTTCTATTTTGTTTCCAAAAATTCGAACATCTCAATCAAATCCATATTATCCCTTAATATCCAAATGCAAATTGTTTGTTGAAGTCTGCAGATGATTAAAGATAGTTTTAGGGATTTAAATTCAACAAATTATTATTTTTAGTTGAAATAACAGTAAAATACTTATATATGTTAAAAATCAACAACTTTAATTTCTGGTTTGAATTGCATGAGTGGATTCGTGACTAAAAATCATGATTTTTAACATACATTTCATAATTTTTAATTTGACATTCGATTAGAAAATTTGAGATGAACGTTTTTGGAAATTTGATGGATTACCGATGATCAACATGGTGGTTGGGGCCGAATTCTTGGTCGAAGCTTGTTGGAGTATCGACGATGAAGGGAAAAAAAGCCTCGAATATTTCCTATGGCCGAGGTGACCTGAATCGTTCAAAGTAGGGTTTTGCACTCTGGTATTTCGCATGGCTTTCTGTAGGATTTTCGACGTCATTGTGTGACCGGAGCCATTTGCATGATGAGGGATGGTGGCGTGATGATGCATCGGTGGTTTGGAAGGGATACTGGAGTTCCAGTCGGCGAGATCATCAGAGGCGAGGGTTTTAGTGGATTGTGTTACTTCAGATATTCGAGCGATGGTCTATATTTCGATTCGTGTTTGGATTTTAGATTCTGGCTTGGTGTAAGGGTGGTCGAGACCTTGTATGATTGGTCGACGAACGGAAAGATGGTCGGAGGAGGGTGAATGTGACGTGCACGTACACGCGTGTACGTTTATGCACTGGGTGGTGATATGCTTCAGGGAAGTAAAGGGAACTCGGGGTTTCCTACGTTTTTTTCTCGCGATGTCTCAAAGCAGTTTGAGTGGGTGATTGTCTTGGGATAGACTCGAGTTTAGTTAAGGTTTGACTCGGGTTTTAGTGGTGTTTAACTCAAGTTTTTAGGTGGTAACGTTAATCTGATTTAGTAAAGTAAAAAACAAATTTTGGAAAAATAAATCAAGTTTTAAATTATAAAACAAGTTTTTCTAATGAATAGAAACCAAGATTTTGAAAATACTTAATTAAATATGTGTCAAGATTTGAAATGTTTAAAATAGTTGATTTCAAAAGTAATTAACTAAATTTATTTTGAATTTTAATTCAAGATATTTTCAATTTAAAATATTAGATCAAGATTAAGAAAGCTTAAATGAGTTTTGAAATAAGAATTAAGATATATCCAAGGTAATTATATAGGAATGTTTAAATTAGATTTTAAAATTTATTTTAAACGAATAAGTTTAAAGGATATGAAAATTTGGATTTCAAAGTTAAATAATTGTTTATTCTAATTTAATATGTTTGAAAGGATATTCAAAGATTTCAAATACATTAAAATTAATTGTTTGAATTGTTTTGTTAAAAATAAAACCCTATTTCAAATTGATTTTAAATCTGTTTTAATGAAGTTAATGATTAAAGTAAATATTTAGTATAAATGCAAAATTTATTCTTAAATAGTTAAGTTGAGATTAATTAAGAATAATTAATTAATAAAATAAATTTAAGCTTAATTATTATTTGTAATTAATATACAAAGCTACAAGGTGGAGATCTGAGCATGGAAGAGTATTGACTGTATGCTTGAAAGTTTACATGGATGTAATATGGAGTGAAAGAAATGCCATTGTATTTGAAAATGAAAGAAGTAACGATGATGTTCTCTGGAATGAAATCAAGGGCCGTACCTATAAGTATTTGAAGAACTATGTGTGTATCACCCGGCAGGCATTGATAAATGCTTGGGCTTGATATTGCAGTTTTTTCTTTTTTTTGTATTCTTGTTTATCTCCTTTCTGTTTTTCCCTGTAGTACTATTTTTATTGTCGGTTGCAATAAAACTGGTAGGGGCCCAGTTAACCCCGTTGGCTTTGCCAAAAAAAGAAGAAGAAGAATAATTACTTAATAAAGTAATTAGTGGATAGTTAATGAATTAATTAGAAATTAAGTGATGATTAATTAGTTAATTGATTAATGTAATTAATTTTAGATTAATTAATTAAAGATAATAAGTTATGATTAATTAAGTGTACTTACTTTGCAAAGTAATTAATGTATAATTACTAAATGTGATTAAGAGGAGAAATTACTTATGGAAGTAATTAGTGGAAAATTACTTATGGAAGTAATTGAGTGAAAGTGATTAAGGGATAATCACTCGATGTTATTAATTAAAGGATTAATTAGTATAATTGATTTGAAAGTTAATTAATTAAATAATGATTAATTAATTAAAGAATTAAGGTTAATTAATGGTGGATTAATTACTTGTTAAGGTAATTTATTAAGAGAGTAATTAGCTAGTGAAAGTAATTAGAGGATAATTACTTATGGAAGTAATTAAGGGTTAATTACTTAGTTAATTTTGATTAATTAATTAATGTGATTAATTAATTAATGAATGTGATTAATTTAAGATTAATTACTAAATGTAATTAATTAAAAATGTGATTAATCAATGAAGTAATTAATGAAGGATTATTAATTAATGTAATTAATTAACGATTACTTAATAAAGTAATTGAAGATTGATTAATTAGTGCAATTAATCAAAGGATTACTATAATTAATTAAGAAGTTAATTAATTAAGATAAGTAATTACAAGTTTGTTAATTACTGTTTATGATTAATTAAGACTAGATAGTTAATTACAAATTAATTATTTAATTAATTAAAGGGTTAATTAATTAAAAAGGATCATTAGTTAATATAATTAATGAAATTAATCAAGGTTGATTAATGAAAGTGATTAATTAATTGTAATTAATTAAGGATTATTGCAATTAATTATAGTTAATTAATTAATGGAAATAAATGGAGGATCATTAATTATTGTAATTAATGAAGTAATTAAAGGTTAATTACTGTATATGGTTAAGGATAATTAATTTGTGTAATTAATTAAAGGCTAATTACTTGAATGTAATTATAAGATAATTAATCAAGGAAGATTAATTAAGGAAGATCATTAAGAGATGATTAATTAATTTATTCGTAATTAATTAATGATAGTAGGCAGGATTAAGGTAATCCAAGTGATTATAATTAAAGGTTAATTAAATTAATTAAGAATAAATCAAACCTGCTTATGGATGATTGATTGATATTGGATGATTTGGGTGTGATATCTCTGATATGTGCTGCTTTGTGAGATGATTGGTTGATATGAATTATCTATTGTGATAATGTGAATCATCCATCTTTTTATGTTATTCTGAATATAAGTTTAAATGTTTAAAACCTTTGAACAACTTGGACATTAAAATGGCGTTTGGATTTCGGTGAGACCGGGATCGGGTTTCCATATTTGGATATCCGAAAACCACATCGATTCAAATTAAACGTTAGGTAGTGAATCCAAGAGAAGAGCTTAGTGAAGACTCGAAGTGTAAGAACTATTCATCAGTATAACTATGAGGGTGATTTCGAGATGAGTTTGACGGAGATAGTACTTTCAGGTTCGAGATGGTGATTCAGAGTGCAAGGACTATGGTCGTTGACTCTGAGGGTGATTCCAAATGAGTGCAACGAGATAGTGCCTTCGGTTTCATTCGAACTCGAACGAACTTGTATGGATTGAATGCTTTCAGTGCATCATCAGGTGGACGATGAGCATTCTAGGATAGATGTGTTCTATAAAGGTAATCATAACCTCAAACCTCATCAACCGGGAATGGCTAAAACAGAGGAGGTGAAGCAAGGTTAAATGGGTCATGCCCAAGTAGGACGAGATTTACCCCTGTCTAGAGGTCCCTTTCTATTTCGGCTTAGTGTGTGTGGTTGGTCGCGCCAACCACGGGGTGGTCTTGTTCAAGACTGCCTAGTAAGGGATGGTTCCGGCCTTGTGTTGCAGGGGATTGGGAGTAATTCTCGGTATGGTGATCTAGGCCCCGTACTGTGACGGGCTGTAACGATCCTGAATTTTGAACAATTTAAAAAATGAAGATATTTAATTAATTTTAAATATTTAAGATAATTTTAAATTGAATTCCAATAAAACTATGAAGTTGGCGATTAAATTTTTGAATTTAATCTATTTAAAGTTGAATAGAAATTTGAATTTAACTTTGAAGTTGTATTTTAAATTCAAACAAAGGACTTAGAGAAAAAAATAGTTTGGATTTACGAATTATATTTATGTAAACTTATAAATTGATGTTGAACTGTAAAACGTTTATAAGTTTATTTAAAGAAAATTTTTTTTATACAAAACAAAATTTAATTCAAAATAAAAATAAAAATAAAAATATATATATAATAAAAATAAAGAATATACTAGTTAAAATTTTAACAAGATAATTTTAAACAAAACTAATTGAATTTAAATTGAAAAAAAATAGAATAAGATTTTAAATCAATATAAAATCAATAAATAAATATACATAGTAAAAATTCAAACAACATATTTACAAAATTTTGAAAAATATAATGTAATTACATTTGAGAAAATTTAACAACATAATTTTAAACAAAATAATTGGATTTAAAATAAGAAAGAAAATATAATATAAAATAAAAAAAATATATAAAAATAAATATAAAATAAGTATACGCTGCCTTACTTCCATCAGCTACGAACACGCCTAAAATTATGCCTTTCATCACGCCTTCAACCATGCCCCAAATCACGATCTCCTTCCCCATAAAACACGAACCCCTTTCCTCCTTTACACAAAATCAAACACACGAAGAAAGAAAAAAATGGCAGCCTCGTGACTTTTCTTTCGCTCCTCTTTGCAATTTTAGGGCTCCGTTCGTCTTCGTTCGCCTTCACAAAGTTAGGGCTTTTCAAAATAAGGGGCTTCGGCAATCGGCTTCGACCCAAATTCGTGCTCTTCGTTTCGAAGCAAGGTGAGTAATTAACGTTACTCACATCTAATTCGAAGTGGTTTCGATTTCGTCTGTTTATTTGTCTTGATGTTTCTGCTCGATTTGATTTTTGTTCGATTTTGATATTTTATGCCGTGAGTGATTTTGGGGTTGTTGATATTGATTTTGGTTCTAGATATTGTTCGACTTTGTTTTGGGTCGACTTCGACATTGACCTGATTTTATTTAGTCTTGTTCGACTTCTGTCATTGTTCAAACTGCTACTGGTCTCTTGTTTATGCTCTGTCTACTTGTTATTCGAGTAGTACATATATGTATTTGGTGTACATTTGTTTTGGGTGCTTTGTTGGCCTATAGCTCCATGCTGCCACCCCTTTGTCATTTTTACTTGAGGCAAATTGTTTATCTAAGTAGCTTCGAGCTCTGCATAGTGCTTATGCATTGAGTCATGTTGCTATAGAGGTTTTGTATTGTTGAATTTGGTTTGGCCTATTCATAGTGATGCCTCACAACTGCATTTAGTATTCATGAGTTCATGCCTGTAATCACTTGCACTGAGTTCGTTCATCCTGTAGCATATTTTTTTGAAGGAACCATATGCATTTCCCTTGTATTTGAAACTGCCTGCCTATGAACTAATATGTGCATACATGCACATCCATATACATTTGAACATGTTCACTTGTTTGGTCTGGTTCCACATGTAAATTTGGGTCTTCATGTGCATATTGATCTGGTTCCATATTTTCATGTTGGTTTGTATGCATGTACATTATGGTCTGAGTTTCCTAAAGCAAGTCTAAACAATAACACCAAGTCTCCATCACGTAGAAGTCACTATGCTCTGGTCCATTGTTTAGTGAAGTCTGACTTAGTTGGTTGTGAAGTTGCCACTAATTTAAGTCCATCCCGTTTGTTTCATTTTCTTGCATCACTGGTGGCGCTTGTTGCCCATTTAATCTGTGCACTTGATTTCATACTATGGCATCAGTCGTGACCTTACTCTTTTCATTTACATGAACTAGATGCATTTGCATATATCCTCCCAGTGGTCATTGCATACCATATTGTTTAGGTTGCTTACCTTCTGTACTTTCTTCTTTAGCCTGAACCAGTAGTGTACCTGTACACAGTGTGCACATATGCCATATCTAATGTTGCTTGAAATAAACTTCGTGTAGTTGTGTTTGTTAGCAGTTTCAAATTGCTGTTAGCTTTGATTTAGACCTGATGCACTTTGTTTTCAATAGCACTGAATTTATTCTCATGTGCACTACAGTCACTTTGATGCAGTTCATGTTGTCTTCGAGTTTTGTCCTCTGTTCTTCGAGGCATGTAGTTTATATTTGCGGTGACCTTGTATTCAAGTGGTGGCTGCATTTTTTTTTCCATTGCAGTTTTTCCCTCGAATATCTGAGTTGGTTTTGCATTTGTGGTGGCTGCAGTTTACGTTGCAGTTTGCCCTTGCATACTTGTGTTGGTGCAGTTTGTATTTGCTGTGCCCCTCTTGTATATTTTGCCTTTGATTGGTACTGATGTTTTGTTACTTAAATATTGGTGTTGTGGTGCCATATTTTGGTGCCCTCACCTCATTTTGCTGTTTCCATGTAATTTGTACCGCTGCCTTTGCATATTGGGTCATTCAAGCCTTCGTGCTTTGTGTACTTGTGGTGGCTGCAAATTTTTGATTGCAGATTCGCCCTTGTATTCATTAGTGACTGCAGTTTCATTTTTATGAAAATTTTGCACTTGTTGAAATGTGCAGCCATGAGTTGTTTGGAAACTTGTTTTATTTCACAAGTTGTTGTGGCGAGGCAGCGCACGCGTGCGTGCACTGCAGCTACGTAGTATCGACACTTTGAATCGATATTTGAACCTTCATTGATTTTGGTTCGTTGATTTTTTGAGTACGTCATCACGATAGTGGCGAGGCAGTGCACGCAAGCGTGAACTGCAGCCACACGATATTGATTTTTATTGATATCCTATTTTGTTTTGATTTATGATCTTTTGCATATTTCATTACGGTAGTGGCGAGGCAGTGCACGCAAGCGTGAACTGCAGCCACGGAGCTGACATTTAAATGTGGTGAGGCCGTACGCGAGTGCGTGTACTGCAGCCCTACCAAATTTAATGTTTAAAATGATGTTTTCTTTTGATGAAAATTATTTTATGTTGCCAATTCAATATATTTTGAATCGATTTTGATGATTTTGTAGTTAATTGCCGTTTAGGCAAATTTTGATTGTTTTCTAAATGATCTTCATCAATAATCCCTTCATCTATCTCATTGATAATCTGAATCTACGAATTGATGTTTAACACTGTTAAGTGTTATATTTACCGTTATCCAATTTCTTGTAAAAGGATCGGATAGGTAAATTATATTTGACTGTCGTCTAATTGTTGTTTGATTATTATTGCTTCTATGCACTAATAACTGAGTTTGAATTAGACTGACCTGTGTATTATTTTCTTTTGAATATAATACTCGGGTCAGACCGAGTATTTTTACAGCTTGAAGATTTTCAGGCCGCGAAGTTAGAGAGAGAGGGGAAAGCACTTCACTGAAGTTTTTCGAAAAAAATTTTCTTTGTACTCTAAAAGATATATATATAGATAAATTGTTCCGCTGTATAAAAATTTAATGCAATGTACAAACTCTGATATATGTATGTAAGAAAAATTCATTTATGAATAATATTATGATTATTCTGTGATTCTGTGGCTGATTCTGTTTAAACTTTATAAACTGAACAACAATCCGTCATTTTGAACGTTTCGAGTTGGTTTAATTACCGACTAGAGGCGGTCAGAGCGGCGGGTCGTTACAAAAGTGGTATCAGAGCTTTGGTTTACTCAAAGCTCAGTTTATGATGTTTAATATGAATAGTTACTAGGACCACTTTAAAAGAAAGTGTTTTCAAATTTAAAGAAGTTTAAAATTGTTTTCTTTAAAACAAAAAGTATTTTGAAAATTAGAATTATTTTGAAAATTCCCCTCTCTAAATGTGAGTTTGCGATAGTTCTCTTCGGTGAGGTCTCATTAGATTTGAGTTTCGATCGTTCGGAAACTCATTATCGAATTATTGAGATCTATGAAAAATGAAATATGAGTTAAGTAAACTAGTGAATTAGTGAATTGGTTTAAAATTGGTTTAAATCGAATAACTTGAATATTTCGAGTAATAATTGTGAAATAAAGGGATATGTTAATTTGGTTATAACCAAGAGAATTATTGAATTATAACTCGAGAATTTGACTTTGAATTCTTTTGAAATTGATTTCAAACGTTGTGAAGAATTATTTAGTAAATAAATGAATTATAAGTATTTAACTTATAATATGGATTTTGGAAATATAACTAAGTTATATGAATTGAATTGAATTAATAAAAGATTTATAAATTGAAGATTTATAAATAGAAAGGGAATTTGTAAAGATTGTTTGTAAATTCGAAACCAATTGAATTTGATAAGTAAATTGTTATAGCTTATTAAAGGAGATATATCCACGATTTTGGACAGTGGGTAATCCTTTAAAAATAAAAATAAGTTGTAGAAATGATGAAATTGGTTGACAAAGCATATTCACGATTTTTGACAGTGAATATATTATTGAATAAAACAGATATGTTTTTGGGAAGTGATATTATGAAAGGAAGTTTAATTGTTGATTTAACTGAATGAATCAAACTAGTTTGATGTAAAGTTTATATTTCAAGTTAAAACTATTGCCTAAAATAGTTAACGTGGAAATATGAATTTAATGGAACTAAATTAATGAATAATTTACTAAAGAACTAGTTGACTATTTTTGAAATAGAAAGCAAATGTAAAGTTCAAATGAAATTTAGATTTCAAATTTGAAGTTGTCAACACGATAATCCATTATAGGTTTAAATAGATTCAGTGATGAATTTGAATTTAAACGTGCGGAAAATTAAATTAAGTGAAAAACTTAATATTGAAAAGTTTGAAATCGATTTAAAACTAATACTATGAAAAGTATGAAGAATTCAAACTATGAATTAAGTTGAAGTTGAAAAAGTTAATGGTTTTAAAGATGTTTAAAATGAATTAACTATCGAATACATAGATTTCAACATTCAATTGTTGAAATAGACGTTTTGGAGAAAATAAGGAAATGGTAGACTATAACACTATTGTTATAGTAAATGGTTTCCGGAAGGAAATGTTGTTTATAGTATTGGGATTTATATATCTATCTTAAATCCGAATCCCTGTACTAGTGATTTTGAGTTGTCGTAACGATGTTTTACGTAACATTCGTTTTAACTCAAATAAATGTGTTTAAAAGAATGATTTCCTTAAAGAGTGAAATATATACTTAATTTTGATTCAAGTATATCGAATATTTTCCGAGAGTTGAAAATAAATGAATTTGTGAATTACTTATTATTTAATAAGTATGGAAATATTTTCCAATATGAAATGAAAGGTTTGAAATTTTATCTTTTAAAGATAAATTGAGAAATGAATATTTGAAATTTGTTTCAAATGGCTAAGTGTGAAAATTATATATCTTGTAAGGATATTATTTTGAGAAATGTGAACAATTAGTTCAACTTGGAAATTTTTCAAAGGATTGAATCTTGAGTTAAATTGAGTTTAACTTTGACACCAAAAACAATATAAGTTCAACTTTGAATTTTGGATAGTCGATTGGGATTGTATGTCTAACATTGTGAATTAATGACATATCATTTGATCTCTATTAAATATATATCTGTGGTGGCGGAGAATTTATTCTTTTAGCTTAACACCCTTCTCTGAGACGTACGAGCTTAGAGGTTATATATCGATAGACATCAATTATGTGTTGAGAATTGACGATGTAACGTGAAATCCAAATCGAATGTGAAGTCGATAATGAATTAGATTATGAATGTGAATTAGGTTTGAGATAACCTTAAATTTTCAAATCGATTTAGAGGAAAATTTTAAACGTGATGGAAAATTTGGAATCCTCTATTTGTTGTGAATGTGAATTGAGTTTTCGTAACTTATATATGTGAATATAATCGAAAACCATCAGTTTAGAAAGTCATTATTATGAAAGTCCTGTGTAAGTTTACATAGGTATGATAAGTACGAAATGTGAAATGAAGTACTATATGTATATGACATATGTTTTCTAAAAACCGAGGATATGGAAATGTACCTTCCATTTATTATATGTGAAAGTGATTGGAACTCGGTGGAGTGTCCATTGTAAATCGTAGCTACGTAGAATTCCATTAGTGGAATGTCCAATGGGACTGATATGACATCCCCCACGATGGATCATCGTGTTTGGGATTATGTGATTGATGCTGGCGTAATTCGTGGGGCGTGATGCCTACAGTTACAAGCGATTCCACTGAGATAGTGGCGCAACCGCCGAGTAAACTGCGATCTGGAAACCGAAACGTAATTCGAGGGGCGTGATGCCTAAGGCTACGAGCGATTCTACTGAGATAGTAGCGTAACCGCCGTGTGGACCACGATCTAAGGCGACATCCATGGCGAAATTCAGGAGTGATGAGAAATCTGAGATTACAAGCGATTCTACTGAGATAGTAGCGAAACCGCCGGGTAAACTGTGATCCACGGGGGAACGGGCTTTCCATATCCATTTTTAAAAGAATTTTTAAAAAGTATTTTCACTGGGAGTTGAAGCAAGTATGTTTAGTACTTGGAAATTTTTAGTCTTGTGCCTGGCCAGCGTATGCCTAAAGTCTGTGAGAACGACGATGAACTTGTTAAACTTCGAGTTATCAAGTATTTTCAAAACTTTGAATAGAAAATCAATAATCTGAAATTAGAATTACATAATTCTAACTTAATGAATTAAGGAAGAAGATCTTTTTGAATATCTTGAAAGTCCACAGCTTTGGAAATGATATAATATGCAAATATTTAGCATGAAAGATTTCAAGTTTAAAAATCTGAGTTTTTGTAAGTCAAAAATTTAGTGAAGACTTTTGTGTCTTGGTTATTGAAATCGATGAACAAAACTAGTGAAATGAAATAAATGGAATGAATCCTATATTTATTTATGAGTTTGAAACTTGGCAAAATTATGTAGGATATAAATATCGGTGAGATTTTAGCAATCGTTTTTCCTAACTTATAATTTCGGGACGAAATTCTTTTAAGTAGGGGAGATTGTAACGATCCTGAATTTTGAACAATTTAAAAAATGAAGATATTTAATTAATTTTAAATATTTGAGATAATTTTAAATTGAATTCCAATAAAACTATGAAATTGGCGATTAAATTTTTGAATTTAATCTATTTAAAGTCGAATAGAAATTTGAATTTAACTTTGAAGTTTGAAATTGAATATTAGAAATTGTATTTTAAATTCAAACAAAGGACTTAGAGAAAAAAATAGTTTGGATTTACGAATTATATTTATGTAAACTTATAAATTGATGTTGAACTGTAAAACGTTTATAAGTTTATTTAAAGAAAAAAAAATTTATACAAAACAAAATTTAATTCAAAATAAAAATAAAAATAAAATATATATATAATAAAAATAAAGAATATACTAGTTAAAATTTTAACAAGATAATTTTAAACAAAACTAATTGAATTTAAATTGAAAAAAAATAGAATAAGATTTTAAATCAATATAAAATCAATAAATAAATATACATAGTAAAAATTCAAACAACATATTTATAAAACTTTGAAAAATATAATGTAATTACATTTGAGAAAATTTAACAACATAATTTTAAACAAAATAATTGGATTTAAAATAAGAAAGAAAATATAATATAAAATAAAAAAATATATAAAAATAAATATAAAATAAGTATACGCTGCCTTACTTCCATCAGCTACGAACACGCCTAAAATTATGCCTTTCATCACGCCTTCAACCATGCCCCAAATCACGATCTCCTTCCCCATAAAACACGAACCCCTTTCCTCCTTTACACAAAATCAAACACACGAAGAAAGAAAAAAATGGCAGCCTCGTGACTTTTCTTTCGCTCCTCTTTGCAATTTTAGGGCTCCGTTCGTCTTCGTTCGCCTTCACAAAGTTAGGGCTTTTCAAAATAAGGGGCTTCGGCAATCGGCTTCGACCCAAATTCGTGCTCTTCGTTTCGAAGCAAGGTGAGTAATTAACGTTACTCACATCTAATTCGAAGTGGTTTCGATTTCGTCTGTTTATTTGTCTTGATGTTTCTGCTCGATTTGATTTTTTGTTCGATTTTGATATTTTATGCCGTGAGTGATTTTGGGGTTGTTGATATTGATTTTGGTTCTAGATATTGTTCGACTTTGTTTTGGGTCGACTTCGACATTGACCTGATTTTATTTAGTCTTGTTCGACTTCTGTCATTGTTCAAACTGCTACTGGTCTCTTGTTTATGCTCTGTCTACTTGTTATTCGAGTAGTACATATATGTATTTGGTGTACATTTGTTTTGGGTGCTTTGTTGGCCTATAGCTCCATGCTGCCACCCCTTTGTCATTTTTACTTGAGGCAAATTGTTTATCTAAGTAGCTTCGAGCTCTGCATAGTGCTTATGCATTGAGTCATGTTGCTATAGAGGTTTTGTATTGTTGAATTTGGTTTAGCCTATTCATAGTGATGCCTCACAACTGCATTTAGTATTCATGAGTTCATGCCTGTAATCACTTGCACTGAGTTCGTTCATCCTGTAGCATATTTTTTTGAAGGAACCATATGCATTTCCCTTGTATTTGAAACTGCCTGCCTATGAACTAATATGTGCATACATGCACATCCATATACATTTGAACATGTTCACTTGTTTGGTCTGGTTCCACATGTAAATTTGGGTCTTCATGTGCATATTGATCTGGTTCCATATTTTCATGTTGGTTTGTATGCATGTACGTTATGGTCTGAGTTTCCTAAAGCAAGTCTAAACAATAACACCAAGTCTCCATCACGTAGAAGTCACTATGCTCTGGTCCATTGTTTAGTGAAGTCTGACTTAGTTGGTTGTGAAGTTGCCACTAATTTAAGTCCATCCCGTTTGTTTCATTTTCTTGCATCACTGGTGGCGCTTGTTGCCCATTTAATCTGTGCACTTGATTTCATACTATGGCATCAGTCGTGACCTTACTCTTTTCATTTACATGAACTAGATGCATTTGCATATATCCTCCCAGTGGTCATTGCATACCATATTGTTTAGGTTGCTTACCTTCTGTACTTTCTTCTTTAGCCTGAACCAGTAGTGTACCTGTACACAGCGTGCACATATGCCATATCTAATGTTTCTTGAAATAAACTTCGTGTAGTTGTGTTTGTTAGCAGTTTCAAATTGCTGTTAGCTTTGATTTAGACCTGATGCACTTTGTTTTCAATAGCACTGAATTTATTCTCATGTGCACTACAGTCACTTTGATGCAGTTCATGTTGTCTTCGAGTTTTGTCCTCAGTTCTTCGAGGCATGTAGTTTATATTTGCGGTGACCTTGTATTCAAGTGGTGGCTGCATTTTTTTTTCCATTGCAGTTTTTCCCTCGAATATCTGAGTTGGTTTTGCATTTGTGGTGGCTGCAGTTTACGTTGCAGTTTGCCCTTGCATACTTGTGTTGGTGCAGTTTGTATTTGCTGTGCCCCTCTTGTATATTTTGCCTTTGATTGGTACTGATGTTTTGTTACTTAAATATTGGTGTTGTGGTGCCATATTTTGGTGCCCTCACCTCATTTTGCTGTTTCCATGTAATTTGTACCCCTGCCTTTGCGCATTGGGTCATTCAAGCCTTCGTGCTTTGTGTACTTGTGGTGGCTGCAAATTTTTGATTGCAGATTCGCCCTTGTATTCATTAGTGACTGCAGTTTCATTTTTATGAAAATTTTGCACTTGTTGAAATGTGCAGCCATGAGTTGTTTGGAAACTTGTTTTATTTCACAAGTTGTTGTGGCGAGGCAGCGCACGCGTGCGTGCACTGCAGCTACGTAGTATCGACACTTTGAATCGATATTTGAACCTTCATTGATTTTGGTTCGTTGATTTTTTGAGTACGTCATCACGATAGTGGCGAGGCAGTGCACGCAAGCGTGAACTGCAGCCACACGATATTGATTTTTATTGATATCCTATTTTGTTTTGATTTATGATCTTTTGCATATTTCATTACGGTAGTGGCGAGGCAGTGCACGCAAGCGTGAACTGCAGCCACGGAGCTGACATTTAAATGTGGCGAGGCCGTACGCGAGTGCGTGTACTGCAGCCCTACCAAATTTAATGTTTAAAATGATGTTTTCTTTTGATGAAAATTATTTTATGTTGCCAATTCAATATATTTTGAATCGATTTTGATGATTTTGTAGTTAATTGCCGTTTAGGCAAATTTTGATTGTTTTCTAAATGATCTTCATCAATAATCCCTTCATCTATCTCATTGATAATCTGAATCTACGAATTGATGTTTAACACTGTTAAGTGTTATATTTACCGTTATCCGATTTCTTATAAAAGGATCGGATAGGTAAATTATATTTGACTGTCGTCTAATTGTTGTTTGATTATTATTGCTTCTATGCACTAATAACTGAGTTTGAATTAGACTGACCTGTGTATTATTTTCTTTTGAATATAATACTCGGGTCAGACCGAGTATTTTTACAGCTTGAAGATTTTCAGGCCGCGAAGTTAGAGAGAGGGGGGAAAGCACTTCACTGAAGTTTTTCGAAATTTTTTTTCTTTGTACTCTAAAAGATATATATATAGATAAATTGTTCCGCTGTATAAAAATTTAATGCAATGTACAAACTCTGATATATGTATGTAAGAAAAATTCATTTATGCATAATATTATGATTATTCTGTGATTCTGTGGCTGATTCTGTTTAAACTTTATAAACTGAACAACAATCCGTCATTTTGAACGTTTCGAGTTGGTTTAATTACCGACTAGAGGCGGTCAGAGCGGCGGGTGTTACACGGGCGGTACCCCAGTAGCCCTGCTATTGATGGAAACCCATTCTTCCTACGAGACCCTACGGTTTTGATTTGTATTACCCACTTTTGTGGGTAGTAGCTAGAATTTAATAGATGTAACAATTTCGGCTATTTTCTATTTACTTGAAAACCCTAGACACTATTATAATGTGACTGGATTTCCTATCAAATGTTTTGGTTAGCGTAAGGTAAAAACTTTTCCATGTTTATGTGTGGGAAGTCTTACGTGATACCTTTTCTTTCCAAAGGATTTTTAAAGTTAAGAAACTTTAACCCGTTTACTCACACCAGACCCCTGTCTGACCCAAGTGTTTATTTTCTGTTTTATTAGACTCTTGGGTACTCATATTATGTATGAGTAGTCGAGGGATTCAGGTTAGCTTGACGAATTCTGGAGCAGATTTGGAGCAGGAGGCTTCCGCGTGTAGATATATTATGGTTCCATTGTGTTAGTATTACGTCTATATTGTATTGATGTACTTGAGTTGTATGACAGACAGATGTTTATAACTGTCTAATATGTATTGTATAGGTTGTTTAACTCTGATGTATATGATACTATGTAATATTTTACGTGATATATTATATTTCATTCGTTCCGCTGTGAGTATCTGATGTTGTTGAGTTTCTTCTTTACCTATCTTTTCTTCTTCTATCCCTTTCTTTCTTAAATCATGAGGTGTTTTTCTGGTGATAGAAAGACGGGTTGTGACAGTTGGTATCAGAGCATAGGTTGAGCGAATACCCAGGCTCTGGAGTGATGTCTTTCTTGAGAGAGCGTACTTGTAATTTATATATATATATATATACATATACATACATATATATATATATATATTTATCTGTCTACCTAATCTGTTGGGTTATCTGTTCGAACTTTGCAACATAAGTTATAAAGGTAAATAAGGTAGGAGTGTGTGTAACAACGACTACCACTAATGGAAGAGGCTCATATGTTGTGGTTGGAGGTGTATCTGTCGAGACAGTAGACCTAATACCGTCTCGAATAAGTTTTGCAGCTTGGAGTAAGGATTTCTCTGAACTCCGAAGGAAATTTACTTTTAATGATTCGGAGCCCATCTTGGAAGTGTAAGTTTGGATTGCGCTCAGGTGAGTGGATTTTATAAAGTTTGGATCTGTCGGAAATGCAGAAGCAAGTGATGGTATCCTGACATCTTTAGGAAGGAGTTTCGATTGGTTTGGAATATGAGACGAAGGTCAATAAGTTGCTTCGCTTCGGCATGGTCTCATTTTCACCCCTTAAGGAGAGTGAGATGTTGATGCTTGGTTTGGAGCCCGAGTTTCTTTTGGGATGTCTGCCCATCTCGTGGAGTCATGTGTGAAGTTAGTTGATGGTTTTGGGTTTCGAGGAGCCTTTGGATTAGAAGTCTTTGGTTAGCTGTGGTATAAGTTTCATCTCGGAGGTGTTTGTGTGCCAACAAGAAGGTCTTCCGGCTTAGTAGTGTCCTAGAGATAGAGTTTGGAAGTAGTAGTGTGGGTCATTTCTCCGATGGTTCAGGAATCATTGTGGTTCTTCTATCAGCAGTTCGGGCAGATGGTGCAGGTTTCCTTGAAGGGTTAACCTGATTTGGAAAAGCTTAAGGCTGTTCTAATGGGTAAAGAGACGATAGTTTCTTTGGAATTCGAACTAGGTAGGATCGCAAAAGTGACTTGCGATTAATTTGGGAATTTATCTTGGGCAATCTTTTGTTTGAGACTGAAGGTTCTCATGTGGAAGTAGGTGCTACTGAAGTAATCAGAAGTTTGCATGCATCTGGAGTTGAGTTCCATATTGTATTAGTTCCAGAAGCAATACTGGCGGTTAGCCTGGTAGTAGGATGGTTCTTGGAGAAAGAAGAGTTGGTGTAGTAGCTCAAGAATTTTTGGAGTTAGATTGGTCAGATCTAGTTTTTGAGTTGGATTCTGCTGTAAGGTTGTGTGACCGAGTCAGATGGGTCACTAAGATTTTATGAATTTGATGAACAAAGTTTCCCGGATATATTGAATAAGTTTGTACTCATGTTCATCAACAATATTCTCATCTATTTCAGAATCAGAGTTGTGCAGCGGAAGCAAGTTAGCAGTTGCGCAAGGAAGGAGGTAGATTCAGTCTTCTGATGTTTGTGGAGTAGAGTTCGTGGATTTCGGCGAATCTTGGAAACCATCTCGTTGAGTAGGATCTAGAAACTAGTTTTTTTTGGTCTAGTTGTTTCTGGAAGCATCAACATAGGTTGAGCTGATCAGGAAGAAGATTGGCAGCCCAGGATTGCCTATTGAGTTATGCAGATATGAGATAAGGAGTTTGGAATTCGAAGTTGGAGACTTCGTTGTTGTTAAGGTTTCTCTGGTTGAGAAAGCAATAATAAGATAAGATTGGAAAGCTAGCTCCGAGACATTTGGGATTTCTTATCTATGTATTTGATAGAATAAGTTCTTTTGTCTATAAGATTGAATTTCCGGTTTGGATAGCTAGAATTCATTGTATTTCACGTATCTCTGAGGGAGTACATGTATGATTCATCGTTGGCTGTTGAATTTGCAGTTCACTTGGATTTGAAAAATGTGCTGGACATGGGTATGATCGGATATTTTGTTCAGATTGGTGGACCTAGAGATGAGAGAAGGTCTGGATTATGGTGGTGTAGTTAGTTGAGCTTCTGTAGAGCGGGTCTTCCAGTGACTTATACTTGGAAAACTCTAGATAGTGTTAGTAAGATCTATCCTGATTTGTGTCAGGATAATTAGTTAGGTTTGTTTGTTTGATTGATTGCTATGGTTGTTAGTTACTGGATGATAGGTATGTTTTGCTGTTTGGAATTGAAATCTTTGCTGGATTATTAAAGTATCTTTGCTTTTAAATTTCGGGGACGAAATTCTTTTAAGCGGGAGGAATGTGACGATCCGGAATTTTAGGCAATATCAATTTAATAATCTGTATTAATAATTAAATTGATTTGATAATTTTCCTTTATAATTTTAATTTAAATTGGTAAATTTATCTTTTAAAGGTTAATAAATATCTAATCTGGCAATATTGGTCAATATCTTTCTAACAATTTAAAATTGATAAGATTTATCTTTCAAAGCTAATAAAATTTTATTCTATTTATAATGTATATATATTGGTATATATATTGTGAATAGAAAATCTTTTCTTTTAAATAAAAGATGTTTTTCCAAATTGTAATATATATGTATGTATATGTTATGATTTGAAGTTGTTTTGAAATCTAATATAGTAATTCTCAAATTCAGGTTAAAAATATTTTCTATTTAAAATGTAAATATATATGTATATATTGTAAATAGGAAATCTTTGATTTTGATAAAGGGTATGTATACAAATTTTATATATATTGAGATTTGAAGTTTGGTTTTAAAATTCAAGTTAATAATTTTTCAAAGATAGTCAAAATTAAATCCTATATTTTCAAAACCATTATATATTAATCAAAAATATTCTTAGCTTGTGTTAAAATGAGATTTTAATTTGGTTTATCTCTTTTTTTGTAAAATTCCTTCTTTAAATTACATGGTTTATAAATGTGTATAAGTTTAAACCTTAAATATAAATTAATATAAACATAACATATTAGAATAAATACTTGTATAATTAATTTAAAAATGGTTTTTAACATTTGTAAATACATAAGTCAAGATTTAGACACTTGTTAATAAATGAACTCATGCAAATTGCACTTGTAATTAATATGGCATGCATTAAAACAAGTTGCCTTTATTTCTTTAGTTTGAAAACTTAAACATATAAAGAAAATGTTTAAGAGAAACCTTTTTTCCACTTTCAATTCAAAAACTTTCTCCTTCTCAAATTCTTTTCTTTTTCTCTTCTCAACTTTTCAAAATTAAAAACAGAATAAAAATATTAGAAAGAAGTTGGAAATCCTGGAAATCAAAGTGAACAGAAAATCAAATTCCAGTACTTCATTTTCAAAGCTTCAAAACATGTAAAGAATCAACTCAGCAAAGTATAATTTCAAATTCAACCAGTAATGTAACAGCAAGCATAAAGGATGATTTTCAATTCAACAGCAAGTTTCAACACTTAAATCATCAATTAACAAGCACGCAAAGGATTTCAACAACGAAGCAATTAAAGCACTTTCCAGTATTTAGATCAAAATTTTAAAGCCTGTAAAAAAAATATAACCTGCTCTGCCTTTAAAAAGGGTGAGTAAACATTTTTTAAAAACAGTTTGATTTGGATGCATGTGATGATATTGATTCGTATGTAAGTCTACAACTTGAATTCATTTGGAATCTGATATATATGTTTGTGTTAGCAGGTTTGTGCATATATATGTATATAAACATAGAAAGTCTAGTATTTGTTGTTTCAAGTTCTGTTTTGTTTCCAAAAATTCGGACATCTAAATCAAATCCATATTAGCCCTTGATATTCAAATGAAAATTGTTTGTTAAAGTCTGCAGATGATTATAAAAATAGTTTCAGGGATTTAAATTCAGCAAATTAATTTTTGTAGTTGAAATAATGGTAAAATACTTATACATGTTAAAAATCGACAACTTTAATTTCTGGTTTGAATTGCATGAGTGTATTCATGACTAAAAATCATGATTTCTAACATACATTTCATAATTTTTAATTTGACATTCGATTTTTGAGATGAACGTTATGGCAATTTGATGGATAGCCGATGATCAACACGGTGGTTGGGGCCGAATTCTTGGTCGAAGCTTGCTGGAGTATCGATGAAGAAGGGAAAAATAGACTCAAAATTTTCCTATGGCCGAGGTGACCTGAATCGTTCGAAGTAGGGTTTTGCACTCTGGTATTTGGCGTGGCTATCTGTAGGATTTTCGACGTCATTGCGTGAGCGGAGGCGTTTGCATGTTGAGGGATGGTGGCGTGATGATGCATCGGTGATTTGGAATAGATACTGGAGTTCCAGTTGACGGGATCATCAGAGGTCGAGGGTTTTAGTGGATTGTGTTGCTTCAGATATTCGAGCGATGGTCGATATTTCGATTCGTGTTTGGATTTTGGATTCTGGGTTGGTGTAAGGGTGGTTGAGGCCTTGTGTGATTGGTCGACGAATGGAAAGATGGTCGGAGGAGGGTGAATGTGACGTGCACGTACACGTGTGTACGTTTGTGCGCTGGATGATGATGTGCTTCGGGGAAGAAGAGGGAACTTGGGGTTTCATACGTTTTTTCATCGCGATGTCTCGAAGCAGTTTAAGTGGGTGATTGTCTTGGGATAGGCTCGAGTTTAGTTAAGGTTTGACTCGGGCTTTAGTGGTGTTTAACTCGAGTTTTTAGGTGGTAATGTTAATCTGATTTAGTAAAGTAAAAAACAATTTTTGGAAAAAGAAATCAAGTTTTAAATTATAAAACAAGTTTTTCTGATGAATAGAAACCAAGATTTTGAAAATATTTAATTAAATATGTGTCAAGATTTGAAATGTTTAAAATAGTTGATTTCAAAAGTAATTAACTAAATTTATTTTGAATTTTAATTCAAGATATTTTCAATTTAAAATATTAGATCAAGATTAAGAAAGCTCAAATGAGGTTTGAAATAAGAATTAAGATATATCCAAGGTAATTATAAAGGAATGTTTAAATTAGATTTTAAAATTTATTTTAAACGAATAAGTTTAAAGGATATGAAAATTTGGATTTCAAAGTTAAATAATTGTTTAATATAATTTAATATGTTTGGAAGGATATTCGAAGATTTCAAGTATATTAAAATTAATTGTTTGAATTGTTTTGTTAAAAATAAAACCCTATTTCAAATTGATTTTAAATTGGTTTTAATGAAGTTAATGATTAAAGTAAATATTTAATATAAATGCAAAGTTTATTCTTAATTAGTTAAGTTGAGATTAATTAAGAATAATTAATTAATAAAATAAATTTAAGCTTAATTATTATTTGTAATTAAGAATAATTACTTAATAAAATAATTAGTGGACAGTTAATGAATTAATTAGAAATTAAGTGATGATTAATTTGTTAATTGTTTAATGTAATTAAATTTAGATTAATTAATAAGATTAATTAGTTAAAGATAATCACTTATGATTAATTAAGTGTAATTATTTAGTAAAGTAATTAATGTATAATTACTAAATGTGATTAAGAAGAGAAATTACTTATGGAAGTAATTAGTGGAAAATTACTTATGGAAGTAATTGAGTGAAAGTGATTAAGGGATAATCGCTCGATGTTATTAATTAAAGGATTAATTAATATAATTGATTTGAAAGTTAATTAATTAAAGAGTGATTAATTAATTAAAGAATTAAGGTTAATTAATGGTGGGATTAATTACTTGTTAAGGTAATTAATTAAGAGAGTAATTAACTAATGAAAGTAGTTAGAGGATAATTAATTATGGAAGTAATTAAGGGTTAATTACTTAGTTATTTTTGGTTAATTAATTAATGTGATTAATTAATTAATGAATGTGATTAATTTAAGATTAATTACTAAATGTAATTAATTAAAAATGTGATTAATTAGTGAAGTAATTAATTAAGGAGTATTAATTAATGTAATTAATTAATGATTACTTAATAAATTAATTGAAGATTGATTAATTAGTGTAATTAATCAAAGGATTAATATAATTGATTAAGAAGTTAATTAATAAAGATAAGTAATTACAAGTTTGTTACTTACTGTTCATGATTAATTAAGACTAATTAATGAGAGGTTAATTACAAATTAATTATTTAATTAATTAAAAGGTTAATTAATTAAAAAGGATCATTAGTTAATATAATTAATGAAATTAATCAAGGTTGATTAATTAAAGTGATTAATTAAAGTATGATTAATTAATTGTAATTAATTAAGGATTAATGTAGTTAATTATAGTTAATTTATTAATGGAAATAAATGGAGGATCATTAATTATTGTAATTAATGAAGTAATTAAAGGTTAATTACTATATATTGTTAAGGATAATTAATTTGTGTAATTAATTAAGGGCTAATTACTTGAATGTAATTATAAGATAATTAATCAAGGAAGATTGATTAAGGAAGATCATTAAGAGATGATTAATTAATTAATTTGTAATTAATTAATGATAGTAGGCAGGATTAAGGTAAACCATGTGATTATAATTAAAGGTTAATTAAATTAATTAAGAATGAATCAAACCTGCTTATGGGTGATTGATTGATATTGGGTGATTGATTGATATTGGATGATTTGGCTGTGATATCTCTGATACGTGCTGCTTTGTGAGATGATTGGTTGATATGAATTATCTATTGTGATAATGTGAATCATCTATCTGTTTATGTTATTCTGAATATAAGTTTAAATGTTTAAAACCTTTAAACAACTTGGACATTAAAATGGCGTTTGGATTTCGGTGAGACCGGAATCGGGTTTCCATATTTGGATATGCAAAAACCACATCGATCCAAATTAAACGTTAGGTCGTGAATCCAAGTGAAGAGCTTAGTGAAGACTCGAAGTGTAAGAACTATTCGTCAGTATAACTCTGAGGGTGATTTCGAGATGAGATTGACAGAGATAGTACTTTCAGGTTCGAGATGGTGATTCAGAGTGCAAGGACTATGGTCGTTGACTCTGAGGGTGATTCCAAAATGAGTGCAACGAGATAGTGCCTTCAGTTTGGTTCGAACCCGGAACGAACTTGTATGGATTGAATGCTTTCAGAACATCATCAAGTGGACGATGAGCATTCTAAGATAGATGTAATCTATAAAGGTAATCGTAACCTCAAACCTCATCAACCAAGAATGGCTAAAACTGTGGAGGTGCAGCAAGGTTAAGTGGGTCATGCCCAAGTAGGATGAGATTTACCCCTATCTAGAGGTCCCTTTCTATTTCGGCTTAGTGTGTGTGGTTGGTCGCGCCAACCACAGGTTGGTCCTGTCCGGGACTGTCCAATAAGGGATGGTTCCGGTCTTGTGTTGCAGGAGATTGGGAGTAATCCTCGGTACGGTGATCTAGGCCTCGTACTGTGACGGGCGGTACCCCATTAGCCCTGCCATTGATGGAAACCCATTCTTCCTGCGAGACCATACAGTTTTGATTTGTATTACCCACTTTTGTGGCTAGTAGCTAGAATTTAATAGATGTAACAGTTTCGGCTATTTTCTTTTGTACTTGAAAACCCTAGACACTATTATAATATCACTGGATTTCCTATCAAATGTTTTGCTTAGCATAAGGTAAAAACTTTTCCATGTTTATGTGTGGGAAGTCTTACGTGATACCTTTTCTTTCTAAAGGATTTTTAAAGTTAAGGAACTTTAACCCGTTTACTCACACCAGACCCCTATCTGACCCAAGTGTTTATTTTCTGTTTTATTAAACTCTTGGGTACTCATATTATGTATGAGTAGTCAAGAGATTCTGTAACGACCCAGAATTTTTATTAATTTAAATTTGAATATTTAATTAATTTTAAATATTAAAAAGTGAATTTATAAGTCAAATAAATTTTATTTGAATTATTAGATTTAATTAGATAATTAAATCAATAATTTAATACGTTAAATTATGGAAATAATTGAAAATTGAGTTAAATATGATTAAAAATGATTTGTAAAATTTTATTTTATCATATGGGAGTTAGAACAATATTTTAGAACTTTTAAAATCGATTTAGAAGTTAATTTGTGAAAATTGAATATTTTAATATTTAATAATCGACTGTAAAATAGCCAATTTTTGAACAGTCTCAGAATTGAACGAAACCAGTTACATTGGATCCGTAATAGTTAGTTATTACCGGATTTCAAATTTCGTGTCAATCGGAGCTATCGTTTGATCGTGGCAGCTCGAAACGCATCGATTTATTTTTAATTTAAATTTGGCGAGTCAAAATAGCCATTTTTCAAAAAGTCTCGGATTTCGACGAAACCAGTTTCATCGGATCCGTAATGTGATATTATTGTAAGGTTTCAAATTTCAAGTCAATTGGATTTACCGTTTGTCCGGTACAAATTAAAACGCCTAGCAAATCGCTTAAATCGGTTTAATTCAAATTGAGCGTTTTCAGCCATAACTCGCACATACTTCCGAATTAGCTTCCGAAACCTGTTCCATTGTGTCCGGAACGCGGGATAAACCCTAGGTACGCTGGTTACGGCGCCTAAATCGGAGTTCGGAATTCCCGGGATGAATAGTGTTTACGCTAGCTTTTCTTATAAATAGACCACCCCTCCCTCTTCATTAATAAAAAAAAAAAATATAAAACATCCAAACCCTAGCCGGCCCTAACCATGAACGGCTGAAGCATTCTCAACATCTTCCCCTCCGATCTCCTTATCCATCGATTAATAGCAAAATCTTTCAACTAGTAATTCGTAGAGGGTCTCGTGTTCTTCGAGTTGTGCGGTCGAGATTGGAAACGAAGTTATGTGTGAAGCGCTAGGGGGCCGCGTCTGGGGCCGGTTGCGCACGGTTTTCGAGGTGGAAGGGGGGACCGCACGTGTTCGGTTTCTGGCCGTGGGTGGAGTAGAGCGCGAGCTTCCTAATGGTGAAACCTGATCGAGTTATAAGCTAGCAAGGTGGTCGATAAATTAAACCCTAGATTTTTGTGTAATGGGTTGAGTTGCGTGATAGCCTGGAGCATAAACAGGTTGGAGAAGATGAAGGCCGAACGGCCCTGATGCGTTGAAAAGTGGATCCAATGGCAGAAGTGGTTAAGGTTATAAATTTTAAAATTTAGTTGTAAATTATTAAGTTTAAGTCGTGCAAACTTGTAAAAATCATAACTTTTTCATACGAGGTCGAAACTGCGCGAAACCAGTTGCGTTGGAATCGTATGGACGAGCACTACGCGATGGAGTTGGTTTGGAGTCGTTTGGAGTTAGTGAGAATTTCGGGTAAAATTAAACGCGCGTTTAATTTTATTCGAAATAAAAGCTTAAACGGAAATTAAAACCAAGGTGAGAATTTCTCACTCAATCGAATAGATTTCGATTTTATTTTAAATAGTTAGATTTAAAATATTTGAATGCATGTTTGAATGATGACTGTAAATTATTGATTGTTAAAATAGACATTATTCGCCGTTAGTAAGCGGATGTTATTTAATATAAACATATACCGCGAATATTTCATAAACAGTGAAATTGGTATTATATATAATATCAATATATATATATTGGCATATGTATATATTGCAGTTGATTGATTTCCCGCATTTTTTGTTTAGCGGATGAGACCCTATTACGCCGTTATTAAGCGGATAATATTTATTAAGAACATATACCGCGATAATTTCGTACTGGAGCGAAATTGGTATTGTGCTAATGTTTTTGGATGCAGGAAACAGGTTGGAGGGATCCAACTGGATTCCTCAACAGTATTTATTTTATTTCAGATATTTTGATATTTGATGGATTATCATATCGATATATGATATCGTTGTTAGTCGTGATTGACTATTTGGTGTGTAGCATCATTGGACCCAGATTTTGGGATTTTAAAATGATTTTAAAAGTGATTTTGAAAATATACTATATTTTTGGGATTGATCCATTATAAATAAGTAAACGTTATAATTTTTAAAGTTATAAAAATTATGGTTTTTGTGAAATATAGTTAAAAAGCTGATTTTTAGAAATACGGTTAAAAACTGATTTTTTGAGAAATATGAACTAATGATTTTATAAAATAATTTAGATTGGATTTTTGAATATATGATAAAAGTTTAAATATAGGATTTATAAAATTTGATTATTTTATAAATCGAAATGATGAAATTATAAAGGAATTTAAAGACGTTTTAGAATAATAATATAAACTGATTTATATTTAGAGATTTATAAATGGATATTTATAAATTGAAATATAGACATTATAAAACGAGTTTTTATAAGTGTTTGAATGTAGTGAAAATGAATTTCCTAAATGAATGAAATTTATGAAATTATAAACTGTGAAGTTATAAATGAAATTTTATAAGCAATAGGTTTATAAAATTTATGAAGTTATCGAAAGAATGAATTTTGGATAAATACACAATCTTATAAGTTAAGATTAATAATTTGGGAAGTTAAATGAACGATTTTGTAAAATAATCGTTTTATAAGCAATTGACTTATAATATGAACTTTTAGTTTATAATTGAGATATGAAATCAAATATGTTAATAAAGGAATTTATAAAAAAGGAAGTTTTTATAAATAAATAGAAAAGGAATTTATAAACGTTGTTTTATAAATTCGCAAAGGACTTATTTTGACAAGTTAATTGTTATAACTTAGAAATGGAGTTATATTCACATTTTTTTTTATAGTGAATAATCCTTTGAATTAAAATGAATAAAAGAATGAAATTGGTTAACGTAGTTTATTCACGTTTTTGAATAGTGAATAACACGTTAAAGAAATTGTTTAGAATGTGAATGTTTTAAATAGAATTAAAACGATCCAACGATGTTTTAAAAGGTATAGAGATTCGAAACCATAGATTTCAACATTTATTGTTGAAATAGATGTTTCGAGAAATAAAAGGAAATAGTGGACTATAACATTGTTGTTATAGTAAATGATTTCCGAATGGAAATGTTTTGGTTTAGTATTGGGATTTATATATCTATTTTAATTTCGAATCCCTATACTAGTGATTTTGGGTTGTCGTAACGATGTTTTACGCAACATTCGTTTTGGCCCAAATAAATATGTTTAAGAGAATGATTTTCTTAAAGAATGAAATATATACTTAATTTGATTTAAGTATATTGAATATTTTCTAAGTGTTGAAAATAAAAGAGATTTGTGAATTACTTATGAATAAATAAGTATGGAAATGTTTTCCAATACGAAGTGAATAATTAGAATTTATCTTTTTGAGGATAAATTGAAATGGATTATTGAAATCGAATATGCATGAATATTTTGAAATATAAAGTCATTATGGAATTTATATGTGAAAGTGAAATTTGTTTGAAAATAAATATTGATTTATTTTTTAAGTGTTGGAATTTTATATCTTGTAAAGATATTTTGGAAAATAAATAATTTGGAAAATTATTTGGAATCTGGTGATGTATGCATATCAATTGATAGTTCAATAGCCGACTATCAATATTTCCCTTTGAATGGGTATTTGATGTAAATTGATTGAATTTGAATGCACACTTATTTTTGAATAAGCGCTCACTATTTGGGTTAACCGGGAAAGGACCATGGGGTCGTATAACCCATTCCGAATATGTGATACGTCGTTGTGAATTGCATTTGAAGATCGGTGTTGAAGACCCGGTATTTGCGAAAGCGATAAGATGACCTATCGATTGTCTCTGCACTGAGTTGCAACGGTATAGAGACTCCCTAAGTGATGGGAAATCCGATCAGGATTGTGGATATCCGGATTGCAAGGACTTCTTTGTAAGTGCCTTCGGTTCTGTTCGATCCCGGAACAGACTTGTATGGATTGTATGCCTGACATTACAATTTGAGATATAAAGCCGATTTCATTCAAATATATTTCTGTTGGTGGCGGAGAATTTATTCTTTGCTTAACACCCTTCTTTGAGACGTACGAGCTCAAAGGTTATATAGTTGAAGTTATCAGCAATATATCCCATTTTGGTAATGTGACATGCTGAGTGATGCTGAAATGATCATTGTGTTGATTATTGTGATAGGATCATTTATTTGATCGTCTATCTTAGTGATCATTGTGTTGATCATTTGTTGACCCAAAGCATGGCTTTTATATAAAGTATGTTTTTGTGGACGTGAATTCGTCGAGCCTCACATCCCGGAAATGGTCAAAACAGGAAAGATGCGGCAAGGTTATTAGGGGTTGCTGTAGCTCCCCTTAGGGTATGTGCATTTCCTTCTGGAAAGGGGTGGTATCATGGTATGGAGCCCAGATACTTACTCATGTTGAAAACACTCTATTTATTATGGTGTGATGTTGGATATCGAGCGCTCGGTTGAAAAGGTCCTAAAGGACCGGGGAATGGCGTGCTCGTGTCAGTAGTTACCCAGTTAAGGGGTAACCCGGCCTTGTGTTGGCAGAGTTCCGGTTTGGTTCTCGGGGGTGTCTTTCCAGAGGCATTCTCAGTGGCAATGGGAAGTTCCTTGGCCTGACCATTTGTTGGAAATCCAAAGAAACAATACGAAACTTGTACGGTTTTAGTTGTAGAACCTGCCATTTAATATGGTAGCTATTAGTAGGCATAATATAATGGTACCTATGCTGGCTAAGATTTATATCTTTACTTTCGAAAGAATTTGTTCTACACTATGCACTAATAAAAATATCAAATGCTTTATTTTAATGCGTATCAAGCATCTTTGACTAACATAAGAAGAAATCTCCTCCAAGTCTGCGTTTGCATTGTGTGTGTGGTGGGAGGTCTTATGGTAGTCTCATTTTTAAAAGCATTGCGAATTGAATTAAAAATATTCCTCTATTTTGATTTTAAAGATAAATAAACTGTTTTGAGTTCTCACACCAGTCTTGTTAAGCTATTGGGCTATGTGATGGGGGGTTCTCGCTTCGCGGTTTGGTGGCGAACGGGAGACTCTTACTCCCACACATCCTCTTTTAGGGGGTTGGTTAGGCGTAAGCTGTGACAGTCGAGAGGCTGGCCGTAAAAGCAAGTTTGGGATACCAGTGTAAGCCACGGTGGGGCTGGGATGGTTGAAAAGCCTACCGGTTGTGACCGCCGACGGTGCGATCGTTACATTTGGTATCAGAGCTCTGATGGTTAAGCGACAACCATGGTTCTGTTGGGTATTACTCATTAGAGATAGAGCCAGTAGTACTCTAGAATGAGTTTGAGTGTAATAATAGATATGAGAGCGTATTTGTTAGTGAATATAAAATTGTTTTATATTGTGATGATTGGTTTATTGAGTGGCATATGAACCTTCGTCAGCACGGTCAGTCAAACTATGCCGAAGGGGTTTCTAAACACTTGAATAGAACAATTCAACATAATATTGTTTAAATTGGGTGAATGAAATAATTTTACCTTGATTATATTTTTATATATAAAGAAATAATTTTTAGAATTATTAGGGTATATAAGTTGATTGTTTAGTTGTTGAATAATCTAAATTAAAGAATAATTGTATAAGCAAAAGAATTATAAGAATTGGTATTATAATTAAAGTGTTTACAATTGTGAAATAAACTTATATATAAGAAGTGAAACTATATAAAATATGAGTTGTGAATAAAAGTGAATTTAAAGTTAAATGGAATATAACTTAAGAGATATTGAATTAAGTTTATATTGGTATCGAAGTAAATAATCAAGTGGATTAAAAGAATATGAACTTAAGTTATGTAATAGAATTAAACTTTGTAATTGAATTGAATTGTGAATCAATTGAATGGAAAATAGAATTGATATGAAATAATGAATGTAAGTGTAAATTCATTGAAACCTAATGTTATTGAAAGTTGAATAATTGAATGAAAAATCAATTTAATAAAACCAATTGGAAAGTAAAGATATTAAACCAAAATGAATGTAAGTGAAGCAAAGAAATTTGGTTGTAATTGATATACATTGGTTGTTATATGATTGCTAGTTGATTGTATATAATTCATTAAGTATTAATGAAATTGAAAGCTATGTAATTGAATTCAAATTGAAAGTAAATAAATTTGAATAGAATTGAATGTGAATTAGATTTAATTAGTAAATGTAAACTAATTGAATTGAGAATGAATGTTGATAAAATCCAATGTAAACAAATCAAATGTGATTTAAAGTGAAAACCAATTCATTGTATATGAATGAAAATATGAATGAATGTTATTGATTATGAATGGTAGTTGGTTGATGGTTGAATATATATTGCTATTGTTGCATTGCTATGTGACATATATAGTCATCATGTTGCTATATGTTGTATATTGAGATTATTGTCTATGTGCATGTTCTCATGTTGTTTGTTAAGTGTTTAGTAGGTGCGGATCGCGTTGCTTCGCATTTGGAGTTCGCTTTAGCGCTATATTAGCCGTATATGCTTGCTAATAAAATATAAGGTACATATCTCGGATTAAATATCGCACTTTTATACTTTTTCCCTTCGGGATGCCTCATTACTTGATGAGATGTATATTTGTGATATATATACTGTCATTTTTTTTTTCGGATCGAGCCGCGCAAAGGAGACCATGGCGAATTTTTCCGAAAATTTAAGGCGTTAGAAAAAAATTTGAGAAAATTTAGAAAATTTTGAAAACTTATAACTTTGTTTTGGAATTAAAAGTTAAACATAGTAGTTGTTTTTGAAAAAAAAATAACTAAGTATGATTTGAAAACTTAGTAAAGTATTGTAAGGAATTTAATTATGAATTTTGGGAAAAATTAATAGATTTTGTAACCTTTCTTACTTGTAATTTCGAGGACGAAATTCTTTTAAGGGGGAAAGATTGTAACGACCCAGAATTTTTATTAATTTAAATTTGAATATTTAATTAATTTTAAATATTAAAAAGTGAATTTATAAGTCAAATAAATTTTATTTGAATTATTAGATTTAATTAGATAATTAAATCAATAATTTAATACGTTAAATTATGGAAATAATTGAAAATTGAGTTAAATATGATTAAAAATGATTTGTAAAATTTTATTTTATCATATGGGAGTTAGAACAATATTTTAGAACTTTTAAAATCGATTTAGAAGTTAATTTGTGAAAATTGAATATTTTAATATTTAATAATCGACTGTAAAATAGCCAATTTTTGAACAGTCTCAGAATTGAACGAAACCAGTTACATTGGATCCGTAATAGTTAGTTATTACCGGATTTCAAATTTCGTGTCAATCGGAGCTATCGTTTGATCGTGGCAGCTCGAAACGCATCGATTTATTTTTAATTTAAATTTGGCGAGTCAAAATAGCCATTTTTCAAAAAGTCTCGGATTTCGACGAAACCAGTTTCATCGGATCCGTAATGTGATATTATTGTAAGGTTTCAAATTTCAAGTCAATTGGATTTACCGTTTGTCCGGTACAAATTAAAACGCCTAGCAAATCGCTTAAATCGGTTTAATTCAAATTGAGCGTTTTCAGCCATAACTCGCACATACTTCCGAATTAGCTTCCGAAACCTGTTCCATTGTGTCCGGAACGCGGGATAAACCCTAGGTACGCTGGTTACGGCGCCTAAATCGGAGTTCGGAATTCCCGGGATGAATAGTGTTTACGCTAGCTTTTCTTATAAATAGACCACCCCTCCCTCTTCATTAATAAAAAAAAAAAAAATATAAAACATCCAAACCCTAGCCGGCCCTAACCATGAACGGCTGAAGCATTCTCAACATCTTCCCCTCCGATCTCCTTATCCATCGATTAATAGCAAAATCTTTCAACTAGTAATTCGTAGAGGGTCTCGTGTTCTTCGAGTTGTGCGGTCGAGATTGGAAACGAAGTTATGTGTGAAGCGCTAGGGGGCCGCGTCTGGGGCCGGTTGCGCACGGTTTTCGAGGTGGAAGGGGGGACCGCACGTGTTCGGTTTCTGGCCGTGGGTGGAGTAGAGCGCGAGCTTCCTAATGGTGAAACCTGATCGAGTTATAAGCTAGCAAGGTGGTCGATAAATTAAACCCTAGATTTTTGTGTAATGGGTTGAGTTGCGTGATAGCCTGGAGCATAAACAGGTTGGAGAAGATGAAGGCCGAACGGCCCTGATGCGTTGAAAAGTGGATCCAATGGCAGAAGTGGTTAAGGTTATAAATTTTAAAATTTAGTTGTAAATTATTAAGTTTAAGTCGTGCAAACTTGTAAAAATCATAACTTTTTCATACGAGGTCGAAACTGCGCGAAACCAGTTGCGTTGGAATCGTATGGACGAGCACTACGCGATGGAGTTGGTTTGGAGTCGTTTGGAGTTAGTGAGAATTTCGGGTAAAATTAAACGCGCGTTTAATTTTATTCGAAATAAAAGCTTAAACGGAAATTAAAACCAAGGTGAGAATTTCTCACTCAATCGAATAGATTTCGATTTTATTTTAAATAGTTAGATTTAAAATATTTGAATGCATGTTTGAATGATGACTGTAAATTATTGATTGTTAAAATAGACATTATTCGCCGTTAGTAAGCGGATGTTATTTAATATAAACATATACCGCGAATATTTCATAAACAGTGAAATTGGTATTATATATAATATCAATATATATATATTGGCATATGTATATATTGCAGTTGATTGATTTCCCGCATTTTTTGTTTAGCGGATGAGACCCTATTACGCCGTTATTAAGCGGATAATATTTATTAAGAACATATACCGCGATAATTTCGTACTGGAGCGAAATTGGTATTGTGCTAATGTTTTTGGATGCAGGAAACAGGTTGGAGGGATCCAACTGGATTCCTCAACAGTATTTATTTTATTTCAGATATTTTGATATTTGATGGATTATCATATCGATATATGATATCGTTGTTAGTCGTGATTGACTATTTGGTGTGTAGCATCATTGGACCCAGATTTTGGGATTTTAAAATGATTTTAAAAGTGATTTTGAAAATATACTATATTTTTGGGATTGATCCATTATAAATAAGTAAACGTTATAATTTTTAAAGTTATAAAAATTATGGTTTTTGTGAAATATAGTTAAAAAGCTGATTTTTAGAAATACGGTTAAAAACTGATTTTTTGAGAAATATGAACTAATGATTTTATAAAATAATTTAGATTGGATTTTTGAATATATGATAAAAGTTTAAATATAGGATTTATAAAATTTGATTATTTTATAAATCGAAATGATGAAATTATAAAGGAATTTAAAGACGTTTTAGAATAATAATATAAACTGATTTATATTTAGAGATTTATAAATGGATATTTATAAATTGAAATATAGACATTATAAAACGAGTTTTTATAAGTGTTTGAATGTAGTGAAAATGAATTTCCTAAATGAATGAAATTTATGAAATTATAAACTGTGAAGTTATAAATGAAATTTTATAAGCAATAGGTTTATAAAATTTATGAAGTTATCGAAAGAATGAATTTTGGATAAATACACAATCTTATAAGTTAAGATTAATAATTTGGGAAGTTAAATGAACGATTTTGTAAAATAATCGTTTTATAAGCAATTGACTTATAATATGAACTTTTAGTTTATAATTGAGATATGAAATCAAATATGTTAATAAAGGAATTTATAAAAAAGGAAGTTTTTATAAATAAATAGAAAAGGAATTTATAAACGTTGTTTTATAAATTCGCAAAGGACTTATTTTGACAAGTTAATTGTTATAACTTAGAAATGGAGTTATATTCACATTTTTTTTATAGTGAATAATCCTTTGAATTAAAATGAATAAAAGAATGAAATTGGTTAACGTAGTTTATTCACGTTTTTGAATAGTGAATAACACGTTAAAGAAATTGTTTAGAATGTGAATGTTTTAAATAGAATTAAAACGATCCAACGATGTTTTAAAAGGTATAGAGATTCGAAACCATAGATTTCAACATTTATTGTTGAAATAGATGTTTCGAGAAATAAAAGGAAATAGTGGACTATAACATTGTTGTTATAGTAAATGATTTCCGAATGGAAATGTTTTGGTTTAGTATTGGGATTTATATATCTATTTTAATTTCGAATCCCTATACTAGTGATTTTGGGTTGTCGTAACGATGTTTTACGCAACATTCGTTTTGGCCCAAATAAATATGTTTAAGAGAATGATTTTCTTAAAGAATGAAATATATACTTAATTTGATTTAAGTATATTGAATATTTTCTAAGTGTTGAAAATAAAAGAGATTTGTGAATTACTTATGAATAAATAAGTATGGAAATGTTTTCCAATACGAAGTGAATAATTAGAATTTATCTTTTTGAGGATAAATTGAAATGGATTATTGAAATCGAATATGCATGAATATTTTGAAATATAAAGTCATTATGGAATTTATATGTGAAAGTGAAATTTGTTTGAAAATAAATATTGATTTATTTTTTAAGTGTTGGAATTTTATATCTTGTAAAGATATTTTGGAAAATAAATAATTTGGAAAATTATTTGGAATCTGGTGATGTATGCATATCAATTGATAGTTCAATAGCCGACTATCAATATTTCCCTTTGAATGGGTATTTGATGTAAATTGATTGAATTTGAATGCACACTTATTTTTGAATAAGCGCTCACTATTTGGGTTAACCGGGAAAGGACCATGGGGTCGTATAACCCATTCCGAATATGTGATACGTCGTTGTGAATTGCATTTGAAGATCGGTGTTGAAGACCCGGTATTTGCGAAAGCGATAAGATGACCTATCGATTGTCTCTGCACTGAGTTGCAACGGTATAGAGACTCCCTAAGTGATGGGAAATCCGATCAGGATTGTGGATATCCGGATTGCAAGGACTTCTTTGTAAGTGCCTTCGGTTCTGTTCGATCCCGGAACAGACTTGTATGGATTGTATGCCTGACATTACAATTTGAGATATAAAGCCGATTTCATTCAAATATATTTCTGTTGGTGGCGGAGAATTTATTCTTTGCTTAACACCCTTCTTTGAGACGTACGAGCTCAAAGGTTATATAGTTGAAGTTATCAGCAATATATCCCATTTTGGTAATGTGACATGCTGAGTGATGCTGAAATGATCATTGTGTTGATTATTGTGATAGGATCATTTATTTGATCGTCTATCTTAGTGATCATTGTGTTGATCATTTGTTGACCCAAAGCATGGCTTTTATATAAAGTATGTTTTTGTGGACGTGAATTCGTCGAGCCTCACATCCCGGAAATGGTCAAAACAGGAAAGATGCGGCAAGGTTATTAGGGGTTGCTGTAGCTCCCCTTAGGGTATGTGCATTTCCTTCTGGAAAGGGGTGGTATCATGGTATGGAGCCCAGATACTTACTCATGTTGAAAACACTCTATTTATTATGGTGTGATGTTGGATATCGAGCGCTCGGTTGAAAAGGTCCTAAAGGACCGGGGAATGGCGTGCTCGTGTCAGTAGTTACCCAGTTAAGGGGTAACCCGGCCTTGTGTTGGCAGAGTTCCGGTTTGGTTCTCGGGGGTGTCTTTCCAGAGGCATTCTCAGTGGCAATGGGAAGTTCCTTGGCCTGACCATTTGTTGGAAATCCAAAGAAACAATACGAAACTTGTACGGTTTTAGTTGTAGAACCTGCCATTTAATATGGTAGCTATTAGTAGGCATAATATAATGGTACCTATGCTGGCTAAGATTTATATCTTTACTTTCGAAAGAATTTGTTCTACACTATGCACTAATAAAAATATCAAATGCTTTATTTTAATGCGTATCAAGCATCTTTGACTAACATAAGAAGAAATCTCCTCCAAGTCTGCGTTTGCATTGTGTGTGTGGTGGGAGGTCTTATGGTAGTCTCATTTTTAAAAGCATTGCGAATTGAATTAAAAATATTCCTCTATTTTGATTTTAAAGATAAATAAACTGTTTTGAGTTCTCACACCAGTCACATGACTGACTTGGAGTTTATTGTTTTCCTTCCTAAACTCTGGGTGCCCACCAATTTCCACACGGGCAGTTAAGAGTTAGGTTTATCAGGATATTCTGGATATTCTGGAGTTGCTGGAGGCAAGCTGGATGGCATGGCGTATTACTAGTTTATATAGTATTTCTTTTTCCGCTGCACTGTTTGTTGTATGTTGTTGTACACTCTGATGATATGATGTAATGTAATGTATAAAATGTAATAACTGATATAGTTCTTTGTTTAAAGATTATTCATTTATTATTATATGTTGTTCCGCTGCGAATTGTGAGATTCTGATGTTGTTCTGTTGTTTTCTGTCCCGTCCTATTTTCTTCTGGTTTTTTTCTTTTTCCTCTATTCTCTTTTTCTTCTATTTTAAAATTCTTCTATCTTCTTCCCTTTCTTTCTCTATTTTCTATCTTTTTCTCTCTTCTTTCTTTTCTTTTCTTTTTAAAACCCATAACATCTCGGTTTTTCGGCAACGAAAATCCGCGATCGTTACAGATTCAGGTTAGCTTGACGAATTCTGGAGGAGATTTGGGCAAGAGGCTTCCCCGTGTAGATATATTATGGTTCCGCTGTGTTAGTGTTATGTCTATATTGTATTGATGTACTTGAGTTGTATGATAGACAGATGTTTATAACTGTCTACTATGTGTTATATAGGTTGTGTAACTCTGATGTATATGATACTATGTAATATTTTATGTGATATATTATATTTCATTCGTTCCGCCGTGAGTATCTGATGTTGTTGAGTTTCTTCTTTCCCTATCTTTTCTTCTTCTATCCCTTTCTTTCTTAAATCATGATGCGTTTTTCTGGTGATAGAAAGACGGGTTGTGACATACAATCTACGTTTGATTTTGCTAGAAGAGTGATGTAACATTGGTAGATTGCAATTTATGTGGTTCTATAGCGGAATTCGTGTGGCTGTGAGTGCCTACAGTCTACATTGGGTTTCATTGATATATTGACGCAACCTTTGTGTAGTTTGCGATCTATGTGGTAAAGTTTCATTTGGTAGCGTAATTCAAGTGGCATTGATACCCACAGTTACATGGCTTTTGCTGTGATAGCAACGCAACCTTGGATTTAGCTGCGATCTGTTCCAGTTCCCATGGCGAAAGTTGTGACGTGCAAATGCCTACTGTTTTCGTATGGATTTCGCCGGGATGGCGATGTAATCATCGGGCTAACTGCGATCCATGGGAGGGGTGATGATTTCCATAGCATTTTTGAAAAGAGGTTTTCCAAGTATTCCACTAGGTGTTGAAAACGGGTCTACTAAGTACTTATAGATTTTCAGTCCTATGCCTGATCAACGTATGACTAAATTTCTTTGAGAACAAGGATGGACTTGTTTAAACATCGAGTTATGAAAAGTATTTTTGAATAAAACTAATTTAGTATAAAATGTAATTTTAAAGTGTTTTAAATGGTATAATAAAAAGAGTAAGGAAGTTAAAACGTTAAAAGACGATTAATTTAATAATGTACATCAAAATTTAAAATTTTCGTTTCGTTCCTTTTTGAGGATGAAAGCTTCTAAAGGGCGAGGAATGTGACGACCTGGATTTTTGGCCATCGAATATTAGAAATTAGCTGGTTTAATCATTGGAACATAAATTTTTATAGGTCGAATAGATTAATTCACTGATGTTTAGAAATGTCTGAATATATGTACATCGATTAAAGACTCCGTTTAAATTTCATATATAAATTCTAGATTTGATAAATTATATGTAAATATAAAATCCACCATCTAAATTAAGATTAAATATCCATAAATATATATAGATAAATACACACACAAGCTATGATGTTTAAATATATACATAAGTATATAAGTAATATATACATTGGCCGTATGAACCAATTGTAAAAAAAAAGTAATAAACTATAAGTATATGTATACTTATATATATACATAAAGGTGCATAAGGAAATATAAATATCTACACATAGGTAAACACGTAACTTTGTGTGTGTGTATATGTATAAGGGAAATAAGACAAAACTATGTTCATATATATGTAGTATATATACATATACATATACATATACATATACATATACATATATATATATATATATGCATATTCAAAAATGAATATATACATGTAAACACATAAGGTGACATGGCATTGAATACACATCCTCCGAAGCATATATTATATCAATCCTCCATTCATGTAACGACCTAATATTTTCAACCATTCGCATCCACACATGCTCGATTTGAATTGCTCAAATACCAAATTGTTAATTATATTTGGCAAAACTCATCATATACAGTAAATAGATAAATAACAGAATTACAGACCCAGAGTAATATACAATATGCAGCTGAAACAAAATGAATAGGAATTCATGAAGCTACTATATATCAGAGTTAAATAAGTTACAATAGAAGGTTCAAATACAATAGTCAAATACAGGATCAAAAAACATCATTGGAATCAACTGAATAACTCCAAGCTGAAAAGATGTAGATGGATCTCCAAATCAAGCTCGAACTCTAAAGGTGAGTCTCAAGGCTGTATCACTCAGTCTGACCCGAGTGTAAAGCAAAACACAAAACATTCGAGTCCGGATTAACATTCTCATATCAATAAATCCAACTCAAGTGAAATAACAACTGAAATACAAGTAACTCAAAGGATGTTTGGGATAAATATCCTCTAAGGATCCGTTAAACTATCTACTATGTACTAATATACACTATTATAATAATGTCTAAAGTAAAATAAACTTACTTAAAAATAGCGTTAAGGCTTTACATTTTCCACCTTAACACATATATAGTGCAATTAGTCTATACAGTACCATCGTACCTCCAGATCGGAAGGCTACCATAAATACTGCATAGGTATGACACAAATCAAAAATCATACAAGGCACGCTAGGGTAGGTGACACGACACAACTAGGCAATGCTAGGGTAGATATACCAATTGCATTTCCAGACCAGTGGTAACACATAGCAGCCACTACCTTCCATCTCGAGCCACACTCCCAAAAATCAAAGGTGCACCCAATCAATAACAAAGTAATAGAATGGTATCGAAGGAGTGCATCCGATCAGAGGAGTTACATCATTAGCCCGTCGATTGCTCCTGTTTTAGCCACCTTATGCCAACTCACGGGAGTCGGGTGCACGAATATACCTCAGTATAACGTCGCCACCATCCTACTTCATTCTGGAATATCCACCGCGTACACAGTTATTAAAGTGGTTGTCGGAGTTGGCAGAGAGTATGACAACTTCCAATCCCGGTCTCTTTAACAACCAAACGTTATTATAACACCGCGGTGATTTCAAATTTATACTTTAAAACAAAAATATCATTGCCATTTTTTGATAAAACTATATCAATACGATATTATTTCCATTTCAAAACCAAATACGATATCATTTCCATTTAAAAAATACCCATGTAAATACGATATCATTTCTAGTTCAAATATATCCATTTCCAAAACCATAGCTTTTCAAAGTTATAATACTTTCGAAACCAAACACTTGAATTTATAACACTTTCAAACATAATACATTGAAATTCTTAATCTTGAAAACATAACTTCCACCACTTAAACAGTTTAGATATTAAAATAGTATATATAATAAAATAGTTTCCTCAAATTTCACAAATCGATTTCAAATCACTCGAATTACCAAAATTCAAATGAAATCCAATCTCAAATCATCAAATTTCCATTCAATTCAATTTCTCAATAAACCATTTCAAATTATATCAGTTTCAAAACAGATTTGAACCCCAAAATAAACCATTTCAATATATTTCAAAGCTTTAAATATTCAACATTTCAAAACTAAATTTAATAATTCATATATATATATATACATACACACACACACACACATATATATATATATCTGTGTGTGTGTGTGTGTCTCAAATTCACTTTACTAGGTTTGAAACATTTACATAATAAATCCAATATCATTTATATAAACCCCAAAATTCATTTTAAACCTGGAATATGCATTTAAATCACCTTAACCAAAAATCAAGTTATAAAATTATATCCTTTCAAAAATCTTAAATTCAATAAGTTTCAAATCGATTTCAATTAAATATTATTCTTAATTAAATACAATTTCAAGTCAATTTCAAATCTATCTTCTCAACCATAGTTTATTAAAATCATTATAAACTTTGTATTAATATAAAATCTAAATAAATCCTTCACCATATAATATTTTATAAATTCAAACTTTATTATCAAACTTATTTTATATTAAAACAAATTTATATATAGCTTAAAATCAAGAATTTAACTATATATAAAATAATATTTATATAATATCAAAAATCAATATTCATATAGAACCATATATTTCTTTCCAAAACCATAGAAATCATTTTCAAAATATTTATATATATAGACCAACATTGTTTGTATATAATTTTCTATCCTATGATCAAGTGATACAGATATTTATCATTTCAATCGGCAATTTAAATATATATGGGTATATATCTTTTCAACCTGCAATCCTAAATTCAATGCAATGAAAATCGCTTGGATTTATCATTTCAAACTATAACAATTTTCTCCTTTTCTAAAGTCCATTCGAGTGTGTATCATTTCAACCCATAGTGATTCTACACTAACACGGAATTTGCAGAGTGATAACATATATGATAGTAATATAACAGGCATATATAATCAATACAAATAACAGATAATGGTGTCAGATATCACAGGTGAACATATAGCATATATAGCAATGTAAATAACTAACAGCAGTAATATTTCAATTGTCTTCAATTGAAATTAAATTTAATAAATATAAGAACGTTAATCATGAGTGATTGCTCACCTTTCGAGGCTAGAGATGATTCAAAAAATGGAATGAGCTACGAATCCAAGCATGAATTGCAAAGCAAAATAGATTGGCACGAATTCGACGGACAAGCTGATAGATAAGAAATAGTCGAAATCAAATCAGAACCGGATTGATGCAGATATGATCGAAACAAAAGTATACTATATTATTATTTTTCTTAAACCAATATTCAATTCAAATTACATATTAAAGAATGAACTAAATCTAGGTAACTACTTACTAATATATATATAGCCGTTTAAAAAATATACACAATATAAAGTAAACGACTCGTATAACCACATACATGCAAATGACATTAAAATTTATTTATATATGTCTTTTAAACTAATGGACAAAATAAAACCATAGCATCAACATTCGAACCAGTAATTTAACTTTCGTAACCAAAATATAACATATAATCGACCCAGATCCATAACTTACTTTGTCTCCAGTCAACCTAAAATTCAAAACATTCAGACTTTGATGCATATATATATATAACAGGTTCGGAAATCCAACATGACCAGAGTTATATATATATATATATATATATATATATATATATATATATATATAAATAACAGGTTCAGAAATCTAACATGACCAGAATTATATACAAGCCTTTAAACAAAACGTGTATATATATACATTAGTTTTAAAATACTGAAGCCGTACAAAATAGTAGCTAATAGTAAGAATATATAAAATAATACATAACTCGTACATACAACATACTTGACAACTTTATAAATAAATTACTTGATATACTTTATAAACATTGTCCTTCACAGTTAATAATATATGCAAACAAATTGTTGTAAGTAATGTTGTTTGTAAAATTCAAAAACTAACAAATTATGTATAAACTAATGTACTTCTATATGCAAAAGACATAACTGACATAAGCATAACTTCCCTTGTAATTATAGCACATAGTAACGTATACATACAGTAAGCATCAACAACCATTATTTCAACTAATGCATATATATATATATATATACAGCTTTATTTATACACGTATAGAAAAATCAATATTGTAAACTTATATACATAAAATACTTTGGAACCAACAATACGTATATTTATCCCCACAATCATACGCATAGGACTAACAGATTTATATATATATATATATATATATATATATATATATATATATATATATATATATATAACGAGATCAATATAAGCTATATAACTTACATATAAATATACATATTACTTAATTTTTGTATCATATAAATACTTACCGAAAGAAGAAATTTATGGCCGAAAGTTATTACTTAATATGTACTCGAACTCAATGTATATATATGCAACATATTAAATCAATACTTTATAATGTATATATAATTGAAATCAATATCAATATCTATGAAAATAACGAACGCGTATGAACATACAATGTGACACCCCACCACTATACTCACAATAACAAAGGTTATTATAAGGATTAATGTCTGCTATTGCGAAGAATAAGGCTTGTTAGAAGTGACCATCCGTAAGTCATGCCTTAGACGAGTATTGATTACATTGATAGGAGTTGTATAAATTACTCCCAAAGATATATATTGTAACAACCCTGAATTTTGTGATTTATTTTAATTGTTTATTTTGATTATTTTATTTGAAATTTTGATTTAATTTTTTTTTATTAAAATGAATAAGTTATGTTATTTTAAATATAAATGTTGATTTTTATGTGAATTAGAGTTTCAAACTTGTATAAATTGGATATTTTACTGAAAGTGGATTTCTAGTCAAATTAGTCAAACTTTGACTTTTAAATTTCAAATTTAAATATTTAAATTCTTAAATTTTATCTTTTATTACAAAAATAGATTTAAAAACATGAATACTGCTTTTCGTTTCATTGAAAACGGAGCTATATTGTGAAAGTTATGTATATTTCAATATTGAGTACAATTTGTTTTATTCAGCAATTTTGTTTATTTTAAATTGTATAAATTTTATTTTTATTGTCATATCTTATTTTAATATGTGTTAATATGTTATTTTATGTATATTTTTGTCTTTTAATATTTTTAAAGTGATAATATAATTTTTCTAAAGTCTATTGAAATTTATTACGATTTATCAAGCCTAGTTTTGTATATATTGTTATTTTCTTCATTTAATTTAATTAATTTAAAATTTATTTATTTTATTTATTTATTTACTTTATTTCTGATTTTATTTACTCTTTATTTTCATCTTTTATGTATTTATAAATTTAAATAAGTTGATGGAAATCTGAAAGGTTTAAACTCTTAATCTTCCAAAGTCCTTTTACATTCCGCCTCTTCGTTTTTCAACCTTTTCATTCAATTGCTTTGGCCGACCATCATTTCTTTTAGCTGAACATTTTTCCTCACTTAATTCACATACACAAACCTTCTCATCTCAAATAAAATGGTCGGCCATTTCTTTGCAAAAGATTTTGGTAAAAACTCTTTTCTTTTTTCATGTTCTCTCTTGTTTTCACATGGATTTACCTTGCCTTCATCCCCTTCTTTGGATCGGCCTGCCCTCATACACCACCTAGGCCGCCTCCAACACCATCCCCTCTAACCAACATCTCCTCCAGCCCCTTCCCATGCCATAGCCGAGCCCCTTTGTGATGAGAACCACTATAGTTTGAGCAACATCTCATATATATGCAAGCCGAGCACACCTAGGCCTAGCACCACCTCTTTCAACCACCTAGGCCGACCAACCACCACCACCACTAGCCTGATCTTGACCTAACACACCTTTGCACACCCTCACCTAACCATACCTGAAGCGGCCATGCCCTCCACGCCTTGGCCGAGCCCATACGTTGCCTTGAAATCCATTCTTTTGCCTTGAAATGTTAGCCTCTTGCCTCACCAACTAGTGCACAATTTTCTCTAAGTTATGCCGACCCCTATAGGTCCACAACCAGACCCTAGAACATCCTATAGTCGTGTATATTCCATTCATGGCTGGGCCTATGCTAGATGAAGGCAAGTGCAAATGGTTTGGATCTGTTTTGTGCATGCAGTTACAAGTTGATTATAAATATGTGCAGTGTTTACTCATGTATTTTGTATGATTTTGTTGCATGTATTTGATGCAGCGGAAATAATACGATGACGATGAAATCAATATTTCGTGTCAAACTAATCGATGAAGCGATTAGATGAAGCAAAATAAATCGATGGATTGAAAATACCCAAATGCCCAAATTCGTTGATCTCGAAAGATACCGAATTTTAGGTATCTTCGACATGTTGATCGCGCACGATACCGTGAGAGAAGATCTACAATTCTTCGAATGTTGATCAAGCGCACTTGATTCCGTGAATTGGCTTCAACGATCGTTGATTCGAGCGCACTCGAATGCCGAAGGTGGAGATAGGAGATAACACTCAACTACCAATTTCAAAAGAGGCAAAAAGCACTCAAACAAAGTTTCATTCAAAAAAATCAACCCCATTGCAAATGACCCAACACCCATATTTATAGGGTTTTACAACACACAGCACTAGGACATTCACGACCTTACAACACACACGACCCAACTTAGGTCGCTGATGACCTAGCAGTTCGAACGACCTATCAAAATACAAGTTACAACAAGTAAACGACCCACGACTTAAGGAACACACCATATATACATCACAACACATCCACGCGACCTAAAAACAGAACACAACGACCTAAAGTAGCACAGCAACATAAGCATCTTCACGACCTTCTGGAAGCGACTTAGGAATCAGCGATTTAAGCCTTGTGACCTAAGCTTTAGTAACTCACGACCCAAGCTTCAAGGCGGTTTAAACACATTCTTCCTCCTTCTGTGTTGCGAGTTAGGTCGTTTGCGACCTACCTTGGGACGACCTAAAATCTAATAGCTTGAGCGACCTAAGACCTGAGTTAGTTCGCGACTTAAAGTTTCTGGAGTTCGCGACCTAAAGTGGAAGGTTAGGTCGTTGGAGCGTCTTTCATATAACTCATGACCTCTGTTAGGTCGCTGGGGAGACTTAAAGGCGTTTCTAGGTCGCTGGAGCTTGGTAGAGTTAGGTTGTGACTCGTTAGAGTTAGGTCGTAGCTCACTGGAGTTAAATCGCGACTCATTGTAAGGTGACCTAATTTCAGGCTAGGCTGCATCATCTTCCCCTGGTTGGGAAAAATTCGTCCTCGAATTTAAAAGTTCTTCCCCATTGGATTGTTCATCTCCATAATAAGGTATAAGATGTTTAACGCTAAACACGTCAGAAGTGTGCATATCCTCTGGCAGCTTCAACCTATTAGCGTTTTCATTGATCCGTTTCGCAATCTTTACAGGACCAATCTTTCGAGCTTTAAGTTTATTGTATGCTCCCACTAGAAAACGATCCTTCGTTAGTACAGCATATACTAAATCTCCTTCATTAAATTCTGCACTTCTTCGCTTAAGATCCGTAGATAGTTTATACTTCTCATTCGTCTTCTTTAATCATTCCTGAACGAATCTATGACATTCTGTCATCCCACCAACGAAATCAGTAGCCCGCTTAATTGTCCCCTTCGGTTGTGGCACTATCGTTAAACCCAACGACCCCTTTGGCAAGCTTGAATATACAATCTGAAACGGATTGAAACCCATACTATGGTTGATAGCATGATTATGAGCAAACTCTGCTTGACATAAATTCACATCCCGGCTCTTCGGATTATCCTTTACGAGACACCGCAATAAATTTCCCAGCAATCTGTTGATAATCTCGGTCTGTCCATCCGACTGCGGATGATAAGTACTACTGAAATTCAGCTTTGTTCCCACCATCTTCTACCAACTCAGTCAAAAATGACTCAGAAATCTGGTATCCCTGTCTGAAACTATAGATTCTGGTAAACCATGCAAGCGATAGATCTCTCAAAAGAACAACTGTGCCACATGGACTGCATCTGTCGTCCTTTTACAAGCAACAAAATGTACCATCTTCAAGAAACGGTCCACCACAACATATATAGAGTCATTTCCCCGTTGAGTCCTCGGCAAGCCCAACACGAAATCCATGCTTACATCTACCCACGGTTTTGTAGGAACAGGTAAAGGCATATACAATCGTGCATTTGTAGCTGTCCCTTTCGAAACTTGACAAACATGACATCTACGCACAAACAACTTCCCGCTTCATCGAGGGCCAATAGTAAGATTGAGAAATCAACTGCAATGTGCGATCCCGTCCAACATGTCCTTCTTCATGCAATTCTTTTATAATTTTCATTCTCAAGCTGCAATCTGGTACACATAATCGATTCCCCTTGAATAAGAATCCATCTACCAACACAAACTCATCAGTACTCCCATCCTTGACTTTCTCAACAATTTTGTAAAGTAAGGATCTTCTTCAAACAACTCTGGCAATAGTTCAAATCCTGTCACTTCAACCTTCATCGTTGTCAACAAATGATTCCTCCTGCTCAAGGCATCAGCTACACGATTCGTCACCCCTGATTTGTGCAATAAAAGTAAACTGTTGTAGATACGCGACCCATGAAGCGTGTCTAGCTGAAATTTTATCCTTCCCTTGCAAATGTTTCAAAGCTTCGTGATCCGTATAAAGAACAAACTCCTTTTGAAACAGATAATGTCTCCAGTGCTTCACATCTTGAACAATCGCGTAACATTCCACGTCATAAGTGATATATCTTAACTTGGCTCCAGACAATTTCTCACTGAAATAAGCAACTGGTCTTCCCTTCTGACTCAATACCCCACCAATCCCAACCTTCGAAGCATCAGTGTGTAATTCGAACAATATCTAAAAATCCGGCAGTACCAGAATGGGTGCTGTCGTCAAAAGTGTCTTGATCTTCTCAAAAGCTAACTCTGCTTCCTCTATCCACATGAACTTCTTTCCTTTCATGCAATCGGTTACAGGTGCCATTACACTGCTAAAATGTGAAATGAATCTTCGATAAAAAGATACCAACCCATGAAAGCTCCTCACTTCAGTAATTGTCTTGGGTTGAGGCCAACTCCTGACAGCTTCCACTTTACTTTCATCCACTTGAATACCCTCCTTTGACAGAACATATCCCAGAAACAAAACACTGTGCGTCATGAACACACACTTCTTCGCTGCTGCATAGAATTGCTCATGTCGTAGAATAAACAGCACTTCTCGCAAATTCTGGATATGCTCTTCCATACTCCCACTATAGATCAAGATATCGTCAAAGTAAACTACTACGAACTTCCCAATAAAGGGTCTGAAAATATGGTTCATCACTCTCATAAAAGTACTAGGAGCATTTGACAAGCCAAACGGCATAACCAGCCATTCGTATAGACCTTCTCTAGTTTGAAAAGCAGTCTTCCACTCATCACCCGGTCTAATACGAATCTGATGGTATCCACTCTTCAAGTCAATCTTTGAGAACACAACAGCTCCACTCAACTGATCAATCAAATCATCGAACCTCGGCATAGGAAATTTGTATCTCACGGTGATCTTGTTTAGAGCCCGACTTTCCGTACACATCCGCCAAGTCCCATCCTTCTTTGGCACCAATAAGGCTGGCACTGCACAAGGACTCAAGCTCTCTTGAACATGCCCCTGTTCTAACAACTCCTCGACCTGCCTTCTCAGTTCCTCATGCTCCTTAGGACTCATCCTATAATGTGGCCTGTGAGGTAACACAGCTCCTGGAACAAGATCTATCTGATGTTGAATGTCCCTCAACGGTGGTAGCTCCTTTGGCAACTCTTTAGGAAACACGTCATCAAATTCCTCCAATACCGGCTTTACTCCCTCTGGAACTTCAACAGATTCCATAGCTTCATGTCCAATCAACAAGAATACTTATGGACTCTCCTCTACTTCTTCAATAAACTCCTTCAAAGTCAACAAAGTTTTCAGCTCCTCAATCTCCTCTGACTTGCTGTCTCCTTGATGTCTCTTCTTCGGAACTAAAATGATCTTAGTACCCTAAAACATAAAACTGTAGCTATTGGTTCGACCATCATGCTGCACTTCTCGGTCATACTGCCATGGTCTTCCCAAAAGCAAGTGACAAGCATCTATCTCCACCACATCACACCAGATCTCGTCTTTATACTTCTTCCCAATAGAAAATGGAACATGAACTCGCATGTCCACCTTCACCTCTCCTCCTTTCCTCAACCACGCTAACTTGTAAGGATTTGGATGCTTCTCCGTCTTAAACTTCAACTATCTCACAGCTTCGGTAGAAATGATATTGTCACAACTTCCCACGTCAATCACAAATTTACAAACCTTTCCCAGTATAGTGCATGTCGACTGAAAGATATTACTCCTCAACCAACTAGCCTCATCCTCTTGCTTTGGTGTTAAACAAGATCTCCTCATCATAAGATTACATCCTTCTTCTCCCGACGCGATATCTTGTTCATCCTCCTCAACTGGACTAGAATAACCTTCACCAACATCCCCACCTTCCATTTCAGCAATCATTGTTCGCTTCTTCAGTTTCGGACATTCATTACTCTTGTGACCCATTTCCTGGCAATTATAACATTTGAAACTGTTGTTGACCTTTGCCTTTGCAACCTCATTCACAAATGGTTTACTGACAGCTTTAGAAACATTAGAACTCCCACTAGCATCTTTGTTCTGAATATTGGAACTTAGAAACACACCACCTCCTCGTCTTCTCTGCTTCTCCCAAGCCAACGCTTTCTGGTGCGCTTCGGCTACAGATCTAGGATCAAACATATTCACCATATCCTGTATCTGGATCCTCAATCCCCCAACAAACCTAGCAGTCAAATGTTCCTCTGTCTCCATAATGTCATTTCGAGCAATCAGTTGATAAAATTCATCAGCATAATCATTAACAGTCTTCGTCCCTTGCCTCAGATTCTGCAACCTCTGATACATGAGTGATTGATAATTGTAAGGCAAGAATGTAGCCTTTATCAGTTTGTTCATCTTCTACCAAGACTCAATATTTGACTTCCCCATTCTCTCCCGCGTAAGTTTAGTTTGCTGCCACCATGCTAAAGCTCTCCCTCTCAACTTTGTAGCAACTAACTTAACTCATCTATGCTCAGGAACTTCTTTGAAGTCAAAAATTTCCTCAACATTAGACAACCAGTCCAAAAATTCTTCTGCTTCCATTCCACCCTTGAATTCTAGAATTTCTATCTTCATACCCGACTCCCATCGTTGGTCATCTTCAACATCCCGATAAGAGTTTCGAACTTGGTTTCAATCTCGATAATGAATGCTAGCTCTATCACCCTCTTCATTAAAATCAAATGCACGTCTATATCGATCTCGACCATCAACATCCCTTCAATCACGCATATCTCTTCTACTATGTCTCTCTTCATCTCGATATGGCTCATCTTCAAACTCACGTGGAGTTCTTCTCTCTTCATGTCTATATTCATGGTGAACTCTTCTTGATGAAATTGATGTTTCTCTTCTTTCTCTAAAAGATTGTGGCGACACCCTCCTCGCTTCCGTAACCGATGGCGAAACTCTGTTTCTCCATGGTTCGAGATTGGCGACCTTCTCCTTTGATTTATATCTATCATCAATTTCTCCAACCTACCAATGCCTTCATCCAACTTCTCATTGAATTTATTGCTAATGCGTTGTTCCATTTGTTCAGCATCTTCTCGTTTATATAAATCTTCAACATTTTGATGACGATTAGCTCTTCTTGGAGGCATGATTGAATCTTCAACAAATTTTCAACAAACACAACTTCGGCCTTGATCTACTTTGAACACGAATTCACTTATCTCGGATCTATACTTCAACTAGCTCGGCTCAACTGTCACGACCTAACTTAGCTCGCGCAAACACTTCAAAATTCAAACTTCACTTCGGCGTACAAAAATTCCAACGAGAAAAGTTTAAACACTTTCCGAACTTTGATCCAAAATGATATGGATCGAAACTCCCAACTTGTTGCAACTTCACGATGAATACGATGAACACCAAACTTCTCAACAATGCAAATCCGATCTCCAAACTTCAAATACTTCTCCTTGGCTCCAAGACTCGGCTTAGCTATGATAGGCTAAGTCTCGCTCTGATACCAAATGATGCAGCGGAAATAATACGATGACGACGAAATGAATATTTCGTGTCAAACTAATCGTTGAAGCGATTAGATGAAGCAAAATAAATCGATGGATTGAAAATACCCAAGTGCCCAAATTCGTTGATCTCGAAAGATACCGAATTCTAGCTATCTTCCACATGTTGATCGCGCACGATACCGTGAGAGAAGATCTACAATTGTTCGAACGTCGATCAAGCGCACTTGATTCCGTGAATTGGCTTCAACAATCATTGATTCGAGCGCACTCGAATGCCGAACGTGGGGATAGGAGATAACACTCAACTACCAATTTCAAAAGAGGCAAAAAGCACACAAACAAAGTTTCATTCAAAAAAATCAACCCCATTGCAAATGACCCAACACCCATATTTATAGGGTTTTACAACACACGGCACTAGGACGTTCACGACCTTACAACACACACGACCCAACTTAGGTCGCTAATGACCTAGCAGTTCGAACGACCTATCAAAATACAAGTTACAACAAGTAAACGACCCACGACTTAAGGAACACACCATATATACATCACAACACATCCACGCGACCTAAAAACAGAACACAACGACCTAAAGTAGCACAACAACATAAGCATCTTCACGGCCTAAGGTAGCAGGGACCTTTTGGAAGCGACTTAGGAATCAACGATTTAAGCCTTGCGACCAAAGCTTCAGTAACTCACGACCTAAGCTTCAAGGTGGTTTAAACACATCCTGCCTCCTTATGTGTTGCGAGTTAGGTCGTTTGCGACCTACCTTGGGACGACCTAAAATCCAATAGCTTGAGCGACCTAAGACCTGAGTTAGTTCGCGACTTAAAGTTTCTGGAGTTCGTGACCCAAAGTGGAAGGTTAGGTCGTTGGAGCGTCTTTCATATAAATCATGACCTCCGTTAGGTCGCTGGGGCGACATAAAGGCGTTTCTAGGTCGCTGGAGCTTGGTAGAGTTAGGTTGTGACTCGTTAGAGTTAGGTCGTAGCTCACTGGAGTTAGATCGCGAGTCATTGGAAGGCGACCTAATTTCAGGCTGGGCTGCATCAGCATTCAAGGATTTAACCTTGTCTCTCTCACACTCAAATCATTTTCGTGCTTTCGTGCCTTCCTTATTGTGTGTTTTGGTTGTCATCTCCAGCTTATACAGGTGAGTAAATCTCACCAGACATTTTTACTTATACAAATGTGAATTGACACCATTTGAATGTGTAGAGAAAAAAAATATGATGTTATAACTGCCTGTGATTATTTATATATGATGTTAAACCTGTTAAATTTTATGTCATATCATCTGTTATTATATATATGTTGTTACTATTCATTTATATCTGTTTATCACACTCAAGTTCCCTGTACATTAGATTCACTATGGGTTGAAATGATACATACCCGAACGGACTTTAGAATAGGGAAAAATCGTTATGGGCTGAAATGATAGGCCTGGACGGTTTTTATTTATTTATTTAAACTTGGGATTGCGGGTTTGAAATGATATAACCCGGATTTTTCTTTTTAAACTGCGGATTGAAATGATATATATCTGTATCACTTGACCTAGGTTAGAAAACTATATACAGGCCCGTGGTTATATTTTATAAAGTATTTTGAATATTTTGAATATTTTTAAAAGTGAAAAATTATGAAATTTGATTTAAATTGAATTTTTAATGTTTAAATAAAGAAATTTTGGATTTTTCTAGAAGTTAAAAATGTAATTCAAATGAATGGTAAAAGTGAAATTTTGAAATATAACTTAAATTTGGAAATTTGGACTTTGGCTTTTAAAATGACACTTAAGTTATATAAATAAAATTTTAAGTGGTTTAAATGTAAATTTATGATAATTTGATTTAAATATATTTAAAAGTGTTTTAAATAAAGGATTTATGATTTTTGTATAAGTGGAAAATGTTAAATAAATAAATGGTTAAGTTGAATTATTGAAATATAACTTAAAGTCTGGAAATTTGGATTTTTGGTTAAAAATGATGTTTAAGTTATATAAATAATAATGAAAATTTAATTATATTGGAAAATGGTAAATATGATAATTTGATTTAAATTTTAATTTAAGTTATTTATAAAAGTATTATTGATTTTTCTATGAATTTAAGTGGTTGAATAAATAAATGTTTAAAAGTGAAATTTAAGATCTAACTTGACAGGGAAATGTGAATTTGATTCTAGTTGAAGGTTTAAGTTAATTAAATAAAATTGAAAAATTAGTTTAATTTGTGAAATGATAATTTAAAAATTTAAATGTTAATAAAGTGTTAAATGAAAAAAATGGGAAAGTTTACACTTGAATTTTTCAAGTGGATTTTTGAAATTTGATTTAATTATAAAATGTTGCTTTATAAAAATCATAAGTTAAAGAGTATTTTAATGAATATTTTGAATGTTAAAATGTTATTTTTATAATGTTTAAATTTTTTTAAATTTAAATGTTTCCAAGTATAACTTACAGCAGTTTTTTTTTCTAAATGCTGTGAAAGGCTGAAATTTTCAATGTTTATGGTTTTAACTTAGTAAATGAACTCAAAATGGTTTAAACTTTGGAAATTGAATATTTGATTTGAAAGTATAATTATTACACTTTTAAATGGTTTAAATGAATTATTTTGATTTAAATATAAACTATTTAAAAAGTGGCTTGAAATGATAATAAATGAATGATATCTTTAGATTTAAAAAGTATTTAAAGTTGAATATTTAGATTTGAACTCAAATGACATTTTGATATGTTAAAATTGATTTTAAATGAAGTATTGGAATGAAATAATATTTTGATATATTAAAATGATTTGAAATGAAGCTTTGAAAGGATAATATTTTGATATATTAAATTGATTTGAAATGAAGTTTTGGAAGGATATGATATTTTGATATATTAAATGATTCGAAATGAAGTTTTGGAAGGATATGATATTTTGATATATTGAAATGATTTGGAAATGTTTTGAAAGGCTATGTTATTTTGATATATTGAAATAGTTTGGAAATGATTTGATCTTTATTTTGATAAAGATTTGGATTTGAAACTATATTCTATTTTGGAGTATAAATATTATTTTAGAGTTATAACCACGGGTTATAATAACGATTGATTGGCAAAGAGACTAGGATCGGATATCTGGCATACTCTCTGTCAATACCGAAAACCACTTTGACAACCGTGTACGCGGTGGAGATTCCAGAATGAAGTAGGATGATGGCGATGATCTTGAGGTATATTACGTGGACCCAACTCCCGTGAGTTGGCATAAGGTGGCTAAAACAGGAGCGATCTCGGGCCAAGTGAGGTCATTCCTTCGATCGGACACATTCCTTCGATACTATACTCTTACTTGTGATTGATTAGATGGCCATCCTTCGATTTTGATCTCTTACTTGTGATTGATTAGATGGCCATCCTCCGATTTTGATTGGGAGTGTATTCCGAGGTGGGCGTAGTGGCTGCTGCGTTACCACCAGCCCATGTGCGTAATTGGTATATCTACCCTGGCATTGCCTTGTGTGCCGTGTCACCTACCATACCGAGCCTATACTACGAGTTTGTTTTTCTCCCGTAGCCCATGGAGTATTTAAGGTAGTCTCTCGGAGATATGCTGATACTGGATGGACTACTGGGACTATTATGTGTGAAGGGTGATATGGGTAGCCCGGAACGCTATTTAAAAGTATGTTTATTTTACTGTAGACATTATTATAATAGCGCAATATTACTACATAGTAAATAGTTTAACGGATCCTTAGAGGATGGGCGGTCCCAAGCATCTTCTAAGTTACTTGTACTTTTACTACAGTTCACTTGAGTTGGTTTACATTATATAAGTATGTATGTCCTGACTCGAGTGTTTGTATTTTTATTTACGCTCGGGTCAGCCTGAGTTATTCATATATTTGGATTCCACTTTCTGGAGATTTGGAATCGCTAGAGATTATCTGCTTATCTAGTCTTTTCTATTTCAGTTCTATTGTTGTATTCAGCTTGTACTTAGTTATCATATTTAAACTTCGGTTGTACTTTATTTCTTCTGTTGTATTTTATTCAACTCTGATATTAATATAGTAGCTTCATGAACTACTATCACTTTTACTTCTGCTGCATTATTAACTACTCTGTTTCTGTGATCCGTGATTATTATTTACTGTATATTCTGAGATCTGCCAAATTTTTATTTGCAACGCGGTATTTTAGGCAATTCAATTCCGGCATCAGTGTCTACCTATGCACTTATAATGGATGTGAATGGTTGAAAATACCGGGTTGTTACAGTTGGTATCAAAGCTCTGGTTTTAGGCAAAACTCGGTATATAGAGTATATTTAATTTCAGAATCACTTTCATTCGAGCTTGAATTCCTTCTTCTTCAATTCGGTTTCCATTGAATTTTGGAGCGTTCCCAGCGATTCCAAAATCCATTCTTGTCCCTCACTATTCATCTTCTTTTAATTCTGGAGTATCCCATAACTCCACTTCAAATGATCTTTACAATGAGTCGGCGTCTCGCCAATCTCAAATTTGTTCTGTAGGGTGAAACTCCTTTGCAACAGCATTAATTCACCAAAGATTTTATATCCTCGGTTTAGATGCTAGTATCTCTTATTATCCCAAACTCTACGTCGTGAGATCGAATGTAGATTTACCCTAGAAATCCACATTGATCTTATTCTTTAAGTCACGGTTAACTCGGTTAAGGTTGCCCGTAATTTATATAAGCTTATCCATCTTCCTATTCTGTTATTTAATCATGTCATCCTTGTTTCCAACTTATTTTTAAAACAGAATTTCCTTTGATTTGAGTTAATCAAAATTTGAATCTCTATCCTTCTTTGAAAATCTGTTCCTGTATAGTGTATTTGTAAACTAATATTTAAATTTAAAATGTTTTATATATTGTGTTGTTTGAGTTGTTGATGTTGAATTGGGTTTCTGATCGATTCGTCTGATCAACGCTATCGATAAGATTTCCAAAACACTTTGACAGAACAAACTTACACAATATTATTTTAAAATTTGGTTAACGAAATAAATTTGATATATAAGTTTATGGAACTTAATAAATTGATTTAAGCTGATAATTTGAAATGATAATACTTGATTTATCATTTATTGTTCTACAAATGAATTTCTAAATAGTTGTTTATAAATTTATTTTGGAACGGAAATGAGTTAAAACAAGAAATTTGAGAATTTAATTTCTGATGGTTTCAAACTTTGTGCTTAAGGTTTTAAAAGGGTATATTATTTAAAGTATTTTCTAATAGAAATTTGTTCCAAGAAATTTTAAAGTTTAAAATTAGTGCTTTTCTCTTTGTCGTTGGAAAATAACTTCGGTGATGACCGCGGCATCATCGACATTCATTTTCGAGTTTCGAAGTGAAGAGACCGTTCTTCAGTCTTGCTACAGTTTTGTTTTGGGAAATTTAATTGATTTGAATTTCTAAAAGAATAAGATTGGATTTATAATATATATAGATATATGATTTAAATTTGATTTAACATATTATATGTATATATATATTTATTTATCTCTAAATGATTTGAAGGAATCAAAAATTTTATTCTAAACTTTATGTTAAAAGAATCATTTCAATTATAAAAAAAAAGTCAAAATTTTAGATAAATGATTCAAAATTGAGATGAGGGAATTAGAAAGTTTTATTTGTATAATAATCAATTGCATTTAAATATAACTTACCTTAATTTTTAAAAGTTAACAATGTAATTAGTTAATATACAATATAGAAAGATTTTATAAATAAAATTTGAGTGGTTATAATAAATGTTATACACTTAAATTTTAGCTATAAAAGATTAACAGAGGTAAATAGAGAAAAAGAAAATTTAGAGAATTTTATTTAAATAACTTAATAATCAAATTTGATTTAATATGGAACCTTAGGTCTAACCTAGGAATTTTAATAAACGTTATTTCCTGAAATGAATTTGTTTGTATAATAAACAATGTATCTTTGAATGGATAAATAAAATATATTTGAACGGGACATTTTGGTGATAAAGTAGACTTAACGTGGAATCATAGTTTAATTGATGTCTAAATGAAAAAGGGTGTAAAGAAATTTGATTGTTGTATGTTCTATGATAAATATTTTATTTATAAAATAGACATGTCTTGTAAAATGAATAATTATGATTTAAATAATTAAAATGCATTCTTAACATCACTAAATTTGATGATTAAGAATTTGGTTTTCAAATGGAAATTTCAAGTGTAACTTATTGAAGGAATATCCTATTTATGAAATGGTTATTTTGAATAAAGTGTTAGGTTATTTGTTAAATTAAGAGTTAGGTAAAATAGTGAACTTTTGATTTAATAAATGAAGTATAGCTTATTTGGATATTCCATTCATAAAAGTTTGTTTTAATAAATCATAAGTTAAGTGATATCCAAATGAATATTTCTAAAATTGAACTGATTTGGAATACTAATATATCTACCATAGCACTTTATAAATGCTGCTGTTTCTAAAAATACAATGTTTTGAAAATTTTATAGTTGAATGAATGAACTTAGAAATGTTACAATTTTGAAATGAATATTATTTGACCTTGAATTTAAACGGTTTAAATGAAGATTATTTTAAAGGTGATATGATTTTCTAAGTATTATGATTTTTTAAATAATATTTCCAAAATGTTATGATTTTTAGTAGTACGATTTCCAAATAATAACATCTCTGAAGTATTATGATTTCAAAGCATTATGGTTTCAAATTTATTATCTTTTTTTTTCAAACTATCTTTCGGTTGTCCTTATTTCCCTTATCTTACCTTGTTACGGAATGGGAAGGCTATTGCTTATACCAATCTGTTTTGAAATCTTCCTATAATCTTTGAAAATCTTTGGTACTCATTTGAAATCTGAACACTGTTTTTCCATCCATAGACCATCGGTCAAGTGAAAAGGGTGATTCAGACTTTAGAGGATCTTCCGTGCTTGTGTTCCTGATTTTGGAGAATCTTGGGAAGATCATCTCCACCTTGTTAAATCTACCTATAACAATAGTTATCAAGTATAATTTCAATCTCCTTGTCATCTTGTCATAATCTTATTTCACTCTATCTTTTTCTGTTCTTTCCCGTGCCTCATTCCTTTTCGGGGACGAAAAGTTTTGAGTGGGGGAGAGTGTAACAACCCTGAATTTTGTGATTTATTTTAATTGTTTATTTTGATTATTTTATTTGAAATTTTGATTTAATTTTTTTTATTAAAATGAAAAGGTTATGTTATTTTAAATATAAATGTTGATTTTTATGTGAATTATAGTTTCAAACTTGTATAAATTGGATAGTTTACTGAAAAGTGGATTTCTGGTCAAATTAGTCAAACATTGACTTTTAAATTTCAAATTTAAATATTTAAATTCTTAAATTTTATCTTTTATTATGAAAATAGATTTAATAACATGAATACTGCTTTTCGTTTCATTGAAAACGGAGCTATATTGTGAAAGTTATGTATATTTCAATATTGAGTACAATTTGTTTTATTCAGCAATTTTGTTTATTTTTAATTATATAAATTTTATTTTTATTGTCATATCTTATTTTAATATGTGTTAATATGTTATTTTATGTATATTTTTGTCTTTTAATATTTTTATAGTGATAATATAATTTTTCTAAAGTCTATTGAAATTTATTTCAATTTATCAAGCCTAGTTTTGTATATATTGCTATTTTCTTCATTTAATTTAATTAATTTAAAATTTATTTATTTATTTTATTTATTTAATTTATTTCTGATTTTATTTACCCTTTATTTTCAGCCTTTTATGTATTTATAAATTTAAATAAGTTGATGGAAATTTGAAAGGTTTAAACTCTTAATCTTCCAAAGTCCTTTTACATTCCGCCTCTTCGTTTTCCAACCTTTTCATTCAGTTGCTTTGGCCGACCATCAATTCTTTCAGCTGAACATTTTTCCCCACTTAATTCACATACACAAAACTTCTCTTCTCAAAGAAAATGGTCGGCCATTGCTTTGCAAAAGATTTTGGTAAAAACTCTTTTCTTTTTTTCATGTTCTCTCTTGTTTTCACATGGATTTGCCTTGCCCTCATCCCCTTCTTTGGATCGTCCTGCCCTCATCCACCTCTTAGGCTACCTCCACCACCATCCCCTCTGACCAACATCTCCTCCAGCCCCTTCTCATTCCATAGTCGAACCCCTTTGTGATGAGAACCTCCATAGTTTTGAGCAACATCTCATATATATGCAAGCCGAGCACACCTAGGCCTAGCACCACCTCTTTCAACCACCTTGGCCAACCAACCACCACCACCACTGGCCTGATCTTGACCTAACACACCTCTGCACACCCTCACCTGACCATACCTGAAGTGGACATGCCCTCCATGCCTTGGCCGAGCCCATACGTTGCCTTGAAATCCATGCTTTTGCCTTGAAATGTTAGCCTCTTGCCTCACCAACTGGTGCACCATTTTCTCTAAGTTAGGCCGACCCCTATAGGTCCAAAACCAGACCCTAGAACATCCTATAGCCATGTATTTTCCAGTCATGGCTGGGCCTATGCTAGATGGAGGCAAGTGCAATTGGTTTGGATCTGTTTTGTGCATGCGGTTACAAGTTGATTATAAATATGTGTAGTGTTTACTCATGTATTTTGTCTGATTTTGTTGCATGTATTCAAGGAATTTAATCTTGTCTATCCCACACTCAACTCATTGTCGTGCTTTCGTGCCTTCCTTATTGTGTATTTTGGGTGTCATCTCCAGCTTATGCAGGTGAGTAGATCTCACTAGACATTTTTACTTATACAAATGTGAATTGACACCATTTGAATGTGTAGAGAAAAAATATATGATGTTATAACTGCCTGTGATTATTTATATATGATGTTAAACCTGTTAAATTTCATGTCATATCATCTTTTATTATATATATATATATTGTTACTATTCATTTATATATGTTTATCACACTGCAATTTCCCTGTAGATTAGATTCACAATGGGTTGAAATGATACATACCCGAACGGACTTTAGAATAGGGAAAAATCGTTATGGGCTGAAATGATAGGCCTGGACGGTTTTTATTTATTTATTTATTTAAACTTGGGATTGCGGGTTTGAAATGATAGAAGCCGGATTTTTCTTTTTAAACTGCGGATTGAAATGATACATATCAGTATCACTTGACCTAGGTTAGAAAACTATATACAGGCCCGTGGTTATATTTTATAAAGTATTTTGAATATTTTGAATATTTTTAAAAGTGAAAAATTATGAAATTTGATTTAAATTGGATTTTTAATGTTTAAATAAAGAAATTTTGGATTTTCTAGAAGTTAAAAATGTAATTCAAATGAATGGTAAAAGTGAATTTTTGACATATAACTTAAATTTGGACTTTGGCTTTTAAAATGACACTTAAGTTATACAAATAAAATTTTAAGTGGTTTAAATGTAAATTTTTGATAATTTGATTTAAATAGATTTAAAAGTGTTTTAAATAATGGATTTATGATTTTTGTATAAGTGGAAAATGTTAAATAAATAAATGGTTAAGTTGAATTATTGAAATATAACTTAAAGTCTGGAAATTTGGATTTTTGGTTAAAAATGATATTTAAGTTATATAAATAAAAATGAAAATTTAATCATATTGGAAAATGGTAAATATGATAATTTGATTTAAATTTGAATTTAAGTGATTTATTAAAGTATTATTGATTTTTCTATGAATTTAAGTGGTTGAATAAATAAATGTTTAAAAGTGAAATTTAAGATCTAACTTGACTAGGAAATGTGAATTTGGTTCTAGTTGAAGGTTTAAGTTAATTAAATAAAATTGGAAAATTATTTTAATTTGTGAAATGATAATTTAAAAATGTAAATGTTAATAAAGTGTTAAATGAAAAAAAAGGGGAAAGTTTACACTTGAATTTATCAAGTGGATTTGTGAAATTTGATTTAATTATAAAATGTTGCTTTATAAAAATCATAACTTAAAAAGTATTTTAATGAATATTTTGAATGTTAAAATATGATTTTTATAATGTTTAAATTGTTTTAAATTTAAATGTTTCCAAGTATAACTTACAGCAGTTTTTTTCTGAATGCTGTGAAAGGCTGAAATTTTTAATGTTTATGGTTTTAACTTAGTAAATGAACTCATAATGGTTTAAACTTTGGAAATTGAATATTTGATTGAAAGTATAATAATTACACTTTTAAATGGTTTAAATGAATTATTTTGATTTAAATATAAACTATTTAAAATGTGGCTTGAAATGATAATAAATGAATGATATCTCTAGATTTAAAAAGTATTTAAAGTTGAATATTTAGATTTGAACTCAAATGACATTTTGATATATTAAAATTGATTTTAAATGAAGTATTGGAATGAAATGATACTTTGATATATTAAAATGATTTGAAATGAAGCTTTGAAAGGATAAAATTTTGATATATTAAATTGATTTGAAATGAAGTTTTGGAAGGATATGATATTTTGATATATTAAATGATTCGAAATGAAGTTTTGGAAGGATATGATATTTTGATATATTGAAATGATTTGGAAATGTTTTGAAAGGCTGTGATATTTTGATATATTGAAATAGTTTGGAAATGATTTGATCTTTATTTTGATAAAGATCTGAATTTGAAACGATATTCTAGTTTGGAGTATAAATATTATTTTAAACTTATAACCGCGGGTTATAATAACGATTGGTTGGCAAAGAGACCAGGATTGGATATCTGGCATACTCTCTGTCGATACCGAAAACCACTTTGACAACCGTGTACGCGGTGGAGATTGCAGAATGAAGTAGGATGATAGCGACGATCTTGAGGTATATTACGTGGACCCAACTCTCGTGAGTTGGCATAAGGTGGCTAAAACAGGAGCGATCTCGGGTCAAGTGTGGTCATTCCTCCGATCGGACACATTCCTTCGATACTATACTCTTACTTGTGATTGATTAGATGGCCATCCTCCGATTTTGATTGGGAGTGTGTTCTGAGGTGGGCGTAGTGGCTGCTACATTACCACCAGCCCATGTGCGTAATTGGTATATCTACCCTGGCGTTGCCTTGTGTGCCGTGTCACCTACCATACCGAGCCTTTACTACGAGTTTGTTTTTCTCTCGTAGCCCATGGAGTATTTAGGATAGTCTCTTGGAGATATGCTGATACTGTATGGACTACTGGGACTATTATGTGTGAAGGGTGATATGGGTAGCCCGGAACGCTATTTAAAACAATGTTTATTTTACTGTAGACATTATTATAATAGCGCAATATTACTACATAGTAAATAGTTTAACGGATCCTTAGAGGATAGACGGTCCCAAGAATCTTCTAAGTTACTTGTACTTTTACTACAGTTCACTTGAGTTGGTTTACATTGTATAAGTATGTATGTCCTGACTCGAGTGTTTGTATTTTTATTTACGCTCGGGTCAGCCTGAGTTATTCACATATTCGGATTCCACTTTCTGGAGATTTGGAATCGCTAGAGATTATCTGCTTATCTAGTCTTTTCTATTTCAGTTCTGTTGTTGTATTCAGCTTGAACTTAGTTATCAAATTGAAACTTCGGTTGTACTTTATTTCTTCTATTGTATTTTATTTAACTCTGATATTTATATAGTAGCTTCATGAACTACTATCTCTTTTACTTTCGCTGCATTATTAAATACTCTGTGTCTGTGATCTATGATTATTATTTACTGTATATTCTGAGATTTGCTAAATTTTTATTTACAACGCGGTATTTTGGGCAATTCAATTCCGGCATGAGTGTCCACCAATACACTTATAATGGATGCAAATGGTTGAAAATACCGGGTTGTTACATATATTCAATCCAAATCTAAAATGAAACTACGGTGGCTAATGAAATATCCAGAACAACTCATAATAACAACAACACAAATAAGTATAATCACACAATAACAGAAATATCAGATATATAGCGGAAGACAAGTCTGGATACATGCTACAACAAACGATAGTGCACATGAACCTAATATACATATACATGCCATCAACATACATGAGATGAGAGTCAATACACCAAAAGTAACACCTCGAAGACTGGACAAAAGATAATGTGAAATCCCAAAAGCTGAAGCAGCAACAGAATCAGAGATAGCGATTATCCTGAAATAACTCGGTCTAACTGAGTATTATTTAAAAGAAAATAATAAACGGATCAGTCTAATTTAAACTTGGAAGTGAATGCATCATAAACAACATCAAAGAAAAATAACCATAGTCTCGAATGAGACTATTCAACATATATAGTCAACATAGTTTAAATGAAGAATTTTCATTAAACTCCATCAAAATCAACTTTCAAATTCATAATTGAATTCAAAACAGCAATACACAAAATCTAGAAATCAAAAACAGATAACTAGAAAGATCAGCATAAAAGTGGATCAATCCTATAATATGGCGAGTCTAAGCTACGCCGCGCGTGCATCAACATATGGTCGAAGCCTACCAAGTACTGTCATCATAATTTTTGGCGCCAAACAAATGACCCGAAGGTCCAACATATGACCCGAAGGTCTACTACTAGTAATTGACCCGAAGGTCCATCATATGACCCAAAGGTCCAACATAGTGGCTCGAAAGCCCAACAATATCATCAAAATCATCAAACAACAAATCCATAGCAAATATTTCAATTAACGAGTCTGGAATTAACCGAATTAGTAAAAACATGGTTCCATATTCCACACTTTTGCTAACTCGTTTAAATCTCTTCATCGTTTCCTTAAAAGTGCAAAATTATGTATTTTGTATAAATAAAATTTACGTTCTCAAACGGACAAGTCCGGAATTAAGTGAATCAGTAAAAGTAAGGGTTCATTGTCCTCAATTTTGCTGAAGCGTTTAAATCGCTTCCTCATTCTTTTGAAAGCGTAAACTGTAAAAATTTTGGAAACAATTTTATTTTAAATTTTTTTTTAAAACACGTGATTAAAATAGCAACAACTATAGCAATTTCAATGAGGAAATTGCGCTTCACAAAACACCGTAAAAACGGATACCAAATCAGCATTGCGGGATAACCGCTTAAAAATTCACTTTAAATTGACGGTTACTGAAGTCAAAATAACAGTAATTTTTATTCGTCAAAAATGTGGTCAAAATGACACGCTTCAAAAATTTAACACCGGCGTAAAAATTCCATTATCAAAATAATGGTCAACAAAATACGTATTATAACCAAACACCGGTTCGACGTAAAATTAATCACTACTACACTACTATATATTCCTCACATTTACACTGTCTGGACTTGATTTACATTTGTACGCACGAAATAAATTTTACACAAAGATTTTAAAGTAACAGGACTTGAAATTTAGTGACTCATTTTCGTGCTTCTCATATTTGCATGCAAGTCACGACTATAGACTAAATATAATAACCTCGATATTACTATAATGTGCATGCATGAATAAAATTGTAAAATAAGGTGACCAGGACCACATTTTTAGTGTACACAAAACACATGGGTGATGCACGAATGAAACAACAAAATAATATCTGGACTTGCAAATTTCACTTGGCACGCAATTAACAATATCTATGCTTGGACACGTTTAGAAAATTGCACTTAATACTCTACATGCACAGTTTGATAAATAATGATTCAGGCCTTACAGTATGCATTTTATACAATGATGACTAAATGTTAGGTTGACCTGGCAATGCATTATCACTCACATAATTAAGTGGACAAAATTCTCAAGTGACCTGAGTAACAATTATATACACACGCAAGTAATAAACAAAGGTCAGAACACGTTTACATGTATACTTGAAATAAAATTTAGTCTGGACAACATGTACAAACAAAATGATGTTGAACTAGACTTGCACTACTACAAAATAGGCCATTTGCATCGATTGTTTACCCCCCCCTTTTGCATCAGTTCAACAGCCGATGCATATGCAACCGATGCAACAGGTTTAACACTTTTGCATCTGTCCAGAAACAGATGCAAAAAGGTCCTTTTTTCATCGGTTGTTACTAACAACTGATGCAAAATATCATGGTTGGTTGCTTGAACACAACCCCCATGTTACATCGGTTGTAATGAAAACCGATGCAACAAAGGAACTTGTTGCATAGGTTGTTGTTGAAAACCGATGCAAATTAATCCCTCTACTGCATCGGTTTTTTATAACAACCGATGCAAACTAATCCCTCTATTGCATCAGCTATTTATACCTGATGCAAAAAAGCCATTCTCAGAAACCATTATTACAGTACTCAAATAGACTATATATATTATTGATTATAACAAATAATTATTGCATGCAATATTACAATCATTCAAAATTGAATTTGATGGCAAATGCAAACTGAATAACATGATACCAAAATAAACATATATCAATTAAAGTGTTAATAATCTATACAAAATAATGGTTCATACATTCATTTTTGCAGTATAATTCAGATCTTTAGTACAATCATTAAGTGATATAGTCTTAATTTGGATCTTTAATTAGTACAACCATTAAGAAATAGTATAGTAAAAACCTTAAAAACTTCATGGAATCTTGAAAACCCAAATTTTTACGCTTCGGCTCAAAACCATATGCTGCATTTCTTTTTTTGCAATGTCAACTTGAACCTGGAAAAACAAGAAATAAACATGTGAAAATGGTTTACAGGTTAATGCGTCTTAAAATTACTTGACAAAATTTAAAATAGCAAATATTTGCCAAAATATTCATATTGCTCTACAAGGTCTAAATATGAATGGAAGATTTTCACATGTTCGAAATTATGAAATGACGGCTCTCTTTCAACTACCATCCACCACTAACAAAACTGTGCACTACAAACCATCTCACTACCCCTACCTGCCCAGAAACATCATTTACGTGCCTACCATCCACTGCCCATTACTTCTACAACGACCACAACTTCTTCAACTGACCACAACAAACATCAACAGTCCCATACTTATTCATATCCATTTACTGCTGCTATACGCCTACAACCACTAAACCACTTCTCTGCAAACACTGTTGTCAAAAACATTCGCACTTTATTCATCAACCGCTCCTCCGTATACTCAAAAATCCTTCCCCACTGTCACATTTTGCCATTCACAAAGCAACCCACCTGCTTAAAGCAATCCTCATAAATCAACTTGTATTCGACTGTAACAACCGCGCACCACCACTATGAACCCATAATCTCCACTTAATTCCTTCCTCGGTCACAACACAAACCACTGTTCATTCCCCTTTACAACCTGTTAACATCCTCTGATCATAACATCACCCAATACCTCCTCCACCACTTCACTGTAGTCAAGTCCCTCAACTGCCTTTCATTCACATTCATCAATTCACAGCAACTCTACCACTCCACTTGCCACCTAATCTCTGATGCTAACTATATGATTGAAATGTTTTGCAAATTAGAAAAAACACACAACAGTTCACCACACTGCCTTGCCTATGCTTCTTTATTGCCTTCAGACATCTCTAAACTACCGCACCCTTCACACACTGTACACTGGTATAGTTCACTACTGCCATACCTCTCATACTACCATACATACAACTACCCACCCACTACTTCAACTGCTATACCACACTTGCCACTGCACTTCAACCTTGCCAACTCCCCTCTGCCTTATACAACCTACCCACCAGTTGAATTTCATACTACACAATACTTCCCTGCCTACTCACACATATCATTTCAAAATATACTGCTAAACACTTCATCTTCACATCAACTCACCTGAACACCACATAATTGCCATTCTTTATACTTCACTTCACATCACCTAATTGCTGCAACCATCCCCTGCAGTTCAACCATCAATACTCACTGCTTCCAAACTGTTGTGCACAAATCTTCATCCATAGATGCTACATTACTATTGCTGCCTTTCTCCATCACAACTGCCTCTTACCTCTTCAACCTATTACAAACTGTGCACTTCCTCTTTCAACAAATTTCTCACTGTCAACATAATCACACCACTAGCAACATACATTTCACTGCCTAAAGACCAACTAAACCAATTCACAAATTTTTTCACTTATGGTGTGGTTGGAAAAACGAAGATTAAAAATATTTTAAAGGTTGAAGAGCATAAGTTACCTATGAAATACCTTTGCGTGCCTCTCAATTCTGATTACATTCATGCCTTGCATTGTGTTTCTCTCCTGAACAAAATCAGCACTAAATTAAATGGATGGGATAGTGGTCTACTATCAACTATAGGAAGAGCAGGACTTATACATAGCACAATCATGCCAATAGTTATGAATTAGTTATTAATTTATCATCTATCAGTATTAGTGCTGAACAAAGTAGATAAAATATGCGTAGATTTCTTCTGAAATAGCAAATTCCTTACTGTGATTAGACCCATGGATTAACCACAAGTCTCCCATTGATTTGTTGAGATGGAGTAGGCTACATCTTAGCAATAGTAAATAGTGCACAATAAGCAGAATTATTTAGAATGGGATTTTACGTCCAGGCTTATTATCAGAGATAAGGGAGGCTTCTACTGCTTTTAATCACGTTAAATTATTAATGGATTGCTCGAAAGATTACTGGGAAATTATGAATAATAAGTGTTTTATATTTTCACAGATATGGATATAATCAGATACAGTTCTTTTATCTGAATTGACTAAATTTATAGTAAAAAAGGGAAAATTGACTATTTGTTTAAGATACTGGCAAATTTATTGTCTTCTAGAATGAAAGAATTGATTAATGAACTCATTTCACCAAACAAAAATGTATTCATACAAGGGAGATATATCAACAAAAACTCACTTTTGACACATGAATTTTTTAGAAGTTTTAACAAGAAGACATTAAATAACGTATGGTTTAGGACTTGCATAAGGAATATGATAGAATAAGTAGGAAAGTCATTCTTCACGTGATGAAATTAATAGGTTTCTCAAATATGTTCTCACATCTGATTTATACTTGTATTTCTACTCCATCATTTCGTGTAATGATAAGTACCAACAAGGACATTTCACATGCAATAGAGGGCTAAATCAGGGAAACCATTCGTCTCCGTTCCTTTTTCTTTTGCTATGGAATATTTGTCATTTTTATTTGATTTAGAGTTCAACAAGGGTAACAAGATACAAATTTGTGAAGTTGAGCAAATCTTAACACATCTATAATATTTTGATGACATCTAGTCCTAATCAAAGCAAGTTTTCAAAATGCAAACAGAATTCATGATTTCATGGAAAAAATAACTAGAAAACCGGTTCATAAATGAGTGAATATAAATCCATAATTTTCTTTGGGAAAGAGGTAAAAAAACAAAGAATAACTAAGCAACACTTTAAATTACAAATGGGATTTTTGACTATTTAGGAATTCCACCCTCTATGAACAAAATAAAATCAAAATTAGAAGGAGCTAGGCTTCATGAAATTAGAAGGAGAAGGACTTGCATAAGGAATTTTGAATGTATTTTTCCCAACTCCCATCAAACAACATATAGAAGCTCAAATCCTTGTGTGTTAATTTCTTATGGCGTAATAAATCACATAAGATGAGTTGGTCTAAAGTATGTAAACCAAAATTAGAAGGAGCTTGGCTTCATGAAATTAGAGGAATTATTTTAGCAAACACTATCAAATTTTTATGGAGATATCTTTCCTCGGATAGTCTATTGGCTATTTGGATTAAAAATCAAATACTACAAGAACAAGAACTTTTGGACAGTTCAAATTGATAACCACTCATCACCAATCTGGAAAACTCTCTTGAAAGCAAGATAAAAGAACAAGGGTTTATTTACCAAACAAATAGTAAAAAAGGGAAAATCTTTACAACAAAAACATCGTGATGTTTTTTAGGTGAAAACAATGATATAAACAAGGTAAATTTAAATCATGTAATGCTGAAAGTAATAAAGAGACAAGAATAAACTCACCATATAGTAGCACATAAGAAGACTACATCCAGTTATGCATGATATAACTAGCTAAATTATCACGAACCTCATCTATCTCTTGCTGGCTATAAGAACCATCTTGTACAAAGTACTGCAATTACAAGATTGTTTCGAAACATTAATCGAATAACTACTTAACAAAAATTATGAAGGAAAAAAATCAAAGTGGTACCTCAAGTATTTCGGTGCTTTGATCGTGGTTTTTTACTATATCATACAGATACCTTACGCATAATATACACAATCCGTCATTCTAGATTGTTGAGGACACTACAACAATATTACACAATAATTTAATAGTTAGGTTAAGTTGAATTTATATCCAACATAAAAGTTTATTTTTATTTTGTACAAAATAAATCACCTTAACAGTCTTCCATTTCAAGTAAGTACCTCGAGATTTTCCACCATATGCCTTATAAGTTTTAAAAGCCCTACACATAAAATAAATTTTTAAATAAAACGTACATATTCACTTGCATCAAGCAAAAAAGATATCAGAAGGCAAATGAATAAAACGTACATATTCACTTGTGGTCTAATTTCCAATTTAGATTTGCATTCGACATGGGGATCCAAAACATAAACCTCATTCTTTTCTATACGAAAAACAAGCAGTAGATAATGTTTCCTACATTATAAGATTTATATGAAGTTAATATCAACATTAGATTTGTAAACTAGTTTCTAAAAGTTTATTGCTCATACCCTTCGTAGTGTGGGGCTAAGAGTAAGCTCTTCGATTGTGACGCACGCCATGTGTTCGAAATATATATATTTGTCGCGTTAGGATATTTCCACAATTGAGGCAATTGATATGGACACATAAGCCCGATGGTCTCCACTCCGAGGTCATTGCACATATGATTTAACCACCTAAAAGTAAGTACAACATACAAATATTATTATTCTACCATTTCATGTATAATACATAATATAAAATAGAACATATACAATGAATTTATAAGCTATTTGTTGTAAATGTAACCTAAGTATTTCACATAGTAGCTATATTGGTACATAGATAGAAATATTCATCATATATATATATATATATATATATATATATATATATATATATATATATATAATACTCACATGATGCAAATTTGCAAGCATTCTCCATTCAACCAGCCCATACTAAGGAATGATAATGTCATCCATAGTTATATGGATTTCAAAGTCCTCATCGTATGTAAATTAATCCTCGTTTACATGAATTGCATTGATGAAATTATTATCATGGGATGGCACTTGAACTATCAGGTCATGGAAATATTTGCACTCATCCGTTAAAGTATTGATGATGTCTTCACCCACGATCGTCCTACGCTTTGCAGGCCCATTTGTCATCTTTTTGTTATTATTCATGTCCATAGCAACACATTCTTCCACTTTGTCTTCGCTCCTAATATGAGTAGCCTGCACACAAAAAATTCATAAGTAGCATGGAGTCTGCATATTTTATTCAAGCAAAGCTCAAAAAAAATACAAAAAGTGTTTTCTTTACCTTATCATCATCGCCAAAAAGCATGAGATTTTTAGGCCATTGTACAAAACTACCAAGTGCTTCTCCTATCATGTAACGTCCCGCCTTTTCGCACGCTTCAAATCAACACACGTGCCAATTTAAACCAAACGGAAGGGCGGATTGTTATGGGGTAAATAAGAAAAACAGAGAAGAAATAAAATAAAACAGAATCTCACATCGGAAGGATAAAATATAATAATCAATATACAGTTCATAAATTTGTTTACAAAACAATTGATTCTTCTTTATACAATAAATATCAGAGTTCACATACCAATAAATATCAATGCAGCAGAATTAAATAGTGTAGTGGAATAATAGTAGATAATAGTAATACAAATCTTCATCTTCGTCCTCTAGAGCTAAAACTTCAAATCCTGAAACACTCGGACTGACCCGAGCGAATTGAAAAGACAAAACACTCGAGTCAGAACTAAAAGATCTTATGTTAGTTAAATTAACAGAAATAAATATGAGTGCAGTAATTCAAGAGATGCTCGGGATTTACATCTCCTAAGGATCCATTAAACTATTTACTATGTAGTATATTTCGCTATTATAATAGTGTCTATTTGTAAAATAAACTTACTTTTGAATAGCATTAAGGAGTTACCCAATCTCCCCCTTAACACAATAATAGTCCCAGTAGTCCATCCAATATCATAGTCCCTCCTGATCGGGAAGCTACCAGAGGATACCACACGGGCTACGGGAGAAATCCAAACTCGTACAAGGCGCGATAGGGTAGGTGACACGGCACAGCTAGGCAATGCCAGGGTAGATATACCAATTACGCATCTGGGCTGGTGTTAACGCGTAGCTGCTACTACCGCCCACCTCAGACAAACTCCCCCAAAAATCAAAGAAATCAAAAGTGGCCACCGAAACAATCCAAAGTCAGAGTATAATATCGAAGAGGAGTATCCAATCAGAGGAATGACCTCATTGGCCCGAGAATCGCTCCTATTTTATCCACCTTATGCCAACTCACGGGAGTCGGGTCCACGTAATTAACTTACAGGAAACGCCGCCACCAACCTACTTCATTCTGGAATCTCCACCGCGTACATTTCGGAGTTGGCAGAGAGTATGACAACTTCCGATCCCGGTCTCTTCAACAACCAAATGTTATTATAACACCGCGGTCTTTAAAAATAGTTTATACTTTAAACCAGAATATAATTATCCATTTCAAAACCAATAAGTACGATAGCATTTCCATTTCCAAAACAACTCATTTTGATATTATTTCTATAAAACCCAAATCAATAATATCATTTTATTTCAAATATATTTCTCTTCCAAAATCATACTGCTTTAAAATTTATAATATCTAGAAACCAAACATTTGAATTTATAGCTTTCAAAACATAATACTGCGAAATTCATAGCTTTAAAACCATAACTTCTAAAACTTGAATGGTTTGGATATACAAAGGTATATAGAATAAAAAAGTTTGAATTTAAAATTACTTTATAAAATAAAATAATTTCCGCGACTTTTCAATTTTATTCATAAAAATTTAGTCTAAATCCATAAATTTTAAATTCACTTTCAGTTAAATCAACCACTTCAAATTCAATATATTTCTAGCTTTGAGTATTTAAGAATTTCAAAACTTAGGGTTGGAATTTATGTTTACCAATTCATTGTCCTATTATTTAGTTTTTGAAATGTTTACATAATAAATCAAAATCAGTTAAAATAAAACTCCAGTTACTAACAACTTAAATATTTCCTTCAATTTATTTATGCTAGAAATATTCATATAATTTATCTTGAAATAAAAATCCAGTCATAAATCTCATAACTTTACAATTTCCAAGTTTACTAAGTTTTACCTCAACTTGTAGAGTTTTTTTTTTTTTTTAAATAAGCTCAATTCCAAATAAATTTCCAATTTATCTTCAAATCTTAATTGATTTGAACCATTTTAGACTTTATATATATACAATATCTCAAACCTGTACTAAATCATATAATAAAAATTATCAAACTCCATTTTTCAACTTATTCATTTTTATTTAACAGATTTATACATAGCTTAAATTCACAATTTAACTATATATGTATATATATAAAATAATATTTATAAAATACCAAAATTTAATATTTATTAAACCGTATCCTATCCAAACCATGGAAATTATTTCAAAATAATTTATATACATAGACCGCTGTGCCTCTATATAGTTTTCTATCCTATGGTCAAGTGATACGGATATTTATCACCTCAATCCGTAATTTAAAAATAAAAATGCGGTTGTATATCATTTCAAACCACAATCCCAAATGAAATGAAAATGCATAATAACTTGCAGTTTATACAATATAAATTATCGCATCCATTCATCCAAATATCAATCATCAACCATTTATTATAATCATCATCCAATTTAAACCAACATCAATATAGAGCATATAAAAATATAACAGGTAATAAATAACAGGTATTAACTAACAGTTTATATTCAATAATAAATTTAATAACTGTTTAACTAGCAGTTTATATGCAAATAAATAAATTTTAACTGTCAATTTATATGCAATAATAAATTTAATTAACAATTAAATTAAATAAATGCGATTTAACCGAGATAATGAATAAAACATGCCAAACAGTCATAAATAAATTTCTACTCATATCTTAAATCGATTTAACAAACATAAGAAAACTTAGAAGTTGTGAGTGGGTTAAAACACTCACCTTTTGAATTTAAAATGAATTTAAATCCAATTTAAACTCAAAAATTGGACAGTCTCCAAATTTGTCCAAACCAGCGTCAAAGTGTCCGGAATTTTATTACGATCCTAACAAAAAAATTGCGCTTGAAACAGAGTTCGTATGTGGAAATTACCATTGTAAAAAGATTTGGAAATTAAGATTAAAAATAAATAAAACAAAATAAAGAAAATAAGCACCGTACCACGTGGCCTTCACTTTCGTTTACAGAAGGCCCAAACTCGCGTTCGAACAGAGACCCCGCCCTAGTGTTTACAGCCGCCATCCCCTGCGCAATTGTTGACGCTTCCTCGACGACCCTTAGTTCGATCGGCCCTCACCACGGCCTTGCCCTCCTCACGCTGCACCTCCCCCTAGGACACGGCCACCTCCGGCATCTAGAAGCGATGCACCACCACATGCTCCAATGTTGAAAACGTGGCGAAAACCAAGCACCAATAGGAACTCGTCTCGACATTCTCTACAAGACCATGCCACCCGATCGTAATAACCTCGCAGATCCACCGTCGATCGAAGCCTTGCTCTATGGACGGCCGAAACTAATATCCTGAATTCTAGAAAAACAGCAACTCGGATCGAAAAATGAATTACACCATTGAATTACGCTCGTCGAGAGCATTAACATATATTTTTTGAGATTTTTCTGAGGACTTAGAATTTTTGACTTTTAATTTTGGATTGAAATTGGACATAGGGTTTGCATCCATTGAAGAAGAAGAGGAGCTGAGGAAATGAACGCACAAAAAAATGGGAATAGATGGAGGCTAGGTTTTATAACTGGGTTTATATAGGTATGTTAGAAATTAGAGTAGACGGATAATTGGCCCAAAAAGCCCGTTCTGACCGCGGAACGAAATTGGTTATATCCATATATCAAAATAGGTGTTTAAAAAGATTCTGAACGCGATGGAAAAAGTTTCACTTCCTAATTCCATCGTATGAAGAAGTTATGCTGAAAACAATATTCCAAGTTGATTTTAAATTGATTTCAATTAAATCGATTTCAAGGCGTTTCGCGTTCGTACCATCAAACGACAAGTCCGATCGCTACGAAACTTGAAACCCTACAATAATTCACTGTTACAGATCCGATGAAACTGGTTTTGTCGAAATCCGAGTCCGTGACCAAAATGGCTATTTTTATGTTAATTAAATAAATTAAGAATTAGTAAATAAATCCAATTTTTATATTTCAGTTTTAGAACTGGAAATTTTTATCACTTAATAATTCTCAAACATTTAAAATGATTTAACAATTTTTAAATGTCAATTTATTAAAGATTAAATCAATATAAATCTTCATTTTCATAAATTTAAAATTATAGATAAATTTCCAAAATTTCCATTAAATTGAATTAACCCATAATTATTCCATTCATAATTTCAAATAGAAGGGTTTACCATTGGATTTAAAATCATCACATAAATATTTCCCGTTTCAACTTAAGTTTTAATCTAACATAATAATTAAATATTTGATTTCATTCGTTGGCAATAAATCCAACTATTATAAATTAAATAAATTAACTCACTATTAAAGATTTAAATTCTAAAATTCATAAATTTCATCATCCTGATTTACTTATTAATTTATAATTCTTTAAACCAATTCCCATCTCTATTTAAAGTAACTTAATTCACCAATTATAGAATTTATTTCAATTTCTTAAAATAACCTCTTTATTATACATTGAATCCAATTTATTTTGATAAGTTTCCAATTGAATGGATTAGATTCAATTTCCACCTTTAACTTACACTTAAGTTTAGGTCATAATCAATTTATAATGTTTTCCTTTCTTAGTTATTACTTTACATACTTCTCGTATTAATTTCACCATTAATCATAATTATTAAAGTAACGCTTATAGTAAATACGACCCTATAATTACTCAACATTTAAACGAACGTTATTTCATTTTCCATTAGTGTAACATTCATTTATTTTATTATCACTTATTGCAAATTCTAATTCCATTAAAAAATAAGCAGGTAATTTATAATATATGTTACAAAATTTTAATTAATCACTATTCATTATTATTGACTTTAATTTAGTATTACTTACCTTGCATTAACATTGTTACTTAAGATCCCTATCCAATTGCAATTAATATTCTAATGGATACATTTACTCTTTTCCGTTATGTTATTAATTATCATCAAGGCACATCTAATTATCTTTATTGGTAAATGAGTGAATTTACTAGTAACCAACTGTTATAACCTTTAATATACTTGTAAATTTATTTATCAATCAATGTTTACTTTTTTTTCATTCAAATTGATTCATAACCTAATATACATTTATATTAGTCCCATTTCATTCCATTCATTAATAGGTATTGCACTAACCTTATTACTTTACATTACATTCAGTTTCCAAATTTTGTAGAATTAAATTCTAATTACTTACCATTTAATCCATCAATTATTGATTCTATCTAAACATGTATTTAGATTTTATTTTAATTAATTTATTCAATGTTGACATCCACTTAAAAAAATTTACTTTCATTTATATAGTTGTAATTCAATTCAGTTATTATTTCATTAGTACTATTTCCAATTTATTTCTTCCAGTATTAATTTCACAAATAAAATTTAATTAACAAATTATAATGGTTTCCACTATTTCTTCAATTGGATTTCATTTCAATACTAATTTATCACCCTTTTTTTCAAAATTTCAATTACAAAATTCTATTTAATTAACAACTTTAATTGTCAAAATTTACGGGTCGTTACACTCTCCTCCACTCAAAACTTTTCGTCCCCGAAAAGGAAAAAGAAGGGAGAAGGAAGAATTAAATAAACAATACATCTTATTCAAAATATTAACTTATAAACAATAATTTACAAAATTTATTACTTTAGATAAAATATACCCATTTTATAATCATTATATCTTTTTATACTTGAATAAATAAAGTTTGGAAAAACATTTTAAAATAATTTCTAAGTCCAAAATTTAAAAAAAAATTCGGCAGAGTCTCATTTGTACGGAGAGGCTCGAGAGAAAATATAATATCAAAATATAACAATTATATTACATATATAATCCCAAATATCATATCCCAACCCGTGAAAATATATAAAATAGCGCTATAAACCATAATCCGAAATGTACCTATTTGTCGGGCAATTTATGCTTAATTTATGGAACCAAAAGCAGTAGCAATTGCTTCCATAACCTGCATTTCACTTATAAAATCCAAAGGGTTAACAATTTATATAAAGTGAAATATTTAAGTGGTTTCAATCACTAACAACAAATCAATACAACAACCATCAACTTCAACAAACAACATACACAACAAATATAAACAACCATTCAATCAAACAAACAAATAGTTGTTCGGGTTCAAACCTTTAAATCGTACGGAATGAAGAATAAACTACTAGCGCATCATTTACCCAACGGTCTTAGGTAAAACTAAATAGATTATTCATTCACCCAAATCCAAATTTTAAAGTATCTTACCCAAACAACCATAAACAAACAACAATTCCTACTAACAAATCAAATTAACTTATTATTAATTTTATTTCATACATTAGTTGTTTGATTTACTTTCTTTCATTCATTCAGTGATTACTTAATTTTTTTTTCTCCATTTATTACTTACAATTATTCACTTTATTTCCACCAAAAATTTTCACTTATTCATATCATGAATTTTCCTTTTATTATTTTACATTCATTTATTCACTGCTTAACTTTATTTATTTACAGTATTCATCTTTCTGTTTATTAAAATAGTTAACTTTAACATTTACTTAAGTTTATAGTCATCTATTTATGATACTTACCTTTAATTATATTTAAATATAGTAAAATTCCAATTTTAACTTAAGTTTGCAACAATTACAACATCAAATCCTTGTTTATTAAAGAATTTCATTAATTACTTTCATTACCTCAAGTTTATTTCTTTTATAATATCTATTACATCCTCTTATTAATATTTCAACTTTTAATATTTGGTAAGTTATACATATGCTTTTAAAGAATGTAATTGAAAGTTATACAAGTTTTCCATTTCTTTTAATTAATTCATTGTTCAATAAATTTTTACCTTTTCCTTATAAGTTACAATTTCAACTTCCTTTTTATTTCCTTTATAACTTAGCCTTAAATCTCCTACCTAAATTAGAGGTTCCAATTATTAATTACTTACCTTTCATTTCACTACCATAATTGAAACAATTAATTAATGGAAATTTAAGAATTTAATACCGGGTTAAATTTCAATTTGTTTTAAAATAATAGATAAATATATTCTAACAACTTATATATCTCTAATTATATTAAAACAATTCAAAATTAATATATATTTTTCTTTCAAAAATGAGTTTGCAGTAAAACTACTACATTGGCCTTTCCCTTCGAAACTTGAAAATGAAAGTCGATGATGCGGCCGCCATCACCGAAATTATTTTCCAGCGACAGAGAGGAAAGTACACAACTTATTTTCTCCAAAAATCTTCTTTAAAACAATACTTTCGAATTATATTGAAATATTTGTATCAGAAAATACTTATAAAAATATTATTATATTCCAAAATTTATTCGAAAGAAATTTCAAAACCCCGGAACTTAAGTTCTAAATTTTCAAATTTCACTTATTTATTTTTAAATCTTATTTCTATTATTATTTATACACTTTATTACCTAACAACCAATCTATTGTAGCCAAATATAGATATCATTTGAAAAAAAATTATTTTATATATAGAAAATATAATAGGCAAAATTATTTCATTCACCTATATAAAACAAATATTATGTCAATCTGTCCTATTAAGTGTTTAGATATCCCTATTGATGTCACAGCGTCCCATGCACCAACCAGAATTTATAAATACAAAACGGAATAGATTAACACAATAATAAAACCTTTTTATAACACTAACAAATACGCTCTCTCATATATACACTCAGCGACTCCCATAGGGTATTACTACCCTGTTAATAAAGAGTCAAACCCCACAAAGCTAAGGTTTATCGCTAAACCAAAGCTCTGATACCAGATGTAACGTCCCGCCTTTTCGCATGCTTCAAATCGACACACGTGCCAATTTAAACCATACGGAAGGGCGGATTGTTATGGGGTAAATAAGAAAAACAGAGAAGAAATAAAATAAAACAAAATTTCACATCGGAAGGATAAAATATAATAATCGATATACAGTTCGCAAAACTGTTTACAAAACAATTGATTCTTCTTTGTACAATAAATATCAGAGTTCACATACCAATAAATTTCAATGCAGTGGAATTAAATAGTGTAGTGGAATAATAGTAGATAATAGTAATACAAATCTTCATCTTCGTCCTCCAGAGCTAAAACTTCAAATCCTGAAACGCTCGGACTGACCCGAGCGAATTGAAAAGACAGAACACTCGAGTCAGAACTAAAAGATCTTATGTAAGTTAAATTAATAGAAATAAATATGAGTGCAGTAACTCAAGAGATGCTCGGGATTTACATCTCCTAAGGATCCATTAAACTATTTACTATATAGTATATTTCGCTATTATAATAGTGACTATTTGTAAAATAAACTTACTTTTAAATAGCATTAAGGAGTTACCCAATCTCCCCTTTAACACAATAATAGTCCCAGTAGTCCATCCAATATCATAGTCCCTCCTGATCGAGAAGCCACCATAGGTTACCACACAGGCTACGGGAGAAATCCAAACTCGTACAAGACGCGATAGGGTAGGTGACACGGCACAACTAGGCAATGCCAGGGTAAATATACCAATTACGCATCCGGGATGGTGGTAACGCATAGCTTCTACTACCGCCCACCTCGGACAAACTCCCCCAAAAATCAAAGAAATCAAAAGTGGCCGCCGAAACAATCCAAAGTCAGAGTATAATATCGAAAAGGAATATCCGATCAGAGGAATGACCTCATTGGCCCAAGAATCGCTCCTGTTTTAGCAACCTTATGCCAACTCACGAGAGTTGGGTCCACGTAGTTACTTACAGGAAACGCCGCCATCAATCTACTTCATTCTGGAATCTCCACCGCGTACACGGTTGTTAAGTGGTTTTCGGAGTTGGCGGAGAGTATGACAACTTCCGATCCCGGTCTCTTCAACAATCAAACGTTATTATAACACCGCGATCTTTAAAAATAGTTTATACTTTAAACCAGAATATAATTATCCATTTCAAAACCCATATGTACGATAGCATTTCCATTTTCAAAACAACTCATTTTGATATTATTTCTATAAAACCCAAATCAATAATATCATTTATTTCAAATATATTTCTCTTCCGCAATCATACTGCTTTAAAATTTATAATATCTGGAAACCAAACATTTGAATTTATAGCTTTCAAAACATAATACTGCGAAATTCATAGCTTTAAAACCATAACTTCTAAAACTTAAATGGTTCGGATATTCAAACGGTATATAATAAAATAGTTTGAATTTAAAATTACTTTATAAAATAAAATAATTTCCGCGACTTTTCAATTTTATTCATAAAAATTTAGTCTAAATCCATAAATTTTAAATTCAGTTAAATCAACCATTTCAAATTCAATATATTTCTAACTTTGAGTATTTAAGAATTTCAAAACTTAGGGTTGGAATTTATATTTACCAATTCATTGTCCTATTATTTAGTTTTGAAATGTTTACATAATAAATCAAAATCATTTAAAATAAAACTCCAGTTACTAACAACTTAAATATTTCCATCAATTTATTTATGCTACAAATATTCGTATAATTTATCTTGAAATAAAAGTCCAGTCATAAATCTTATGACTTTACAATTTCCAAGTTTACTAAGTTTTACCTCAACTTGTAGAGTTTAAAATTTCTTTTTTTTAAAAAAAAATAAGCTCAATTCCAAATAAATCTCCAATTTATCTTCAAATCTTAATTGATTTGAACCATTTTAGACTTTATATATATACAATATCTTAAACCTGTACTAAATCGTATAATAAAAATTATCAAACTCCATTTTTAAACTTATTCATTTTTATTTAACAGATTTATACATAGCTTAAATTCATAATTTAACATTATATGTATATATAAAATAATATTTATAAAATACAAAAATTTAATATTTAGAACCGTATACTATCCAAATCATGGAAATTATTTCAAAATAATTTATATACATAGACCGAGGTGCATGTATATAATTTTCTATCCTATGGTCAAGTGATACGGATATTTATCATTTCAATCCGTAATTTAAAAATAAAAATGCGGTTGTATATCATTTCAAACCGCAATCCCGAATGAAATGAAAATACAAAATAACTTTCAGTTTATACAATATAAATTATCGCATCCATTCATCCAAATATCAATCATTAACCATTATTACAATCATCATCCAATTTAAACCAACATCAATATAGAGCATATAAAAATATAACAAGTAATAAATAACAGGTATTAACTAACAGTTTATATTCAATAATAAATTTAATAACTGTTTAACTAGCAGTTTATATGCATATAAATAAATTTTAACTGTCAATTTATATGCAATAATAAAATTAATTAACAGTTAAATTAAATAAATGCGATTTAACTGAGTTAATGAATAAAACATGCCAAACAGTCATAAATAAATTTCTACTCATATCTTAAATCAATTTAACAAACATAAGAAAACTTAGAAGTTGTGAGTGGGTTAAAACACTCATCTTTTGAATTTAAATTGAATTTAAATCCAATTTAAACTCAAAAATTGGACTGTCTCCAAATTAGTCCAAACCAGCGTCAAGGTGTCCGGAATTTTATTACGATCCTAACAAAAAAAATTGCGCGTCAAAAAGAGTTCGTATATGGAAATTACCATTTTAAACATTTTGGAAATTAAGATTTAAAGTAAATAAAACAAAATAAAGAAAATAAGCACCGTACCACGTGGCCTTCACTTCTGTTTACAGGAGACCCAAACTTGCATTCGAACAGAGACCCCGCCCTAGGGTTTACAGCCGCCACCCCCTACGCAATTTTTGACGCTTCCTCGACGACCCTTAGTTCGACCGACCCTCACCACGGCCTTGCCCTCCTCACGCCGCACCTCCCCTTAGGACACGGCCACCTCCGGTGTCCAGAAGCGACGCACCACCGTGTGCTCCAATGTCGAAAACGAGCCGAAAACCGAGCACCAATAGGCCAACGAACCGTATAGATCAACTCGTCTCGACACTCTCTACAAGACCATGCTACCCGATCGCAATAACCTCGCAGATCCACCGTCGATCGAAGCCTTGCTCTATGGACGGCCGAAACTAATATCCTAAATTCTGGAAAAACAGCAACTTGGATCGAAAAACGAATTACCCCATTGAATTACGCTCATCGAGAGCATTAACATATATTTTTTTGTGATTTTTCTAAGGACTTAGAATTTTTGACTTTTGATTTTGGATTGAAATTGGATATAGGGTTTGCATCCATTGAAGAAGAAGAGGAGATGAGGAAATGAACGCACAAACAAATGGGAATAGATGGAGGCTAGGGTTTATAACTGGGTTTATATAGGTAGGTTAGAAATTAGAGTAGATGGATCCGATAACCAAACGTGCTGAACGATAATTGGCCCAAAAAGCCCGTTCTGGCCCCGGAAGGAAATTGGTTAAACCCATATATCAAAATAGGTGTTTAAAAATATTCTGAACGCGATGGAAAAACTTTCACGTCCAAATTCCATCGTATGAAGAAGTTATGCTGAAAACAATATTTCAAATTGATTTCAACTAAATCGATTTCAAGGCGTTTCGCGTTCGTACAATCAAACGACAAGTTCGATCGCTACGAAACTTGAAACCCTACAATAATTCACTGTTACAGATCCGATGAAACTGGTTTTGTCGAAATTCGAGTCCGTGACCAAAATGGATATTTTTATATTAATTAAATAAATTAAGAATTAGTAAATAAATCCAATTTTTATATTTCAATTTTAGAACTGGAAATTTTTATCACTTAATAATTATCAAACATTTAAAATGATTTAACAATTTTTAAATGTAAATTTATTAAAGATTAAATCAATATAAATCTTCAATTTCATAAATACAAAATTATAGATAAATTTCCAAATTTTCCATTAAATTGAATTATCCCATAATTATTCCATTCATAATTTCAAATAGAAGGGTTTACATTAGATTTAAAAATATCACATAAATATTTCCCGTTTCAACTTAATTTTTAATCTAATGTAATAATTAAATATTTGATTTCATTCATTGGCAATAAATCCAACTATTATAAATTAAATAAATTAACTCACTATTAAAGATTTAAATTCTAAAATTCATAAATTTCATCATCTTGATTTACTTATTAATTTATAATTTTTTAAACCAATTACCATCTCTATTTAAAGTAACTTAATTCACCAATTATAGAGTTTATTTCAATTTCTTAAAATAACCTCTTTATTATACATTGAATCCAATTTATTTTGATAAGTTTCCAATTGAATGGATTAGATTCAATTTCCACCTTTAACTTACACTTAAGTTTAGGTCATAATCAATTTATAACGTGTTCCTTTCTTAGTTATTACTTTACATACTTCTCGTATTAATTTCACCATTAATCATAATTATTAAAGTAACGCTTATAATAAATACGACCCTATAATTACTCAACATTTAAACGAATGTTATTTCATTTTCCATTAGTGTAACATTCATTTATTTTATTATCACTTATTACAAATTCTAATTCCATTAATAAATAAGCAGGTAATTTGTAATATATGTTACAAATTTTTAACTAATCACTATTCATTATTATTGACTTTAATTTAGCATTACTTACCTTGCATTAACATTGTTACTTAAAATCCCTATCCAATTGCAATTAATTGTAACGACCCGTAGATTTTAATAGTTTTTAATTGGTTTTATAACGTATTTAATTTGGATTTTGAGAAATTTTAATAATAATATTTTGAAATAAAGTTTTAATATTTGGTTTACGTATAATTAAATATAGCAAATGGTAAATTTTCAATTAATTTTATGAAAGTTTATTTATTTTGTGAAATTCTATTAAATTCATGCCGACTTGCTAATGATATGTAATCTAAATTTTAATAAAAGGATCTACAACATCGTAGTTGTAAATTATGAATGTTATTGTTTATAATCATACATGTAACTCTAATGATACGATTTTAATAACAAATTCCGTGTTCAAGATATGGATTTCATAATTGTATTTTCTTAATATCCTTAGCTTTCAACAACAATCAATTAGCGACCTTAATCTTAATAGGATTTGAAAATCATCAACATTCGGATAAGTCAAATGATATCCTAAATGTTAATAATAATCTTGAAAAAAAACTTTATCAGAAGAACATTTTAAGTACACATAAATTTTTATGGGATTATGTTAATATGTATTCAGTAGGCATATGCTAACAACCGCTCAAACAAGAGATAATCACTAATACACAGTGTTAATTGTTAAAAACTCAAACTATCTATATTTATCACGCAAAAATGCAAAATCATAAAGGTCATTAGTGAAATTATGCAATCTTAACACGTGCGTAGAAGGCACATGCTGATATTTTCCGATTTTGTGCATTGCACTAAGAATTATTGGATCCTATTCATAGTTAATTTGCTACCATTTCACGACTTTGACCACCACCTTAATTTTTTGAATGCCACGAATGCCAAAATGATGAATGATGTTGCAAGTCAGAAGAAAATGCATGCTCCTATATGCGTTTTTGCGTTAAATGACATTAGATGCCAACAATATTATTATGCATTTTCATTATCTTAATTTTTTTATCAATTAACCTCTCCACTTTTTCTTTCCAATCTGATTTATAACCTGCCTATTTACTTTTCTTACCATATTTATTATTTGCTAGAATCTAGCCGTTTCATAATTCCCTTTTTCAGCATTTGATGTGTCTTCTCTAAATCTAAGCGGAAAATCTAGCTTACCCCTTTTATTCATTTACATTTTTTTCCGTTTCAAATTTCATCGTGACTGACATGCAACCTTACTTTAATCACTGCGTCAATCAAGCATCCATCTATTAATTTTCATTTATTTTATATTTATTGCCAACGTTATAAATTTGAAAGATCACTTGCTTCCCTTGTCTCCCTGATTTCAAGTCTCTGTGCCTATCCTTTTGAGTTTCTTACTTTTATATTCTATTATTTGCCTAAACGTGCATTTTGACTGTTGCCATCCCTTTTGAAATTAAAAAGTATATGTTTTACATTTATTTATTTCTAAACCATTCATTGCCTTTCCTTTAAATCAATCCATTCTCTTCTTATTTGTTTTAATTTATTTCCTCTTTTCACCAACACTCAATCTTTATACATATTTGTTTTAATTCATTTTCTCTATACATGTGCATTCAATCTTTATACATATTTGTTTTAATTTATTTTCTCTTTTCATCAGCATTCAATGTTTATATACATATTTGTTTCATTTTATTTCCTCTGTTCACCAGCATTTAATATTTATATATTTGTTTTAATTTATTTCCCCTTTCTTTTTTTTACTTCTCCTTAATTTATAGGAATAAATTCTTAAATTTCCTCTAGCCATTACTATCTTTATTTCTTGCCACTTTAACGAAAATTTCTTTCCACTTTATCAATGTGAGGCTTCTCTTATAAATACAAATCACTCGTACATACCCTACTCCATATCAATAGACCTTCATCTCCTCTCTTGCGTGTGAAGCTTCTTCTGTAGGTAAATGGCTGCACTAAATTTTTTTTTTCCTTCTTATTGCTTTTCTTTTTCTTCTTCTTTTTCATCCGTTTCTTTTGTTTTATTATTGTTTATATTCCTTTTGCTTTTCCTTTAAGCATAACATGCTTCAAGTACATATTTTACATTATAAGTATGTTTATATAGTGCAGCGCAAGTATACATTAAATTTAAAGTTATAAACATTTGCATTTGTTCTATGGTTAGTTTTATATGAGTATTTATTGAAATTTGTATAGTCTGACTTTTGAATATACATTGGGTTATTTCATACGGTTTATATATAATATAAGATGTTTAGCAGTCTGCATATATGTTACAGTATGTAAGATTTTTATATAATAAAAAAAGAAAGGTGTTAATTTTATATTGTATCGTGTATAAAAAGGTGTTAATTTTATAATATATATTGTGGGACAGTATACATTTATAAACATATTAATATACAGTAAGTTATAAAACATAGGTTTGATATATAGGTAGAGTTTGCATGGGTTTAAATTTTCCTTCTGTTGTTTAAAATATAGTTGTAGAGTTATAAAATTTTGGGGAGAATATATAGTATAATATATTTTAAGTTAGTTTGTGTGTCTGTTCAGAGATGAATTATTATACAAATACAGTTTTATAAGATCTAAGATCTGTTGTTTTAAAATGTAAGTTTATACTAGTGATTATATGGGTTAAAATTTGACATTGATATTTTTAAGATGATAAAGAAAGTTTAATGTAAGTGTTAACATGTAAGAAATGCCTGAAGCCTGTTTTAATATTAAAGAAACTACTGGAATTTAAATTGTTAAATTAAGTTGGAGCTGTGCTCTCGCCCTTCTCTTTCTTATAAATATTTTGCAAAAGGTAAATTTATATCAAGTATAAGGTGTGTAGTGTTTCAGCAAATCAAGGAAAGTCGATATTGGTCTTAACAATAATAATGTGGAATGTTGACTTAAATGTTGATTTAAATATGATTATAAAAAAAATTATGTTAATATTGGTTTTAAACATAGTTTTGCAGTTTTCTATTATTTGCATTTGTTTGAAAACGTATGTATGTATATGTAATTTTAATGCGTTTCAAAACTAATATTGGTTAAGAGAGTAATATAATAGAATAATATTTGTATTTCATTTCGGTCTACATAAAGCAGTTTCTGATCTATTTTCTCTATTTATCAGTTGTCCATCGTATTCGTGCCAATCTTGCTTCGCTTTGAAAATTTTGTTTGGATTTGTTCAATGTCTAGATCGTGATCCAGCGTAGCTCAATTCTTTGTCCAATCTATCTAGCCTCGAAAGGTGAGCAATCACTCACGATTTAACATTCTTATATTTATTAAATTTGATTTCAATTGAAACGACAATTGAAATATGTTGTTATTAGTTATTTAAATGGTTTATATGCTATTATTTGTAACTGTTCACCTGTGGGATATGACACCATATCCTGTTGTTTATATTATACTGTTATTGATGATATATGCCTGTTATATTATTATTATATGTTATCACTCTGCAAGTTCCCTGTAGTTTAGAATTCACTATGGGTTGAAATGATACATACCCGAACGGACTATAGAATAGGAGAATTTCGTTATGAGTTGAAATGATAGACCCAAGCGATTTTCATTTAATTGAATTTGGGATTACGGGTTGAAATGATATCCACCCGTGTATATTTAGTGTACAGTTTGAAATGATAAATATCCGTAGCACTTGACCATATGATAGGAAATATATACAGACACCGTTGGTCCATATATATAAAAATATTTTGAAATAAATTCATTGTTTTGGAAAGAAATATATGGTCTTAATAAATATTAATTCTTAAATTATTATATATAAAGGGTAATGATATATATATAGATTTAATAATATATAATTCAATTAAGATTGATTTAATACATAAATTATGTTAATTATTTAGGTAAATTATAGTTCAAATAGATTTTTGCAATAATTGGGATAAATTAAGATTGGGAGATAAATTTGAGTTTATTAAAAATGGTATTTAAATAAGGATTTATTTGATTAAATCAATTTGAAATTTTGAATGGGAAATTTAAGGGTATGATTTTGTAACTTGATTTTTGATGTAAGTGATTTAATGAATATTTCACGTTTAAATATATTAAAGAAAATATTGAGTAAAATGAAATTAAGGTTACTTAAATGATATTGAATCTAATAAGGGAGTATTTCAAGACTAAATAATAATGAGGTTAAATCGAGCTCTATATGAAACTGTTATATTGAACTTTTAAATATTAAAGCCTTGAACTATATTGGAATTTAAATGGTTTATTTTGAGATTCAGATCTGTATTTGAAATAAATATAGTTGAATTCGTTATTTAGAAACTAAATTGAATTTAAATTGATAAATTAAGGTTGGATTTAATTTGAATAGGAAGGTCGGGTTGATGTTGAAACAATTGGTTAAGTTGAGGAAATTGAAAATACTTTACTCTATAAATTATTTAATATATATATATAAATACTATTTTGGGAAATATAGAGATATTTGAAGTGAAAATGATATTTGGTTTTGAAGTATAAATTAAGTTGAAAGGACTACGGTGTTATAGTGTATATTTCTACCTTGTAGATAGTTCTATGGACCCTTAGAGGATGGTTATCCCAAACATCCTTTAAGTTAATTGTATTTCAGTTGATATTTCACTTGAGTTGGATTTATTTAGATAAGAATGTTAATCCTGACTCGAGTGTTTTGTGTTTTGCTTTATGCTCGGGTCAGACTGAGTGATACAGCATTTGAGACTCACCTTCGAAGTTGGAGTTTGCTTGAAGATCCAGCTATCTATCCTTTCAGTCATCTAGTTGATTGGTCCAGAGAAGTATTCCGCACGTACTGGAGACTTCACTGTATCTGAGATATTCTATTGTACTTTATCTCTAACTCTGATTTTTTTTATAGTAGCTTCATGAACTACTATCTATTTATTCCGCTGCGTATTTTTGTACTACTCTGTATCTGTGATTCTGTGTTTGATTTATTTACTGTATATGTTGGGTTTTGCCAAATTTTAATTAACAATCTGATATTTTGAGCAATTCAAGTCCGACATATGCGGATGCGAATGGTCCAAATTAGCGGGTTGTTACATTAATATTCTAATGAATACATTTACTCTTTTCCGTTATGTTATTAATTATCATCAAGGCACATCTAATTATCTTTATTGGTAAATGAGTGAATTTACTAGTAACCCACTATTATAACCTTTAATACACTTGTATATTTATTTATCAATCAATGTTTACGTTTTTTTTTCATTCAAATTGATTCATAATCTAATATACATTTATATTAGTCCCATTTCATTCCATTCATTAATGGGTATTGCACTAACCTTATTACTTTACATTACATTAAGTTTCCAACTTTTATAGAATTAAATTCTAATTACTTACCATTTAATCCATCAATTATTGATTCTATCCAAACATGTATTTAGATTTTATTTTAATTAATTTATTCAATGTTGACATCCACTTAAAAAAATTTACTTTCATTTATATAGTTGTAATTCAATTCAGTTATTATTTCATTAATACCATTTCCAATTTATTTCATCCAGTATTAATTTCACAAATCAAATTTAATTAACAAATTATAACGGTTTCCACTATTTCTTCACTTGGATTTCATTTCAATACTAATTTATCACCCTTTTTTTTCAAAATTTCAATTACAAAATTCTATTTAATTAACAACTTTAATTGTCGAAATTTACGGGTCGTTACATATCGTGACGTGATAGTTACTTGGAACCGGAAGAGGGGTTCCTACATGAATATGCTCTACTGCGTCAATTCCAACCTTTGCATGATTGGTCAAGATTTGTGGATTATGGCATTGATCTCTAGGCCTAAAAGCAGGATTCACCATGCCGTGACCCACTACGACAATTTCGGAGTCCAAATTAACAGCTAAACGACATTTAGTTGGCCTCTAGAATAACAAGTACAACATTAAAATTATTGACTTACACGTTTTAGAATCGTATAATTTTACAAAAATAGACTTTTGAATTAGTTACCTGCAAGTTTTCATAAGGATCCGTCTCTTGATTTGTGCTGGTAGTTTGTAATTTGTCCAATTGTACTGATTGGCAGCTGCTACGATGACCAAATGATGGTATGTTTTTTACCACAATATCATTGGGCATTTGCATACCCATCCTATTGAAAAAGTTTGCAATCTTTTGCTCAACCATCATATCTACCATAGACTCAAATCTTTAGCTCACTTTAGTTTCTATTTCCTGGGTGATACGATGTAGTTCATCTGCTGATATTACACCACTTGGACCTTTATGTTTCACTACCTTTCCAAATATATCTTTGATACCGACCGTCCCACAAATTCCTCTAACCCGACCTAGATGTTCTTTTTTTCCAAGAGCACGATTTAAGACATCATCATGTCTATTTGGAACCCATGTTCCTTCGATGGCTTTTTCTCTGCAAGCATTCTATCAACAACAAAAAAATTATTTTTCTCAATAATTTATTTCTTTGTTTTGCAAGAGATTAACCAAATGGGATAAAATGCATCGAAATTAGTCATACCGCTTTATCTGCAACTATCCTAGTTTTCTCATTAGGGATTACATAACTTCCATTAGCTTCTTTTTTTGATCTTGCCAAAACCCAGTCAATACTTCGATCCAAAAAAGAACCACTTGGTAATGTAGTCGAGGAACTATGACCTTCGGTTATCCATTTAGCTTTCTTCCCTGCATATCCATCTTGCCCCAAATAGTAAGGATGCTTATTGTATGCTTGACTCTTCCTAGCATTCTCGCTTAATCGCTGTCAAAAATAATGAATATTAATGTATACCCAAAGTGTCGAAAATAATGCATGTATTTATGCATGAAGCTTGGTTATCGTTCCTATCTACCAAATGAAATAAAAGCCTGTATTTGTGCAGGCATTCTGAAACCTGGAAGTTTTAGTAAATGTTTAAGTAAATGAAACATAGTTAATAAAAAAATACCTTAAATTCCTCAGTTTCACAATTCTTCTTGAACGTTTCCCACTGTGCTTGTGTAATGCCATCATAAAGCTCGTACAGCTCTTTATGGTCCTCTGGAAGTTTTCTTGTCTTCGTAATCCAACCGCCAACCAATTTTGTTTTGAAATCTTTTCATCATCCACAGACATATTTTAACATGTTATCTTTCATGTTGTCATCAATGTGGTTGTAACGACCCGCTATTTTGTACTATTCGCATCCGCACATGTCAGACTTGAATAATTCAAAATATCGAATTGTTAATTTAAATTTGGCAAAACTCAGATATACAGTAAATAAATAATCACAGAATCACAGACACAGAGTAATAATATGCAGCGGAAGTAAAAGATATAGTAGTTCATGAAGCTACTATGCAAATATATAAGATACATCGGAGTTTACAACAGAAGAATAATACGATACATCAGGTACAAATCAGAATACATCACTAGAATCATCGAATACTGAAAGCAGAATAGATGGCTGGATCTTCAAGAAAAGCTCCAACTCCAAAGGTGAGCCTCGAATACTGGTACACTCAGTCTGACCCGAGCGTAAAGCAAAACACAAAACACTCGAGTCAGGATTAATATTCTCATATCAACAAATCCAACTCAAGTGAAATAGCAATCGAAATACAAGTAACTCAATGTGACGACCCGTAATTTTTTAGCAATATCAATTTAATAATCTACATTAAATATTAAATTGATTTGATATATCTTTATTAATTAGACTTAAATTGATACTTTTCTTTTAATAAATATTTAATTGGTAAATGATATCTGTTAAAATTAATTGAATTGTTTTCTATTTATAAATGTATATATTTGTATACATTGTAAATAGATGTGTTTTGTTTTAAAGTTCAACTAATAAATTATGTTTTAAATACTAATATACATTTTAGTGGATTAGAAATTTGATTTATTTAATATAAACTTTTCAAAGCTAATAAATAAATAAATATAGAGTTTTAAATACATAAGTAAATGTTTAAATAGTTTAAAACTTATTTTAACTTAAGTTTAAATTTTTAATTTTTTAACAAAATGATTTGTTTTCTTTTCTTTTTAGTATAGCTTGATTAAAATATAGATTTCAAAGTATATATGAGTTTTAACATATATTATAAAGTATGTAGTTATAATAGAAAGATAATTCATTTTATTTATCATTTCAAATTGATCATGTGTTTTATAATATAAATAAGTAAGAATGTATATATAGGGATACAAGATTTTAAGTAATAAGTTAAAATAAGAAATAATCATATTGGATAAATAATATAACAACTATAAAATTAGTTTTCAAACATAGAAATAAAACAAAAAATAACAAGTCACATTCATTTCAAAAATATAATAACAAGTCAACAATTAATCTTGAAACAAATATTTTTCAAGTTGTAAACTAGACAAATAAAAATGCCTGTAAAAGTTAAGAATAAAAGTCAAGTGACATATGCTAGAAACAAATAAATTTTTAAGGGTGTAAACCAACATAAACAAACTGCAGTATAAATATATGTATATGTTTAAAGCATTGAGTAACAATAATGTGTGCAGGTCAAACTAGATTGCTATGTTTTATTGTACAAGTTTTGTCTTAGTGTTGAAACATAATAATATCTAGAAGCAAATGACAGTAATAAAAACAAACTGTGTATATGTGTGAAGCTTGCTAGAGAAGATAGTATTAAATATCTTTAAGCAAACAAACAAAAAGTAATTAATGTAAAAATCTTTTAGTACATTAAGTGTTACATATCAGCCTCCAATTTAATAAAATATTTCTGGTAAGAAAATCTGTACAAACAAGATTATATCCTATATTGTCACAATTTCATGAAACATAATAATAATGTACCCTATAACTTATTTTATAAATATCAAGCTTCTTGCATATATAAATCTGCATATCAGTTCGACCTAGGCAAAAACTAAAATAAGCTTCATTAAAAACCTAAACAAACATTCATTTACAACTTGAGAATCAAAGGGGAGTTCAACCTGAAAGTTGCAAGCCTGTTGCAAAGCAAATAAGGCTCTGTTTTTCCACAAATTCAAAGTGAGTAACACTTTTCAGATTTACTTAAGTTTAAATTCTGATGCATGCCTATATTTGAATGCTTAAATAAATTGTGTGAACATTTATATAGTCATTTTCTCTGGATATTTGAAAGATGGAGTTCTGCATATCTCAAGCCTGTATACTGTGTTTTCTATTTGCTGTGAGTAACCCATTTTTTTTAAGGAATTAAAAGTATAACTTAGTTTGAAGTTATTGCAGTGATAAATATTGTATTGTAGAGTATGGTTGTGTGTTTATATCTGTTAACTTTGGAAGTATGATTGTGTGCAGGTATTTCAACTTGCAATCTACTCTGTTTCCAGTATTGTCTATTTAAATTCAAAATTTTGAATTAATCCTTGTTTAGCCTTAGGATTTAAATGAAATCTGTAGTTTCATTTCAAAACATTAGTTAGGAATTTACTTAAAACAAGTAATGTATATATATGACTCAGGAAACCAAGAAAAAAAGAAAACAAGACTGAGCATCTCTATAATATTAAAAATTCAAATATCTTATTTTATCAATTCAGGTATATAAATCAAATAGTTAAATCAAATTATGATTTTTTAAAATGAATATGGTGATTTTTAGTGGAGGGGGTGAGGTATGGTTCGAGTTTATCCATTTCAGGCTTTTTGAGTGGCCGTGGGTGATCAAGTGGATATGGGGGGTCGAGGCTCTGACAAGGGGTAGAGGAGGTTGCCGTGGTGCTAGGAAAAATAGTGGGTGGCGGCAAATTGGATAGTGGAAGCGTCGGCAATGGTTCCAAGTTCCTAGACCTAATTTTACTATGTTTGGAAGTTTTGATCACCGCGAGTTGTTCAGAGGTTCGAGTGTCGCGTGTTTTTGCAGAGAGGTAGGGGAGAGATGGTCGAAGGAGTAATCGGAGTTTGGTGGCCTCCGGTGGTGGGATCACCGCGTGCGTAGCGCTGACAGGTTTGAGGGAAGGTGAGGTCGTGTTTTTTTCCAAGTTCTGTAACTCGATTTCTTTTGCGCGCATGGAGTAACTCGAAGCAGGCTACGGGTTTTATCTCGGGAAACTTCAAATATTACTCGAAGTAACATAAGGGGGGACTCGGCTGTTGTTTTTTTCTTCAGATTTTAAAACCTGTAGCTCTTTTTGTTTTACAGTTTTGAAACTTGGCTTTAAAATGCAATCAAAGTCAAGCTTAGTTTTAAATCAAGTTTAAATCGTGAATTTAAGTTAGTTTTGAAAGAGAGTTGGAAATAATAAGTTTTTAAAATTTAAATACTTTTATGACTTAAAAGTGGTTAATAATTAAAATATATTCAAACGAGAGTTAAGTTCAAATGAATTTAAACTGTTAAGAAAAGATTGAAAACAGGTTAACCTCAAAAATAGAAATCAGGACTTGGATCTGAAATTCTAAATTTGGAAATGAAATAAAGTTTTATAATTTAAAATTTATTCAAATAAGTTTTAGTTGCAATTGAACATGTGAGTTTACAAAGAGTTTTGAAAAAAATAATAAATTAGTTCTAAAACTTTATTAATGATAAATTGGTTTTTAATTAGAAAGTAAATTAAAATAAATGTTTTAAACATATTGGAATTTTACTTTAATCATGAAGTTTTAGAATTTCATATACATTAACTCTTATGTTGATTGAGTAAGAATAATTAATGATTGAAATTAATTAAACTAGTAATTATAGTTTAAAAGTAGTCATTAAAGTTAATTAATAAATTAATTAACTAATATGTGATTTAGAACTATAGATTAGATTTTTAAATTAATAATGGTTAATTAACTTATAATTGATAATAATTAATATAAGTTGATTATGTTAGAAGGAAATAATTAAATAATTATTAATGAAGTTCATTAACTAGATTATGTTATAATTACTTAATATGATTTTGTAATAAATTAATTAGATTAATTAATTCAATAGTTTAAATGAAATTATTTATTTGAGAAGTAATTAAGAAATTAATTTCTTATTAATTGTGTAAATTGATGTGAGTTAATTAATTTAATTAACTGATATTTCAGAATTAAATTACTTAAAGAAGTAATTGAAGGATAATTACGGGGTGTAATTAATTGGGTGATGTTGTTAATAGGAGTAATTGGAATATAATTACTTGAAATTAATCAGGGGATTAATTTAGAGTGTTATTGAGAAGTAATTAATTAGGAATAATTAATTACTGTTTGTTATTAATCAAGAGGATTAATATTTGTAATTTGAAGATTTGTATTCTTAATTAACAAATGAAAATGTAATTAAGAAATTGATTTATTTGAAAATAATAAATCAACAAGATAAATTAAATGGTAATAAATCGATATAAATGTAATTAATTAATGGGTTTATTCAAGATTAATTTCTGTAAATAAATTAAAGGAAATTTCTGGAATGCAGTAAAGGATATTTAAATCAAAGATGATTAATTTGTAAATATATATATAAGTAATGGATAATAAGATTTAAATTAAGTTAGTTAAATTTTAATTAATCTAAAGAAATAATTTGATGATTTGGTATGTGTAATTACTTAGTGTAATTAATGGAGTATAATTACTCAGAATAGTAATTAGATGATAATTACTTGATGAAGTTTATACAAGATGATTTGTAAGTGAAGTAATTTGAGTAATTTCCTTTGTAATTAATCAAGGGATTAATTTATGGGAATAATTAATCATGAATTGATTAATAAGTAATTAAGGATAGTTAATTACTGGTTTGTTATAAATCAAGGGGTGATTAATAATTGTGTTTAAGTAAAGATTAATCACTTAATTAATTTAAATAAAGTAAATTGATATGAATTGAAGATCATTAATTAATATAATTAATGATGTAACTAAATTTGTTAATTAAGGTATAACTAATAGAAAGTAATTAAAAGTGAACTGCTATAAATGATTTAGAATAATTCATTTATGAAATAAATTAACAATTGTTAATTACTTTGATTTATAATTAATTAATGACTGAGATTTTTTGAATGAGTAATTAATTTAATTTATTTTAAATTAATTAAAGATGGAAGTGGTTAATTTAATTCATTTTAAATTAATTATAGCTTGTGATTCATAAATCATTGCCGATGGATGATATTGATATTTCATTGATTGATTGTGATCTCAGATATGAGATGGATAATGTCTATGTGATATGGATGTATAGTTTAAGTAAGATAATATTTAATTATCTGTTTGGATGATGATATTAGTTATCTGTTTATGATGATGTGATTATCTATTATGAGATGTGAATTATCTATTTTTGCATATTGATAATATTGAATTCATTGTTAAGACTAAGTAGACAACTTGGCCTTAAAAGACACGTTTTGGATTTCGATGAGACCGGGATCGGTTTTCCTTTTTTGGAATATCCGAACACCACATCGTTTCCAAATTAACGATAGGTCATAAATCTGAAGTGAAGATAAAGATTCAGAATGCAAGGATTATCGTCGTTAACTCTAAGGGTGATTCCAAAATGAGTGTAACGAGATGATGCCTTCGGTTTCGTTCGAACCCGGAACGAACTTGTATGGATTGAATTCTTTCAACACATCGTCAGGCGGACGATGAGCATTCTAAGAAATATGTCCTATAAAGGTAATCGTAACCTCAAGAATCATCAACCGGGAAAGGCTAAAACAGGGAAGGTGCAGCAAGGTTAGGTGGGTCATGCCCAAGCAGGACAAGGATATTCCCCTGTCTAGATGTCCCTTTTTATTCGCTGTGTGGGCAGTTGGTCTGCAGCCAACTGCGGGGTTTATCTTGTTCGGGACTGTTTAGTAAGGAATGGTTCCGGCCTTGTGTTGCAGGGGATGAAGGGAGTAATCCTTAGTACGTTGATCTAGGCCACGTACTGTGAAGGGCGGTACCCCAGTAGCCCTGCCATTGTATGGAATCCAAAATCCAATAAGTGCCAACGGTTTTGATTGTATTACCCACTTTTGTGGCTAGTACCTGGAATTTAATAGATGTAACAATTTCGGCTATTTTTTATTTACTTGAAAACCCTAGACCTATTATAATATCACTGGATTTCCTATCAAATGTTTTGGTTAGCGTAAGGTAAAAACTTTTCCATGTTTATGTGTGGGAAGTCTTACGTGATACCTTTTCTTTTCAAAGGATTTTTCAAAATTAAGCAACTTTAACCAGTTACTCATACCAGACCCATGTCTGACCCGAAGTTTATTTTTGTTTTTCATAAACTCTCGGGTACCTAAATTTTTACGGGTAGCCAAGGGATTCAGGTTTAGCTTTGACAAATTTGGAGGAGCAATGGAGCAGGAGGCTTCAGCGCTGTAGATATATATTTATATATAGTTCCGCTATGTGGTATCTCTGTGATGTATTGTGTATTGAGTTGTATAACTAGACAGGTGTTTATAACTGTCTAGTATGTGATGTATTATATGTATCACTCTGATTGATGTTATATACTATGTAAATACTTATGTGATTAATATATTTTATTCGTTCCGCTGTGAGAGTCTGATGTTGTTGTTCTTTCTTCTCTATCTTTTCTATTTTCTCACCCTTTCTTTCTTAATAACGATGCTTCTTCCTGGGCGTAGGAAGTGGGGTCGTCACAGTGGTATCAGAGTGCTAGGTTGAGTGAATACCTAGGCTCTTGAGTGATTTCTTTCCTGAGAGAGCGTATTTGTAATTTTGTTATATATATATATATATATATATATATATATATATATATATATATATTTCTATCTATTTGTTGGATTACCTGTTCGGGTTTTCCAATATAAGTATAAGTGTAAATTGAGTAGTGGTGTGTGTACACGACTACCTGTGGTTGGAAGTATATCTGACGAGACTGTAGACCTAGTACCGTCTCGAGTAAATTCATGGTGTAAGGATTTCACCTAATCTCTTGAGGAAATTGTTAAGATTTGGAGTCCATTTTTTTTGTTGTACAAGAGTGGATGAGTAGAATTTGGATTTTTGTGAGTTGAGCAGAAGCTAGATTATTATCTTGGTAACTCAAGAAGTAGTTATGTGTTGAGATGCAGTAGCGATGGTTTGTTTCCGAAGAAGTTCTCAAAGATCTTTGGATAAGGGAGTGTGTCTGCATTAGTTTTGAGGTTGAGTTCAGCGGAATGTTGTGTTTGGCGTTGAGGCCCGAGTTTTCCGACGAATTTTTGGCATCAGCAGCAGTGTTGCAGCTCAGATTTGTTCTACCGGCACGCGAGGAAGGCATCTGTCTGCAGTTCTTTAGAGGTGAAGTCCAGAAGCAGTTTGGTGAATCCATTTCTTCAATGAATTGGCTGGATAAGTTTAATCTATTCAGATAGGTAAGGAGTGTATAGTTTTCTTGGGATATTAGCTTGGATTGATCGCAAAAGTGACTTGCGATAGTTAAGTATTTTCTGGGATGGCAGAAGTTTTCCTGTATATCTTTGAAGAGGTCGGTGGATTGCCTTAGTCTAAGGAATTGAGTTTGGTATCAACTGGATTTCAGAAGTAATACCGATGGTTCAGCTTAGTAATAGAATGGTTTCTGGAGAGAGGAATTGGTTAAGAAACTCAAGTTTTGGAGGAACTTCTGAGTTTTATTTGGATCTGTTAAACCATATTTTTATATTATGTTGTCCAGTTTATGCTTATATGTATCATCAGCATTTTCATCTTCTACAGATCAGAGTTGTGCAGCGGAAGTAGTTGGGAGAGTATTTGTTTTTCTTTTCTGGAAAAGAGAAGTTATTTTCTAATGAGGATAGAAAAGGTTGAGTTCTCGGTTTTGTTTGGTTTTGAAAAGATTATTCTACTGGATTGTTTTTGGATTCAGATTGTTCTAGGAGTTATCGGCGAACGTTGAGCTAACAGTAGGTTGAAGGCAGCTCTGGATTGTCAGAAGTATTTGGTGGATAAGAGACGAAGTAATTTGGATTTAGGAGTCGGAGATTTCATTTTGTATGAATTTTCTTTGGTTCAAAGGAGTTCTATAGATTAGTAGTATAGACTGTTTGGATTCTATAGATCGAGTATTCCGGTATTATACTGGGAAACTCTAGGGAGCTCTATCCAGAATTTTGTCTGGATAGTTTGCTTTGTTGATTGAGTAGATTGGTTGTGATGATTGTTAGCATGTGATTGATATATGCTTATGATTTAAAAGTAATTAAAATCTTAAATATATTATAAATTACCTTTGCTTTTAAATTTCGGGGACGAAATTCTTTTAAAGGGGGAGGAATGTGACGACCCGGAATTTTTTAGCAATATCAATTTAATAATCTGCATTAAATATTAAATTGATTTGATATATCTTTATTAATTAGACATGAATTGATACTTTTCTTTTAATAAATATTTAATTGGTAAAAGATATCTGTTAAAATTAATTGAATTGTTTTCTATTTATAAATGTATATATTTGTATACATTGTAAATAGATGTGTTTTGTTTTAAAGTTCAACTAATAAACTATGTTTTAAATACTAATATACATTTTAGTGGATTAGAAATTTGATTTATTTAATATAAACTTTTCAAAGCTAATAAATAAATAAATATAGAGTTTTAAATACATAAGTAAATGTTTAAATAGTTTAAAACTTATTTTAACTTAAGTTTAAATTTTTAATTTTTTAACAAAATGATTTGTTTTATTTTCTTTTTAGTATAGCTTGATTAAAATATAGATTTCAAAGTATATATGAGTTTTAACATATATTATAAAATATGTAGTTATAATAGAAAGACAATTCATTTTATTTATCATTTCAAATTGATCATGTGTTTTATAATATAAATAAGTAAGAATGTATATATAGGGATACAAGAGTTTAAGTAATAAGTTAAAATAAGAAATAATCATATTGGATAAATAATATAACAACTATAAAATTAGTTTTCAAACATAGAAATAAAACAAAAAAATACAAGTCACATTCATTTCAAAAATATAATAACAAGTCAACAATTAATCTTGAAACAAATAATTTTCAAGTTGTAAACTAGACAAATAAAAATGCCTGTAAAAGTTAAGAATAAAAGTCAAGTGACATATGCCAGAAACAAATAAATTTTTAAGGGTGTAAACCAACATAAACAAACTGCAGTATAAATATATGTATATGTTTAAAGCATTGAGTAACAATAATGTGTGCAGGTCAAACTGGATTGCTATGTTTTATTGTACAAGTTTTGTCTTAGTGTTGAAACATAATAATATCTAGAAGCAAATGACAGTAATAAAAACAAACTGTGTATATGTGTGAAGCTTGCTAGAGAAGATAGTATTAAATATCTTTAAGCAAACAAACAAAAAGTAATTAATGTAAAAATCTTTTAGTACATTAAGTATTACATATCAGCCTCCAATTTAATAAAATATCTCTGGTAAGAAAATCTGTACAAATAAGATTATATCCTATATTGTCACAATTTCATGAAACATAATAATAATGTACCCTGTAACTTATTTTATAAATATCAAGCTTCTTGCATATATAAATCTGCATATCAGTTCGACCTAGGCAAAAACTAAAATAAGCTTCATTAAAAACCTAAACAAACATTCATTTACAACTTGAGAATCAAAGGGGAGTTCAACCTGAAAGTTGCAAGCCTGTTGCAAAGCAAATAAGGCTCTGTTCTTCCACAAATTCAAAGTGAGTAACACTTTTTAGATTTACTTAAGTTTAAATTCTGATGCATGCCTATATTTGAATGCTTAAATAAATTATGTGAACATTTATATACTCATTTTCCATGGATATTTGTAAGATGGAGTTTTGCATATCTCAAGCCTGCATACTGTGTTTTCTATTTGATGTGAGTAACTCATTTTTTTTTAAGGAATTAAAAGTATAACTTAGTTTGAAGTTATTGCAGTGATAAATATTGTATTGTAGAGTATGGTTGTGTGTTTATATCTGTTAACTCTGGAAGTATGATTGTGTGCAGGTATTTCAACTTGCAATTTGCTCTGTTTCCAGTATTGTCTATTTAAATTCAATTTTTTGAATTAATCCTTGTTTAGCCTTAGGATTTAAATGAAATCTGTAGTTTCATTTCAAAACATTAGTTAGGAATTTACTTAAAACAAGTAATGTATATATATGACTCAGGAAACCAAGAAAAAAAGAAAACAAGACTGAGCATCTCTATAATATTAAAAATTCAAATATCTTATTTTATCAATTCAGGTATATAAATCAAATAATTAAATCAAATTATGATTTTTTAAAATGAATATGGTGATTTTTAGTGGAGGGGGTGAGGTATGGTTCGAGTTTATCCATTTCAGGCTTTTTGAGTGGCCGTGGGTGATCAAGTAGATATGGGGGGTCGAGGCTCTGACAAGGGGTAGAGGAGGTTGCTGTGGTGCTAGGAAAAATAGTGGGTAGCGGCAAATTGGATAGTGGAAGCGTCGGCAATGGTTCCAAGTTCCTAGACCTAATTTTACTATGTTTGGAAGTTTTGATCGCCGCGAGTTGTTCAGAGGTTCGAGTGTCGCATGTTTTTGCAGGGAGGTAGGGGAGAGAAGGTCGAAGGAGTAACCGGAGTTTGGTGGCCTCCGGTGGTGGGACCACCGCGTGCGTAGCGCTGACAGGTTTGAGGGAAGGTGAGGTCGTGTTTTTTTCCAGGTTCTGTAACTCGATTTCTTTTGCGCGCATGGAGTAACTCGAAGCAGGCTACGGGTTTTATCTCGAGAAACTTCAAATATTACTCGAAGTAACATAAGGGGGGACTCGGCTGATGTTTTTTTTTCTTCAGATTTTAAAACCTGTAGCTGTTTTTGTTTTACAGTTTTGAAACTTGGCTTTAAAATGTAATCAAAGTCAAGCTCGGTTTTAAATCAAGTTTAAATCGTGAATTTAAGTTAGTTTTGAAAGAGAGTTGGAAATAATAAGTTTTTAAAATTTAAATACTTTTATGACTTAAAAGTGGTTAATAATTAAAATATATTCAAACGAGAGTTAAGTTCAAATGAATTTAAACTATTAAGAAAAGATTGAAAACAGGTTAACCTCAAAAATAGAAATCAGGACTTGGATCTAAAATTCTAAAGTTGGAAATGAAATAAAGTTTTATAATTTAAAATTTATTCAAATAAGTTTTAGTTGCAATTGAACATGTGAGTTTACAAAGAGTTTTGAAAAAAATAATAAATTAGTTCTAAAACTTTATTAATGATAAATTGGTTTTTAATTAGAAAGTAAATTACAATAAATGTTTTAAACATATTGGAATTTTACTTTAATTCAAGAAGTTTTAGAATTTCATATGCATTAACTCTTAAGTTGATTAAGTAAGAATAATTAATGATTGAAATTAATTAAACTAGTAATTATAGTTTAAAAGTAGTCATTAAAGTTAATTAATAAATTAATTAACTAATATGTGATTTAGAACTATAGATTAGATTTTTAAATTAATAATGGTTAATTAACTTATAATTGATAATAATTAATATAAGTTGATTATGTTGGAAGGAAATAATTAAATAATTATTAATGAAGTTCATTAACTAGATTATGTTATAATTACTTAATATGATTTTGTAATAAATTAATTAGATTAATTAATTCAATAGTTTAAATGAAATTATTTATTTGAGAAGTAATTAAGAAATTAATTTCTTATTAATTGTGTAAATTGATTTGAGTTAATTAATTTAATTAACTGATATTTCGGAATTAAATTACTTAGAGAAGTAATTGAAGGATAATTACGGAGTGTAATTAATTGGGTGATGTTGTTAATAGGAGTAATTGGAATATAATTACTTGAAATTAATCAGGGGATTAATTTAGAGTGTTATTGAGAAGTAATTAATTAGGAATAATTAATTACTGTTTGTTATTAATCAAGATGTAACGACCCGTAAATTTTCGATAATTAAAATAGCTAATTTAATAAGATTTCGTGATTTAGTGTTAGAAAAAAATTGTAAGTCATTTGGAATAATAATAAATGTTGAATCTATTAGGATTATAATAGAGTTAATAAGATTTTTTTTAAAACTGGAATTTATTGGATAAATTGAATAACGGGTTTAATATGATTAAAAATGATTTGAAAAATTTTATTTTATCATATTGGAGTTATAGTGATGTTATAGAACTTTTAAAACTGAATTTAAAATTTATTTGTGAAAATTGAATATTTTAATATTTAATTTTCGACTGGAAAATAGCCAATTTTTGAACAGTCTCAGAATTGGACAAAACTAGTTCCATTGGATCCGTAATAGTTAGTTATTATCGGATTTCAATTTTCGTAGCAATCGGAGTTGTCGTTTGACCGTGGCAGCTCGAAACGCGTTGAAATTGTTTAATATTAATTTGGCGAGTTAAAAATAGTCATTTTTCAAACGGTCTCGGATTTCGACGAAACTAGTTTCATTGGATCCGTAATGTTATATTATTGTAAGATTTCAAATTTCAAGTCAAACGGATTTACCGTTTGTCCGGGGCAAGCCAAAACGCATAGAAAATCGTTTAATCGGTTTAATTTAAAATTGATCGTTTATTTCCGTAACTCTCACATATGATCGAATTAGGCCTTGAAACTAGTTCCACTGCGTCCGGAATGGGGGTAAAACCTTATAAACGCCTGGCGGCACGTCTCGATTGGAGTTCGGATGATTTTGGACCTACCTATATATATACGCACGCAAACCGAGGCAGTTTTATTATTATTTTAATCCAGAAACCCTAATTGACTTCAGCCCTAGCCGCCATTTCCTGAATCAATGGCCACGAAATTCGAAACTTCTTTCTCATTTTCCTCTCAATCCATCAACAATTAGCAAAAACTCTCAACTACAAAGTTGTAGAGCACGATGAAAGCTTCAAATCCATACGGAGATGATCAAAAACGGAGCCACGGATCGACGGGAAATCACGTTCAAACCTGCTGCGTTTTTCACGTTTTTCGAGGTAAAATAGGAGGCCGAGTTCCACCATCTTACAGCCGAAGGTAGCCTTTGTCGTGAGCTTCAAAACCATGGTCGTTGATCGGCCTGAAGTTGATCGTGGTGGTCACAATATTTAACCCTAGGTGATGGCTTATGGGTTCATGTTGTTCGGTTTCTTCCTGTAGAATGAACGTGAGATGGAAGAAAGAAGGAGCGGTGGAGATTTGCAGAGGAGGGATCTAGTGGCTGAGATTTGAGTTAGGTAAAATTATAAAGAAGGTTGTAAATTTAGTTAATATAAAATCGTGTAAACTTGTAAAAATCATATCTTTTTCATACGAGGTCGGATTCGGACGAAACTTTTTGCGTTGGAATCGTATCGACGAGCTCTTCGCATTGCAACTGGATTGGAATCATTTAGAGCTTGATAAAATTTTGGGTTAAATCGAACGTCGTTCGATTTGATTTGAAATCGTAAAATCAAGGTGAGTGTTTTATAACGCTCACAACGTACTGAATATCTTTATGCTAATTAAAATTGTCATTATGTAGTGTTATGATTTTATTTGTCGTTGTTTGATAAAAATTTAATGGTCATATAGATTGTCATTCGAATTAATCGTTGAAGTTTAAATTTGACAGTTAAATTGAAATTGAAATTGAATTGCAATTTAATCACCCGACATCGATAACTATGAAATTGCCTTGAATTGTATTGCCTATTGGACGATGTATTTCGACGATGTTATTGGTTGATGTTTGAATGTTTGGATGTTTATTTGCTTATATATATCCTGTTATGCATACATATGATACTGTGATTTAATTTAAGTAATATATGCTCATCCCTGACATTTAATTGAAATAAATAATTACTTGGCCATAGGATAGAAAATTATATACGGACACCGAATTGGCTAAATTAATAATTTTTAAAATCGTCGATTTGAAATTTATTTATATGTTTGTTTAAAAGTTATAAATGGACATAAATTTATAGAAATCGAATTTATCGAAATTTGGGTTTGGAAAGTTGAAATAAATTTGGTTAAAAGAAATTGTTAAGTAACATAAGTCGAGACTTTGAAATTTAAAAATTGGGATTTGATTTAAATTCGAAAATTGATTTGTTTAAAGATTTAACCCTAATTCGGGCTTTGAATATTACTATGTAAAAGCGATATAAAATGATATTTGAAATGGATTTGATTTTAAAGCGAACATGATATTTGATATCAATTATGAATCGATTTGAAATGTAAAAGAGCCAACGGTGTAATAATACGTAGTTATTAAAGAGACCGGGATCGGATATGGACATACTCTCTGTCGATACCGAAAACCACTTTAATAACTATTATACGCGGAGTGTTGATCCAGAATGAAGTGGATGGTTTGGTGAACGCGTTGACTGAAGAAAGAGAACGATTATTGGATGACCCCTGACATGACTAAAACAGGAGCCGCGCCGGGCCATTGAGGTTCGCCACCTCTAGCGGACACACTTCTTCGATACCATATCTATTACATTTGTGATGCGATTTGGGTGCACCCCTTGATTTGGGAGTGTTGTTTCGCGGTGTTGGGGTAGCTGCTGGCTATGCCCAACATCAGTCCGGATCACGCAACTACTAGTATCCTAGTTGGTATTGCCTCATGTACCTTGTCATACTGATTATCCTATTCGCGACCACTACGTTTTGATTTGTACCTTGAGTATATGGATTGCCCTCTGGTGACTTCTGGTTTTGGGGAAACTACGGTCTTGTATATGCTTTTGGGAATATAAAAATGTGTTAAGGGGGATTATGGTAACGCCTTAACGCTATTTTGATACTTTATATTACTGATAGGCATTATCTACTTAGCGTATATTATTACATAGTATATAGTTTCACGGATCCTTGAGAGATGGAAAATCCCGTAACATCTCTTGAGTTATTGCACGCACGTTGACACTGGATAGGAGATGTCAAACCCCGTAAACATCTCTGACGCCGTTACACTCATATTTATTTACGATTGACTTAACTTACATGAGGATATTTAGTCCTGACTCGAGTGTTTGTCTTTTCATTACGCTCGGGTCAGTCCTGAGTTTTCAGATTTTTGAGGATCTATTTCTGGAGGATGAAGACGAAGATTTAGTATATTATGTACTACTATTATATTCATTCCATTCCGCTGCATTGTTGTATGATATTTGCTGTGTATGTAACTCTGATAAATGTTGTATAATAATAATCAAATGTATTCATTTCAAATGTATTCATTTAATTAACAGCTTCATGAACTGTTATTTTATTATTATACTTTAGCCTTCCGCTGTGAGATTCTGTGTTGTTTCATTTCCTTTATTTCCCTTCCTTTTCTTTTCTTAATTACCCCAATAACTATCTGTCCTTTTAATGGTTTGGAATCGACATGGGTATTTGATCGTCGGTTTAAACTGTCCAAAAAGGCGGGTCATTACAGTTGGTATCAGAGCTTTGGTTTAGCGATAAACCTTGGCTCTAGTGGGGAATAACTCATTGAAATAGAGGTAAACTATATGAATGAGTTGAGTGTATATGAGAGAGCGTACTTGTTATTTGATATAAAATGGTTTTATATTGTGTTAATTTGTTCCGTTGAGTATTTATGAATTCTGGTTGATACTTGGGACGCCAAGGCGTCGATAGGAATTTCTAAACACTCGAATAGGACAAACCAACACAATATCGTTTTGGAATATATTTTTATATAAAGAATTATTTGAATATTTATTCATTTTGATTGAATTGATTGTTAGGAGATGATAATATTAGATTATTATCGTTATTGTTTGATCAGTCAATATTTACAACAATTGATTAAATAACAATGGATTTAGGAAAATGAAATCTTGTAAACACAATTGATAATGAATATAAATGAATTTTAACTTGGATTTGGGAATTTAAATTCCGGTGTTTGAAATTGACTTACAAGAATTTGAAAAACATAATATGAGTATTATATGATAGTATAATTGAGTTGAAATTGTTTTCGAAGGATTTTTTTTTATGATAAGTGATATATTCCCTTCTCTTGACGTTAGAAAGTGATTTCGGTGATGAGTGCACGCATCATCGGCGTTTATTTTCGAGAGTCTGAGTGGGGGAGACCACTTAATAGCTTGTCTAAACCTTGTTTTGATTCAAATTTACTTTATTTTGTATTCTCTATAGTATGATTTGATATATAAATTATATAAGTATATATTATTTCAAAACTTGATTTGAAATGAAACCGGGATTGGAATTCTTAAGTCCTTTAAAAATTAATGATTTTTTTAAATGATTGAAATGAATTTAGACTTGAATCATTAAGGAACTTCTGAATTGTGAAATGAGAAATGAACCTAAGAGCTAAGTGAAATATCAATTGAAGTAGAAATCCTTAGAATTAGGAAATTATGAACTTAAAATAAAAATTGAAACTGTAAAACTCGCATAGTATTAAATTTCATTCTATAGCATAGATATAACTTACCAAAATATTTAAGAAGTTCAAAAATGTTATATGAATTGTTAATTGGATAATATACAAGTATAGGTTTGAATAATGGAATATGCATTTAATAAATGGTTTGCAAATATAAATAAAATTGTTAGTAAATAATTGGAATTTAAATTAACATTTAAAGGTGATTCACAATTATGTTAATATAAAAGGGAAATACTATATGTGAATGTAAATGTGAAAAAAAATTATAGTGCAATTTAAGTAATGACTTAAGAATTAATAAATTGAAAATTCAACTTTAAATGGAAAGAAGTTGTATGTTGTTTAACTACATTCTATTTGCATAACTATAACTTACCAAATACTTAAAAGGTTTAAAATGCTAATAAGGATAAGTAGAGAAATAATATACCAGTGTGAGAGTGAATAATAAAATGTGAAGATCTAATTGATAGTTGTAAATATAAAAGAAATTTAAGCGGTAAAATGAATGATATATATAAGTGAATGAATAAAATTTAAAATTTATGAAATATAGATTTGGTAAATGGAAACTGATTAAATTTGAATATAACTAAATGTTTATAAGCTTGGAAGTGTATGAAATTAAAGTTGACTTGGAAATGTATAATTGATTTAGTGTAGATTTTGGATGGATGTTAATGTTTGATATGCATTGGTTGTTAGATGGATGATAATTGATTAAGTAGAATTCATTAGTGTTAATGGAATTGAATAAACGGAATAAAATTTTAAAAAAATTAAATTCAAATTGGGAGCAAATTGACTTGAATTAAAAATCTGAATGAAACAAACTTGAATAAATCGGAAACAAATTGAATGTAAACCTATTGCATGGATGAATAAGAAAATAAATGACTTTGTGTTTATGATTGTTTTTTTTAGAAAATTTGAAGTTTTGATGGTTTGCACTTTGAAATAATAAAAGCAAATTTTGGGAAAATCCAAATTTGTCCAATATATGCTGAAACGAAAACAACCATAACTTTTAAATGGCTTAACGGAATTCAACGATCTTGGACTTTTCGGAAAGCTTAGAAACTATAGCACAACTTTTGTTTAGATAACTTAAGAAAATTCTTTCGTCTGCTTGGTTAAAAACTTGAATATTACTCGCTGTCCTGTGTAAAAATAAGTAAAATCAGTAGTATACACCCTTAGTATTTTCGCCATATCTTTTGTCTGGTTTATCGGATTTTGATGATCTTGCACTTTATGGAAAGCTAAGAACTTAACCTAAAACTTTTGTTTTAAGTGTTTTGTGTTTTGATGTCGTTTATAAGGTCAAAAATGTGGGTGAACGTCGCTGACCTGCGCAATTCATTGCCCAGGCTGAGGCGTATCCTCTAAGTAAAACGGCCATAACTTTTGAACGAATGGTCCGAATTCGATGATTTTGGACATTCCGGAAAGCCTGAAATGAATAAAACAAATTTTGTTTAGATTATGTTGTCAAATTTTATCGTTTAGATGACCTAAAACTAAGATTTGTTTGCTGTCCTGAAATTGAAATCTCAGTTTTGAAGCTAAATATGTTATGTATATGTTGTGTTGGCTAAGTATAGCGATCTATCTTTATATGCATGGTTCTAACTTAGTTATTGAGCATTTTAGTAGGTAGCAAAGGGGTTGCACTTCGTTGTGGAGCTCGCTTCTACGCTAAACGCATAATGTAAGTAAAATGCCAATAAATGCTAAATAAAAGGTACGCTTACGGTTTTATATGATATTGGTGATATTTATATATTGTTTCCCCATGATTGGGATGCCTCATCATTGAGATGAGATGTATATTTGTTATATATTGGTTATATTTGTGTTATATATTGAATTGTAAAATTTTTCTGATCGAGCCGCGCAAAGGAGGCTCTGCCGAAATTTTCCGTAAATCCAAGTGTTAGAAAATTTTTCAAGTTTTAAAATTATATAACTTGTTTTGGTAACTAACTTTTAAGTTTAGAAAGCCGTTCGGAGTAAGTTAGTGGAAGCGTAGTTATGACTTTATAAATGGAATTTCATTGTTTTATAAGTTGGTAACATTGAATAAAATATAGCTAATGTTGAATTTTATACTTAGTTTCTTTTTCCTTTTTTCCTTTTCGGGGACGAAAAGTTTTGAGTGGGGGAGAGTGTAACGACCCGTAAATTTTCGATAATTAAAATAGCTAATTTAATAAGATTTCGTGATTTAGTGTTAGAAAAAAATTGTAAGTCGTTTGGAATAATAATAAATGTTGAATCTATTAGGATTATAATAGAGTTAATAAGATTTTTTTTAAAACTGGAATTTATTGGATAAATTGAATAACGGGTTTAATATGATTAAAAATGATTTGAAAATTTTTATTTTATCATATTGGAGTTATATTGATGTTATAGAACTTTTAAAACTGAATTTAAAATTTATTTGTGAAAATTGAATATTTTAATATTTAATTTTCGACTGGAAAATAGCCAATTTTTGAACAGTCTCAGAATTGGACAAAACTAGTTCCATTGGATCCGTAATAGTTAGTTATTATCGGATTTCAATTTTCGTAGCAATCGGAATTGTCGTTTGACCGTGGCAGCTCGAAACGCGTTGAAATTGTTTAATATTAATTTGGCGAGTTAAAAATAGTCATTTTTCAAACGGTCTCGGATTTCGACGAAACTAGTTTCATTGGATCCGTAATGTTATATTATTGTAAGATTTCAAATTTCAAGTCAAACGGATTTACCGTTTGTCCGGGGCAAGCCAAAACGCATAGAAAATCGTTTAATCGGTTTAATTTAAAATTGATCGTTTATTTCCGTAACTCTCACATATGATCGAATTAGGCCTTGAAACTAGTTCCACTGCGTCCGGAATGGGGGTAAAACCTTATAAACGCCTGGCGGCACGTCTCGATTGGAGTTCGGATGATTTTGGACCTACCTATATATATACGCACGCAAACCGAGGCAGTTTTATTATTATTTTAATCCAGAAACCCTAATTGACTTCAGCCCTAGCCGCCATTTCCTGAATCAATGGCCACGAAATTCGAAACTTCTTTCTCATTTTCCTCTCAATCCATCAACAATTAGCAAAAACTCTCAACTACAAAGTTGTAGAGCACGATGAAAGCTTCAAATCCATAAGGAGATGATCAAAAACGGAGCCACGGATCGACGGGAAATCACGTTCAAACCTGCTGCGTTTTTCACGTTTTTCGAGGTAAAATAGGAGGCCGAGTTCCACCATCTTACAGCCGAAGGTAGCCTTTGTCGTGAGCTTCAAAACCATGGTCGTTGATCGGCCTGAAGTTGATCGTGGTGGTCACAATATTTAACCCTAGGTGATGGCTTATGGGTTCATGTTGTTCGGTTTCTTCCTGTAGAATGAACGTGAGATGGAAGAAAGAAGGAGCGGTGGAGATTTGCAGAGGAGGGATCTAGTGGCTGAGATTTGAGTTAGGTAAAATTATAAAGAAGGTTGTAAATTTAGTTAATATAAAATCGTGTAAACTTGTAAAAATCATATCTTTTTCATACGAGGTCGGATTCGGACGAAACTTTTTGCGTTGGAATCGTATCGACGAGCTCTTCGCATTGCAACTGGATTGGAATCATTTAGAGCTTGATAAAATTTTGGGTTAAATCGAACGTCGTTCGATTTGATTTGAAATCGTAAAATCAAGGTGAGTGTTTTATAACGCTCACAACGTACTGAATATCTTTATGCTAGTTAAAATTGTCATTATGTAGTGTTATGATTTTATTTGTCGTTGTTTGATAAAAATTTAATGGTCATATAGATTGTCATTCGAATTAATCGTTGAAGTTTAAATTTGACAGTTAAATTGAAATTGAAATTGAATTGCAATTTAATCACCCGACATCGATAACTATGAAATTGCCTTGAATTGTATTGCCTATTGGACGATGTATTTCGACGATGTTATTGGTTGATGTTTGAATGTTTGGATGTTTATTTGCTTATATATATCCTGTTATGCATACATATGATACTGTGATTTAATTTAAGTAATATATGCTCATCCCTGACATTTAATTGAAATAAATAATTACTTGGCCATAGGATAGAAAATTATATACGGACACCGAATTGGCTAAATTAATAATTTTTAAAATCGTCGATTTGAAATTTATTTATATGTTTGTTTAAAAGTTATAAATGGACATAAATTTATAGAAATCGAATTTATCGAAATTTGGGTTTGGAAAGTTGAAATAAATTTGGTTAAAAGAAATTGTTAAGTAACATAAGTCGAGACTTTGAAATTTAAAAATTGGGATTTGATTTAAATTCGAAAATTGATTTGTTTAAAGATTTAACCCTAATTCGGGCTTTGAATATTACTATGTAAAAGCGATATAAAATGATATTTGAAATGGATTTGATTTTAAAGCGAACATGATATTTGATATCAATTATGAATCGATTTGAAATGTAAAAGAGCCAACGGTGTAATAATACGTAGTTATTAAAGAGACCGGGATCGGATATGGACATACTCTCTGTCGATACCGAAAACCACTTTAATAACTATTATACGCGGAGTGTTGATCCAGAATGAAGTGGATGGTTTGGTGAACGCGTTGACTGAAGAAAGAGAACGATTATTGGATGACCCCTGACATGACTAAAACAGGAGCCGCGCCGGGCCATTGAGGTTCGCCACCTCTAGCGGACACACTTCTTCGATACCATATCTATTACATTTGTGATGCGATTTGGGTGCACCCCTTGATTTGGGAGTGTTGTTTCGCGGTGTTGGGGTAGCTGCTGGCTATGCCCAACATCAGTCCGGATCACGCAACTACTAGTATCCTAGTTGGTATTGCCTCATGTACCTTGTCATACTGATTATCCTATTCGCGACCACAACGTTTTGATTTGTACCTTGAGTATATGGATTGCCCTCTGGTGACTTCCGGTTTTGGGGAAACTACGGTCTTGTATATGCTTTTGGGAATATAAAAATGTGTTAAGGGGGATTATGGTAACGCCTTAACGCTATTTTGATACTTTATATTACTGATAGGCATTATCTACTTAGCGTATATTATTACATAGTATATAGTTTCACGGATCCTTGAGAGATGGAAAATCCCGTAACATCTCTTGAGTTATTGCACGCACGTTGACACTGGATAGGAGATGTCAAACCCCGTAAACATCTCTGACGCCGTTACACTCATATTTATTTACGATTGACTTAACTTACATAAGGATATTTAGTCCTGACTCGAGTGTTTGTCTTTTCATTACGCTCGGGTCAGTCCTGAGTTTTCAGATTTTTGAGGATCTATTTCTGGAGGATGAAGACGAAGATTTAGTATATTATGTACTACTATTATATTCATTCCATTCCGCTGCATTGTTGTATGATATTTGCTGTGTATGTAACTCTGATAAATGTTGTATAATAATAATCAAATGTATTCATTTCAAATGTATTCATTTAATTAACAGCTTCATGAACTGTTATTTTATTATTATACTTTAGCCTTCCGCTGTGAGATTCTGTGTTGTTTCATTTCCTTTATTTCCCTTCCTTTTCTTTTCTTAATTACCCCAATAACTATCTGTCCTTTTAATGGTTTGGAATCGACATGGGTATTTGATCGTCGGTTTAAACTGTCCAAAAAGGCGGGTCGTTACACAAGAGGATTAATATTTGTAATTTGAAGATTTGTATTCTTAATTAACAAATGAAAATGTAATTAAGAAATTGATTTATTTGAAAATAATAAATCAACAAGATAAATTAAATGGTAATAAATCGATATAAATGTAATTAATTAATGGGTTTATTCAAGATTAATTTCTGTAAATAAATTAAAGGAAATTTCTGGAATGCAGTAAAGGATATTTAAATCAAAGATGATTAATTTGTAAATATATATATAAGTAATGGATAATAAGATTTAAATTAAGTTAGTTAAATTTTAATTAATCTAAAGAAATCATTTGATGATTTGGTATGTGTAATTACTTAGTGTAATTAATGGAGTATAATTACTCAGAATAGTAATTAGATGATTACTTGATGAAGTTTATACAAGATGATTTGTAAGTGAAGTAATTTGAGTAATTTCCTTTGTAATTAATCAAGGGATTAATTTATGGGAATAATTAGTCATGAATTGATTAATAAGTAATTAAGGATAGTTAATTACTGGTTTGTTATAAATCAAGGGGTGATTAATAATTGTGTTTAAGTAAAGATTAATCACTTAATTAATTTAAATAAAGTAAATTGATATGAATTGAAGATCATTAATTAATATAATTAATGATGTAACTAAATTTGTTAATTAAGGAATAACTAATAGAAAGTAATTAAAAGTGAACTGCTATAAATGATTTAGAATAATTCATTTAAGAAATAAATTAACAATTGTTAATTACTTTGATTTATAATTAATTAATGACTGAGATTTTTTGAATGAGTAATTAATTTAATTTATTTTAAATTAATTAAAGATGGAAGTGGTTAATTTAATTCATTTTAAATTAGTTATAGCTTGTGATTCATAAATCATTGCTGATGGATGATATTGATATTTCATTGATTGATTGTGATCTCAGATATGAGATGGATAATGTCTATGTGATATGGATGTATAGTTTAAGTAAGATAATATTTAATTATCTGTTTGGATGATGATATTAGTTATTTGTTTATGATGATGTGATTATCTATTATGAGATGTGAATTATCTATCTGTGCATATTGATAATATTGAATTCATTGTTAAGACTAAATAGACAACTTAGCCTTAAAAGACACGTTTTGGATTTCGATGAGACCGGGATCGGTTTTCCTTATTTGGAATATCCGAAAACCACATCGTTTCCAAATTAACGATAGGTCGTAAATCTGAAGTGAAGATAAAGATTCAGAATGCAAGGATTATCGTCGTTAACTCTGAGGGTGATTCCAAAATGAGTGTAACGAGATGATGCCTTCGGTTTCGTTCGAACTCGGAACGAACTTGTATGGATTGAATGCTTTCAACTCATCGTCAGGCGGACGATGAGCATTCTAAGAAATATGTCCTATAAAGGTAATCGTAACCTCAAGCCTCATCAACCGGGAATGGGTAAAACAGGGGAGGTGCAGCAAGGTTAGGTGGGTCATGCCCATGCAGGACAAGGATATTCCCCTGTCTAGATGTCCCTTTTTATTCGGCTGTGTGGGCAGTTGGTCTGCAGCCAACTGCGGGGTTTATCTTGTTCGGGACTGTTCAGTAAGGAATGGTTCCGTCCTTGTGTTGCAGGGGATGAAGGGAGTAATCCTCGGTACGTTGATCTAGGCCACGTACTGTGACGGGTGGTACCCCAGTATCCCTGTCGTTGTATGTAATCCAAAATCCAATAAGTGCCAACGGTTTTGATTGTATTACCCACTTTTGTGGCTAGTAGCTGGAATTTAATAGATGTAACAATTTCGGCTATTTTCTATTTACTTGAAAACCCTAGACCTATTATAATATCACTGGATTTCCTATCAAATGTTTTGGTTAGCGTAAGGTAAAAACTTTTCCATGTTTATGTGTGGGAAGTCTTACGTGATACCTTTTCTTTTCAAAGGATTTTTCAAAATTAAGCAACTTTAACCAGTTACTCATACCAGACCCATGTCTGACCCGAAGTTTATTTTTGTTTTTCATAAACTCTCGGGTACCCAAATTTTTACGGGTAGCCAAGGGATTCAGGTTTAGCTTTGACGAATTTTGGAGGAGCAATGGAGCAGGAGGCTTCAGCGCTGTAGATATATATTTATATATAGTTCCGCTGTGTGGTATCTCTGTGATGTATTGTGTATTGAGTTGTATAACTAGACAGGTGTTTATAACTGTCTAGTATGTGATGTATTATATGTATCACTCTGATTGATGTTATATACTATGTAAATACTTATGTGATTAATATATTTTATTCGTTCCGCTGTGAGAGTCTGATGTTGTTGTTCTTTCTTCTCTATCTTTTCTATTTTCTCACCCTTTCTTTCTTAATAACGATGCTTCTTCCTGGGCATAGAAAGTGGGGTCGTCACACTCAAAGGATGTTGGAATCACCATCCTCTAAGAATCCGTTAAACTATCTACTATGTAGTAGTGTACGGTAAATAGATAATGCCTATCAGTAATATAAAGTATAAAAATAGTGTTAAGGCGTTACCATTATCCCCCTTAACACATTTTTATACAAGCGTTATAGTCTATACAGCACTGTAAACTCCATCGTAAACTAGTGGGATATCAGGGAGTACTCCATAGGTATAACGCAAAATAAATTCGTAGTGGTCGCGTATATAGGATACAAGTATGACAAGGCACATGAGGCAATACCCAAGGTAGTGAAACTACCGTTCGCCTGATCCGGACTAGTGAGAACGCATCGCCGCAATGATCGCAACACCGCGAAACAACACTCCTGAAATTCTGAGGGTGCACCAATCAATCACAAGTAATGATTAGTAGTTACGAAGAAGTGTGTTCGCTCGAGGTGGCTAACCCCATTAGGCCCGGCACGGCTCCTGATTTTAGTCATTTCCAATTTGACACAAGTGTCAAGGCCATCCATTATTGTTCTCTTTCTTCAGTCGTCGCTACATCATTCCAACCACTTCATTCTGGATCAAACTCCGCGTATAGTTATTAAAGTGGTTTTCGGTTTAGACAGAGAGTATGTCCATAACCGATTCCGGTCTCTTTAATAACTTTCAAAATTATTACACTGATTGGTCGTTTAATAAAATTTCAAAACAAATAAAATTCAATTTCAATTTCAATTCGGATTTGTAAATCAACATTTCATTTGTCCTTTCTAAAACCATTTCCATAATTTACATTCAAATTTCCAAATTACTATTTCAAAATCTTATGATACGATTTCAATTTTTATTAAAACAATTCAGTATTGATTCAAGTTCGTATATTAGTCCCATTCCGAATTCATTTAAATTAATTTAATTTAACCTTCAATTCAATTTAAATTCATTGATCGATTTCATTCAATATTCCTTAAGTTAATTTTATCATTCAAAACAATTTTCATTTAATTTCCAATTAGTCATATCAATTACTTGCGTTCAACTTCATTATATCAAAACTTACAAGTGGAATTAAATTAAATTCGTAAAATCAATTCTTTGAATTACAAGTCTTACGTTAATTTCAATAAATCCCATTCATTTCAATAAATCACATTTTATTTCTTGTTAAAGAAATTCAATTTTCACTCATTTATTGACTTCGTTACAAATTTCAAACTTAATTAATAAAGGACTAAATTTCACATAATCGAGAGGTTCCAATTTCACTTTTTAACTTACTTAAATAATTTTTCCAAAACTTTAATAAATAAATAACTCAATTTCATTTATTAACGAAGTTCAAGTCCACTTATTCAAAGGTTCAATTTCTCTTATCAAAGAATTTAATTTTTTATTCAATTATCAAATAATTCAATCTTATTCAATTATTAAATAATTTCAATCTTAATTATTAATAATTTCTAAAATTAATAATTACAAACTTGATTATCAATTCAAACTTAATTATTAAATCATTTCCACTTAATTATGAATTCAACTTAATAATTTCAAACTTAATTATAATTTCAAACTTAATTATAATTTCAAATTTAATTATTAAATGATTCAAACTTAAAAATTTCAAAACTCAACCATTACTAATTCCAAATTATTTATTATAATTCCAAATTTAATTATTAAATAATTAAATTTCAAACAACGTTCTTTCATCGATTACTACGTTAATATTTGCTTTATATTTCAATCTTTACATTTTCCTTTCAAAATTCAAATTCTGACTTCATTTCAAACTCATTCTTTACTCGAATACAATCGTTATTTTATTTTTAAATCAAATTATTGACCAATCGGATTTTATTAAATTCTCTATCCTAAGTCAAGTTCATTTGGGTATTTATCATTTCAACCCGATTCCAATTCAATTCACAAATCAAAGCATAGCAAAGGGAACTTGCAGTGTGATAACAGGGATGGTGTCAAAGTAAATAAACAAGCAATAACAACGATCAATAACAATCCAAAAATTAATTCAAATAATCCCGAAATAATCGTATTAATTCGCATTGTTGTTTGTGCGAATTAATATAATTATCTCTAGAATCTACACTATCATTTCACGTAGATTAAAGATTATTACACCAATATTTATATGGTTCTTCAATTGACATCAATTATTCAATTTCATACTTAAATCAATTAATACAACATAAATTCAAATTGTTCAAGCGTAATTAACTACTTCTACGTGTCAAATAATTAAACATTTAAGGGTCATATTATACAAATTTTACTAATCAATTTCAACACATATGTCGATTCAAATTTTTAACTATCCTATATTAGATTCAATTGCATAATATTTATCACTTTATACAATACAATTTTTACGTCCAATATAAACAACAAACAATCAAACAATTATCAACCAAACTGTATATCGTCGCATAAATAATTAACAGATAATAGTGTCAGATATCATAAGTGAACAGATAGGGGTAATAACAGTGTACAAAACTAACAACAGCATATTTCAATTGTCATTTCAATTGAAATCAAATTTAATAAATAAAACAATATTAATCGTGAGTAATTGCTCACCTTTCAAGGTTAGAGGAGATTTGGCAAATGAAACGAGTTACGAATCCAAGCACGAGTTCTAAAGCGAAGAAGATTTGCACGAATTTGACGGGTAGAGCTGGTAAATATGAGTAGATGAGAATGAATCAATTTAACTTGATATAATATAATTCTATAAAATCTGACATACACGCTAACATATCAAGTTATAACTTATACTCATACCTACCTATAACAGCTCATGCCAAATTACTTTATACTTCATAACTTGAATATGAAAATAAACTTATAATTTATGAATGAACCTAACTAATTTTTTTTTACTCCGACTATTTAATATAAAACACTCATACAAAAATATCAGATATCCAAGTACTATATAAATATGCACATCCTATATACAGATAACATCAGATAAACAGCTTTTTAAATATATGAAAACGGTAAACGTGTGTATCTATATCTATCTATAACACAAAACATAACATTTTACAAAATATATATGAAACGTACCTATATAATAAACTTAAATGGAGTAATACAACACACATATATGCCTGCAAATGTTTTTGTATCAATTGTAACAATTGCCGAAGGGTTCTTAATTCCAACTACAATTTACTTCTGCTGCATTCACCTGCACGTATCCAAAAATAAAGAAGATGAGAAGTAACCCCTGGCCTGACCTTAATCTTTCTTTTTGGGTAATCCAACACGACCAAGGTTATCATTAGGTCCCAGATATAAACAAGCCTTTAAATATATTAGCATTCAGTGCAAAATAGACATTTTTAATATTAGATAATATTAGCATTCAATTTATAAAACAAAATCTTTAATATTAACCACCAAATTGAACTATTGGATTATCCTATCAAGTATGTGCAATGTAAGACAATGTTAGTGCATATTTTAAGAACAATTGATTGAGTCAAGCTTACTTTCTTAAAAGGAAATATTAAGGAAACATACATTTTTTGCTAAAGAAAGCGTTATAAGAATTCTGTCGTTTACTAATATTTGTTATCAACTACTTAAAAGTAAATTATTTGTCAATATATTAATTTAATTGCTTAAATTATAAAATTAAATCAAATAATTTTACATCTAAATCTGAGAAATTAATGATAATATTAACCTAGTTATGATGATCTAAATGATTGAACCATCGAAATCTTTCATCATTCTGGAATAACCATGATTGGAGCTTCCAAACTATTATTATACGTAATAGTGAACTATCAATGCCTACAAAATTAAATTTAAACTTTCTGCTTTCAGCTTACAGTTTTGGTTACCACCAAAACTAATCTGTATTGCTTTAAATAGACCAGCCTGTAAATGGAATATGAGAAGAACTTAGCAACAAATTCTCCTTTTACTGCATTTAAATATATTATTCCAGTACTTAGTTTTAACAATCAGTGCAATTAGAGTGGCTCAGTTGGTAAACTGAGAAGTCCTAATCAAATATATTAGCATTTCAATCTCCAACTACAACATTTTTCCTTTCTTCTGCTGCCTTTTCCCTCAGTTGTGATTCTTTTCCACTTTTTTTGGTGCAGTTCAGTAATAATATCAGTTGTCAAAGCCATTAAATAGTCACTGTACAACTATAAATATTTTTATCACTTCAGTTTGGTTTAATAACTAGTTACTGTATAGCTATAAATATTTTTATCACTTCAGTTTTGTTTAATAGTCGTTAAAATATTTAGTCCTTAAAATTTTATAGATCAATATGCCACCTTCATTCAACTCCCTTAGACACTCTTAGCACATTTCAATGTACCAGACATGTTAGAGAGAAGACTAGGGTAATAAGGTACCTTTCAACAAAACTTTAGAGCTAGATAGATTTATGTATAGTACTAGTATAAGAAAAATATGAACTTTTAGCTTTCAGTATTCATGGTGGCCTAGGTCATACTAAAATATTCTACCTAAATTAGATAGAATGCTAGCTAATTATGATCGGTTAAGAATTTTCTCAAGATGTAATGCAAAATATATACCACCTTGTAGTATTGATCATAACCCCATGGTTTAATTTTTTAATGATCAGTTGCAATAAACAATACTAAAACCATTCAAATACATGGTATATGTTTCAAGATTACAATGACATTGTTTACATAGGATGAGTCGCTGACGGGGAAGGTTGTCCATTATGCAAACTAATCAAGAAGTGGAAAAACATGAAAAAATAATTCAGAGAGTGGAGCAGAAAAAACGTACTAAAAAAAGAAGTGGAAGAAAAGTGAAAACCATGTGGTAAGTTACTAACAAACTGGAAAAGGACAAGAACAATGAAAATGCAACTGAAATCTATAATGCAAAAATCAAACTTCAGACCATAATACAACAAGAGTACCTTGACATAAACAAAAGGCCAAATGTGATTGGTTGTTTCTACATAATGAATCATTTTCCTATGCCAAAGTGTCAAACAAAAGGTTTCATAGAGAAAGTAATTTAATACTTTACATGGGTACATGACCCAGAAAGAAGTCAATTTCATGTTCCTTGATTACTTGCAAAACCATTAGCATGAATATGGGTAAAATTACCTGAATGACAAGATTGACTAGGATGAGGCGAGATTTATGGTCTTTATTGTTAAAGGTAGCACTACCCCTAGCCTTGGATGGTACAACCCAAATTTATGGGGAAAATATTCAACGTGAAGTATGTGAGTTTGCTAAACATATATTTGAAACAAACAAACTAGTAATATAAATCAATCTCACATTCAATAATTCAATTCCAAAGTTAAGAAATATGACAGAAATAAAAGTTTTTTGACCCATATCATATTGCAATTTTATATATATGTACACATACACATAAAGGTGATATCCAAAGTTTTGTGCAACATAATTAAGTTGTTCATAAATGAAGTCATTTCTAAAAATCAATGTGCTCATGTACCAAGCAGAAGCATAGATGATGTGATTATAGTAGCACATGAAGTAGTAAGAGGGTTTAGGAGAAAAAATAATAAAAATATGTGCATCAAAGTAGACATAAAGAAAGCATGTTATTTAGTTAATAGATGGTTGGTCATGCATATGATGCAAAGAATGAAGTTTACTCCCAAATGGTTAAAGATTATTGACGAAATTATCTCTTCTCTCAACTTCTCGATAACTAATCAAGGTGCAAGAAGATAATACTTTTTAATCAGCATTGAAATTAGGCAAGGTGACCACTCTCCCCTTTGCTTTTTTACTTTTGCTATGGAATAATTCACCTTACTAATGATGAAAAGCAAAAGAAGAAGAAGAAATTGAAAACAATCATGGACGTTCTTATTTTTGCTAATGTTATTATGTCCTTATTTACACATTCCTATGATGTTCTTATTTTTGCTAAGGCTGATGCAAAAAGTGCTTTTGCAATCAAAGACAAATTTCATAAGTTTAGCATAACTAGCAATCTAAATTTAAGTGTTGAATAATCATATATCCTCTTTGGTAAAGGATGCGATAACGAAAAAACATTGTGCATGGTACCAAAATATACATGAAAGATAGTTACCAAACTATGGCATTAATGCTTACACTACAGTGAATCAACTTATATTAAATGTGGAAGGAAATCAAGATGCTCCTTTAGTGTTTGTATCAAAAGAGAACAACGGCTTGGGAACTAATGTCGATGTTAAAGCGACCGACCATGTTGCTTCAGAATCTGAAACAAAGGAAACCAGTGATGCTGCCAAAAATATGGGCAAATGCAAACCATGCAATCAAATTTTTAAGAAAGGTATAACTAGCTTATTCTTTACTATTCCACTTTTTTATTATAATATGTAAATAAAAAATTAATATTTAGTATCACTAAAATCATTGATTGATTTCATGTAACGTGTAACATTGTAATGTTGTAATCAGTGGTTAGCGGAGGACCACAATTCATGGTCAATGTTCTATACATTGCTGATGATTCTTATGCTAGAAAAATTGTTCCTATAGCCACTCATTACAATGCACAAGGTAATATTGAAACATTATATATGAACTACGTATTGTTTATATATTCAGGTTTTTTGCAGTATACTTCTAAAATTGCTATTTAATCATATATTTTAAGTGAATTCTTCTTTGTTTGATCAATAGATATTGAAGTAGAGATTCAAACTCTCCTAAATCTCAAGGTTTGTTAGTAAAATTAAAAAATTTCTACAGATATTTGATGGAAAAAATATACAGTTATTGGAAAATCCAGTTACTCTATATATCATTATAAGGTTATCTAATTGGCAACCGGTTACTGGAAAATCAATAGATATTAGATACTAGGTCTAAGGTTCCATTTGCACATGGATAGGTTCAGAATCTTAAGTCCCAGTAATACAAATAGTTGTGCAACACTAAATCAAAGTAAGAATATGTGGTGTGATAATTATGGCTTTATTGATAAGCTAAATTATCAGTATACATTTAAGCAGAAGAAAAACACTGTAGAGTTAATAGATGAATTACCTGAGAGCAAGCAGTGATACAATGTCCGAAGTCTGCAACAAAAACAGCGATCAAGTATCCCTGTAAAATATCTTATTAGTAATTATTCTCAAAAAAACCGAAGTACTACATAAAATGAAAGATTTCAACTGGCAACTAAAGCATGATGAGCATAAAAAAATTTACTCAACTATCGAAACCCCCTCATGGTGATCAGAACGTGCATAATTTGCATTTAATTCAACTTCTTCTAGTAGACTTAAGCCTACAGAGAAAGCTGGATTCTCATCAAATTGCTTATACTCTTCTTCATCCACCACATCACCAATCCCAACAATGCGTCTTTTGCCGGGAAGACAACAGACCACTTATTATCGGTAGGATCAGTCACGTACAAAACTTGTTTTGCTTGAGATGCCAAGATGAATGGATCATTATCATGACTCACTTGACCAAAGTCAACCAATGTGAATCCATGTTCATCCACTCGTACAGCACGACGATTGTCAGCCCATCTACATCGAAATAGCGGGATTGTGAAGTCTTTATACTCATATTCCCAAATATCCTCGATTATCCCATAATATAGCATTGTCGTATTTATTGGTCTGTTATCTTTAGCGCTAGCAAATTCTCTTGAAGATGCAACGATGCTAACTCCACTATTTTGCATTTTTCTCTTCTCATCCCGACGCTTCGTATAAAAGACATAACCGCTCATATCATATCCTTCCCATGAATTGACATGAAATCGAGGCTCATACACTAACCATTTTATTATATCTGAAATACCATGATTTGTTTGAGACAATCGAGACATTACCGTATGTTTAAGCCATATGACAAAAGAGCGGTTATGTTCATTCGTCAACCACATTTCGTTCTTTGAAGGATTCTGAGACTTTAGAATTGCCATATGCTCCTCCAAGTAAGGATGTACCTCACTAAGGTGCTGCAAGACAAGTAGCTGAGCTTTGTGAAACATCTCATCACCAATTGAAATCAATTTTGATCCAATTATGCCCTGGCTGTCAAGTCATCCTTCATGTCGAGACTTACGAAGTCCAATAGGTTCAACACCAGTTAAGTATGGAGTGAAAAATTCAATAACCTCCTCAGCTACAGTAGCTTCTACGATACTGGCTTTAGGTCTATATCTGTTTTTTGTTTTTTTTTAAAGTTCCCATATGCATTTCAAACGGATACATATATCTCATAAATACAGGACCACGAATTTTGATTTCTCTTACAAGACGAACAACCAAATGCAACATAACATCGAAAAATGAAGGTGGAAAATACATCTCAAATTGGCATAAGGTAACAATAACATTAGCTTGTTGAACATCCAACGTATCAGGATCAATTACCTTGCTACAAATTATATTAAAAAAGAGACAAAGCTTTGTAATAACATGCCTAACATGTTTAGGCAATATACCTCTAATTGCAACAGGTAATAAATGTTGCATTAACACATGACAATCATGAGACTTCATACCGGTCAATTTCAAATCCTTCACTGATACACGACTGCTAATGTTTGAAGAATAACCTGTTGGAACCTTCACACTACGAAGACACTCACATAAACTAGTTTTCTCTTTTTTGGACAATGTATAACATGCGGGGGGCAAATAGGTACGTTTACCTTTCTGCATCGGTGCTAACTCCTTCCGGATACCCATTTTCAACATATCTTGCCTAGCTTTCTCACCATCTTTTGTCTTACCAGGTATATTGAAGAGTGTCCCAATGATACTATCGCAAACATTTTTTTCTATATGCATTACGTCTAGACAATGTCTAACCTGTAAATGTCACCAATACGGAAGTTCCGAAAATATAGATTTCTTCTTCCACGAGCCTTCTAAATGAGGAAATACTTTGCCAAATGCATTTTCAATATCCTTGACGCGTTCGTAAACATCATTTCCTGTTAATGGCAAACAAGCAACTCCATTCTCTATCTCCCCATTAAAAGGCTTCTTCTTTTTACGATATGGATGATTAGGAGGGAGAAATCTACGATGATGCATATACAATTTTTTTTACAATAATGTAAACGCTCAACAACCATATCATCTTCACAAATTGGGCACGCTTTGGCACCTTTTGTACTACAGCCAGACAAGTTACCATACGCAGGAAAATCATTTACGATACAAAAAATCATGGCGCGTAATGTAAAATTACTTTGACTATATGCGTCAAACACATGCACACCTTTATCCCATAGAAGTTTAGATCATCAATAAGAGGAGTTAGGTAAATATCGTTGACGTTTCCTAGTTGTCGTGGTCCAAAGATTAAAAGAGACAACATGATATGCTTGCACTTCATACTCAAATGAGGTGGAAGATTGTAAACCACCAAAAGAATAGGCCAAGTACTATGTTGACTACTAAAGTTGCCAAATGGGTTTATGCCGTCTGTACAAAGACCAAGTCTGAGATTTCTAATTTCTTCACCAAAATAAGGATACATTGTATAAATGTTTCTCCACTGTGGAGAATCAGCTGGATGCCTCAATAATCCATCATTTTTCCTCACATCTACATGCCACCTTAAGTTTTTTGCATTTTCTTTATTTGCAAATAAACGTTTAAGCCTTGGTATAATTGGCAAATACCATAAGACTTTTGCTGGAGGCCATTTCTTATCTGGGTCATTGTGAATGTTCCCTCATGACTTGTAACGGGATAATCCACACTTGGGACACTCGTGCAAGTTCTCATATTCATTTTGATACAATATACAATCATTTGGACATGCATGTATCTTTTTATATCCTATACCAATTGGGCATATAATTTTCTTTGCCTCATAGTTAGAAGTTGGAAACTCATTACCTTCCGAAAGCATGTCATTCAAAGGTTCCAACAAAGATGTAAAACTTTTATCACTCCACTCATGCTTTGCTTTTAAATCGAAAAGCTTGAGCACAGCAGACAATGTTGTGAACTTAGGACAATTAGGAAACAAAGGCTTCTCGGCATCAATTAATATTCTTTCATACAACTTTGACTCTTCCATCAAATGTTATTCAGCATCACGAAACATCTCGTGAACACAATCATTCTCATCATTCGCGTCATTATCCATGTTATCTTCCCGGTCATTCTCATCATTCCCATGATTATTAGAACTAGCTCTACTAAGTATACTTTCACCATACCATATCCACCGCGTATAATTTTGCTTAAACCCATAACGGATTATGTGATCTCTAATCTGATCTATATTACGAAGTCTCCTCTTATTTTTTACAGTGTCTACAAGGACAAAAAATAGTTTCTTCCCCTCTTCTTAATTGATCATTCAGTGCACAATTGATGAACTATTCAATTTTGTTTAGGAACTCGTCATCGTTACGTTTTACGTTGTACATCCAGCTACGATCCGTATGCAAATGCTAGAGACACACTACACAAGCAAAAAAACATTGGATTACGAAGAGCATTCATTATTAAATCAATATTTTTAGCTAATTCGAGTGGAGTGGATAATCAGTTCTTGTAACTCTTTGCTGCTGAATGATTATCCGGTTACTAAAAATAGTTCTTGTAACTATGATGTATTCATAAAAGCATGAAGTCGAAACAAAACTATCGGAATCAAGCAAGCTACATGCTAATGCACCAGCAGAACCATTCCAATAGCTCATGCGTGTATTTACTGTCAGGGCTGCTCCTGGTCCAAAGTCGTCAAAGCCAGCGCAGCGCCTAAGGCTTAAGACTTCAAAATTTAAAATTTATTTATACCTATAATTCCACATAGCCTGCCCCCTTTTTGATCGATGAAAGTAGATTTAGTGTAACGTTAAAGTGATATGCTGTGTTTCTCAACCACCACCAGCCTCAATATGATGTCAATATGGTGTTGTGCGTGCATTTACCCTTTAAATTTAAATTTTCACCTTAACCACTCTAGTTGTTTTTACTGATTGACTTTGGATGTTTGCACCACTACCTTTCTCTGTGGTATCAAACTGTCTCTAACCTCTCAACTTCACCCATACAAAAAACAGTTCATATCACAGTCACTTCCTACCACTGTCTCTTCCACATACTCACCATTACAATTCTACCAGCCAACTGCAGCAACCAACCACCTGACCATCCTTCACCAACCCATCCAGTTTCACCATTCAACACTGCATCCCCTACAAGTCATTCCACTAGCCAAACTTGTCATCAACCATATCTCCTCCCCATTGTAAACTGCTGCTTGCCTGCCATCCCCTGCCACTTCGTTTCAACCACTACTGACCCGTTCATCAACACAGTTACTTCTACCATACCCACATACAACTAACTGTGCATCATCAACTTGCTAATCACAACTACATTCAACAACAAACATCCCTCAATACTCCCCTCTGCCCTACCACAGTGTCAAACTCTTCCATCATCAAGCCTACTTCGCACATCATATAATAGCTGTACCAATACATAACCAATATCATTGGCCGCCACTTTTTCATTCAATAAAAACTGCAACAACACTCCACACTCAAAACTGTCAGAGAAGCCACAACCTGAGCACATCCATGTCCATCATTCACCATAACAGCGACAAGCAACAGTTCCACGCCCACAAAACTACACAGTCCTTGCCACTGCCACTTATAACAATTCTCCAAATCATTAGCACATTTGCCATCAGAAACCCCTCCACTGCCTTCCTACCCCTCTGTCAATTTTTCTACAGCAACTCGGCATCATCTCTGTCAACTACACCCTGCTTGTCACTGTGCAGCAACACAAACACCACTACATACCCACAGTATTACCCTTCAATCAACTCCACCAGACTCAACAAAACATGTCGCCATTCAAAACCATAAGTCCAGTCACCTCTGCCTGCATATTAACAACATTATACCAATACACTGGACCTGACCAACTCCCTTACCAGAAACTCCAACTACTCACTCTTTAAACTTCAAAATATCACCGCACAAAACCATACAACATTTGCAATTCTTCCACCAGACATCACCACACTACAGGAAGCCTCTACCACCAACTTCTACCAAACGATCATCCCCTGATTGCAAATTCATTTATCCCGATATACAATTCAAAACTTATTTGTCAACAACAATCCTTCTCTGAACCAACATCACCACACCTCCTACTCCCACTCCCACTACCAAATACCTTCAACAACTTCACACATCAAATCAGACCAACATCAACTCGACAACCCCCGCAATTCAACAACACTGCTACCATAATACACCTCTACCAATACTATATTCATGACCACCACTGCCGTGCCATATCAAACCACCATCATACGGTATTATCTGCAAACTTTCCCTATCCAGAACCACCACCACACAAAACCACGAACAAAGTCGCGACTCCCCAATAACAGCCACGCAATCATCACCGCAGCCCTCCTCTTTGAACAACTCCATTACCATCCACTTCTACAACTGCTTCATAGCATCCACCAACCCTGACAGCAAACAACTTCTCCATCGACACAACTTCTTACTACCATACTGATCATCTACTTCAACATCACTCCACAAACACAACTATGCATATCCATCACAACATCACCACAACCCACAGCTGCACCATCATTTCAACTGCAAACCACCTCCACTGCTTACTGTTGAAACATACAACTGTGTGCACATCTAACAGTGCATCTAACTCTCATCAACAACCTGAAAATTACTTCTCCTCATAACCACAACAATCTCCCTACCATAATAAAAACCAAAAACCTATACTTCTTACCCCTGCACACTGACCATCATACCATTTCCCTATACCACAGCCTACAAACTTCTGCACCAAGTTTAACCATGTCCATACTTCAACTGCAGTCAACTGCAACTTCAACTACAGTCATCTTCAACTTCAACTTCAACTTCAATCACCATCCAAACCATAATGTCTTCACATAGACATACATTGTAGTTACAATGTAGTTGTTGTGCATATAACTGTGTCACAACCTCCTCGTCAACCCCCTACATTTCAATACATTTCATCAACTTCCATACAACCAAAAGCTAATACAAGTACAACCTCTGTAAAACCCAGTGCGTCATCTACAACAAACTGACTGCCACCACCATACTCCACCGCATTCATTTAACTATTTTACAGTGTCACTGCATACATACACCACTGTCTCATCTCATTACCCATTTACCTCTATGCATACACACTGCCACCACCAACATCATCACACCATACTTCAAACTTCAACACCACCCACAACTGCAACATCTTCCACCAACAAAACTGTACATATCACCCCATACCTTCAACTTCCAATGCACAACATACTTCACACAAAATACCCCTCTGCAAACCACCTTTTCACTACCTTACATATTCATAACTGTTTGACTATTGACTAGAAGATGACATGACAAGGTTGACCTGGACCCACAAATGAAAAAGGCTATAGGGGGGCTCATATCACAAGAATGTTTCATCCATTTATTTGCATGGGGAAAAGGTAGATATTTAGCGCCTCTGTAAAATTAACATAGCCTTTGTGTAGGGTTTGTAAAAACAAGAGTTCAAATGGATATGTCATTTCATGGGCCTCACTGCCCTTAATTTTGATAAACTACTTTGTCACAAAGCAATAAAAGCATATCGGAACAACATTTTTTATGTACTCACTTGTCATCGTTCGAATTAATGAGTTGGAGTAACAAATACCAAATTGCAGTGGGGTGTCGGTCATTCAAATATTTGAGAATATCTTTTTTATTCAAGGATAAGTATTTTTAACATATTTTTATTCAGTTAACAAAAATCAACCATATTTTTAAGTTCAGTCAAACTGCAAATGTTTGCAGTTTTGAAAAAAAATGATAATAATTTCGGTTATACCAATCTTCGTTTAATAGCATAGTGGTGTTCAGTTAATGACAATACTAGATTCCGATTAAACCGCTTTTCCTCATCAAATTTTCTCCACAAATGCATCCAACTTCCCATACTTTTACTGTTTGAATTCCTCACATGCAGAAATTTTTGTAATCATATCAGATTTAAAAAGAATTAAAAGTGTGATGATGTAGGACAGTTAAGAAAATAAGCCCCACAAATGCAAATAAGGTGTAAAGAGTCATAGTCCAGGATTGAATATTTTTCTTATGGGATCAACGTAAAATCAGCTCATGCCATTCTTGTCAGGCCAACATTATTTATAAAATTTTGTTTGTAGTGGAGACTATTCTATCAAAAATAGAATAAATGAAAACTTGTATATAAAATATTTAATGTCCTACTTTGCATCCACCCATAGATGTCATCTGAAATATTTAATCAGCAAATATAATCTAGCCATCCCTAAGAACTCAATATATTCGTGTAAGAGCTTAAGAAGACATCTAAAATTAAAATCTAGCCAAGACTGTAATGAATGTTTATTTGTAATTTAAAAGTTATAACACAATAGTAGGAAATTACTAAAATTGTGAGTAAATTTACTAACATGACTTATAACCTCAGCAAATACTAAATCACGTTTAAGATAACAAATGTATTTACTAACTGTACACACCCACATTGGATATCACAAAATAAGAAAGTAGGCAGAATCTAATATTATAAATCATGCATGTACAATAAAATTTTATGAATAAATAGATTAAAAAATATTTTTTCCCTTATATTCTTAAAACTTCAAAAGATAATATTTAACACTTAACCACGAACCATGTTTTAAGTTCAAAAAATTGATTTCAATATCATAACAAGAACTAAGGATAATCAGAATATTTGTTTAATAGCAATCTTCGTTTAATAGCATATTTAATGATAATCAGAACTATTCGCCAAATCATGTTCCAAAATCATTTCAAATTGCAATGGGGTTTTCGCTAGCTTACAATCAAAAATTATTCAAAACATTAAAGGCAACAATATATTCATTTTATACCTAAAAAATCAATCCAGCAAGCAAATACTTCCACATCTCCACAAGAATTTTCAACGCAGTCTCCACAGCAAACTCAAAATTGATCGCTTTTATGGTTTTGGTAGGCCAAATCTAATCGCGAAATAACGTACGGTGACAATCAATTTTAAGGTTCTTTTTGTTTCGAGGCAGGCGAAATATTTGGGAAAAAGAATGGGAGCGGCGAAAAAAAATTGGAAACGCAGGAAGTAACAGTGAGCAACGAAAAACCTAAATAATTTGAAATTGCATCGCCTCCGCTAGGGAACCGATGCGAAAATTATTATTTTGGATGCAAATTAACGTAGTTGCATTGGTTGAATTTAAAACCGATGTGACTAAAACTATTTGCATCGACGTATTTGCATCGGTTTTTGGTGACAACTGATGCAAATATGATTTTTAATTATCTATTGCTTTCTACGTACCAATTGCATCGGTTATTAAGATAGAACCGATGCAAATAGTTCTATTTGCATCAGTTTTTACTTCGACCGATTCAAATGAGGCGATGCAAATGGCCTGTTTTGTAGTAGTGTTGGGTAGCATAACAGCACGCAAGGAAGATGCAATGCCTGAACCTAAACTCGTAATACACCTTTTTGCATGCAACGTATACAGTGAACAGGACATAGAACGTGTGACTCAATTTGCATGCAGGTGATAATTAAAATACAATGGTCTGGAACTCATTATCATCGTTTATATAAGGGATTGGACTGAACGAGTTTGAAATCTATAAATTATAATAAGCTTTCTATTATAAATTCCTTATTTTTAAAAACTATATATACATAGTTGTTGAATAAATTCAAACATGAATCAATTGAATGCAACCAAGTTAGATAATCCAAACTTAGAAGAAAAAGAAAATAGAACACAAATGGTAGCAAAATTTCCAAGAAAAAGCACGAAAACCCAAAAAAAATTATAGAATGAGCAGCTTGCATTTTAAAACTACCGGAGACATTGTTCAACACAATAGGCAACGTGCCCAGGCAAGTTCAAAACACAAGGCAAGGGAGTATAAAATTTAAACAACATGCTATGAGGTTGCGTGACTTTGCAACAAAAAGAACTTAGCAATATATATATGCACACAACATGAAGAAAATGAAAATAATTGTCTCGGAACACAATTTACATGCACGTACATAAGTAACCAAAAACAAAATGGCTTTTACTCTAAACTTATGCCCACGTATAAAGAACAAAATTTTAAATGATCGCTCCAGCTTTCGTATAACATGAATACACATAAATAAAGCAGTGAATAAATTAGAGATGTGAGTTTTAAACTCATCATTAATTCGTTTCAAAACCAAAAAGCAACTAAGATCCAAGAGGTGCTAGAATCTTGGAGCTGCCATTAATATTCTTCTACTGAGCTTACAGGCAAAATGAAGCAACCAAAAATGATGAAGCTACTTTTCTCCTTTAAAATGTGTATAAGTCAAAAATGAAGTGATGGGATGTATTTTGGGTACAAATGCATTGAATTGCACACGTGCACTAGTAGAAAAGAAGGACACAATTGTACTAAATGATGATGGCTGCACATTCAATTTTGCTTTACAAAACTTTGTGGCGGCAAGGAGTTCACTTTGCTTTAAAAACTAAAGTGACAGCAAAGCAAATTGTGTTCACATTGGCCTCATACTCTAGTCACAGCAAAACAATAATATTTCAATTTGCTTTATGAACTGAATGTGACAACACATGTCATATTTGTTTTGAAATGGACTTGTTCCTTATACTCACGTGAATGCAACATTTTCACTTCATTTCCAACGTGCACCATACAACTGACTTTGCAAATGAATTTCCTATATATATATATATTATTTCGACGGTAATAAAATCACGGTTACTATAAACTCCCCCCTTATAAAAATTGTGTCCCCATAATTTTCATACTAGAAGTCGTTTATAACACAAATTATTTATCACAACAAAGATTCAAATAGAAAAGATGGATAAGAATGCTCACCCCAACCCGAAGAGGAGAGAAAGCCGGATAAGAACGCTCGATGAATTCTTTGGTTTCCCAACTGCAATCTTTGGAGTTTACGGACCATTGAATTTTCACAAGCGGGACTTCTTTATTCCGAAGGCGTTTAAACTCCGAAGTTAGCACATGAATAGGATTTTGCACAATAGACAAGTCGGGTGAGATCTCAAGATCTTTCAACACATGAGGATCAATAATAGAATCCGAATCTCTAAGGCATCGACGAAGCTGGGATACATGAAATACGTCCCGAATTCCCGAAAACTGGATAGGTAGCGATACACAATAAGCAACAGGGCCAATGCGTTCCGTAATTGGAAATGGTCCAATATATCGAGGAGCCAATTTTCGGGAACTACTAAAACGCACAGCACCGTTCATCGGGGAAACACGAATGAATACAAGATCACCAACCGAAAATTCCAAAGGCTTCCTACAATGATTGGCCTAAGATTTCTGCCTATTCTGAGCCTCTTTCATTCTCTGTTTAATAATATCAATCTTCTCAGAAGATTCAAGAATATAGTCGGGGCCGAGAACTAACTTCTCCCCCGATTCCAACCAACAAGATGGTGATCGACACGGCCTTCCGTAAAGGGCTTCGAAAGGAGCCATAGCGATACTACATTGGAAACTGTTATTATAAGAGAACTCAACAAGAGATAAGTGGTCTTCCCAACTACCACCAAAATCAAGAATACAAGCTCGAAGGAGATCTTGTAAGACTTGATTCACCCTTTCAGCCCATCAGACTGTGGATGATAAGCTGCACCGAGATTGGGCTTAGTACCCAAAGCCTTCTGAAGGCTCTGCCAGAAACCACTAGTAAAAAGCGGATCTCTGTCACTAACAATAGAACTAGACACACCATAAAGTCAAACGACTTCTTTAATAAAAAGTTTAGCCAAAAGAGGAGTAGTCTGATTGGACTTGATAGGAATAAAATGGGCTGATTTGGTCAATCTGTCAACAATCACCCAAATACTAGTATGGCCCGACCTCGAACGAGATAGACCATCAATGAAGTCCATAGAAATTCGATCCCATTTCCATAATGGAATCTCAAGAGGCTGCAAAAGACCACTAGGACACTTGTGTTCTGATTTAACAAGTTGACAAGTCATGCAACGACTCACATAACTTGCAATATCACGCTTCATACCTTCCTAAAAGTATAAGCGTTTCACATCAGCATACATCTTACTACTGCCTAGATCGATAGTATACTTAAAACGATGACGGTCCTCAAGAATGTCATTTCTAAGATTAGAAATATTAGGCACGATCAACCTTCCCTTCTTTCGAATACAACCATGAATATCAATATAGAAATCCTTCAAATCATCACTTCAGGATTCCGATTTACAACTCTGAATAAGATAAGAAATATCTGGATCTTGTTTCTGGGCATCGGTAATCTGATCCAACAAACTAGGACGAGCTTCCATGCTAAATAAAAGCACGGGAGAATCAGAAACTGAATGACGGTTTCTAATACCACAATGAGATAAAGCTTCCAACATATTCCACTCTGCTAGCATCATGGAAACAACAACTTGCTGCTTGTGACTAAGCGCATCAATAACTCGATTACCCTTACCAGGGGTATACTGAATATCGAAATCATATGAAGCAAGAAATTCGAGCCAACGTTGTTGCCTCATATTAAGTTCTTTCTGAGTGAATAAATACTTCAGAGATTTGTGATAAGTGAAGAGAACAAAACGCTCGCCCAACAAATAATGTTGCCAAATCTTTAGAGCAAAGACTATAGCGGCTAACTCCAAATCATGGGTAGCATAATGAAACTCTTTAGGCTTTAGTTGTCTAGAAGCATAGGCAACTACTCTATCTTTTTGCATGAGAATAGCAACGAGTCCATAACCACTGGCAACGGTATAAACAACAAGATCATGATTCCCTTCGGGAACCACTAAGATAGGACCATGAGTAAGGAGGTCTTTTAACTTCAAGAAATAAGTATCACGCTTATCAGACCAAATAAAAGGAACAGCTTTTCTCGTGAGAGTGGTAAGCGGTAAAGCAATACGAGAAAAGTCCTTAATGAACCGGTGATAATATTTCACCAATCCAAGAAAACTACGGATCTCAGTAATGGTCTCGGGCCTCTTCCAATTCTAAATAGATTCGATCTTGGAAGGATCGACAGAAATACCGTCGAAAGAAACAATGTGACCACCTTATTCTCCCAGAAGTGACACTTGAGAATTTGGCATAAAGCTGATGATGACGAAAAGTGCTCAAAACAATCTCCAAATGCTGAATATGATCAGCTTCAGATTTGTAATAAATAAGAATATCATCAATGAAAACCAAAACGAACTTATCGAGATATTCTCGGAATATCCGAATCACAAGTTCTACAAAATATGCTGGAGCGTTCATCAAACTGAACGGCATAACAAGCCATTGGTAAGAACCATAACGAGTGCAGAATGCTGTAAGAGGAATGCTATCGTCCGCAACTCGTAACTGATGAAAACCGGTAGCAAGATCGAGTTGGGAGAAGAGCTTAGTGCCACTTAACTTATCGAACATGTCGTCGGTCCTAGCTAATGGATACCTATTTTTGATAGTGAGCTCATTCAGCTTGTCATAATCAATTCAAAGCCTAAGCGTACCATCTGGCTTCTTAACAAAGACAACGACGGCGCCCCAAGGAGATGAGCTAGAACGAATAAATCGCTTGGCTTCCAATTCAGATAATTGTTGCTTGAGTTCCTCATTTTTCTTAGCAGACATCCTCGTGGGAGGACGACTGACAGGATGAGCACCAGAGATAAGATCAATATGGAACTCAATTGCCCTCTTTGGCGGAAAACTCGAAATAGGCTCAAAGACATCATAAAAATTACAAATAACCAAAATATTATCTACGACATCCTCCGATTCGAAGGAAGAAATGATAGCATTCGAAGTATGATCCATGCTTTGAAATATAATAGATAACTGTTCGATAGCATTGGGATGCTTGAGATATAAAGTTCTTTTAGGACATAGGATTTGAACTTCATAACGGACGAGCCAATCCATACCCAATATCATATCAAAACCAAGATGATCCATAACATGCAGATTCGCATGAAAGGAAAAACCGCATAGAATAATCTCAACATCAACACACAACAAACCAAGAGTAGCGATCCACCAATAGGATTCACAATCCTCAAAGGGTCGCAAAGACTAAAAACATCCAAATGAATAATATCAACAAGCTCCTTTGATACGAATGAATGTGATGCACCCGTATCGAAAAGAACTCTAATAGAACGGCCACGAAATAAAATAAAATCTTACACAAATCTAAGATTGATAGGAATTCAACAAATGGAATACTATGGGGATATGAGATTTATCCTTAGACATATTCCAACTCGTTAGAGAGGATAAAAGTTCAAGAACAACGAAGGAATAGATTAGAAAGGTATGAATAAAACCCTCGAATAACTGTACACATGTTCCATTCTGCTTTTGTTCTGTGTTTATTATAAATTGTTCAGAATTTCAGCTCTGATACCAAGCTGTGACGCCCCACCTCTATACTCACAATAACAAAGGTTATTATAAGGAATAACATCTGCTATTGCGAAGAATATGGTTGTTAGAAGCAACCATCCATAAGTTATGCCTTAGACGAGTATTGATTACATCGATAGGAGTTGTATAAATTACTCCCAAAGATATATATTCAATCCAAATCTAAAACGAAACTGCGATGGCTAATGAAAAATCCAGAATAACTCATAACAACAACAACACAGATAAGTATAATCACATCAGAATAGAATTACTCCCAAAGATATATATTCAATCCAAATCTAAAACGAAACTACGATGGCTAATGAAAACTCCAGAATAACTCATAATAACAAAAACACAGATAAGTAAATCACATCAGAACAGAAATGTCAGATATATAGCAGAAGACAAGTCTGGATACATGCTACAACAAACGATAGTTCACATGAACCAAATAGACATATACATGCCATCAACATACATGAGATGATAGTCAATACACCAAAAGTAACACCTCAAAGACTAGACAAAAGATGACGTGAAATCCCAAAAGCTGAAGCGGCAACAGAATCAGAAATAGCGATTATCCTGAAATAACTTGGTCTGACCTGAGTATTATTTAAAAGAAAATAATAAACGGATCAGTCTAATTTAAACTTAGAAGTGAATGCATCATAAATAACATCAAAGCAAAATAATCATAGTCTCGAATGAGACTATTCAACATATATAATCAACATAGTTTAAATGAAGAATTTTTATTAAACTCCATCAAAATCAACTTTCAAATTCATAATTGAATTCAAAACAACAATACACAAAATCTTGAAATCAAAAATAGATAACTAGAAAAATCAGCATAAAATCAACATAAAAGTGGATCGATCCCATCATATGGCGAGTCTAAGCTATGTCGCACGTGCATCAACATATGGCCGAAGCCTATCAAGTACTGTCATCATATTTTTTGGCGCCCAATAATTGACCCGATGGTCCAACATATGACCCGAAGGTCTAGTACTGGTAATTGACCCGAAGGTCCATCATATGACCCGAAGGTCCAACATAGTGGCTCGAAAGCCCAACAAAATCATCAAAATCATCAAATAACAAATCCACAGCAAATATTTCAATTAACGAGTCCGGAATTAACCGAATTAGTAAAAGTGCGGTTTCATATTCTGCACTTTTTCTAACTCGTTTAAATCTCTTTATCGTTTTCTTGAAAGTACAAAATTGTGTATTTTGTATAAATAAAATTTACGTTCTCAAACGGACAAGTCCGGAATTAAGCGAATCAGTAAAAGTAAGGGTTCATAGTCCTCAATTTTGCTGAAGCATTTAAATCGCTTCCTCATTCTTTTGAAAGCGCAAACTGTAAAAAATTTTGAAACAATTTTATTTTAAAACGATTTTTAAAACACGTGATTAAAACAGCAACAACTATAGCAATTTCGACGAGGAAATTGCGCTTCAAAAAACAACGTAAAAAGGGATACCAAATCAGCGTTGCGGGATAACCGCTTAAAAATTCACTTTAAATTGACGGTTACTGAAGTCAAAATAACAGTAATTTTTATTCGTCAAAAATGTCGTCAAAACGACACGCTTCAAAAATTTAACACCGGCGTAAGAATTCCGTTATCAAAATAACGGTCAACAAAATACGTTGTAAAACCAAACACCGGTTCAATGTAAAATTAATCACTGGTCTACACTACTATATATTCCTCACATTTACACTGTTTGGACTTGATTTACATTTGTACACACGAAATAAATTTTACACAAAGATTTTAAAGTAACTGGACTTGAAATTTAGTGACTCATTTTCGTGCTTCTCATATTTGCATGCAATTCACGACTATAGACTAAATATAATAACCTCGATATTACTATAATGTGCATGCATGAATAAAATTGTAAAATAAGGTGACCAGGACAACATTTTTAGTGTACACGAAACACATGGGTGATGCACGAATGAAACAACAAAATAATATCTGGACTTGCAAATTTCACTTGGCATGCAATTAATAATATCTATGCCTAGACACGTTTAGAAAATTGCACTTAATACTCTACATGCACAGTTTGATAAATAATGATTCAGGCCTTACTGTATGCATTTTATACAATGATGACTAAATGTTAAATTGACCTGGCAATGCATTATCACACACATAATTAAGTGGACATAATTCTCAAGTGACCTGAGCAACAATCATATACACACGCAAGTAATAAAGAAAGGTCAGAACACGTTTACATGTATACTTGAAATAAAATTTTAGTCTGGGCAACATGTACAAGCAAAATGATGTTGAACTAGACTTGGGTAACATAGCAGCACACAAGAAAAATGCAATGCCCGAACCTAAACTCCTAATACATTTTTTTGCACGCAACGTACACAGTGAACATGACATAGAACGTGTGACTCAATTTGCATGCAGGTGATAATTAAAATACAATGATCTGGAACTCATTATCATTGTTTATATAAGGGATTAGACTAAGTTGAAAACGAGTTTGAAATCTATAAATTATAATAAGCTTTCTATTATAAATTCCTTATTTCTAAAAACTATATATACGCATAGTTGTTGAATAAATTCAAAACATGAATCAATTGAATGCAACCAAGTTAGAGAATCCAGACTTAGAAGAAAAAGAAAACTAGAACACAAATGGCAGCAAAATTTCCAAGACAAAGCACGAAACCCAGAATTTTTTTTATTGAAAGAGCAGCTTGCATTTTAAAACTACTGGAGACGTTGTTTAACACAATAGGCAACGTGCCCAGGCAAGTTCAAAACACAAGGCAAGGGAATATAAAATTTAAACAACAGGCTATGAGGTTGCGTGACTTTGCAACAAAAAGAAGTTAGCAATATATTGCACACAACTTGAAGAAAATAAAAATAATTGTCTCGGAACACAATTTACATGCACGTACAGAAGTAACCAAAAACAAAATGGCTTTTACTCTGAACTTATGCCTACGTACAAAGAACAAAATTTTAAATGATGGCTCCAGCTTTTGTATAACATGAATACACATAAATTAAGCAGTGAATAAATTAGAGATGTGAGTTTTAAACTCACCTTTAATTCGTTTCAAAACCAAAAAGCAACTAAGATCCAAGAGGAGCTAGAATTTTGGAGCTGCCATTAATATTCTCATACTGAGCTTACAGGAAAAATGAAGCAACCAAAAATGATGAAGCTACTTTTATCCTTTAAAATGTGTATAAGTCAAAAATGAAGCGCTGGGATGTATTTTGGGTACAAATGCATTGAATTGCAAACGTGCACTAGTAGAAAAGAAGGACATAATTGTACTAAATGATGATGGCTGCACATTCAATTTTGCTTTACAAAACTTTGTGGCAGCAAGGAATTCACTTTTCTTTATAAAATAAAGTGACAGCAAAGCAAATTGTGTTCACATTTGCCTCATACTCTAGTCACAGCAAAACAATAATATTTCAATTTGTTTTATGAACTGAATGTGACAGCACATGTCATATTTGTTTTGAAATGGACTTGTTCCTTATACTCACGTGAATGCAACATTTTCACTTCATTTCCAACGTGCATCATACAACTGACTTTGCAAATGAATTTCATATATATTTCTTTTTTTTTATTTTTTTATTTCGACGGTAATAAAATCGCGGTTGTTACATACAAAATAAACGAAACGTATCATACAAGTACATACATATGAGTATATAACATAATATATGTATACCCTACCTTACTTCAAACAGATGAATAGAACAAATAGGAACAGGCTAAACTTATAACATAATAAAATAAAATATAATAATTTTATAAAAGGTTGGAGTGTTGCTTACTGTTCGACCAAGAGTGGGCAAGGCAGTGAGGTGCGAAGTCAGCCGAGGGGAAGGGTAGGAAATTGAGTGCTTGGCAAGGTGGTCTCGGCTGGCTTGCTCAGGAAAAAGCAATGAGGGAGGAGGCCAGTTTCTTTGAATGTTTGTATGCTGTCACCATTCTTTTGTATATAAATTCTTCCTTTTTTTATAAGAATGGCCGATATAAAAAGCAAAGAGGAAAGGTAACAGGTGGGTTTAGGTATTTAGAAGAGCAGGGGACATGCACGTTTCCAAAGGAAGAATTTGGATAGGAAGATATAACATTGGTTTATAAATATTTAGAAATGAATGCTCTGGCATATGTAGAAGTGGCTTATTATGAGAATGAATACGAATAGCTTACAGAAGAAGGAAAGTGAATAGTTGGGAGGAACGTATGCGGCAAAAGAGATGGGTTTCTCATATTAAAAAGGACTTAAACTTTATATATACCCGAACAATATATATTCCTTTGAACCAAACAGAGAACGAAAATGAAATGAAGGGACGAACCAGTCATAAGTTGAAATCAAAAAACAGTAACGTTCAACAAATTAAATTCTGGAATGTAATAAAGGCAACAAATATTAGATTTAGGTGGTAGGTAATGAATGGACACAAAGAATTCAAAAGGCTCAAAACGTACCGATACAATGAACCATTTCACATAATCCGTTGTGCCTTGGACATCAAAACATAGAATTGAATATAACGCAGTGATCAGCGCGACGAGGCGATCAAAATGGTATATAGATACCAGTGGTACGATCATCCGATCAAAAATCAATATCGGTACCGAAACGCTGCTAAAATGTCAGAAATAAGATAAACGGAGCAACAGAAGTCCAAATTTGAAGAAAAAATATGACATCTTACTCAAAAGACGATTTACAAATTTTCTATAGGAAAATATTTAGGTTTGGAAAATATTTTATTATCATCGATTTTTAATTGATTAGAATTGAAATAGAATTACACAATTAAATTTACTTGCATATTTTCTAATGAAAATTTACCATTTCCTACGTTTAAACCGACTTTTTCCAAATATCAAGTTTATATTTCAAAATTTTAGTATTTAAAAATTTCACAAAATTCAATTAATTAAATAAATAAAATCATTAAAATTTAAGAGTCGTTACACTCTCCTCCACTCAAAACTTTTCATCCCCGAAAAGGAAGGAGGTAGAAGAATAGAAATAACCAGAAGAAAAATAGACTTGAATTACAAAATAAAACAATTAATTTAAACCATATAAATTTCAATTTAAAATAATTTATATTCAACAATTGATTTTAAATTCAAGATAATTCATTAAGTTAATTTTATTTCAATTTATTAATATTTGATATAAAGATGTTTCTTTCAATCAGAACTTTATTTAATTTATCTGATTTACTATTCAATCAACTTATTATTCTATTTATCTCTACTAACTTTTATAACTAAAATCTAAGTGTATAACATTTGTCATAACCAATCAACTTTTATTCATAAAATCATTCATCATCATTTTATGTTGTAAATTATTCCATTACATATTCAACTTTTGAGTAGTTTAGGTAAGTTATATTGGAATATAATCGAATATTATACAAGTAAATTTTCTCGATTCAATTATTTCAAGTTTAAATATTTATTCAAAATTTGATTTCATTTTTATAAATTTGAAATCATCCATTAACGAAATTTAAGACTTTACATTTCCGATTCACTTCAAACAATTTAGAGATAAATATATATACTATACATCCAAATCAAATCTAAAATCATATACTAATATATATATTATAAATCAAGTCATACTTTTAGAAATTCAAATTAATTTAATTTCTAGAACCAAAGTGTAGCAAAGCTACAAATTGGTCTCTTCACTCTGAAACTCGAAAATATGTCGATGATGTGGCCGCCATCACCGAAATTATTTTCCAGCGACAAAAGAGAAGAGTACTAATTTAAACATTTAAAATTCTTTGAAACAATTTATATTCAAATACTTTAAATAAATAATATACCCTTTAAAACTTTAAAACCATAGTTTGAAATCATCAGAAATTAAATTCTCAAATTCTAGATTTAAATTCATTCCAATTCAAATCAGTTTATAACCATGTTTTATAATTTTATTTATTTATATGTTGGAATAATCAGTGATTTAGAAAACAAATAACGAAAATCAAATATTATCTTTTCTGACAACCAATATAGTTAACAATTCAATTTCAGAAAAATTTATACTTACATATAATACAATCATACAAAATTATTTTATTTACCAAATTTGAAAACAATATTGTGTCAGTTTGCTCTGCTCAAGTGTTTTTAAATTCTATCGATAGCGTTGATCAGACGAGTCGATTGAAAACCCAAATCAACATCAATAACTCAAACAACACAATATATACATATATATATAACTTTTTTAATATAAATTTACAAATACACTTCCTCGCTCGACAATACAAGAATGAATTTCAAAGTGAGGATAGGGATTCAAACTCAAGGGGCCCTAATCGAAGCGAATTCTAACAGGAAGATAAGCTCGAAACGAAGATGAGATGATTAAATAGCAAAATAGGAAGGTGAATAGACCTATATAAATCGTGGGCAACCTTAACCGGGTCAATCGTGATTCAAGAATACGATCGATGCAGAATTCTAAGATAAATTGACATCTGATCCAAAGGGATAGAATTCAGGCATAGCAGGAGACAGATAGCATTATAATCCGAGGATACAGAAATCTCCGGTAAATCAATGCCTATTGTAAAGAAGTTTCACCCCTTTACAAATCATTCAAAGATTGGCGAAACCGCCGAGTTATTATAAAGATCATACGAAGTGGAGTTATTGGATACTCCAAAAATCAAGAAGCACGAATGAGGAGAGATAAGGAAGGGTTTTGGAACCGAAAGGAACGTTCCAAAATTCGAAGAAACTTCGAATCAAAGAGGAAAAGATTCAAGCACGAACGGAAGTGATTCCGTAATTAAATTTACCCTATATGTTGAGTTTAGCCTAAACCAAAGCTCTGATACCAAATGTAATGGACTAATATTTTCAACCATTCGCATCAATACATGCTCAAAAAACCAAATTGTTAATTATATTTGGCAAAACTCAGCATATACAGTAGATAAATAAATCAAAGAATCACAGATACAAAGTAATATACAATCGCAATGGAAAAAAAATGAATAGTAGTTCATGAAGCTACTATATATATCAGAGTTAAATACGTTACAATAGAAGGTTCAAATACAATAGTCAAATACAGGATCAGAATACATCACTGGAATCAACTGAATAACTCCAAGCTGAAAAGATGTAGATGGATCTCCAAACGAAGCTCCAACTCCTAAGGTGAGTCTCAAGGATGTATCACTCAGTCTGACTCGAGCGTAAAGCAAAATACAAAACACTCGAGTCAGGATTAACATTCTTATATCAATAAATCCAACTCAAGTGAAATAACAACTGAAATACAAGTAACTCAAATGATGTTTGGGATAACCATCCTCTAAGGATCCATTAAACTATCTACTATATAGTAATATATGCTATTATAATAATGTCTAAAGTTAAATAAACTTACTTAAAAATAGCATTAAGGCTTTACATTTTCCACCTTAACACATATATAGTGCCAATAGTCTATGCAGTACCATCGTACCTCCAGATTAGGAGGCTACTATAAATACTCCATAAGTATGACACAGATCAAAACTCATACAAGGCGCGCTAGGGTAGGTGACATGGCACAACTAGGCAATGCCAGGGTAGATATACCAGCACTTCCGGACCGGTGGTAATGCATAGCAGCCACTACTGCCACTTCGAGCCACACTCCCAAAAATCAAAGGTGTACCCAATCAATCACAAAGTAATAGAATGGTTTCGAAGGAGTGTGTCCGATCAGAGGAGCAACCTCATTAGCCCGTCGATTGCTCCTGTTTTTGCCATCTTATGCCAACTCATGGGAGTCGGATCCACGTATATACCTTAATAGAACGTCGCCACCATCCTACTTCATTCTGGAATCTCCACCGCGTACATGGTTATTAAAGTGGTTTTCGAAGTTGGCAGAGATTTAGACAACTTTCGATCCCGGTCTCTTTAACAACCAAACGTTATTACAACACCGCGGTCATTTCAAAATAATTTATACTTTAAAACTAAAATATCGTTGCCATTTTTTTAAAAAAACCATATCAATACGATATCATTTCCAATTTAAAACCAAATACGATATCATTTCCACTTTTACTAAAACACATATAAATACGATATCATTTCTAGCTCAAATACATCCATTTCTAAAATTATAGAATTTCAAAGTTACAATACTTTCGAAACCACATTTGAATCTATAACACTTTCACACATAATACTTTGAATTCCTTAACTTTGAAAACATAACTTCCACCACTTAAACAATTTAGATATTAAAATGGAATATATAATAAAATATTTTCCTCAAATTTCAAAAATCGATTTCAAATCACTCGAATTCCCAAAATTCAAATGAATCCAATCTCAAATCATTAAATTTCCATTCAATTCAACTTCTCAATAAACCATTTCAAATTATATCGATTTCAAAAAAGATTTGAACCGCAAAATAAACCATTTCAATATATTTCAAAGCTTTAAATATTCAACATTTCAAAACTAAGTTTGATAATTCACACACACACACACACAGATATATATATATATATATATATATATATATGCCAAATTCACTTTACTATTATTTTGGTTTGAAACGTTTACTTAATTAATCCAATATCAATTAAATAAACCCCAAATTTCATTTTAAACTTGAAATATTCATTTGAATCACCTTAACCAAAAATCAAGTTATAAAATTATATCCTTTCAAAAATCTTAAATTCAACAAGTTTCAAATCGATTTTAATTAAATATAATTCTTAATTAAATACAATTTCAAGTCAAGTTCAAATCTATCTTCTCAACCTTAGTTTGTTAAAATCATTATAAACTGTATTAAAATAAAATTAAAACAAATGCTTCACCATATTATATTTTTATAAAATCAAACTTTATTATCAAACTTATTTTATATTAAAACAAATTTATATATAGCTTAAAATCAAGAATTTAACTATATATAAAATAATATTTATATAATATCAATAGTCAATATTCATATAAAACCATATATATCTTTCCAAAACCATAAAAATCATTTTCAAAATATTTATATATATAGACCAACGGTGTTTGTATATAATTTTCTATCCTATGGTCTAGTGATACGGGTATTTATCATTTCAATCCGCAATTTAAATATATATGGGTATACATCATTTCAACCCGCAATCCCAAGTTCAATGCAATGAAAATCGCTTGGGTTTATCATTTCAATCCATAACGATTTTCTCATATTTTATAGTCTGTTCGGGTATGTATCATTTCAATCCATAGTGATTCTATACTTACAGGGAAATTGCAGAGTGATAACAGATATGATAATAATATAACAGACATATATCATCAATATAAATAACAGATAATGGTGTCAGATATCACAGGTGAACATATAACATGTATAGTAATGTAAATAACTAACTATAGCAATATTTCAATTGTCGTTTCAATTGAAATTAAATTTAATAATATAGGAATGTTAATCGTGAGATATTGCTCACCTTTCGAGGCTAGAGATGATTCGAAAAATGGAATAAGCTATGAATCCAAGCACAAATTGCAAAGCAAAATAGATTGGCACAAATTCGACGGACAAGCTGATAGATAAATAGTTGAAATCAAATCAGAACTGGATCGATGCAGATATAATCAAAAAAAAGTATATTATATTATTATATTTATTAAACCAATATTTAATTCAAATTACATATTAAAGAGTAAACTAAATCTAGATAACTACTTATTAATATATATATATATATATATATATATATATATATATATAATACATAACTCGTACATACAACACGCTTGACAACTTTATACATAAATTACTTGGTATAGTTTATAAACACCGTCCTTCATAGTTAATAATATATGCAAACAAATTGTTGTAAGTATGGTTGTTTGTAAAATTCCAAAACTAACAAAATATATATAAACTAATGTACTTCTACATACAAAAGACATAACTGACATAAGCATAACTTCTGTTGTAATTATATTATATAGTAACGTATATATACAGTAAGCATCAACAACCATTATTTCAACTAATGCACATATATACAGCTTTATATATAAACGTATAGAAAAATCAATATTGTAAACTTATATATATAAAATACTTTGGAACCAACAATATATATATTTATCCCCACAATTATATGCATAGGACTAACAGATTTAATAATTTATATAAAACTATATATATATATATATATATATATATAAATAACCAGATCAATATAAGCTATATAACTTACATATAAATATTACTTAATTTTTATATCATATAAATACTTACTAAAAGAAGAAATTTATGGCGAACGTTATTACTTAATATGTACTTGAACTGAACGTATGTATATGCAACATATTAAATCAATACTTTATAAAATATATGTACTTCAAATCAATATCAATATCTATGCAAATAACGAATGCGTATAAACGTACAAAATAAACGAAGCATATCATACAAGTACAGACATATGAGTATATAGCATAATATATGTATACCGTACCTTACTTCAAACAAATGAATAGAACAAATAGGAACAGGCTAAACTTATAACATAATAAAATATACTATAATAATTTTATAAAAGGTCGGACTGCTGCTTACTGTTCGACCAAGAGTGGACAAGGAGTGAGGTGCGAAGTTAGCCGAGGGGAAGGGAAGGAAATTGAGTTCTTGGAAAAGTAGCTTGGCTAGCCTGGTGACTGGGTTGGGAAAAAGCAATGAGGGAGGAGGCCAGTTTCTTTGAATGTTCATATGTTGTCACCATTCTTTTGTATATAAATTCTTCCCTTTTTATTTATAAGAATGGCTGATATAAAAAGAAGAGAGGAAAGGTAACAGGTGGGTTTAGGTATGAAGAAGATCAAGGAACATGCTTGTTTCTAAAGGAAGAATTTGGATAGGCAGATATAACATTGGTTTATAAATATTTAGAAATGAATGCTCTGGCATACATAGAAGTGGCCTATTATATGAATGAATATGAATAGTTTACAAAAGAAGGAAAGTGAACTGAATAGGTTGGGGAAAACGTATACCGAAAAAGAGGCAGGTTTCTCATATAAAAAGGACTTAAACTTTATATATACACGAACAACATATATTCCTTTGAATCAAACAGAGAACGAAAATGAAATGAAGGGACGAACCACTTATAAGTTGAAATCAGAAAACCATAACGGTCAACAAATTAAATTCTGGAATGTAATAAAAGCAATGACTATTAGATTTATATGGTAGGTAATAAATGGACAAAAAGAATTCAAAAGGATCAAAACGTACCTATACGGTGAACCGTTTCACATATTCCGCCGTGAACTAGACATCAAAACACAGAATTGAATATACAACAGTGATCAGTGCGACGAGACAATCAAAACGGTATATAGATACCAGTGGTATAATCATCCGATCAATCGATATCGGTACCGAAATGTTGCTAAAATGTCAGAAATAAGATGAACGGAGCAATAGAAGTCCAAATTTGAAAAAATGAAATGTGACGTCTCACTCAGAAGATGATTTACAAATTCTCTATAGGAAAATACTCAGGTTTGGAAAATATTTTATTATCATCGGTTTTTAACTGATTGGAATTGAAATAGAATTACACATTAAAATTTACTTGCATATTTTTTGATGAAAATTTACCATTTGCTATGTTTAAACTGACGTATTCCAAATATCAAGTTCATATTTCAATTTTTATTATTTAAAATTTCAAAAAATTTAATTAATTAAATAAATAAAACCGTTAAAATTTACAGGTCGTTACATTTCAAATTATCAAATCAACTTTTAGTCAAATTAGGTCTACTTATTTTCAAATCAAAACAAACCAAGGAAAGAAAAAAATGAGAACTTACTGTATATAGCTACAGCTATTCCCATTCTATTGTAAATAACACCACCTTGTTCATATTTTTGGCATTCGTACAAGATAAGAAAAAGAATTCTAGCTGCCATAAAAACTTAAAGGAAATCAAAAGCAACTCAAAGTGTAGGAGATCAAAAACAAAAGCTAGCAGCTTCTTTTTAAAACATTATTCTGTCTCCAAGAAAACAGTCTATGAGTAAAACTAAAATCTCTTTTACACTATAATCTATGAATATGTCTAGATATGGAAATAGAAGTTGTGTGATAAATATGTTTTGCACTTGAATACATACATATACATATATATATATATACACATGTTCATATACATATACATATATATATACATATATATACACACACACACATATGAATATATGCATGTATAACTAGAGCTTGTGCACCATTTTTAGGTTTTGCTCTGCTTTGTTTAAAAACTGCCGTGCTAGCTTTTAAAAATCCCTATCTCTTCCCCTAAATTGTTTTAGGCCATGATGTAAAAATAAAAGTGGTTTTATTGCACTTGAATACATACATACATATACATACATGCATACATACATATATATATATATATATATATATACATATACATATATATATATATACATATACATACACACACACACACACATATGAATATATGCATGTATAACTAGAGCTGGATGTATAACTAGAGCATGTGCACCATTTTTAGGTTTTGCTCTGCTTTGTTTAAAAACTGCCGTGCTAGCTTTTAAAAATCCCTATCTCTTCCCCTAAATTGTTTTAGGCCATGATGTAAAAATAAAAGTGGTTTTCATTTGGATGTACATTGTTCGAAAATTTGTTTGGTTAAATATCATCAAGTATAAGTGTTAGAAAAGGTGTTTTTACAGTAGGCAACCAAAAATAGGGGAAACTTGAAGGTCATATTTTGGGGTTTTTCTTAGATAAACACGACAGGCATACGAATTGATGATTTTTGGTGGTCGTTCCATGCTTTTTTGTTACATCTTTGATGGGATAGGAGGAGTTGAACGTAGATTGGTCTTTGACCAATTTATGATGATCTGGTCATAATTACGGGTCAGGGTTTTGGTCAGAGGAAGCTAGGTGGAAGGGGAGCTCGGGAAAAAGCAGTGGAGCAATTTATAGAGCGGTGCGGTGACTAGTCAGAAGTGATATAGGGTTTGGGTGTCATGTTTGGTCGTGTTCGATTTTATGGTGACGGCGGCGTCGTGGAGGGGTTTGGGTGCTGCGGTATGGGGGGAAAAGGTGGAGAGGTGAGTGGCTAAGCTTCTAGCGAGGTTGGGTGGACTCCGGTGGTCGAAGATGGTGGCATGAGATAAGAAAGTTGGTCGGTCATTTTTCCTGGTGATGGGTTTTTTTGTTTGATTTTGATTTTGGGATTTTGAGGAAGAACTGGGTGGCCAGGGAGGTTGTATAGGTCGGAGCTGAGTTGGGGGAAGGTCGGAGGTGGTCGGGGAGTGTTCGTTGTCGTGTGCACTCGCACGATGTGGTTCAGTGCTGGTCAAACAAAAGAAGGTGGGGAAAAGGTAGAACAGTGGGAAATAGAAGGGGAAAGAAGATCAGGGTACTCGTTGTGTTTTGAGCCGTTTGGGCCGGTCGTGTACTCTTAAAAATGTTTAAGCCTATAAAATATAAAACCTATAAAATTTTGATATATAAGATGTTATAAGTGTTAACAATGTTTTCACCAAAACCCTATAAATCATTATATACTTATTTTCTTTGATTCAAAAACAATGTAGGGAATTGTAATTATCTTATCATTCTACGCTATTTACTCTTGATTTAGTTTGGTAATAAACTCAATTTTAATTGGTTAATGTAAGTAAACAATTTTAAAACTTTAAACAGATTAAATCGTAGGTTAATTTATATATGATAATTATTGATAAATCTCTAAAATTTATTTAAATTAATAATAAATGGTTTTTGTAATTAATTTAATTATAAGCAAGCAGGACTAAATAATATTTAATTCTGTTTTAAATTAAATAAGAGATGGATTAAGATTCGTTAAAATATATTATAAATTGTTTTGAAAATAGTTTAGGTTTTGTGATTGTCACGACTTCTCTTGTGCATTCATTTCAGTTGTTCTGTGACATAAAGTACACCGATAATCGAACTGTTGAAAATATAATGTTGAGACGTTTATTGGAAAAAGACATGTGCAGTTTAATTTCCATTGTAGTTACAACATTATGAATTTGAATTATTTTTGTTAAAACAACTAGGCCTTAAAGTTTGCCATTTGGATTCGATGAGACCGGGATCAGATATCCGTGTTACCCGGAACCACTTTGAATTGAAAACCACCACAAACATTTACGGTTTCGATTATAGAGTTAGTAGGCTGGAACTGGATAAATTTCACAGATTTTAACCATCTTAAATAAGTATTGTATTTAGACCCAATTTTACATTGATGGATCTCTGTAATGTTTCGGTTAAAATAAGATGATAACACATCGGGTTATACGAGTTACCTGGGTTTCCAAAGATTTTCGTAACATAAGTATTTCAATTTAAGTGGGTTTACTCACGGTGGTTTCCAGCCTGACTCAGGTGTTACTTTATTGTAATGCTCGGGTCAGATCGAATATTACAGAAGTTCAGGTTAGGACGCTTATAGAGCTCAGGAGACGAGCTGGATGGCAGGGACGTATTACATGTATTGACTATATTCTGCTGTGTATTGTAGGCTGTATGGACATCAGTTGAGGACAAGTTATTATAACTGTCTAAATTTATTGGTGATGATTGTACTCTGATAACTTTAATATATGTTAAACAGTTCAACTTTTCTGTGTATAAAATGCTGTTATTATATATTATATTTTGTTCCACTACGATTGTAAGATTCTGTGTTATTGTTCTGTTCTTCTTCTATTTTTTTTTCTTCTTAGCCCAAACAGCCTAGTGTTTCTGGCACTAAATTGCTCGGCACTTTATACAATGAACGTATTAGTGTCGATTTTTAGGGCCATTACAGGAAGAAGTATAACACATAATAATTGTACTAAATCTTCGTCTTCATCCTGCAGAAAGCAGTCTTTGATAAACTAAAAAGCTCAGACTGACCCAAGCGAATTGAAAAGACAAAACACTCAAGTCAGAATTAAAAGTTATTATGTAAGTTAAATCAGTAGTAAATAAATATGAGAGTAACGGCGTCAGAGATGTTTACAGGGTTGACCTCTCATATCTAGTGTCCAATGTCCGTGCAATAACTTAAGAGATGTTCGGGATTACCATCTTCTAAGGATTCGTTAAACTGTCTACTATGTAGTACAGTACGCTATTATAATAGTGTCTATAGTAAAGTAAAGTATTAAAATAGCGTAAAGGCGTTACCCATATCCCCCTTAACACATTTTTATATATTTACATAGTCTATACAATACCGTAATTCCTTCGTAAACTGGAGGGACGTCAGAAGGAACTCCATAGGTATGGTACAAAACAAAGTTGTAGAAGGCACGATAGGGCATGTGAACACAGCACTCGAGGCAATGCCAGGGTAGATATACCAATTACGGATCTGGATTGGTGGTAACGCATAGCAGCTACTACCGCCCACCTCGAAAACACACTCTCATAATCAAAATCAAAGGTGGCCACCAAATCATCACAAAGTCATAATATGGTATCGAAGAAATATGTCCGATCGGAGGTGCGACCTCACTTGGCCCAACGTGGCTCCTATTTTTGTCACATCTGAGCTGACTCACGGGAGTAAAGGTCATGTAAATACCTCATACAGAATCGTTCACCAAACCATCCTGCTTTATTTCTTGAATCTCCACCACGTACAAAGTTGTTAAAGTGGTTTTCGGTATTGGCAGAGAGAATGACAATATCCGATCCCCGTCTCTTTAACAACCAACCGCTTATTTCACAACAAATGGTTCTTATATATTTCCAAAACCATTTCATACTTGATATCAAAATATCATATTCCATTCAAATCATATTACTTTCGAAATTGTATTCATATTCCAAATCGTATCACATTTGAAATCATATAAATTCCGAAACCATATTTTCTTTCAAAAATCATATTTTCAAAATAGGTTAAACGCTCATTTAATAATCAACACATTAAATCAAATATGTCATTTAAATCCCAATTTAGGTTATTACATCATTTAACCGTATTCGCTTTTAAATACAGGATTTGAATATAAACACTTCTACTTTACTTAGTCTGAAATTTGAAAATTAGTTTAGATAGTTATAAATAATTTAAACAGTTATAAATAGCTAAATAGTTCAACATATTTAAAATAATTTTTTAAATAGTTAAAATACTCTAAAATATTTAAAAATGGATTAAGAATAGTTTAAATTGATTTAAGGTAGTTAAATAGATTAAAATAAATTAAATATAATTATAATAGGTTAAATAGCTTTAAAATAGATTAAATGGATTTAAAATAAATTAAAATGGGTTAATTAGTTTAAAATAAATTAAATTGGATTAAGTAGATTTAAAATAGATTAACATAAGTTAACATGGTTTAAAATAGGTTAAAATAATTTAATATAGTTAATATAGGTTAAAATAGTTTAATAATTTGAGAATCTCAATGATTAGAATTTTTTAAACTAATATTTTTTAAAACAATTTATATTAAAAATATGAATTTGGAATTAATATCACTTTAAAATATTAATTTCATTTCAACACAACTAGACCATTTCAATTTCCAGATCAACAAAAACCCAATTTCCAGATCAACACAACTATTAATTCCGATAAATTCCATTGATGCTTCTAAATTCAACTTTAAAATTCCAATTTAATTCTTTAATCGATTCATTGAATTAATTCCAATCTTTTCAATTTAAAGCTTAGATTTTCGAAAATAATTCAATTTATATATAAAAATTTACTTCAAATATCATTTAACTGAATTCAATTTTTCAGGAATTAAAAATCGTTTAGTTTAACCAATCCGGTGTCCGTATATAATTCTCTACCATGGCCAAGCGAACCTAGAATTTATTTCTGCCATTGAGGAAGAGAGAAGGAACAGTCAGATAGAACTATACGTACAGGAATAAGAAGATGACTGCTAGGATTTAGAAAGTTCTATATATATGGACAATGCCCAACAGGAAAATAAATATATCGAATTTGTTCGAATTGACAATAACGACCCAGAAAGCCCTTTTCACTTTTGGAATGAAAGTGGTCATCCCACATATAAAAATAGATGTTTTCGACGGTTTTAAACTCAATGGAACAGGTTTCAAGTCCTAATTCCATCGTATAGAGAAGTTAGCTTAAAATCTGCTCATTCCAAATTAATTTCAATTGAGTTTAATTAAATTGATTTCTACGTGTTTCGAGTTCGTACGATCTAACGACAAGTCCGATCGCTACGAAACTTGAAATCTTATAAAAATTTACTGCTACGGATCCGATGAACTGGTTTCGTCAAAATCCGAGATGGTTGCCAAAAGGGCTAATTTCAATTAATTAAATAAATCAATAATAAAATAATTAAATCATTTTTCAAATTCAAATTTAATAATTAACAATTTCTATCACTTTAGATTACTTAGATATTTGCAATAATATAAAACAAAATTACATATCAACTCGGTATTTATTATTCTACTAGTTATAGTTTTTAGTTCCAATTGAAATAATACAGCGATGATTACTTTAAATTCCAATAAATCCATTTATTTGCCTTTCCATCTTATTATTCAATCAATTTGCATCTCATGGCTGTAATTAACATTTACTTGTCTTATTACACTAATCTTTTTACAGTTATCATCTTAATTTTCTTTAACATAATATTTCATTACATTTAATTTCAATAAATCAAATTAATAAAATTTAAATTCCAATAAATTGATCAAACTTGATTTCAATCTTTTATTCAACCAAATCATTATCGATTGGATATAGTTAATATTGGTTTAAATCTCATTACATTAATACTCTCCATTTCATCTTAATTTACATTAATGTAACATTTTATTACATTTAATTGCATTTCATTTCAAATTGAATTCATCACTTAAACAAATTAGTAATAAATGACAATCGTTACCTTTACTTAATTTAATAACAATTGTAAGTTTATTATTTACACACATATGTCATAACTACTACCACAACACTATTTTTATCAATTACAATTAGTTACACTCATTGATTAATCAACATTTAAATTATCAATTATTCTTTTGATCCAATTATAAATTAACACCCACATTATTAAAATTAATTACAAATCTATATGTAATTATAACTTTTTAATCATTTCAATTAATTAGAATTACATTCAAAGTAATTATAAATTACCTTAAATTAATACTATTGCATTTTAATCCAATTATATTCTTATTATTTAATCACAAAATTTTATTTCTTCCAACATTAAATCACAAAACCTTATTAAATCAACTATTTTTAATTATTGAAAATTATGGGTCGTTACAATCTCTCTCACTCAAGACTTTTCTTCCTCGAAAAGGGAAAGGAGGGATTAAGAAACTAATATATCTTATTCAAAATATTAAATTTATAAACAATTAATTTATATAATTAAATAATTTAAATTAAATATATAAATTTATAAAAAAAATTAAACCCTTTTATATTCAAGTTAAAAAAGTTTGAAAAACATTTCACAAAATTTTTCTAAGTCCAGAATCGAAAGAAAATTTTGACAGAGTCTCCTTTGTACGGAGAATTCTAGGAGAAATAATAATATTTATAATACAATGTATATCACATTCTTCAAAAATAATATATCCCAAACCACAGGAATGCAATATAATATCGCTAGAAAACCGTAATCCGAGAACGTACCTATTTGTCAGGTAAACAACGCTTAATTTATGAAACCAAAAGAAGTAGCAATTGCTTCCTTAACCTGTATTTCCCTTATAAAATCCGAAAGAGCTACTAATTATGTAAAAGAGAAATATTTAAGTTGTTCCAACTAGTAACAATAAAACAAACATAACATAACAATAATCGCAAACAAACAGTACAAATATCATTTCAAACAAGAAATCAATCATCCATCCATAGCTACCAAAACAAATGGTTTGTTCGGGTTCAGAACATCTAATCGTATAAAAATGATAAATAAACTACTACGTAAACCATACACTCAACAGTCGCAAGTAAGACTCAATAGATCATTTATACATCCTTACATAATAGAAGTATTCTTTCCCATCCAATCCATAAGCCAAACAAACAATAATTTCAATGTTATTTAAGTTTGTTTCACATCATTTATGTTCTTTTCTCATTCATATAATGCTTATTTCATTAGTTTACATTCGTTCTTACTTACAAAAGTTCATTTCTCATTATTCATACAATGCCATTTTCTTTTCATTACTTTACATTCATTGCTAACATAAGTTATTTCCATTTCAATTATTAAATTATTTATTTGGTGAATCTTTTTACAATTTAATTCACCATTAATATATTATTTTCTTTTTCATATTCATTCTTCCATATGTAGTATCATTGAATATTAAATCCATTTTAGAATCATTTCAGTGTTCTCTGAAGTTATAATCATTCAATTAATATAGTATTCACTTTAATTATAAATAGCTTCAACATTAACTTAAGTTTATAATTATTTACTTACAGTATTCACCTTTACTATTCAATCTGACTATAGCTAGCTTAAATGTTAGATTGATCTTATAATCATTTTCTTACATTATTCACTTTTATTACATTTAATTAGTAGCATTTCAAACTATTAACTTTAGTTTATAACCATTTATAACATTAGAATTTCTTATTTATAGAAGTAATTCCATTAAACACTTTCATTTTTCCAAGTTTTACTTGTATAATATTCTATTACATATTCTTGTTAACATTACAACTTTTAGCATTTTGGTATGTTTTATATATGTCTTAAATATGCAACTAAAAGTTATACAAGTTCATCTTGTTATTTTTTTTCAAAGTTAAATAATTCTTCTTCTATATTTTCATTATTCTTAAGTTTACAAGTTTCCAATTTCCTATATATACCATTAATCACTTAGCATCAAATTACTTATATTTTTCTTTATTTTAGAAACTTCCAATCATTAAGATAATTAACATTTCATTCATTTCTATAATTGAAAACTACTAATTATTAGAAAATTTAAGAACTAAACTCCGGGTTCATTTTAGTCACTTAGAAAATAATATATTTATCTATTCTTTATAGATCAAATCATATTTAGAAATTAAAAACTAATGTTTTATTCATCAAAAAAGATGTGTAGTAAAACTACTACAGCAGCCTCTCCACTTTGAAGCTCGAAAATAAACGTCGATGATGCATGCACTCATCACCGAAGTTATTTTCCAACGACTGAGAGGGGAGTACAAAACTTATTTCCTTTAAAACTTTCTTTCAAATCATATCATATTGAAAATACTTATCCAAAATACTTCCAAATAATCCTAATATTATATTCCAAAATCCTTTGAGAGAAATTTCAAAAAAAAAAAATCATGGAACTTCAGTTCTAAACGTCCAATTTATATTTACTTTATTTGTAAATCCTATTTTTCAATCAATATTTATAAAATTCCTCTACCTAACAACAACATATTACATCCAACTATATCATTTATAAAACCTACTATTTTGTATACAAAAATATATATAAGGCAAAATTATTTTATTTACCCATATTTCAAAACAATATTGTGTTGGTCTGCCCTATTAATGTTTAGAGATCCCTATCGATGTCATAGCGTCCTATTCACCGACCAGAATTTATAAATACAAAACAGAACAAATTAACATAATACCAAAACCTTTTTATAACAATACCAAATATGCTCTCCCATATATATACACTCAACGACTCATTCTGGGGTATTACTACCCTATTTCCAGTGAGTCAGACCCTTCAAAACTAAGGTTATCACTAAACCAAAGCTTTGATACCAACTGCAATGACCTGTCTTTTGGATGGTTGAATCAACGATGAACCACACATGTCAAACTCAAACCACTCAAAAAGGCATATTGTTATCGGGTAAATAAGAAAAAGCAGAGAAAGAAAGAAAATAAATACCGAATCTCACAGCGGAATAACAAAATATAAAAATCAAATAAACAGTTCATGAAGCTATTTACAAATAACAATGATTAAACCTTTATAATATAGATCAGAGTTACATAAAACAAGGACAATAATAAATAAATGCAGCGGAACAACATGATGCAGTGGAATAAATATAATACATAATAATCGTACAAAATCTTCGTCTTCATCCTTTAGAAAGCAGTTTTCGATAAACTGAAAAGCTCAGACTGACCTGAGCGAATTGAAAAAACAAAACACTCGAGTCGGAACTAAAAGATCTTATGTAAGTTAAATCAACAGTAAATAAATATGAGTGTAATTGTGTCGGAGATGTTTACGGGGTTTGACCTCTCCTATCCAGTGTCTAACTTGGGTGCAATAACTTAAGCGATGTTCGGGATTACCATTTTCTAAGGATCCGTTAAACTATCTACTATGTAGTATAATATGCTATTATAATAGTGTCTACAGTAAAGTAATGTATTAAAATAGCGTTAAGGCGTTACCCATATCACCCTTAACACATTTTTATATATTCCCATTGTCTATACAATACCGTAATTCCCCATAGACTGGAGGGCTATTAGAGGGCACCCATAGGTATGGTACAAAACAAAGTTGTAGAAGGAGCGATAGGGCATGTGAACATGACACTCGAGGCAATGCCAGGTAGATATACCAATTGCGGATTTGGACTGGTGGTAATTCATAGCAGCTACTACCGCCCATCTTGGAACACATTCCCATAATCAAAATCAAGAGTGGCCACCAAATCATCACAAAGTCATAATATGGCATCGAAGAAATGTGTTCGATCGGAGGTGCGACCTCATTTGGCCCAGCGTGGCTCCTGTTTTAGTCACATCTAAGCAACTCTCGGGAGTCAGGGTCATTTAAATACCTCATACAGAATCATTCACCAAACCATCCTACTTCATTTCTAGAATCCCTACCACGTACACCTTTGTTAAAGTGTTTTTCAGTATTGGTAGAAAGTATGACAATATCCGATCCCGATCTCTTTAACAACCAATCGCTTATTTCATACCAGATGGTTCTTTTATATTTCCAAAACCATTTCATACTTGATATCAAAATATCATATTCATTCAAATTATATGACTTTCGAAATTATATTCACATTCAAAATCATATCACATTCGAAATCATATCAATTCCGAACTCATATTTTCTTTTAGAAATCGTATTTTCAAAATAGGTTAAACTGTCAAAATCATCACATTAGATCAAGTATGTCATTTAAATCCAATCTTAGGTTATAACACCATTTAACCGTATCCGTTTTAAATCCAGGATTTGAATATAAACACTTCCACTTTACTTAGTCTAAAATTTGAAAATTAGTTTAGATAGTTATGGATAATTTAAATAGTTATAAATAGTTTAACATAGTTAAAAATGAATTAGTTTAGATAGTTATAAATAATCTAAATATTTATAAATAATATAAATAGTTTAACATAGTTAAAATAAATTTTCAAATAGTTAAAATACACTAAAATATCTAAAAATAAATTAAGAATAGTTAAATTGATTTAAGATAGTTAAATAGATTAAAATAGATTAAATATAATTAAAATAGGTTAAATAGCTTTAAAATAGATTAGATGGATTTAAAAGTTAATTAGATTAAAATAAATTAAATTGGGTTAAGTAGATTTAAAATAGATTAACATAAGTTAACACGGTTTAAAATAGGTTAAAATAATTTAATATAGTTAATATAAGTTAAAATAGTTTAATAATTTGAGAATCTCAATGATTAGAAATTTTTAAAATAATATATTTTAAAACAGTTTATATTAAAAATATGAATTTGAAATTAATATTACTTTAAACTATTTATTTCATTTCAACACATCTAGACCATTTGAATTTCCAAATCAATAAAAACCCAATTTCAAATATTTCAATTCCATTTCCCAATAAACTATATAATTCTTTATCGATTTCAATCCATGTTTGAAATATCAATTTAAGCTACTCAATTTCGATATATTTCAAAGTCATATTTCGTATAATTTCAATAACTTAATTCCAATAAATTCCATTCATGCTTCTGAATTCAACTTTGAAATTCCAATTCAATTCTTTAACCAATTCATTAAATTAATTCCAATCCTAACATTTTAAAGCTTGAATTTTCGAAAATAATCCAGTTTATATATATCAAATGTTACTTCAAATATCATTTAACTGAATTCAAATTTTCAGGTATTAAAAATTGTTTAATTTAACCAATCCGATATTTGTATATAATTCTCTATCCTATTTCAATCTGCAATTATTTTATATTTACCAATATATATCATTTCAACACGCAATCTCGAGTTAAAATTTAAAATCCATAAAATCGCTCAAATTTATCATTTCAACCTATAGCAAACTGTGCATGAATCCAAGCTCGTATGCAAGAGTTATTTACATTAGAAGTTATACGATTTAAATTAAAAAATAAGTAAAGAAAAAAATGATTGATATGTCACCCTCAAAGCCCTAATGTCGCGCGCGAAACCGAGCTCAACCCTCAACCTTTGATTGTTGTTGACCACCTATTACCGCCGCGCCACCTGCCAATACCCGAATCAACCTACGCCATCGCGACTACCATCACAGGCCGCGCCTACGGCCCCAAAGCGTTGTGCTCCACCACTGCCGTGCCTTTTGGGTGTTGATTCTGGCGAACTCTGAAGCTATCTCGACATTCCAACCATATGGATGCGTGCTGCTCGACGCCACCTTTCCAACACTGCCTCCCGATCGTCGATAAGACAACGATCCACCCATGGATCGTCAAAACTTCATATGGACAGACGAAACTTCCTCAATGATTTCTGGACAAACGGTGATTCAATTCGAGAAACGAATTAAATAAGTGGATTACGCTTGTCGAGAGCTTCGAAATAGTATACAAGTTGATATTTTTTTAAGGAGTTTGATTTTGAAATTGAGTTTAAAATTGAAATAGGGTTTGAACCTGGAATTTGTTTCTGCCATTGAGGAAGAGAGAAGGAATAGTCAAATAAAACTGTACGTATAGAAATAAGGACATGACTGCTAGGGTTTAGAAAGGTCTATATATATGGACAAGGCTCGATAGGAAAATAAATATATCGAATTGGTTCGAATGGACAGTAACGACCCGAAAAGTTTGTTTCACTTCCGAAAGGAAAGTGGGTCATCTCATATATCAAAATAGATTTCTGCATGTTTCGAGTCCTAATTCCATCTTATGAAGAAGTTATCATAATTGATTTCTACATGTTTCGAGTCCATACGATCCAACGACAAGTCTGATCGTTAAGAAACTTGAAACCTTATAATAATTCACCATTTCGGATTGGATGAAACTGGTTTCGTCGAAATCCATGACAGTTGCCAAAATGGCTAATTTCACATTAATTAAATAAATTAATAATAAATTAGTTAAATCACTTTTCAATTTCAAGTTTATTAATTAACAATTTCTATCATATTTGATTACTTAGACAATTACAATAATTTAAAACTAATTTACTTATAAGTTCAATCTCAATTATTCTACTAGTTATAGTGTTTAATTCCAATTGAAATAAATACAGTGGTAATTACTTTAAATTCCAATAAATCCATTTATTTGCCTTTTCATCTTATTATTCAATCAATTTACATCTCATGGCTGTAATTAACATTTGTTTATCTTATTACACTAATCTTTTTATAATTATCATCTTAATTTTCTTTAACATAATATTTCATTACATTTAATTTCAATAAATCCAATTAATAAAATTAAATTCCAATAAATTGATCAATCTTTTATTCAACCAAATCATTATCAATTGGATATAGTTAACATTGGTCAATAATCTCCAATTTCATATTAATTTACATTTATGTAACATTTTATTACATTTAATTGCATTTTATTTAAAATTGAATTCAACAATTAAAAAAATTGGTAACAAATGACAAACGTAACCTTTACTTAATTTAATAACAATTATATGTTTGTTACCTACACACAAATGTCATAACTACTACCACAACACTATTTTTATCAATTACAATTAGTTACATTTAAATTATCAATTATTCTATTGATCCAATTATAAACTAACACCCACATTATTACAATTAATTTATAAATCAATATCCAATTATAACTTTTTAATCATATCAATTAATTAGAATTACATATAAAGCAATTATAAATTATCTTAAATTAATACTATTACATTTTAATCCAATTACATTCTTATTATTTAATCATAAAATTTTATTTCTTCCAACATTAAATCACAAAACCTTATTAAATCAACTCTTTTTAGTTACTGAAAATTACGGGTCATTACACCAAGCACCATTAATCACCAACACAACACTTTAAATTCTATGACTCCAAGAGAACCATGTGCTGACTCCAAGTAAATGGCAAATTTTCTCAGGTCGGACTCCAAGTAAAATACCATCGATCCATCAATGCTGATCCATCTACTTTTGCCTATAACTCGAACATGCGAACTCCATATGCCTTGAAATTTGGAATGCAACCTTATGGGGCCTTCATTGCCGCGATAGAGTGATCTCGCCTAGTTTTAAAATTTTTAGGGATCGTCACTGGTCCATGAACCCATCCTAAGTGATTTTCCATTCAATCGGCATTTCCAATCATTAAAGCATAGGACAATCATGCATATATCATTCTGAAGAATTATAAATAGTCGTAACTTGAAAACAGAATGGACTAGCAACGATTAAAGCATCTTCCCCAATCGAAACCCATTCACTGAAGCCATTCAACATGAAGAATATCCAAAGAAGTCTATCATGTCAACTATACCTTCCTACGACTGTATAACTGATAAAAAATTTCTTTTTTTATAGGTATGGCTAGCATATGGACGAAGCGAGGGTGACAAACGCAGTCTGCTGTAAGGCCTTCAGGAATCATTAAAGGATGAAACAACCTAATACCCTAGGAGAATTTTCTAGAAAGGCAACCCAGTTCTAGAGGCTAAATTACAATTGGTAGAAGGCAAACATGTCAATTTGCCAAAGAATATACCAAACCGTGAAGGAGATATAGGACCTCAGGGACCTTCAGCCTAAGCAAGGCATTTAAGACCCAATAGAAATGCGTCCCGGCTAACTGACGAAATCAGATGAAAGGATGATTATCAAATAACATTCTGGCTGGCCAGCTAATGAGGAATAGGGCAACAACCTAAAGCGATGCCTCCTCATCCATCCTTGTCTACTTTCCTTTACCAAACGAGCCATACCGGGACGCTAGAGGTATTGCAGACAGCACGGCCAAAGAAATGCTCTATGCCTTCGATGAGTCACGTCGATCCCCTTTCTAAAAATCAGCTTTGCTTTGGTAGCATCGAGAAGGCTTGTCCAAAGAGTCGTTGAACAAATAGATCCGACCCCCCTAGTCTTCAGGAACCGATAAAACTATGTTTCCACGAGCCGAATCCCAAAAATTCCTCTTAAAGTCGATGAATCATCGTTTTAATACTATCGAGCCATCGGACTTACGACCTAGAACTCTTTTTGGAGTCAATGAATTATCGTTCTAAGGCCATCTGGTCACCGGAAATTCAACTAAAATTTCTCTTGAAGTCAATGAATCTTCACTTTAATACCGCAGGGCCAATCGGACACACGACCCAAAACACTTCTTGGAGTTGATGAATTATTGCTCCAAGGCCGTCTGGTCATTGGACATCCGACCAAAATTCCTCTTGAAGTCGATGAACCATCGCTTTGAGACCGTCGAACCATTGGACACACGACCCAAAACTCTTTTTGGAGTCGATGAATAATTGCCCTAGAGCCGTTTGGTCATTGGACATCCGACCAAAATTCCTCTTGGAATCGATAGATTTTCGTTCCGAAGCCGTCTGGTCGTCGGACATCCAACCACAAAAAATCCTTCATGAACGAAAGCGTCGTGAAGGTCCTTCACGATCTTCAAGAAGGCGAGCTGGTAAATCAGTAGTCACCTGATCATAAAATCCTTCATGAACTATAGCATTGCGAAGGACAATTAGAAGATCAGTGGTCAACTCATCCAAAGCTGCCTGAAGTCAGTGAAGTCATTCTCCAAGGCCACGAATGGACAATCACATCAGCCACTCTACAAAATTAATAGAATTACTTTTAATGACCAATGAGAAAAACAATGCTGAATTCTAGAGCTTCAATGTAGCTTAAGGAAACTAAGCCAAAACTGAGCCGACTTTGTGATCAACCAGAGGCCGACTCCAATCAAGCCAAGATTCGGCACCTAGGAGAACCAAGTATCTCACATCCCTAATATATAAGTCTATGAAGATAGAGGCTTTCCCATGCTTTAATTATCTAGATGGCATAGTTATATCCACTGTAACGCGTGCAATCAAAAGGGTTATGGAGAAACCCCAGATACATTTTAAGCGCATGAATAACCTTGTGGCATGGAGGGAACCACACATACTTGAATATCTACAAGGAAATTAAGACTAATCATACCACAGCTCTGTTATACCCGATCGAGAATTATTGCATTCTAAAAACTACGGACTTAATGACCTAGCTAGCACAACAAAAGAAATAGAAGCATAATAGTTGCTTGCTTCTTCTCAACTCCTCCTCTACCATCCATAGTGACCAGCTCCATTTCCTCTTAGACTGTACGCCAGTTGAAGACAAATTCTCTAAAGGAAATTTGGACCAAAAACCGAGAGTCTTGCCCTGAACTCCCACAAGCTCTTTTTTCATAACCATCTCCATGCAGTCGATTGTAGATCTCTCTACCACGGCAACCTTATCTGTTTGGCCATGCACATCTTCTCGAAATATAGGAGATCGCCTAAGCCACAGTTACCCGATACAAAAACCACTTATCGCTTATAACTGATGAAATCGCGTTCTAGCGAAGTTAAATTGCTGGATTTATAGGAAAACTCGATCCTTACCTTCTAAGAACTAGTATCGCTCCTTCGACACTGGGAAGGCTAAAACCATTGTGCATATCCTGTAAGCCGTTCCTAGCTTCTTAAACCGATAAAACCATATTCAAGCAAATAACATGCTGAGTCGACGAGGACAAATCTACTCAAATCACTGGATCGATGGAACTCGATCCCTGTCTCCTCCGAATCCGGTGTCGCTCTGACCGCATCGAGAAGTTCCAAACCATTCTAGATCGATGGGTCATGTCGATCCCATAAGCCGTGCACTGCCATTAGTCGAGCATTATTTCTTGATCTGTGGAACCACGCTCTTAAAGCATGAACTCCTTGTGTTACTCTAAGATTGGCAATGTCAAGAAGTTCGAATCCATTCTGGGTCGATGGGTCATATCTATCTCATAAGCCGCACACTCCCACAATACATACATTACTTCTTGAGCCATGGAACCATGCTCTCAAAGCTCGAATTCCTCACTTTACCCGAAGATTGGCAACATCAAGTAAACCATTCTGGATCGACAGGTGGTATCAATCCTACAAGCCACACATTTCATAAGCCACACACTCTCAGAAGGCATTCATTTCTTAAGCCGCACACTCTCAAGAGTTGTGCATTTCGTAAGCCACGCACTCTCAAAAGTCATGCATTTCGTAAGCCACGCATTTTCATAAGCCGCGCATCTGATAAGCTGCGCAAACACTACTTGATGTTGCTCTGGCATCATCAACGAACTGTTAAAATTTTCTAAGTACCGGTGTTGTCCCAACAACATTGGGAAAATTGTTTATTGCAGGATTAATAGTGATCAACGCCCGCTACCCGAAAGAACGACATTACACCTGCATTGTCGCAAAGTTCACAAACCAAGAAATCAACAAAGAATTCTAATCTTTGACCAAAGTTAATAAACAAAATATCTAAATTCCTAACATCCAAGTTACGAGTTCCTAGAGATAGGAGTTGCGACACACCTTTGACTGAAGGCATCCAGAGAGCCGTGAAGAACATCAAGTCTCACATCAATTATTCAGAATAACTAGCCCTATGGTCTAAGGGACATATAACACATTAAAACTTGGTCTGGAAAAAATCGCACCAACTTGCAATAAAATAAGGAACCTACCGTCATCTAGAGATAGATGATGATGGAAGGCATTTCCAGAATCAAATCCTCAATGCACTAGTTTCGAAAGATAGAAGCATATGTTCGGCTGAGGTCTCAAACCCCAATTTGTAGAAAACCCAGTGTTCTCCGAAGGAAGACAACGGTCAGGAGAGAATGCTGAAAATCAAGCAGCTAAACAATTTATTCCCAAAGATTGGAATGAACGAATAAGGTTTACATCCATAACAATGTTATTAGCCCAGTATAACGCATATGGCTTGAAACAAGCTAGGTGAGTGTCACAGATTCATGACAAACACTACCATAATCTATCAGTCCATGATCAGGATAGGAAAGAGCACGGTCATTCCAGTGGAAATGTGATGACTCGCTCTATAATTTCTAATCTTCTATAAGAAAATGGAATTTGACACCTAGAAATGAAGGGTTTCGTAGGTATAGTTCAGATCATAACAAAAGCCGGTTGGTAGAAATTCAATTTTTCGTAAATAAGAATAACCATGGAATTAGTTAAGCAACAACGCTGCATTTCCAAGGGTAACACTTGACGATGATAAATAAGGCTTGGCAATGGAAGCGCTTGGGACTCCCATCCTTCCAGAACATGGCGTATCCTAAAGTTAAGAAACATTGAGAAAAATATCCACATTGGGTTGAAAGGGATCTACTCAACTATACAGGATCGGATAAATGAGTCAATCCTAACCAACATGAATTTAACATTGCACGAAGACAAGCAGCATTAAGAAAAGAGTTCTACAATTCAATCATCGAAGTGTAAGTTTTCAAAAATTGAGAGTAGTGCCCTCCTGAATTAAAAGCATTACCGGGTCGATGGGGAAAATCGATCCCAACCTCCGAAGTGTTGGAGTTTCCCCGGCAATGCAAAGGCCTTTTCTCATTTCCTAAGTACTGGTGTTGTCCTAGCAACGTTGAGAAAATTTCTATTTCATAAATATCTGTGTTCCCCCGTTAATGTTGGGAAGCCCTCTATTTCCTAAGTACCGACATTGCCCCGACATTGTCGTGAAATTTGCTATTCAATATGTGCCGATGTTACCTCGACAATGAGAGGAAAACATTAATCTACAGGTTCGATGAGAAACACTCATCATAGCAAACCATCAATGCACTAGCTTTCGGAGAAAGAAGTTGGTCCTCAACTGAGATTCTACCCTTGTCTTCAGAACACTACCGTCGGCTAAAAATGGGCAACAACAGGAAAGCATAACCTTTCATCGATCAGTTGGCTGGTTTGACCTTTCATCATAGGAATCAACCACTGCACAGGAATAATGCAGCACAGAAAATAAATTTTAGGATTGAATTGCTGGTGTGCTAATCTCTAGGTATGAAAATTGCTGCACAACTGAATTTCATGAATTCTAATTAGAAAGAATTTAGATACAACCAAAAGATAGACAACCTCAAGGAAATGTTGCTTGGAACCAAGCAGCGAGGTTATCAATTCTCGAAGACATGAACTGGTATATGAACAGAACTTCCATAGTGACATCAATCAAGTAAAGTATGCACAACTAAGGACATGTAAGGACAATCATGGAAGGTCAAAACTAAAACCATCAGACTTCCTCAATCCTAAAATAGGATTGAGGCTAGATCAAGGGAAATTGAATCATTTGTCCCAAACCTCATCATTTCTCACAGTCGATCAAATACAGACGTTCAAAATAGCTAGCCCACGAGCAGAAATAGGAACATAGATAATTGATCGAAAGAAATGCTGCAAAGCCTAAACACGAATAACCAACCGTCCCGTATCACAAAACAGAGCATTCTGGCAACAAAATCTCCAACAAAGGAAATAAAGTATATAACGTTCAGAAATCAACCATCACTCGCAGTCTGGCGACGACGAGAAGGATTTATAGCCTACTTATGGTCTAACTAGATCATTTTTTTCCAACTTCCAGGAATATGTCATTACCCAAAGTTTGGTGATGCTAAGAAGAAACCTACAGAATGAAGCTATCGATGCATCGGTTTTCAAAAACAAAAGCAAGAGTTTGATTGAATCTTCAGCCTTACCTTATGGCATCTCATGCAATATGAAGATTCACAACATCAAGGAAAAATCAACAGAGTTGAGTCATCCGTGCATGATTTTTTAGAGATAGAAACTGATAAATGATTAGGGTCTCAACACTGGACTTGGAAGAATTCACTTTAGCAAAAGATGACGATGACGCATCTTTCTAGCATATGTACCTAGAATGACATTGGATGACGATGTCAACTTGGAGGAATTCAATTACAGACAAGAAATAGACATCATTGGAAAATTCATAGCTTGGAATCAAGTAGCAAAATCCCTAGTTCCTGGAGATATGATTCATCATGTTAATCAAGTTGGGGTAATCGAACGTATTGTCCAAGAGACCTAGTCTCTTGAAAATATTTTGACATAGTATTCAGAGAAATCAGCCCTATGAACTAAGGCAGATACACTAAAACTTTGTTGAAATAAACTCAACGGAGCATAAGTAGTGATCAGCTACAGAACTGGCTAGACCAAGCTACCTCATAGTTCTGAACAAAGCTATGAAATAGAATATGTCGAAATCACCGTAGAAGTATTACTTACATGTATAGAATTATAGTAAATGAGTATGCTACATGAACACTAGAGGTGAAAAAGTGAGAAAAAGTAATGCTTGGAATCGAGCAATTAAACAAATAGTCGCCGGAGACATAGGCTAGTGTGAAGATTGAATTACGAAAAATTCAAGGAAGGATAATCGCAATCGGTGTTAGTTTTTAAAGACTGAAACTATTTCTAATCGAACTTCAAGCACAACTCTACAAGAGCAGTTATTCCTTGTAATTTAACTGTAACCAATCATCCTAATATGACAGGAATAATAGGCAAAGTGTAAGTTGCGAAGGACCAAGCTTCAAGAGGAGTGAAAGTCCCTCCGTCGAACTAAAGATTGGATGACCAAAAAGTCATGTTCAATAATAAAACTTAGCATTCAACCCTGTCGGGTATGTTTTACTTCAAATAATATCTTCGTATAACCAATGCCCAGAATCCAAGGGAAGCCTGTGTATGTTTACCAGTCAGGTTCTGTACGTTGATCAGGGCAAATGCAGTGTGTTATCTACATGAAAAGAGTCTAGTATCCCAAACACTATAAACGAACAATCTAGTGTAAATATCTTGCTTACATTTGGAAAACAATCCATATCGTCCATTGAAATTATCTTATCCACAATTATCTGTTATAGATTAATGATCGATAACAGAGTCGTTGTCCGTAGCGACATGGGAAGGTTTTCATTTCAAGATCACTATAGTATAGAAAGAGGAAAAGCAATACATTCAAAACGGTGACAGTAACTTAACCAAGTCCTTGAAAAGAAATAGTTAAAGACAAAGAGCAAGGCTTCGCTCCCGAACGGTGTACAATTGTTCGAGACAAACTTAGCTTCAACGCCGGCTAAGTTCAAACTTTATTGGTCAACTCCAAACCTACATCGTGCACTCACTTACCGACCTAAACCCTTTTGTAAACTACGAAGCAAAGATTGCATCGTCAATACCAGGAATTGAATCTCAGATAGAAATCAAAAAACGAACGACTATAAGAAATCAGTAAATTGAAAGTAACATCTTGAGATGGACTTCGACGGTTCACTAAAATTCAAAGAACAGTAATTTGAAACTTGTCTTGTTCCGGAGCACACTTTGTTTCCAATGAAAGCATACTCTAGGGTTAAATGTTAATTAGGTTTTTAACCCAGTAGAAATCAACAGGAGTTGGAACATCCAGACTAAGCCAGAATGACTTGAAACTTGAACAAGACATCTAAAAGAACAAGCCAATGGAACTTAAGTGAAACAAACCAAAATCCACGAAGTAGTTAGATCGCCGGTGATCCATAGTCCATAGATCACGAAGCATCATGAGTTGTCAAAGCCTCTTGCATCATGATCTATCACCTCTTCTAATAATACTTACCAAGTTTCATAGTGTAACAGCCCGCAAATCCGTACCCCTTGAGTTAACCCTATTCTACAACAATCAACTCAAGTTGCACAGAAATACGAACCATTTGGGTTAAAGAAGAAGAGGTAGAAGAAGAAAATAGAAAACAATAACAGAATCTAACCATCGCAGCGGAATAAAATATATTATATAATAACAGATCTTTACATAAATCAAAACTATATCTGTTTATATATATACAATATCAGAGTACATCAACAGAGTCCACACAACATCAATCACATACAACTGGATACGCAATAACTCAACACAGCGGAATATATACATAAACAAGTACGTAAATACGTGTCGCCATCCAGCTCGTCTCCTGAGCTCCACAGCATCATATCCTGTATCCTATAATACTCGGTCTGACCCGAGCATTACAGTTAAATAACACCCGAGTCAGTCTGGAATACCAGCGTGAGAAAATCACACCCAATTGATTTTTAAGTTTCAAAAATCCTTTGAAAACAAAAGCATCTCGTAAGACCACGCCACAAATAAACATGTCGGGTTTTTACCTTACGATAGCTAAAACAATTTTCTATAGAAATCCTCTGATATTATAATAGGGTCTATATACAAATACATATAAAATAGCCGAAATTGTTACATCTATTAAATTCCAGCTACTAGCCACAGAGTGGGTAATACAAACAAAACTCGTACAAGGCTCGTAGGGAGAATGGATTTCCAACTAATGGCTAGGCACTGGGGTACCACCTGTCACAGTACCTGGTCTAGATCAGCGTACCGAGGAGCCACCCTAACTCCCCTGCAACACAAGACCGGAACCATCCCTTACTGGACAGTCCCGAGCAAGATCACCCCGCGGTTGGGATCAGCAACCGCCCACTAAGCCGAAATAAAGGGACATCTAGACAGGGATGACCTTACCCTCCAGTGGGGGCTACCCACGAAGCCTTGCTGCATATCCCCTGATTTTCAGCCATTCCCATTTGATGAGGCTTAAGGCTAAGCGTTACCTTTGAGAACGATATCTCTTAGAGTGCCCATCGTCCACCTGACGATGTTTCGCAAGCATTCATCCATACAAATCCGTCCCAGGTCCGAACGGAACCGAAGGCACTATTCCTACTACATCCATTTTGGAAATATCCTCAGGATTAGTAGCGACTAGCCCTTGTACTTCACTGCTCCATCTTCGACTCCGAACACGTTTTTCGCACGAAACGTACAAACCGGATCGAAGTGGTTTTCGAGAAATGAATCTCGATCCCGGTCTCTTCGAAACGATCAACGCATTTGTCCAATATTGATAGTCGGTTATTTAACTATCAACAATATTCACAAACAACCATTCAACAAATAAATAATTTCTCAAATTATTTATTAACCTCAAATTATCTTCACAAGATATAATTCTATTTTCAAACCCTTTTGAAAACAGTTTTAAAACTATCTTCCTTTCTCAGAATCAATTTCCCAAATAGTTTCTATTCCCACTGAAATCGCCAAGCACCAAACTTAAGATTTTTAAAAATAATTTAAAAACACCTTACTTTGAAATATATTTTAAAACATTCATTTTTTCAAAAAAACTACTTCAATAATTTACTAAAAATACATACTATATGATTTTTGAACATAAGGTTACTTTATAAATTATAAAACTAGGTTTTCACTCTTAAGAATAAAATTCTAAGTCACATTTAAATAGTTATTACAATAATAGATTTGAAAAATATTTACTTATGAATTTCAAACATTCAGAAATAATAAAATTTCTAAGATATGCTTTTTTAAAACCACATTAAACTCTTATCTTATATTTAAATTTTCTTCAAAAACGTACTTGGCTATCCAGGGAAATATATTTCCCTTCACATTCTTCTTGAAATTCTCATTTCTATCACTTGAATCAATTTCCAAATTGAATTCCAATTTTCTTCCTTTCTATTTCAAAATCCATTAATTTTAGATTTTATTTCCTTAATTATGAGTTAAATTACTTTTAACTGAAAATACTAATTCTTAGATTTTCTCAAGTTATTTCTTTATTTTTTTAATAAATTTAAACGTTAAAGTTTAAAATAATTCTTTATTCCTTTAATTAATATAACTTGAGTTTACAATTTATAAATTTCTGCTTATTCAAAATTCTTTTCATACTCGAAATTATTTATTAGTATTTTTAATACTATTCCTATTTCTTTCCGATTCATTCTTAATTCATTCAAGTTTTCTATAATTATTTCGCTTACAAATTCACTTCTTTTGTTTTCTTTCCAAAACTCCAATTTATATAATTGGAAATTCATTTATCCAAAAATATTCAATCAACCATAACATTCAATATTCTCATACAACTCATCATAGAATATCAATATTCACAACAGAGAATATTAAATAAATTTAAATAAATGTTGAGGGATCCAGTTGGATCCCTCCAACCTGTTTTCCCTGCATCCACAAATGTTAGCACCATATAATAGGCCAATTCCAAAATATCATACTATATCACATCACTCAATTCATCCATCCAAACAATTATTTAAATTTAAACATTTTAAAATTTAAATTTTAAACTGAGTGAGATTAACTCACCTTTGATTTTGCAATCAAAATCCAATCTCGACTTGCTTCCTTTTAGATTTTAACCTTGAATAAATATTAGAGGGTTTTATTAATATTTGAAATAAAAATCGAACCATTATGCACCACTTAATAATTCAATTGGTTAACAATTTAAATTTGAACTTAATCTCTTAAAATTACTAGTAATGAAATAGGTATTTATGTATATTTACTGTTTCAATTCTAATTTCAGTGAATAAAAATTAACTTTCTAATTATTTAAGTTTATTAAATCATGCAAGCGTATTTATATATCTATTCATACTTGTATTTCTTCTGTAAATAGCAAAAACAAATGAAATTTCTGTGAGTGTACGAATTTCCTTCTTTAATACATATAGAAAAATCTGATTTGTAAAACTTAATTGATACGAAATTGAAAATTATATATAATACTAAGCCAATTCCTATATGAAACAAGACTGTAGAATCCAACTACTAAGTTTTGTAAAACCTTCGCTTACTGTAATTCAATTTTAATTAAAATTTATATATAGTCACAGAGATATATTAAACTTAAATCGAACATACCTCACTGCAAGATCCAAAATCACACCTTCGGCTTCCCTTAAAACCACAATTGCCATGACTACTCCTTCCCCTCACTGACGCACGCCCACCAACCATCATGTAGACACCACCGTCACCTATCTCATCCCAAAACCACGTGAACGTACCACTCCTGATCTCGCGAGCGAGCGTACAAGCTCGCACGTGTCTATTCTATTGCCTCGAGCGGCGGCGAAGACGAATCGAACCAAACCAAAAAGATTCACAAGCCCTAGCCCTTCATGCCCTAACCCTAGTCGATCGCCTTGCCTGAAACTGCCTTTTTCCACACGTACTCGCGAATCCTCCTCGCGCGAGAGGCCATGAACACAATTTGAATCGAATAGGTGATGAAATGGATAAGAGAGACACGGTGCTGAATTTTTTATTAAGCCGAGAATGATTTTTTTTTTTTTTATACGAACGATTTCGTTCGATTTGGGAAAGAAAAAGAAAAAAGAAGGGTAGCAGTTCGTGTATAGGAGAACGAAGAGAGATAGAAGAGGGAGGCGACATGAATTCGATTAGAAGCTTTTGCTTAGCCATTGATTCATTCTCGATTTGAACTGAGATGATAATGGTCTCATATTCACAAAGATATAGGATAAGGAATGGTGTGTTCGAGAAGGCAAAGGAAACGTGTTGAAGATGCCTTGCTATAGTGTACATTTATATTTAAAAATTCAAATTCGAATCGATTATTATCAATTAAATTTTCAGCGCGTTTATATATCGTACGCTCACACACTAACTCCGAATGTTACGAAAATTGAAATCCAACAATAATTAAATATTACGGATCCAATGGAACTGGTTTCGTCGAATTCCGAGACTGTGTCTCGGAAGGCTATTTTTAAATTCAAATGGTTAAATTTCAAAACTGAACAAATCACTGTTAATTTTCATTTTAACGCTTTTATTGTCTTCAGTGCTATCGATATAAAAATTTTCCAAGCCTTTAAATTATTTTTAAAAGGCTTAAAACTCCAGATTCAACATTTGAACCAACTTCAACTTATTTAATTCAATCATTTAATTATCGAATAAATTATGATATTCGTAATTCAAGTTAAAATTGCTCTATTGAATATTTAAAATCAATTAAATATTCTAATTTTAAATGCTCGAAAATTCCGGGTCGTCACATTCCTCCCCCCTTAAAAGAATTTCGTCCCCGAAATTACTAATCAGGAAGAATGGCCCTAAACTCCCATTACTTTTCCAAAACCAAACAGCTTCAAACACTTCAACAACTTACCAACTGTCTTTTATAAGAGACCCTTAACCTTTTTATTCACTTTCCAAACCTTTCCCTAGTTTGCAACAATCTATTTGCTTAACTATTCAAGTTTCAATTTAAAACCAAATTTTGAATTATCAAAATTTTCTTAAAATTTTTCTAACACCCTAAATTCCCGAAAAATTTTGCCAGCGTTTCCTTTGCGCGGCTAGCTCGGTACTACTACAAAATGGCTCTACGGCCTCTCAAATCCAAAAAGAAAACAAAAAGCCAAGTGGCTCAATCCAAAATCCCAATCCAATTTCATGCCAAATTTAAATACATACCTTTTTTGTCGGGCAATTCAAATTTATTTCTCGAAATCAAATCCAATTCCCTTTTCCCTTTATAATATACCTGCATATCCTGCTAAGCACTAATATCAAATCACAATATTCCAAAACTTTTTATCCACTTTCTCACAAAATGCCAATATCTATTCATTCCAATATTGGCTTCAATTATATTGGTAGTATTAATTTCCATTTAAGACTTCACCATCCCCTCTAAAGTTTAGTTTAAGCATTTTATATGCTCCTTAAATTTATTTTCATCTACCACTTTAGTTTATATCTATTTCTATTTAACTTGATTCTTTCATTTTCATACGAATTCAATTTATTTCCAACTCCAAATGTTAAATTTTATTTTTCCTTTATAACTAATTCATGTCATTATTTTAATTAGTTTCATTCACTACCTTATTTCAATTTCCAGTTTGAAATTGTTTTGTCGTTAACAACATTTTCCAAAAAATTTCAAAAATTTTCTAACTCCCAAAATTTCTGAAATTTTTTGGCAGAGTCTCCTTTGTACGGAGGAGCTTTTGCAATTTGACAAAAGAGATAAATATATATACATCGACCCACCCGGTCGGAAAAACCAAAAACAGTTCATATTTCCTATTTTAATTGCGTAGGCGTACCTTATTTAGCATTTTAAGCAAGCGGCTTATTATTTTTAGCAAATAGCACAACCAAATCCAGCCACACGGCTCCCAAGTACCTGTACTTACTCAGTTTAAACTTGTAAGTGCCAAATATAAGAAGTTTAACAGCATATCATTTATTTGCAATAGTTAAAACATATAAATTCTAACAGAAACTCATACCAAACATTTTTCCATAAGCAACTTATACAATTTCCATGTTAATTCAACTATTTCCATTTATTTATAACATTTTCATTCAATTTGAATGGTTTTCAATCAATTCGTATACAACTTTACCAATTCGAATGGTTTAAAACTCAATTACTTACATTTAGTTTATTTTTAAGCAAACTGAACTCATATTTAATCCAATTATTCTCAAAATCAATTTATTCTACTCCTATCCATCCATAGCATGTTAATAAGTTCCATTTACATTCAATAACAATTTATTCTTTGCAATTTGACGAGATCTATGTGAATAAATAGGTATTTATGTTTTATAACCAATTTAAATTGATTTTACTCAATTTTATTCTCAATTCTATTCCATTTCCAAATTTATACACAATCTATATATTCTCGCTTCCATTTCAAATTTGAATACATTCATTTGTATTTCATTCATTACCTCAACTAGTTCCATTATTCAAACAAGTTCTATTCAAAACCATTAACAATTTATGTTCATTTTATTTGCCAATTAAACTTCCGTTTTATTTTAATCCATTCACAATCACTTACTTAGCTCGACACATTCCATTTAAATTTTATTTACAATTCATTTATTTACATTTCATTCCATATTTGTTTATTCCAAACTATTTTATTTAGCTCAAAAACAATCCAAGCTATTTCATTTAATAAGCATTTCTCAACTTATTTAAACCAACACTTCATTTAATACTTATTTATTTCATCATTTATTTATTCATTATAATTAACTTATCCACTCAATCCATTACGGATTTTCCATTTCTTAAATATTATTACAACCCACCAAGTTTTATTTCAATCCATATTTATTTTTATTTTATTTTTTTACTTGATTCAAATTTAATCCAATATCATTAAACTTGGTTTAAGTTGAATTAAATTCAACTCTCTTCGATTTATTCAGCTTAAGTCAATTTAACTTAAGCTCATTTTCATTTCGCAAATAAATATTTTTCTCTTTTATCCAACTTGATGCCATCTCAAATTAAATCTCATTTTAAATCTACAATTTCCATTGGTTAGTTATTATAAAATTCAACTTTCCAGTTTTAACTCATTCAATTTATTACAAGGCCATCTCCAATTATATTTTCACTTAGTTGGATTTTATTCTCAATACAAACCATTATTATTTTAATCCAATTTCATTTTTATTTGATACATTTCTAATTTAATTATATTTAATTTGTTAACACTTCAAGTCTAATTTTACTTAATAACTCAAGTTCTGATTCTATTATTCACTTTTAGTTTACCATCCAATTTATTAACTCACAATTCAACTCCATTTATTAATTTATTATCTAATTAGTTTTCCCCTATTTATAATCCAACACTTGAATTTTAATCCCAAATATCACTTTATTTTATTTTCTTAAGTTTAATATGCTTCATAATTCAAGTTTAGATTTTATTCTATTATCCAGAACATCAAACAATATTTATTTTGGAATTTCTATTCCACTCTCAAAATCTATAAGTCACAACTCATTATTTACACATTTCCATTTATTATAGGCTTGAATATATTTATCTTTTATTTTAACTCAAGCCTTATGCTTCTTTATAACTCAAGCATATTTTATTCATGCATTTAAATTCTTTTATAAGTTATTCTAATTTATTTACTTCAATTTCCAATCCTTATTCAATTTATTCCCCATTTGCTTAGGTGAGAATCTAATTTCATCAAATAATTCAATTGAATTCTTATATCAATTCAATTTCACTTTAACTCAAATTTATTTAACTCTTATTCGATTTCAACTTACTTTGAATACAACAGGATATTAATTTCATCCTATCCAATTAATTGCAATCCAGTTATATTTTCATTTCATCAATCCAAGTTAATTTCATTTAACTCTTCACTTTAGATTTACATTCCACTATCCAAAGCTTAAATTTCTTCCTGATTTAAAAATCATTCCCATTTATAAGCTTACAACTTATCTTATCAGGATTTTTTTTTTTTTAAACACTTGGCTTTGGCTTCAAATTATTTTGAAATCTCCAACATTTCAAAATCACACTTCTCAAAAATTTAAACCAATCCTGGTTTTATTTCCAACAAATTTCCTTTGAGATTTTCAAACAAACCACTAGCTTTCAGAACAAATCAATTTGGTAGCAATCCGTCACTTAGAAATTCAAAAATGAATACTGATGATGCGGCCGTCATCATCAGAATTATTTTCCAATAATCCAAGTGATTTCAATGCTATTTTACTTCCAAAATCCATTCAAGACAAATTTTCCTTTCAGAAATACTTACAAAACAATAATATTATTATTTATCTTCAAAACATTTCGACAAATTCTTCAAAAATCTTCGGGATTTTAAATTTCCAAATCCTGCTTAAATAAATTTTAACCACAATTCATTTGCATTGCTTATGTTTATTCAAGTTCCCATTCTAATTATATTTCAATTTATAATCTACATCTATAATTCATACTTATAAATTTCATTTTATAATCCATATTTATGAATTTTATAATTTATAATGTATTTATTTCCTTAACTTTTAATTACACTTCCCTTTCTAGTCAAATTCTTACTTAACAGTGATAATGCTTTAATATTATTCTTCCTAACATCCAAGCAACTATATATTAGTTAAATAGTTTTCAAAAACTATTCTTTATATCAAAATATGTTTTTGGGTAAAATTATTTCATTCACCCACATTTAAACAATATCGTGTCAATTGTTCTATTCAAGTGTTTAGAAACCCCTTCAATACAGTTGCGCAGACTGTGTCGACGAAGGTTCATATGCCACTCAATAAACCAATCAACGCGATATTAAACAATTTATATTCACTAACAAATACGCACTCATATTTATTAATACGCTCAAACTCATTATAGAGTACTACGGATTCTAATTTAAATGAGCAATTCCCACCAGAGCCAAGGTTATCTCCAACCTCAGCTCTGATACCACGTGTAACAGCCCGCAAATCCGTACCCCTTGAGTTAACCCTATTCTACAACAATCAACTCAAGTTGCACAGAAATACGAACCATTTGGGTTAAAGAAGAAGAGGTAGAAGAAGAAAATAGAAAACAATAACAGAATCTAACCATCGCAGCGGAATAAAATATATTATATAATAACAGATCTTTACATAAATCAAAACTATATCTGTTTATATATATACAATATCAGAGTACATCAACAGAGTCCACACAACATCAATCACATACAACTGGATACGCAATAACTCAACACAGCGGAATATATACATAAACAAGTACGTAAATACGTGTCGCCATCCAGCTCGTCTCCTGAGCTCCACAGCATCATATCCTGTATCCTATAATACTCGGTCTGACCCGAGCATTACAGTTAAATAACACCCGAGTCAGTCTGGAATACCAGCGTGAGAAAATCACACCCAATTGATTTTTAAGTTTCAAAAATCCTTTGAAAACAAAAGCATCTCGTAAGACCACGCCACAAATAAACATGTCGGGTTTTTACCTTACGATAGCTAAAACAATTTTCTATAGAAATCCTCTGATATTATAATAGGGTCTATATACAAATACATATAAAATAGCCGAAATTGTTACATCTATTAAATTCCAGCTACTAGCCACAGAGTGGGTAATACAAACAAAACTCGTACAAGGCTCGTAGGGAGAATGGATTTCCAACTAATGGCTAGGCACTGGGGTACCACCTGTCACAGTACCTGGTCTAGATCAGCGTACCGAGGAGCCACCCTAACTCCCCTGCAACACAAGACCGGAACCATCCCTTACTGGACAGTCCCGAGCAAGATCACCCCGCGGTTGGGATCAGCAACCGCCCACTAAGCCGAAATAAAGGGACATCTAGACAGGGATGACCTTACCCTCCAGTGGGGGCTACCCACGAAGCCTTGCTGCATATCCCCTGATTTTCAGCCATTCCCATTTGATGAGGCTTAAGGCTAAGCGTTACCTTTGAGAACGATATCTCTTAGAGTGCCCATCGTCCACCTGACGATGTTTCGCAAGCATTCATCCATACAAATCCGTCCCAGGTCCGAACGGAACCGAAGGCACTATTCCTACTACATCCATTTTGGAAATATCCTCAGGATTAGTAGCGACTAGCCCTTGTACTTCACTGCTCCATCTTCGACTCCGAACACGTTTTTCGCACGAAACGTACAAACCGGATCGAAGTGGTTTCGAGAAATGAATCTCGATCCCGGTCTCTTCGAAACGATCAACGCATTTGTCCAATATTGATAGTCGGTTATTTAACTATCAACAATATTCACAAACAACCATTCAACAAATAAATAATTTCTCAAATTATTTATTAACCTCAAATTATCTTCACAAGATATAATTCTATTTTCAAACCCTTTTGAAAACAGTTTTAAAACTATCTTCCTTTCTCAGAATCAATTTCCCAAATAGTTTCTATTCCCACTGAAATCGCCAAGCACCAAACTTAAGATTTTTAAAAATAATTTAAAAACACCTTACTTTGAAATATATTTTAAAACATTCATTTTTTCAAAAAAACTACTTCAATAATTTACTAAAAATACATACTATATGATTTTTGAACATAAGGTTACTTTATAAATTATAAAACTAGGTTTTCACTCTTAAGAATAAAATTCTAAGTCACATTTAAATAGTTATTACAATAATAGATTTGAAAAATATTTACTTATGAATTTCAAACATTCAGAAATAATAAAATTTCTAAGATATGCTTTTTAAAACCACATTAAACTCTTATCTTATATTTAAATTTTCTTCAAAAACGTACTTGGCTATCCAGGGAAATATATTTCCCTTCACATTCTTCTTGAAATTCTCATTTCTATCACTTGAATCAATTTCCAAATTGAATTCCAATTTTCTTCCTTTCTATTTCAAAATCCATTAATTTTAGATTTTATTTCCTTAATTATGAGTTAAATTACTTTTAACTGAAAATACTAATTCTTAGATTTTCTCAAGTTATTTCTTTATTTTTTTAATAAATTTAAACGTTAAAGTTTAAAATAATTCTTTATTCCTTTAATTAATATAACTTGAGTTTACAATTTATAAATTTCTGCTTATTCAAAATTCTTTTCATACTCGAAATTATTTATTAGTATTTTTAATACTATTCCTATTTCTTTCCGATTCATTCTTAATTCATTCAAGTTTTCTATAATTATTTCGCTTACAAATTCACTTCTTTTGTTTTCTTTCCAAAACTCCAATTTATATAATTGGAAATTCATTTATCCAAAAATATTCAATCAACCATAACATTCAATATTCTCATACAACTCATCATAGAATATCAATATTCACAACAGAGAATATTAAATAAATTTAAATAAATGTTGAGGGATCCAGTTGGATCCCTCCAACCTGTTTTCCCTGCATCCACAAATGTTAGCACCATATAATAGGCCAATTCCAAAATATCATACTATATCACATCACTCAATTCATCCATCCAAACAATTATTTAAATTTAAACATTTTAAAATTTAAATTTTAAACTGAGTGAGATTAACTCACCTTTGATTTTGCAATCAAAATCCAATCTCGACTTGCTTCCTTTTAGATTTTAACCTTGAATAAATATTAGAGGGTTTTATTAATATTTGAAATAAAAATTGAACCATTATGCACCACTTAATAATTCAATTGGTTAACAATTTAAATTTGAACTTAATCTCTTAAAATTACTAGTAATGAAAATAGGTATTTATGTATATTTACTGTTTCAATTCTAATTTCAGTGAATAAAAATTAACTTTCTAATTATTTAAGTTTATTAAATCATGCAAGCGTATTTATATATCTATTCATACTTGTATTTCTTCTGTAAATAGCAAAAACAAATGAAATTTCTGTGAGTGTACGAATTTCCTTCTTTAATACATATAGAAAAATCTGATTTGTAAAACTTAATTGATACGAAATTGAAAATTATATATAATACTAAGCCAATTCCTATATGAAACAAGACTGTAGAATCCAACTACTAAGTTTTGTAAAACCTTCGCTTACTGTAATTCAATTTTAATTAAAATTTATATATAGTCACAGAGATATATTAAACTTAAATCGAACATACCTCACTGCAAGATCCAAAATCACACCTTCGGCTTCCCTTAAAACCACAATTGCCATGACTACTCCTTCCCCTCACTGACGCACGCCCACCAACCATCATGTAGACACCACCGTCACCTATCTCATCCCAAAACCACGTGAACGTACCACTCCTGATCTCGCGAGCGAGCGTACAAGTTCGCACGTGTCTATTCTATTGCCTCGAGCGGCGGCGAAGACGAATCGAACCAAACCAAAATGATTCACAAGCCCTAGCCCTTCATGCCCTAACCCTAGTCGATCGCCTTGCCTGAAACTGCCTTTTTCCACACGTACTCGCGAATCCTCCTCGCGCGAGAGGCCATGAACACAATTTGAATCGAATAGGTGATGAAATGGATAAGAGAGACACGGTGCTGAATTTTTTATTAAGCCGAGAATGATTTTTTTTTTTTTTATACGAACGATTTCGTTCGATTTGGGAAAGAAAAAGAAAAAAGAAGGGTAGCAGTTCGTGTATAGGAGAACAAAGAGAGATAGAAGAGGGAGGCGACATGAATTCGATTAGAAGCTTTTGCTTAGCCATTGATTCATTCTCGATTTGAACTGAGATGATAATGGTCTCATATTCACAAAGATATAGGATAAGGAATGGTGTGTTCGAGAAGGCAAAGGAAACGTGCTGAAGATGCCTTGCTATAGTGTACATTTATATTTAAAAATTCAAATTCGAATCGACTATTATCAATTAAATTTTCAGCGCGTTTATATATCGTACGCTCACACACTAACTCCGAATGTTACGAAAATTGAAATCCAACAATAATTAAATATTACAGATCCAATGGAACTGGTTTCGTCGAATTCCGAGACTGTGTCTCGGAAGGCTATTTTTAAATTCAAATGGTTAAATTTCAAAACTGAACAAATCACTGTTAATTTTCATTTTAACGCTTTTATTGTCTTCAGTGCTATCGATATAAAAATTTTCCAAGCCTTTAAATTATTTTTAAAAGGCTTAAAACTCCAGATTCAACATTTGAACCAACTTCAACTTATTTAATTCAATCATTTAATTATCGAATAAATTATGATATTCGTAATTCAAGTTAAAATTGCTCTATTGAATATTTAAAATCAATTAAATATTCTAATTTTAAATGCTCGAAAATTCCGGGTCGTCACACATAGCATTCCAAGCAGTGTAGTTCAAGAGGTAAAGACTCATTTGATTGAAGCTGTTTTGACCAAAGTAGCTAGCTAAAAGTAGACCTAGAGAACTTATATGGAATCAGATTGACTTAAAATTTGGAGTGAACACTTAGAAGACATAAAAGAAGGCTAACCGAAAAAATGAGTATGGCTAGAGAAGAGTTGATGGATTATTGGTGATCCATCTTGATGGGTCGCTAAAGACAAATGTAGGTTAGGCCCTACCATCTTAAATTCATAGAATAGGTCCTACACACCCTCTAGAATGTACTTGCAAAGTTTCTTCTAATTTTGTTAAGTTTTGAGTGAGTACAGATGGTTCTTCTAGATTAGATGACCTAAGAAGATGGATGATAAAACTAACTCCAAACGACTTGATACTTGGACAACAGACTCAAAAAAACAACTGAGTGGACATCAAGAAAATTAAGCCAAAAATATGTTAAGTGGATGGATAGCTAGCGATCCATCCCCTATAGATAGCCAACGATCCTTCATGATAGGTCGAATTTCCCTCGCAATTTCCAAGCTCCGTTGAAGCACTAAGTAAAGGCCTCTTGTAGAAATATATGCTAAGTTGATGGATAGCTAATGATCCATCCTCTATGGATAGCTAGCGATCCATCCCTTATGGATAGCTAGTGATCCATTAAATTGACTCAGATTGATTTAAAGTTTTTGGTGAGACTTGGCATAACAATTAGACTCTTAGGCAATTGGACTTCTAGCGTAATACTCACTGAATTCCCCTATAGATACTCACCTATCTACAACATACAAAAGTTCTTCTGGACTGACTGTTGGAACTCTACAAAGATTATGCTTTACTATCCTCCTTCCATACAATAGTCATCTAGGGGTTCACTATAATTCTCCAGTGAACTCTTGTACTTGTGATTTAATCTAACTAAGAAGATTCAATAATATTGTAATCTGATTCAACTTGTAATAACAGTCAGTTAAAAGAAAGTTATAAAGTGGACGTAGGCTTCATTAACAGCCGAACCACTGTAAAATTCTTCTTGTCTTTTTTACTATTTTTCTCCTTTTATATTTATTTTCTATATTATTTCTCTATAAGAACATGCCTGGTGCTTTCACACTCAATCCAGGGTTTGGATCCATTTTTGGGTTAACATAATCATAGCCGAAAAGGTTACATTAATTACATTCCAGCATAATTGAGTTACAATCAAAATTGATAAGGAACGTTCATATAATGGATTTTCCATGGGGATCCCTTTGATCAGGCCGAAATCCAATCTCCTGCACAAGGGTCAAAAACTACTCCAAGCATTGTATGTCTCTAGATAAAATATAACATAAGGTAAACATAACCGGTCCACGTCTAAATACGTGATCCCGAATACCATCACTCCCGCACTCAACATTAATATGCATACCCTAGATCTGGAGTGATAATATACTATTGTGGGTTAGCAAAACCCCAAGCTATGATCCTACCCTGTTTTTTGCCATTTTCAATGTTGAGGTCACGTTCAACATCTTTTACATGAGTCTTCATTACTCGAACAGAACTCGGAACCACATATCTCAACAGATCTCGAACCATAAATGGATTCCCATGATAGATCTCGAAATCACACGTGGATTCCCATACCTCAATAGGTCTCGGAATCACATATGGATTCCTATGTCTTGAATAGATCACAACAAATACATGTCTTCGAGCATCTTAAAACAGATCTCGAATATTCACATAGATTCCAGTATCTTGAATATATCCACTTCTAAAGAGATAGAACACGTACCTCAGCTTTGAAGTGGTTTTTCGATAAGTAGAACACTTACCGATCCGGTCCCTCCAAGACAAAACAATCGAGTTGGTCGTCCAATAATAACCAGAACAAACGCGTGCATGAACTAAGTACCGTATTCAATGTATAAGTAACACACAAACCACGATCGAAACACATAAGCATGAAAAGTCATGTAAACGAATTCTATTCCCCTTTTTAATTAGTTTTCCTTTATTAATTAAAATCCTCTTTTATTAGTAAAACTTATTTCTACTCAATAAACTCTTTTTATAAATGAAACTCCATTTGTAATTAAACTCCACTATTTAATTAAAACTTTACTATTCATTTTCAACCCCTTTTAACTTTTCAAAAAAGTATTTATATACTTATCTCAAATGATATAAGTATATACACAAACCATCAAGAAGATTTATTAATTTAAACCTTTACTTTCTCTATCTTTTTTGCCAAAAGATCCCTTACTTATAATTTCGTCCAAAGTATCATTTTAAGGACCTAAGTACTTTCACAAATCCATTCAAAATGCCTAAGACTAATGTCACTAAAAACATTGTCACTACAACCCAAAACCATTTCGCTTTTGCTTATCTTTAAATTATTTTTTTAAAGATCTATTTACAACCCCAAGTATAACCAAAAAGGGTTAAAGACGAATGTGATTAACACATTATCCCAACAAGCCTAAAACAAATTTATACTTGTGTTATCTTTAAAAACATCCTTTTCAACAAATTCATTTACGTTCACAAGTAAAATTAAATAGGTTAAAGGCAAACGTTTAACACATTACCACAACAAACCCAAATCCAATTTGTGCATGTTATTCTCTTTAAATTCCCATTTTAAAGATCTAAGTATTTAGCCAAATCATTCAATAATATCTTATCACTTTAAAATATTATCTAAGGGTTATAAAATTAGATATTACTAAAAAATTATTTAGGACAAAGCCCAAAACACTTCACCATTCCATTATCTTTAAAACTCTATTTTAAAGATCTAATTACTTTTCAAAATTAGAGTTAAATGGGTTAAAACAGATGTTGCACAAACATCGATACTATAAACCCAAAATCACTTTTATACTTATCGTTTACTTTAAAACATCCATTTAAAGTTCTAAGTATAGCTTTACTTATTTTACAAGATAATATACCTTTTTAAATCAATTTATAAAACAATTCATTATAACATAAGTGTTATAATCCAAAACTCCTTTTAAATCCCTTTATAAAACATTCCATTGCAATCCTTAAATATGATTTATAAATATCCTTTGTAAATGTCCTTTATTCCCTAATTAGTGTTTAAAAACTTCTAAATATACTAAGTACCTTTAAAAAGATATATATATATATATATACACACACGCACATACTAATTTCTTTATAAAACAAAGATATTTAATAAAATACTATAAACCATTTGTAAAATATTATAATATAAAATCATTTTATTTCTCAAATTTTTTTAATAACTTTTAAAAACATATATAATAAAAACATACTTCTAAAGTACTTGTACTTATTTTAAAACCTTTTATTTAAAACCCATTTAAAACCTGTTTTATAATTTAAGATCATCACTTTATAAATCCATAATTGATTTTCAGGAATATATTTAACCCTTTTATTTCTCGATAATAAGTGTGCTAACGGTACTTATTATAAATACAAATAAGCCCTAGGACATCTTCAAAAGTTAACTTTAAAATCATAGATCGCGGCGATTTCAAAGTGCATCCATCACGACCATTTCGCTTTTTATATTTATAACTTCCATTTCCAAATTCCATAAATGTCCAAACCAATTCCATTTATGCTTAACGCAGCATAATGTTTATAGAACAACCTGATGTAAATGTGTGTGTGTGTGTGTGTGTATTTCAATAATTTCCAAAAATTTATCCAATTTAATATATGTATATTATCAGGGATATCACAGCACGTTTATAAGTACTAAATTGATTCTAACATATATAACATACTATCACTTTTCACAAAGCAATACCAAACATCTAAAAAAGTAGTTTGGTCCACATTACATGTTTTATAGGATAAAAAGGAAGATTATACTACAATTTAATGTTTCACTTGTTTTACAAAATAGGTAGGGGTCCAAAACTAATAACTTGCAGTCCATTATATAGTTTATATTTTCAACATAACAACAATTATATATATAATAATTGTAAAATCAGTTGGTTAGTAAAACTCACCTAAGCTCTAGTTAACGATTCATGTTTCTGAATAGTCCAAAATCGAACGCTTTTCGATTTTTGGCTAAAATTCCAACTATCTCCAAATTTGATGAATCTAATTCCATTACATAGATAATCCCAATACTAACGCAACAGCGAAAACGATACCTCGATCGGACTTCGTATGAGCAAGGTACTATCGTTAGAACATAAGATAATTAAATTATAATTAACATTAATTAATCTAGGTAATTAAGCTAATAAACTCTCTAAATGAACCCAGGCTGCATTTACAAACCATGACATCACAACTTCCATCAACGATCGCCACCACCTCACTACATGAGCTGTTACCGCACCATCGCCGTCGTCTCCTTTGACCTCGTCAACCCTATAGCCATCGACCACGCTACCCCTCGTCGCTTCTATTTCGAGAAAAAATGACCCATAACCACTATAGTTTATCTCGCTCTAGCCGCTGCCACCATCAACCATTTGACACCAAACTCCGCCAGCATCCCTCTTAGCGCCGCCACCCATCGACCATCAAAGACGATGAAATAACACTAAATGCACCCTTCTTTAGCAACTTCCCACCACATCATCGCAATCTACGATGATTCGACCATCCACAAAACCCCACTCACCCTCACGAACATTGTTCTAGTTGGGAGCATTGCATAAAACTGCCCTTAGAGGCACCGACAACCACGACCATTGGAGTTGGCTAGGTTTAGAGTTAGGTTTCTAAAAAACAAAGATAGTGAAGTCCTTATATAGAATATTTTCAAAAACTATTCACCCTTTAAAATCTCGAATTCCAAATGAGGCGTGCACACTGGCTTTCCTAGCTAATTACCCTATATTCCGAAAGCAATGGAACTAATATCGGGACCAAATTCCATCATATGCAGAAGTTAGCTTTTCAAATCAAACTATTTTACATTTAATTCCTAAAATAAATTGCTAAGTGTTTCGAGCTTGCACGACCACACAATACGCACGATCATCACAAAATTCGATGGCATGTAACAATTCAGTATTTTAGATCCGGTGGCATTAGTTACATCAACATCCGAGAAAGTGCCCTAGAATGATAATTTCGCACCTTAATTTAAATAAATTATTATTAAAACAATTTAACCACTTTCATTTCAAAATTAAAATCATATTATCATCATTCTTGTTTAAATGGAATTTAAATAAGCTTTGGAAACCATATTTATTAAAATTAAAACCAAGATCAAATTTATTAAATAATTCCAATATTTAGTTATAAACTGTTCAATCCGAGTCATTACAATTGAGTTAACCGAGAATTATTGCTTAGTATGGAGACACCGATTTTAGATAAGTATGATTTGTTCGAACCCCTCCAAACTAATGAAGTTTATGATGGATCATTATGAAGTATGCTATGGAGATATATTATTATTCCTATGGGTGATTCCAAATAGAAGATGGTAAAGGTTGTTTGATCCCAGAAAAACTTATATGGATGAATTCTATCATTGCATTGATTGCTTAGTGGGCAACGTTAGCATTCCAAGATGGTCAACTAGAAGGAAAGGTAAATGTAACCTCAAGCCTCACAACCGATAAATGACTAAAGTAGGGACCTGTAACATGGCTATGTGGTTCTCTTCCATTAGGGTATGATCAGGCTAATCTAGAGCGATATCTACGGTTTATCTATGCTTGGGGATCCCTTTAATGATTATTGATCACAATCAAAGGATGATCATATTCGGCCCTAGCTAGTAAGGAGTAGGGCCGGTCCTGAGTAGTAGAGGTGCAGCATGTTGTAGCCTCCAGTACATTTTATCTAAGGTGTACTGATTCGGTATGTAAACCCTTACCTTTTCATAGTTGGAACCCATTTTCCAATACGAGCCTTCGAACTTGATCGTACACTTATTATGTTGGAATTTAATAATGTAACAATTTCAGCTATGATTCCATATTTATTTTAGACCTAGACATTATGATAATATCAAAGGATGTTATATATAAATATTTTAGTAATCGTAAGGTAAAAAGCCATCCGTGTTTATGTGCGACGTGGACTTAGGAGATACCTTTGATTTGAAGGTTTTTATAAAGTTAAAATTATAGTTCTCTCACACCAGACCCATGTCTGACTTGGAGTTTTATTTCTTTCTCTTAAACTCTTGGATACTCAAATTTTTATGATTAGCCAAGTAGTCAGATTTCTTTAGAGCATTTTAGGAAGCACTATAGAGCAGAAGCTTTCATTATCATCTTGTAGTTGTCTATATTTATGTTGTGACTGTATATTATGTATTAGCAGGCTGGGCAGGTTGATATAGTTATCCCTGGATTAGACTAGTACTTGTTGTAACTTTGATGTTGCATATTGGAGTAACCATATGTACTATTCTATAATGATGTATATGTAATTTTGAAGTTGTAAGAAAAAATCTATGTTTGTTTCCTTGTCTTTTATTTCTTTACCCCACGACCTGTATTCCAAACACTTAGATGATAAGTACATAAATACCGAGGATGTATTAAGTTTCCTCTTTGAGTGTATGAAAGGCAGATCGTCACACTTGGAGTTAGAGCTTAGGTTGAGCGAACACCTAGGTCTTGGTTGGAGTCAATTCATTAGAGATGGGGTTAGTAGTACCCTAGAATGAGTTTAGGCTTTGAGAGGGCGTTTCGATGTTGTTCTTGTGGCGACCCAGAATTTTTGGTATTTGAATTTGAAAATATTTAGGTAATTTTAAATGTTTGGAAGCTAGTTTAACTTGAATTTCAAATATCACTATTTATCGGGTAATTTAATTATTAAATCAAATTAATTTATTGAAGTTGGATAAAAATTTGAATCTTCAGTTTTAAGCTGATTAAAAATATTTCAAAGGCTTGTAAAATTCATATTGATAATGCTGAAGATAATAGAAGCTTCAGAATTGAATTTGGGAATGATTTGTTCAGTTTTGAAATTATATCGTTTTAATCGATATTTAAAAATAGTCTTCCGAGGCACAGTCTCGGAATTCGACGAAACCTATTCCATTAGGTCCGTAATATTGTATTATTATCGGATTTCAATTTTCGTGGTGTTTGAAGTGATCGTTTGGTCATATGAATAGCAAACGCGCTGGAATTTAAATTTAAAATTCGATACTTAACTGGTTCAAAAAGCTATCTTCTCCATACGATCGAATTTGTACCCAAAACCTTTTCCATTGTGTTTGGAATAAGGGTATAACTTTATAAACGCCTAGCGGCACGTCTCATTACGAGGTCGAAAATTTAAGCTACAAATTCGAGACAATTTGAAATCAATTTAAATTATATTTACTTATTCTTATTCCGACAATTCGTACAACCAGCCACCACGTTGTCTCCTTCGTACCCTTCCTTTTCTTTTCCCCACTTCTCAAATCATACAGTTCGAACAGAAAAAAAAATCAAAGAAAAATGGCTGAAGCCAGAGTGAATTCAAGAAAAAAATAAGTAAAACGAAATCAAAACGAGAAGTTAATTCACGGCTTCCTCCTTTACCTCCCAGTTCGAAATCAATAGCCGAGCCTAAGTTGAAAACGATTCATCCCCAATAAAAAATTTGGCACAATGATATCGCGATTTCACGCGACAGAGCGACTCAATCGAGGTGGAACAACCTCGAGTAAGGGGGCGAGCAAATTCGCGATGGAGGACCGCGGCGCTTTGTGACAGGTCGAGGTGGCGTAGGGTTCGCGATTTCATGTCGAACGAGGGTGAGGCATGTCACGTGGCAGGCACGGCGATTCTAGCAACTGGGTCGCAGTTGATGGCCGAAGTCGTCGAGTTCAGGCGGCGGCGTCGAGGCGAGGGGTTGTGGAGCTCGTTCGCAGGCAACTATCGGAGTCGTGCAAAGCATCTCGAGCTCGACCTGGGCAGTAAAGGTATAAATTCCAGTATAAATTACAGTTTATTTAATTTTAAATAAAATTTACATGTTTTTAAACAGTGAAAAAAATATATACACGTGCACCATTTAATTCGAAAATAAAATTTTAAGGTGATTTATTTCGTTTATTAGCTTATTTAAAATTTATTATAATCACTAAAAATAATTTGTAAAAGAAAATTTGTTAGAAATTTAATTTATTAGGTGAAATGATTTATTAAAGGAAATTTAGTTTTTAAATTTAATTTTTAATTAAGTAAATTTGTTAAAAGGAATTTGTTAGTTTAAAATAAAATCACGGGTTAATTAAATTATCAAATGGAATTTAATAGTTCGATTTGTTCGAAAATTTTGTAAGATCATATAATTGTTATGCAAGGTCTTAAATCGAGAAAATCGAGTCAAGATGGAAACAGATTGCTAATAAAAGCAAAGGTGAGATCTTCTCACTCAAGTTCAAATTGAAATTTCCAGTTTGATTTTAAATAGTTAAATTTAAATTGGTTGACTGTGTGCTTAGATGATTGATTTATAATAATTATTCACTGGATGATATTATATATATAGTAGTATATAGTATATATTGGGTGACTGATTTCCCGCATTATATAGCGGATGAGACCCTATGCGCCGCATAATAGCGGATGATATTTTTTATAAATCCCATATACCGCGATATTCCACCTCGAAGTGGAATATGTATTTAATTGTTGTGCTAACGTCTGTGGATGTAGGGAAACAGGTTGGAGGGATCCAACTGGATTCCTCAAATATTGAATTTGTTTCATATGTTGTGTGTTGATAATCTCTGTATTATTATATTGTAATTGAAATCATTGTAGGCTAAAATTTAGCCGAATATATTTTTGGTATCGTAAGATACCAGACATAAATAAAATTTGATTTTTAAATTAAGCAGAAAAATTATAGTGAAATCCTATTGAATAGATTCCAAGAAAATAGGAAAATATTTGATAAAGGAATTTATTTTTTAAAGGTAATGAATTTGTAAATCAAATAAAAAATTTGATTTGGTGTTTTAAAATAAATCTTTGGGAAATCAATTTGGAATTTGATTTGGTGTTCAAAATAAAAATTTGAAATCAAATTAGGAATTGATTTGGTGTTTGTTTAGATCCTTGAAATCGATTTAAAAAATATCATATATCAGTGGATATTTGTGAATTTAAATTCACAATGAGAATCTTATAAAAGAAAGGGATTATTTTAGAGACTAAATTGGTATTTGATTTAGAAATTGGATATTTAAATAGTTATTTCCTATGTACTAATTAAATTTTAAAATTAGTTTAGACTTGAATTTTATATGAGATTTTAATATAATATCTTCACAACTAATGTTTAGATAAAATGTTTTAAAATAGTTTTTATTCTGAATAATCCAAGTATATAAGTTTGGATAAGTAATTTAAATTATTTTAAAACATTTGATCTCGGCAGATTTTCAGTGGAAATAAATAAAGATTAGGAAATGTATTCCGCGTAAGGAAAAGTAATTTGAAATTGTTTTCAAAGTATTGAAATGTGAAAAGTAATTTGAAATTTGTTTTCAAATGGTTGAAGTGTGAAATATATCTTGCAAAGATATTTTGAAAATAAATAATTGGGAAAATTATTTAAATCTTGGTGTTTGTTGTGAATATTTATTGATAGTTAAATAACCGACTGTCAATATTTGTCTTTAAACGACTTTTGAATTTCGATGCGATCGGGGGTCGGATTCCAACCGGATATCCGAAAACCACATCGAACCTTTGTGATTGTGATGGATATTTTATTTAAAAGATCAACGTGGAATTTGTTTTGACTTGTTTCAAATCTGAATGAACACTTATTTTTAAAAATAAGCGCTCGTTATTCGGATTAGCCGGGAGAGGACTTTGTGTCACAAAACCCATTCCGAATAACGATACAATGAAATGGAATTGCATTTGAAGATGGTGTTGAAGACCGGGTATTCTCGCAAATGAAAGGATTACCTGTCGAATGTCTCTACATTGGGTTGCTCCGGTATAGAGATTTTATCACCTTTGTGATGGGGATTCCGGACATGATTAGTGAATATCCGGGTTTGCAAGGGCTTCTTTGGAAGTACCTTCGGTTTCGTTCAATCTCGGAATGGACTTGTATGGATGTATGTCTGACATTACACTTTGAGATATAAAGCTAGTTTCTATCAAATACATTTCTGTTGGTGGCGGAGAATTTATTCTCTTAGCTTAATTCCCTTCTCTGAGACATACGAGCTCAGAGGTTATGTAGTTGATGGTTACTAGTGATATATTCTCAAACTGGTAATGTGGCATAGGAAGTGCTGCTGATCATTTGTTGATCAAATCATGACTTAGTGAAAAGTGTAGCTTTGTGGATGAGACCTCGTCGGACCACACACCCCAGAAATGGTCAAAACATGAAAGATGTGGCAAGGTTATGAGGGTCGCGCCCTTTAGGATATGTCATTTCCTTCTGAAAAAGGGTGGTGTCAGGTATGGAGCCCTGATATTTAACCTTTGTGGTTACTGCAAATACTTTTCTTTTTGGTTGTTGGTGTAGAGGATCCTCGGATAAAGGTCCCAAAGGACCGGGGGATGACATACTCCAGTAGTAGTTACCTAGTTACAGAGGTAACGCGGCCTTGCGTTGGCAGAGATCCGGGTAGGTTCTTAGGACGTCCCTCCAGAGATGTACCCATGTGGCAGTAGGAAGTTCCTTAGCCTGACCTTTTGTAGGAAATCCAAACTCCAATACACACCTTGTACGGTTTTAGTTGTATAACCTGCCATTTACTTATGGTGGTCACCACTGTTTAGATGGTAGCTATAGTAGGCATGGTTCGGAATGTCTATGCTGGTTAAGATTTATATTATACTTTTGAAATGTTTTCTGCACTATGCACTAATAATAATATCAAAAGGATTTTGCGTATCAAGCATGTTTGACTATCATAAGGAGAAATCTCCTCCAATTCTGCGTTTGCATTGTGTGTGTGGCGGGAGGCCTTATGGTAGTTTCATTTTCCAAAAGCATGGCGGATTTCTTTTTATTTTCTTTGTGAAAATAACTTTTTTTAAGATCTCACACCAGTCCCACGACTGACCTGGAGTCTATTGTTCCTTTTCTAAACTCTAGGTTCCCATAATTTCCACACGGGTAGTCTAGAGTTAGGTTAGTAGTTATTCAGGAGCAACGTCAAGAAGTTGCTGTGGAAAACAAGAGTTGGAGCTGGACGGTGAGGCATACCACTTATATATGTAATATTTCTTTTCCATTATTTGTTGTTGTAAACTCTGATAATGTAATGTGATGTAATGTAATAACTGATATAGTGATTCTGTTTAAAGATATTTATTTATCTATTATATTTGTTCCGCTGCGAAATGTGAGATTCTGTTATTGTTTCTTCTTTCTTCTTCTTCTACCCCTTCTTCTTTAAACCCTAAAGATTCGTAAGTTTGTTCCTCCTTGGGATGAATTGTTGTGGGATTTTGCCAGCTTAAAAAGGGGTATGGATTTGCGGGCCTTTACAAGTGGTATCAGAGCATTTGGCTAAGCGACAACCCTAGCTCTGTTAGGTGTTACTCATTAGAGATAGAATCAGTAGTACTTTAGAATGAGTCTGAGTGTAATAATAATAGATATGAGTGCGTATTTGTTAGTGAAAATAAAATTTTTTTATATTGTGTTGACTTATCGATTGATTGTTTATAGATTCTGGTCGGTGCAGTTTGGCTAACTGTATCGATAGGGGTTTCTAAACTCTTAAACAGGATAAACCGACACAGTATTGTTTTAAAATAGGGTAAATGAAATAATTTTACCCAAAACTATTTTTGTATATAAAATAAATGATTTTCTGTAAATTTTTATGGTATATGATTGCTTAGTTGTTAGGAAGTGATGATATTGAATTATCATCATTATTGTATGGAAATTTAATAAGAGATAATGGTATAACCAAAGATTTGGAGATAAATTCATTTAACAAATGAAATTTATAAATATGAATTGAAAGGATAAGGGAATGAATTCATATACAAATGAGATTTGTAAATGTAAATTGTAAATGTGATTTACAATTTGGAATAAAATTCATTAATGGAATGAAATTGGTAATGTGAATGTATAAATGAGTTTTATAAATTGAAATGAGATGCCAGAGTAATCTTTGAAATACAGATTAAAGGATTTGGATTGAAATTTCAAAAGATTAAATTTCTTTAATTTGAAAATGGTTTCCAAAAGTTTGGAAAATAATTATTTGAGAAGTATTTTTGAGATGGATACGAAATCTGGTGGGGTTTGAAATTTAAAAATATTTGGAAAAATATTTTGAAGGGATATAATTGATTTCAAAGTTGGTTTTGAAATATGAGTAATTGTTAAAATGACCCTGGAAATCTTTAAAACGTTACGATATCTAAATAATTTGATAACTCATAAAAATATTTGAAATTTGATTGGAATAAGATTCAAATTGAAAAAGGATAAATAAAAGTAAGTGTGGAATAAATTTGTGAATGAACTAATGAGTTAACATTTGTGAGTAAATGAATTGGAATTGAAAAATGGAATGAGATTTGACTTGGATCAAGTTGAATAAAGATCCAAACTTTCGAAAAATAAAAACAAAATGGATTGAATTCAAGTAAACAAATATGAGAATTAATTAATTATGAAATAGGAAAGTTGAATTAGTTAAATTAAAATTCAGTTGTGAGTAAAATTTGCAGATAAATTCAAGTAAGTAGAAATAAATTGAAAATTTCCCTGTTATTGATAAAATAAATTCGAGATGAACTGAGAATGGAAAGTTGAAATTTAAAATGGATAAGTGAGTAAAACTAATTTAACTAAATTAGTCGATGGAATGGATTTGATAAATGAAAATCAAATCAAGGATTTAAGTTTGGAAGTGTTACAAGGAAAAATAAATTTGAGTTTTGAATTGAAATAACTTAAGTAAATATTGGATAAAAGCTCGACCTAAGTAAAATTATGAAATGGTTGTTGTCAAGTTTTATGGAATGGTTGTGAATGAAACTTGTTTGATTAATGAAATGCAAATGAATGGAACGGAACTAAAAATGCGAGTATAAATATTGACAATGAACTATTGAATTAATATGATGTGAATTTGAATGTCAATAAAGATGAAAAAAAGAAAAACTTGGTTTTGAAAATTAATGCCAAGTATAGTTGATTTGTAAGCTATAATTGCATAGTGAATGCATACTTGGTTGTTGAATATACATAAATGAGGTTTATGAAATGGATGCTAAGCAAAGATTTTTGTATATCAATGCATCAAAATGAATGTGAATATGGAACGCAAAATGAACTGAACGGGATCAATTGGAAATGAAATAGAATAAAGAGTAAATTGAGTTGATATTAATTTAAATTAGTTATAAACTAGATCGGATATACTATTTAGTGAATATCGTTGAATTTGCATAGAAATGGTTGTCGTTTGACGCAAACGAGATTGCATAAAATTCTACGAGTTAATGAAAGCCAATAAAATTGATTTTTGAATCAATTGAAATGGATATGAGTTCGTTTCATTTAAAAAATGAATTGAATGAAAGAAAGTGAATGGTAAATCAATTGAATTGAATAGAAATGGTATGGATTGTGGTTTTAAGCAATTAAATTTGTATTGAAACCTTATCAATTGCTTATAGGAATTATTTTGAGTGCATTGCTTATGAAAACTATGTGTTTATTATCAAAAATAAGTGAAATGTAAATGAATTTCCTATATATGTAGCTTACGTGTTTAAATTGAGTAAGTACAGGTACAGGGAGGCCGTTTTGCTGGATTTGGTCGCGCTAAAATGCTAATAATAAACCGTTGTGTTTAAAAATGCTAAATAAGGTATGCCTACGCAATAAAAATAGAAAATATGAACTGTTTTTGTTTTTTCCGACCGGGTGGGTCGATGTATATATATTTATATATTTTGTCAAATTGCAAAAGCTCCTCCGTACAAAGGGGACTCTGCCAAAATTTTCCGAAAATTTTGGGAGATAAAAAAATTTGGGAAATTTTTTTGTTAGCGACAAACAATTTCAAATTGGAAATTGAAGTAAATTAGTGAATGAAACTAATTTGAAATAATAATATGAATCAATTATAGTTGAAAGAAAAAATTCAATATTCAGAGTTGAAGATAAATTGAATTCATATGGTAATGGGAAAACTAATTGAATAGAAGTAGATATGAAAATTTCTGTAAGAAAATGTATAAAATAATTTTAAAGGCTATGAATGGATATTATTGCTAAGTAGGATATACATGTATTATAAAGAGAAAGGAAAATTGTTTTTGATTTCTGTAGATAAATTTGAATTGCTCGACAAAAAGGTATGTGTTTCAATTTCAGTATGAAATTTGGTGATTTTCTTGTCTAGCCACTAGGCTTTTCATTTTATTTTGGAATCTGAGGGCCTGTGGTGCCATTTTGTAGTTGTACCAAGCTAGCTGTGCAAAGGAGACACTGGCGAAATTTTTCGGAAATTTACGGAGTTAGAAAAATTTTGTGAAAATTTTGAAAGTTTAAAATTTGAATTTAAATTTAAATTTGATTTGGTTAAGTAAACAATGTTGTTTGGAAACTTATGATTGAATTTGGAAAATTAGTTGAAATGATAATGAGTCTTTAATAAAAGATTTGTTTTGGTAAGATGATAAAACTATTTGGATTGGGAAAATATTTAACGGGTTGAGGATCATTCTTCTTAACTTGTAATTTCGGGACGAAATTCTTTTAAGGGGGAAAGGATGTGACGACCCAGAATTTTTTTTATTTGAATTTGAAAATATTTACGTAATTTTAAATGTTCAGAAGTTAGTTTAACTTGAATTTCAAATATCACTATTTATTGGGTAATTTAATTATTAAATTAAATTAATTTATTGAAGTTGGATAAAAATTTGAATCTTCAGTTTTAAGCTGATTAAAAATACTTCAAAGGCTTGTAAAATTCAAATTGATAATACTGAAGATAATAGAAGCTTCATAATTAAATTTGGGAATGATTTGTTCAGTTTTGAAATTATATCGTTTTAATCGATATTTAAAAATAGGCTTCCGAGGCACAGACTCGGAATTCGACGTAACCTGTTCCATTGGATCTGTAATATTGTATTATTATCGGATTTCAATTTTCGTGGTGTTTGAAGTGATCATTTGGTCGTACCCATAGCAAACGCGCTGGAATTTAAATTTAAAATTCAATATTTTTATTGGTTCAAAAAGCTATCTTCTCCATACGATCGAGTTTGGACCCGAAACCTTTTCCATTGTGTTTGAAATAGGGGTATAACTTTATAAACGCCTAGCGGCACGTCTCGTTCGGAGGTCGAAAAATTAAGCTACAAATTCGAGACAATTTGAAATCAATTTAAATTATATTTACTTATTCTTATTCCGACAATTCGTACAACCAGCCATCACTTTATCTCCTTCGTACCCTTCCTTTTCTTTTCCCCACTTCTCAAATCATACAGTTCGAACAGAAAAAAATCAAAGAAAAATGGCTGAAGCCAGAGTGAATTCAAGAAAAAAATAAAACGAAATCAAAACGAGAAGGTAATTCGCATCTTCTTCCTTTACCTCCCAGTTCGAAATCAATAGCCGAGCCTGGGTTGAAATCGATTCATCCCCAATAAAAAAAAATTGGCAGAAGGATATCGCGATTTCACGCGGCAGAGCGACTCAATTACGGTGGAACAACCTCGAGTCAGGGAGGCGAGCAAATTCGCGATGGAGGACCGTGGTGCTTTGTGACAGGTCGAGGTGGCCTAGGGTTCACGATTTCATGGCGAACGAGGGCGAGGCGTGTCGCGTGGCAGGCACGGTGATTCTGGCAAGTGGGTCATAGTTGATGGCCGAAGTCGTCGAGTTCAGTCGGCGGCGTCGAGGCGAGGGGTCATGGAACTCGTTTGCAGGCAACTGTCGGAGTCGTGCAAAGCATCTCGAGCTCGACTTGGGAAGTAAAGGTATAAATTCCAGTTTATTTAAATTTAAATAAAATTTACATGTTTTTAAACAGTGAAAAAATATATACACATGCACCATTTAATTCCAAAATTAATTTTTAAGGTGATTTATTTCGTTTATTAGATTATTTAAAATTTATTATAATCACAAAAATAATTTGTAAAAGAAAATTTGTTAGAAATTTAATTTATTAGGTGAAATGATTTATTAAAGGAAATTTAGTTTTTAAATTTAATTTTTAATTAAATAAATTTGTTAAAAGGAATTTGTTAGTTTAAAATAAAATCACGGGTTAATTAAATTAGCAAATGGAATTTAATAGTTCGATTTGTTCGAATATTCATAAAATCATATAATTGTTGTGCAAGGTCTTAAATCGAGTCAAGATGGAAATGGATTGCTAATAAAAGCAAAGGTGAGATCGTCGCACTCAAGTTCAAATTGAAATTTCCAGTTTGAATTTATATAGTTAAATTTAAATTGGTTGACTGTGTGCTTGGATGATTGATTTATAATAATTATTCACTGGATGATATTATATATATATAGTAGTATATAGTATGTATTGGGTGATTAATTTCCCACATTATATAGCGGATGAGACCCAATGCGCCGCATAATAGCGGATGATATTTTTTATAAATCCTATATACCGCGATATTCCACCTCGAAGTGGAATTGTTATTTAATTATTGTGCTAACGTCTGGGAATGCAGGGAAACAGGTTGGAGGTATCCAACTGGATTCCTCAAATATTGAATTTGTTTCATATGTTGTGTGTTGATAATCTCTATGTAATTATATCGTAATTGAAATCATTGCAAGCTAAAATTTAGCCGAATATATTTTTGTTATCGTAAGATAATAGAAATAAATAAAATTTTATTTTTAAATTAAGCAGAAAAAGTATAGTGAAATCCTATTGAATAGATTCCAAGAAAATAGGAAAATATTTGATAAAGGAATTATTTTTTAAAGGTAATGAATTTGTAAATCAAATTAAAAAATTGATTTGGTGTTTTAAAATAAATCTTTGGGAAATCAATTTGGAATTTGATTTGGTGTTCAAAATAAAAATTTGAAATCAAATTGGGAATTGACTTGGTGTTTGTATACGATCCTTGAAATCGATTTAAAAAAAAAATCATATATTAGTGGACATTTGGGAATTTAAATTCATAATGAGAATTTTATAAATGAAACGGATTATTTTACAGACTAAATTGGTATTTGTTTTGAAATTGGATATTTAAATAGTTATATCCTATCTACTAATTTTATTTTAAAATTAGTTTAGACTTGAATTTTATATGAGATTTTAATATAATATCTTCACAACTAATGTTTAGATAAAGTGTTTTAAAATAGTTTTTATTCTGAATATTCCAAGTATATAAGTTTGGATAAGTAATTTAAATTATTTTAAAACATTTGATCTCGGTAGATTTTCAGTGGAAATAAATAAATATTTGGAAATGTATTCCGCGTGAGGAAAAGTAATTTGAAATTGTTTTCAAAGTATTGAAATGTGAAAAGTAATTTGAAATTTGTTTTCTAATGGTTGAAGTGTGAAATATATCTTGCAAAGATATTTTTAATTGGGAAAATTATTTAAATCTTGGTGTTTGTTGTGAATATTTATTGGTAGTCAAATAACCGACTATCAATTTTTGCCTTTAAATGACATTTGAATTTCGATGCGACCGGGAGTCGGATTCCAAGTGGATATCCAAAAACCACATTGAACCTATGTGATTGTGATGGATCTTTTATTTAAAAGATCAACGTGGAATTTGTTGTGATTTGTTTGAAATCTGATGAACACTTATTTTTAAAAATAAGCGCTCGTTATTCGGATTAGCCGGGAAAAGACTTTGTGTCATAAAACCCATTTCGAATAACGATATGAAGAAATGGTATTGCATTTGAAGATGGTGTTGAAGACTGGGTATTCTCGGAAAGAAAAGGATTACCTGTCGAATGTCTCTGCACCGGGCTGCTCCGGTATAGAGATTTTATCACCTTTGTGATGGGGATTCCGGACATGATTAGTGAATATCCGGGTTTGCAAGGGCTTCTTTAGAAGTGCCTTTGGTTCCGTTCAATCCAGGAACAGACTTGTGTGGATGTGTGTCCAACATTACACTTTGAGATATAAAGCTGGTTTCTATCAAATACATTTCTGTTGGTGGTGGAGAATTTATTCTCTTAGCTTAACACCCTTCTCTGAGACATACGAGCTCAGAGGTTATGTAGTTGATGGTTACTAGTGATATATTCCCAAACCGGTAATGTGGCATACGAAGTGCTGCTGATTATTTGTTGATCAAAGCATGACTTTTTGAAAAGCGTATCATTGTGGACGAGACCTCGTCGGACCTCACACCCCGGAAATGGTCAAAACAGAAAAGATGCGGCAAGTTTATGAGGGTCGCGCCCTTTAGGGTATGTCATTTCCTTCTAGAAAAGGGTGGCGTCAGGTATGGAGCCCTGATATTTAACCTTTGTGCTTACTGCAAATACTTTTCTTTGTGGTTGTTGGTGTAGAGGATCCTCGGTTAAAGGTCCCAATGGACCGAGGGATGGCATACTCGGGTAGTAGTTACCTAGTTACAGAGGTAACCCGACCTTGTGTTGGCAGAGATCCGGGTAGGTTCTCGGGACATCCCTCCAGAGGCGTACCCATGTGGCTGTAGGAAGTTCCTTAGCCTGACCATTTGTTGGAAATCCAAAATCCAATACGCGCCTTGTACGGTGTTAGTTGTATAACCTGCCATATACTTATGGTGGTCACCATTGTTTAGATGGTAGCTATAGTAGGCATAGTTCAGAATGTCTATGTTGGCTAAGATTTATATTATACTTTCGAAATGTTTTCTGCACTATGCACTAATAATAATATCGAAAGGATATTGCGTATCAAGCATGTTTGACTATCATAAGGAGAGATCTCCTCCAATTCTGCGTTTGCATTATGTATGTGGCGGGAGGCCTTATGGTAGTTTCATTTTCCAAAAGCATAGCGGATTTCTTTTTATTTTCTTTGTGAAAATAACTGTTTTTAAGATCTCACACTAGTCCCACGACTGATCTAAAGTTTATTGTTTCTTTTTTAAACTCTGGGTGCCTACAATTTTCCACACGGGCAACCTAGAGTCAGGTTAGCAGTTATTCAGGAGCAAAGTCAAGAAGTTGCTGTGGAAATCAGGAGTTGGAGCTGGATGGCGAGGCGTACCACTTATATATGTAATATTTCTTTTCCGCTGTTTGTTGTTGTAAACTCTGATAATGTAATGTGATGTAATGTAATAACTGATATAGTGATTCTGTTTAAAGATATTTATTTATCTATTATATTTGTTCCGCTATGAAATGTGAGATTCTGTTATTATTTCTATTTCTTCTTTCTTCTTCTTCTACCTCTTATTCTTTAAACCCTAAATATTCTTAAGTTTGTTCCTCTTTGGGATGAATTGTTTTGGGATTTTGCCTGCTTAAAAAGGGGTACAGATTTGCGGGCCTTTAGAGTTCTGGTCATTATTTCGCTCTTTTTCCTAAATCTCGTCTATGTATTCTAAAGATATCTTACTTTATTTAGGTAGTAAGAATGCGTACGAGATGGTGATAAGGAAGGGAAATAGTAGCTTAACAACCACAAATGGAAGAATCCCAAATGTTAGAAGGGGTGGAATAGCCGTTGAGGCAGTAGCTCTAGTGCAGCCTCGAGTAAATTTCATAATTTTGTGCAAGGACTTCAGAAACCTGGGAGGAAAACCTTTAAACGGTACAAAATCCATCATTGAAGTACAAGCTTGGCTATGGTCATGTGAGAAAATTTTCAAAGGTTTGGACACTTTTGATGAAAAAGATGCTTCTTCGCATCATGGCAGTTGTAGTAGAGTGCAGTGGTATAGTGGGATTCTGTCACTACAAATGTTCAAAAAGATGAATTCCCATGGGCTAGATTCACAGAAGTGTTCGAAAACCAGTTCATGCCAACTATGGGCAAAACTAGATTCGCAACCCAAAATTTGAGCTATAACAATAATTAATTAACGAATTAAGTAAATAATAAAATAGTTTTGTGAAATTGTTAGAATCGAGCTATGGGAATTTCAACATTGGGTCCGTGGGTATTTTTTGATCAATATCCATATATAACTTATCGAAATCCGAGCTAGTATAGAGAAGTTACGAGTGAAACAAGAATCAAAGTTTTATAAAAAAGAAAATGGAAAAATAATAATAAGGCATATGTCGACCCATGTTTCGGTTAGGTCGACCCGCCATTTTGCCTAGACAAAGAATCGTTCAAGTACGAGCCGAACACATTAAAATTCGATTTTTGATTTATCCTGTGCGTTTGTGGCTGCATCCGACGGTTTCGAGCGAGCCTATGATGTGGTTGCACTAGATTTAATCTTCAAATCCAACGGCCTGATATCCCTAGCCACACTATAAATAAGATCCTAGACCTAGCTATTTTTCTCATTCAGATTTTCTTCCAGTCAGGTTCATTGCATGAGGCTGAACCCTAAATAGAAATTTTTTTAAGGGAGAAGATCTTTTTAATAAAAATAATCTATGCCCTAAAAGTGGATCCAAGAAGACCTAGGATCAGAACTAAGGACCACAAGTGAGTGTTTTGTAATTATTTTAGATTTTTAACCAATTTAAATAATATGGTTCTCAAGAGTTGTAGTTTTTCTACAATTTTGAGACAATTTTTATGTAAGTTATTTACAGTTATTTTTTATGTAAATTTTAGAACTTCTATTCAGTATATTTTATTCAGCTACTTTGTTCAGTTATTTGCAATTATCTATAGTTATTCGCAGTTATTTACAGTCATTTATGTCTGTTTTAAGTTGAAATTTAGCTTGTAAATGTTAGTTTCTTTTTATAAAGATTTAATACCTTTTTACGCAAATAAATTAAAAAGAGAAGAATTTACTACTATGGAGTAAAATAGAATTTCTTTTTACAAAAATCGGATGTAAAATGACAAAAATAGAAATAAAATAGAAATGGGCTGAAATAGGAAAATTTAAGATATTTACAAGCATGATTATTACAAGTAGTTATAACTAAAAAGAGTAAAACAGAAGAGGAATAGTTGCAAGAACAATTATAACGTAGGTTATAATTAGAAAGAAGAAATAATAGACGAAGCTTATTTTAAAACTTAGATCTTGGATTAAGTTAATAAGAAAATATTGCACAAATAACAGAAAAGGCTTATTTTAAAACTTAGATTAAGTTAATAAGAAAATATAGAAGTAGGGCTCGTACCATCAACATTCCTTTCAGATCTAGGACCAATGGTCCCACAATAGTAGGTGAGCCAGGGACACGCTTATGCTGATTAGGGTAAATAAGTGGCCAATAGATAGAGGCTCAAATCTGAGGATTTGGGCAAGGGGCGAAAAACTAGAAGATTGTTTGTTAGGACCAGTACCGGTAGCATTCCCTTTCAGGTGTAGAATTGATGGTCTCACAATAGGTAGGTGAGGATGAGCAACATTCCCTTTCAGGTCTAGGTCTGATGGTCTCACAACAGTTAGTTGAGGCTGGGCAGCATTCCCTTTCAGGTTTAGTATCGATGATCTCACAATAGTTAGGTGAGGCTGAGCAAGCTTATGCTGATTAGGGTAAATAAAGGGTCAAATAGGGGGTGACAGTTAGTGTGTACCGGCGATGACCAAGTGTGCGGCATCGATTAGGGTAAATAATTCGCTACTGCGTCCTAAGCATTAAAGAGGTTCCTTTTGCTGTGACCAATAGGATTGGTTCACATTGGCACAACAGAGATAGATAGGCCGATCAAAGGGTACAATTAGGATTTTAGCCTAATCAAGTTAGCAGTTGAGATAGGATTAGGGTTTCAGCCTAATCACAGCAGTTTAAGAAAAGTGCAAAAAATCAAATCAAACAATCTAAGCAAACAGTCAAACAGAATCAGAAACAGTATTTCAACCCAGTTTTACCTTTTCTGTATTTTTCTTTCATGCTAGAATTATTGCTTAGTCTATTATCTTCATCTTACCTAGAAATGCTAGTAATTACTTTCACTCACTAGACTTATTGTCGGACCCACTCCTCTATTTCCCCCTTTTCTCCCTAATATGCCAACAGAGTCGAGCTGACTAAGATTTCTTGGAGATCCATTTCCGGAGTATTCTCATTTCATATGTATTCTTCTGCTTTTTATCCTTTTCATTTGGCTTATGATGGATTTGGCACTTGAAAAGGGATTATTAATATTGTTATCATTGTACTCTGATTTTTGTGAGACTGAGATGTATTTTCATGAGACATGAGATAATCTAAGACATGTTATGTTTTTTATGACTTATTTTGGAATGAAGTTTCGTCTTGAATGATAAGTTATTTTTTGAATGTTTCCGCTGCTTTCACTTATTTGTCTTATGAATCATAGGCTCTGTGATTCTTTAGTTAGACCTATAACGCACCATATCCTTTGTGTGCCGCTTTTGGGGAAACTAAGAGGTGTGGGGTGTTTTACTTGGTATCAGAGCCTAAGATTATAGGATTTCCTAAAAATTTGTTTTAAAAGTCAAAGGTGACATATTTTTAAACTATTTTTAAGAAAGAAACTCTTATTGTAGAAATGTTTTCAAGCATAAAAGAGTTTTTATAAAAATCCCCTCAAAGTCCAGTTCAACCTTCCTTTTGATTCTTTCAAGCCTAAATTCTCTCTTTTCCTATGCGTAGAATGACCGACGCCCCAAATCTTCTAGAGGGTGTCCAAGTCCATGGCTGGTTCTATAGATACCTCTAAGCTAAGGCACCAAAGGTGCAAGGGAAAGCGCCCAATGTAGCGCCAACGGGTAGAGATCTATCAATCCACTTGCAGCAGCCAATTTTTCTAAGCTATGCAAGGACTTCGCTAGTCTAGGAGGCAAGACATTTTCTAGCACGGGGATTCCGTAGAGGCATGAGATTGGTTGAAGAATATAAAGCAGATATTTGGGCTGTTATGATTGGAGGACCGACAGAGATTTAAGCTTGCATCTTGGAAGCTGAAGGGAGAAGCTTCTTACTGGTGGGAGATTTTACAGATGGAGGGTATAGACATTTGTTGGCTTGGATTTTGGGATAGATTTGAGAGAAAGTTATTGTAACAAGCCGAGAAAAGCATGTAGTTGGAGAAGTTCATTAGTCTGAAGCAAGAGAGTCTTTCGGTGAAAGAATATGTAAATCAGTTTAATGAGTTATCGTGGTTCAGGATGGAGCTTGTTAATATACTGCATAAGAACGTCACCAAATTTGCTAAGGGTTTGAACCAGCCCCTCCAAGGGTTCGCATTGACAAATGTGCCTATGGGAGCAACACATGAGTCATTTGTGGAGATCGCTCTCATGTCAGATGTAACTAAGAAAGAAGGGGTTAAGGAGGTTCCTAAATTATAAAACTCTAAGAAGCAGTGGTGGAAGAATAAGGACAAGAAGAAAGTGTTAGTTCCTGAGATGATGGTTTTGATGACAACAACCTTAGGACTTGTTATAAAATATAAATACTAATATTCTTGTCTATATATATATATATATATATATCTGTGTGTGTGTGTGCAGGAGAGATATATGTATGTATGTATGTATATATATATGAGGTACTAAGAATGAAGACTGTACAATATAAAGATTTAAAACCGAGTATAAAGATTCAAGACTGACAAATTCAAGACTGAAGAAGTCAAGACTGAAGACTTATGAGTATCACTATTATCATGAGTTCAAGCTATCAAGATAAGCAATAGAGTCTAGATTAATGTTAAAACTTCATAATAACACTAAATCTTTATTTGTATTTTAATTGTGGAATGGAATCCACCTTTTTGCTTTAATAGGGGATGGAACCCACGACCTCTTTTAGTGGGATGGAATCCATGACCTTCTCTAGTGGAATGAAATTCATTAAATTTTCAAAATGTTTTATTTTTTCAAAACTATTTTTTTTAAAGTCATCTCTATCAATTTAAATATTTTAGCCATAATCCAAAATCTATTTTCAGTCATATAAATTTCAAAATCATTTCTTGTTTTTAAACTATCTCCTGGTTTTAATATTTTAGCTTTAATCTTATTAAAATATTTATGTATTTAGTTTTTATTATATTTCGTAAGATTACTTTCCAAAGGCTTTTATAGTCATAAATTATATTCAAAATAGTTTACAAAAGTTCTAAAATTGTTTTGACAAACTTTAGAAAGAAAAATCTCTTTTAAAATAAAATTCAATTTTCAAAATATACTAGGTGATGTCGACGTGCTCCTACCCCCCATGTCGTCATGATGGTCATAGAATTTAAAATTCAAATTTTCAAAAGAAGTGTCTATTTGTCATAACCTTTTGCGAATGGTTGTGATCGTTGTTCTCCTATAAATACCAAGTGTTTTCAACAAATTTTAAGTTAGTTTTTCTTGATTTCTTCACTCCTTCTCCACTCAAATATTCTCTTATATTTCAAATGTTTTAAAAAACTCTACCGAAATTTTAAGTGAATCAAACTAGATCATCTCTTGTTTGATTCTTTGCCACTCTCTCTCAAAGATCTCGGTGCTACTCAAATTTATAGGATCATTTGTAATCAATGATCAAAGCGTATCGAGTCTCTCTCTATCACAGTGTGATTGTGGCCCGTATATCAATTGGGTGTGATTGTAGCCCATAAATCAATTAGTGATCTTGTAGCCTGGTTAAATCAAGAGAGTTTACCCTGGACTCGGAGACTAGAAGGTGTATCACGTGGCCTTGAAATCGAGGTTGTAATATCGATATTAATTTTAAAAAAAAATTTGCACAAGAAATTGTGTGTTACTGGATGGAGGGTAACTCTGAGCCAGTATAAAATTCTGGTGTTTTCTTTCCTTTACGACTTTTATTTACTACTTGCATCTGTGTCTGATTCTGTGATTATTTCTGTGTTTATGAATTGCATCTATTTGGGTTTAATCTGAAAAGATTTCAAAAAGATTCATAAAATAAAATAAATACTATTCACCCCTCCTCTAGTGTTAATTCTGCCTTAAGATCCGTAATCTGCATTTCCTACATTTGGTATCGGAGCATTGGTTTTCAAAGTTATCATAATCTGAATTTTGAAAAAGTGTAAAATGGAAATTTTTGGAGATTCTATTAACACTAGTTCAAAATTGTCCAAACCATCATTGTCTCATAAGTCTGCATTTTGCTATAATAGAAAATCAAGTTATCTACCAAATTGGTGTGTTGTGTAAATGCAGATGTGTTATATGGCTTTCAAAGAATCAACACTCATTGGACAAATGGTGCAAATCAAGAAAAAAAAATGGATACTAGATAGTGGATGTTCAAGACACATGACTGGTAATCCGGAGATACTGAATGTCATAATTTATGAAAATGGAGGAATGATCAACTTTGGAGACAATTCAAAAGGATATGTGATTGGCATCGGTAATATCGGTAACTCTTGAACTCCTACTATTTCTAATGTTCTGTTAGTTAGGAACCTAAAACACAACTTACTTAGCATAAGTCAATACGTGACAAGGGCTACGAAATTAAATTTGAAAAGGATAAGTGTCACATCAAGATAATAAATCAAATATTATCTTTGAAGGAATTGGGAAGAAAAATATTTATATTATCAGTATGAAAATGTCAAATGATAAACTATGTCTTATAGTTAATACAAGTGACCCTTGGATTTGACATAAAAGATTTGGGCAATTGAATTTCAAACTCCTATCTAGACTTTCAAAACTCGATCTAGTAAGAGGTCTTCCTAAAAAGAATTCAAAATCAAAATTATTCGCAGTGATCACGGTGGAGAATTTGAAAATAATTTTTTTGAGAATTTCTGTAATAAAAAAGGAATAAATCATAATTTTTCTTTTTCAAGAACTCCACAACAAAACGGAGTAGTAGAGCATAAAAATATGACGATTCAAGAGTGTGCAAGAACTATGCTTTTAGACAGTAAATTACCAAGAAATCTTTGGGCTAAAGCCGTTGCTACAGCTTGTTACATTTTGAATAGGATTTTAATTAGACATCTAACAAATAAAACAACATATGAACTTCTTCTCAATAAGAGACCAAAGGTAACTTATTTCAAAGTTTTTATAAGTAAGTGCATTATTCTAAACACAAAGGACAATTTGGATAAATTTGATCCTAAATGCGACAAAGGAATCTTTATCTGATATTCTAATAGAAGTAAAGCACGCAAAGTTTTCAATTTAAAAACTAACACCATTTAAGAAACAATGCATGTATCTTTTGATGAAAATTTCAAAGATATTGTTTAAATAAATGATGAATATGATTTTGTTACTTTAAATAATGAATCAAATGAAATAAATTGTGAAACTGTTCATCCTGATAAAAGGATCAGGCTTTCAAAAAATCATCCTATAGATAATATAATAGGAAATATTGAATCCTTTTTTAAAACTAGAAATCAACTAAACAAGATGAGTAATGCAGCATTTATATCGACTATTAAACCCAAAAATCCAAAGGAAGCATCATCTGATGATCATGGATTCTTGTTATGCAAGAAGAACTGAATCAATTCACCAGAAATGATGTATAGGAACTTGTTCCTAAACCCGAGGACAAACTATAATAGGAACTAAATGGGTTTATAAAAATAAAATGAACGAACAAGGTGAGGTCGTTAGAAATAAAGCTAACTTAGTAGTGCAAGGTTATTGTCAAGAAGAAGGAATAGACTATTATAAAACCTTTGCACCCGTAGCAAGATTAGAAGCCATTAAAATTCTACTTGCTTTCGCAAACCACAACAATTTCAAATGCATGTCAAAGGTGCCTTTTTAAATGGTTTTGTTCAAGAGGATGCATATGTTGAACAACCTCCACTTTTTGAAGAAGAAAAGTTTCCAAATCATGTTTACAAATTAAAGAAAGCTTTATATGGTCTGAAACAAGCTCCTAGAGCCTGGTATGGTAGACTAAGATCTTACGTATTACAATCTAATTTTGAAATTGGTAGAGTAGATAATACTCTTTTTTATTAAAAGAAACAAAAATGATATCCAATTAGTACTGATTATGTAGATGATATAATTTTTGGATCAACAAACAACGAAATGAACAAAGAGTTTTCTAAAATATTGACAAAAGAGTTTGAGATGAGTCATATGGGTGAACTTAATTTCTTTTTAGGATTGCAAATAAAATAATTAGACAACGGTAATTTCATTAGTCAAGAAAAGTATGCTAAGGTTCTAGTTAGTAAGTTTAGTATGACCACTGCAAGTGGAAAACCCACTCATATGGCAACCAATGAAGCCTTAAATAAAGAAGACATGTCAAAAGATGTTGACCAAAAACTATACGGGGGAATGATTGGATCGCTACTCTATATAACTACGAGTAGGCCTGAGATTATGCATAGTGTCTGTCTCTGCCCAAGGTACCAATCTCAACCCAAAGAAACCCATTTAAAAGCTGGTAAATGTATGCTAAGATATGTTAAACACACTTTAGAATATGACCTATTTTACCTTAAAAATGATACATTTAATTTAATTTAATTTAATTTCATATTGTGATTCTGACTATGCTAGTTGTAAATTAGACCGAAAAAGTACAACTGGAACTTGTCACATTTTAGGACATTCTCTGGTTTTCTGGTTTAGTAAAAAGTAAAATACTATCTCACTATCAACAACTGATGCGGAATATATCTCTGCTGCTTTGGCTTGTTTTCAAGTTATCTATATGCAACAAACTTCTAAAGGATTTTGGATTAAATATTTCAAATCACCAATTCATTGTGACAATACAAGTGCAATAAATTTATCAAAAAAGCCTACTCATCATGCCAAAACAAAACATATTGATATTAGACATCATTTTCACAGAGATAATATAAGTAAAGAGATTATTTCTCTTTAATTTATCAACACTAAGAATCCAATAGCTGATATTCTGACCAAACCCTTGAATCAATCAACCTTTATTAAATTAAGAAGAGAACTAGGTTTTGTTCTATAACTGAGATATAGAATATAGATATAATAACATATATATTTAAATAGATAATGAAAAACAAAATTTTTAAAATTTTCAAAGGGATGCCAACATGCCCCTACCCTCCATATCGACATACAATGGTAAAATTTGAAATTTTGATTTCTCTCTAAAATCAGTTTGGTAGTTATAGAATCATAACATTTCGAATTTTTCTGTCTTCTTACTTCATTTTCTCTGTAGTAAACTTATGAAAATACAAAATAATGGACTCATCTTCTAAATCAAACCAAAATACAAGCTTTTCCTTCCCTTCCCCTAATTCTGGTCCATTTCAACGAACTACATTGGCTCGAGTAATGAAGATCGAGGAAATCATGAAGGATTCTTTGCAAATGCTGACTGAATTACAAGTCATGCAAATAAAGATAGCAAAGGAACAAGCGTAACAGGGTGAGATTCTTAGAAATTTGCAAAAATTTCTAATGGATAATCATGCAGACCCTATGGTGATTGAAGATGATTCCTCTAACATATGTATTCATAACCCATTAGAGGATGCCAAAGAAGAAGAAGAGGAGGAGAAGGAGGAAGAAAAAGCTCAAATGGACGAAGACGATAAAGTTATTTGCGTTGGAGAAGTCTGTTTTGACAAAAATGGTAATTTGGTTGAACAACATGAAATTTTTTGTCTCCATTATCCTAATTGTTCAATTCACAAGTCACCAATTGTCAAGGACTCTCATTAGATTGTTATTATATTAATGTTTTTACGTTTTGTGTGCTTGTATATATTTGTGTCTATATATGTGTAATGTAACATCGTATATAATAAAATTAGATTTATATTTCATTGATTATACTTCATTATTATCATTTAGTTCCATAGTATTAGTTTGAGGGGGAGTTATGTAGTTTAGGCTTAGTTTTTGATTAATGACAAAAGGAGTGAATTATAAAATAGGTCAGATAGGCTTAGATTAAGGGGGAGTTAGTAGATTAATTGGGAGTTGTCAGAATAAGACAGAGTCGGAGTAGAATCAAAATTTGTTAGAGTAGATTTTATAAACAAAGGTTGTCATCCTCAAAAAGGGGGAGATTGTTAGATACTGAGATGATGGTTTTGATGACAACAACCTTAGCACTTGCTATAAAATATAAATATTAATATTCTTGTCCAGATATATATGCATATATATATATATATATATATATATATATATATATATATATATATATATGCATATGCAGGTACTGAGAATGAAGACTGTATAGTATAAAGATTCAAGATTAAGTATAGAGATTCAAGACTGACGAATTCAAAATTTAAGAAATCAAAATGGAAGACTCATGCATATCAAAATTATCAAGATTATCAGGAGTTCAAGAGTTCAAGATATCAAGATAAGTAATAGAGTCTAGATTTATGTTAAAACATCATAATAGCACTAAAATCTTCGTTTGGATTTTAATTGTGGAATGAAATCCAGCTTCTCACTTTAACAGTGGGATGGAACCCACAACCTCTATTAGTGGGATGGAACCCACGACCTTCTCTAGTGGAATGGAATCTACGAAAATTTCAAAATGATTTATTTTTCCAAAACTATTTTTTTAAAGTCATCTCTATCAATTTAAATATTTGAGCCTTAATTCAAAACTATTTTCAATCATATTAATTTCAAAATCATTTCATGTTTTTGAACTATCTCCTGGTTTTAATTTATTAGCTTTAATCCCAAAATATCTATATATTTAATTTTCATTGTATTTCGTAAGATTACTTTTCAAAGGCTTTTATAATCATGGTGTATATTCAAAATAGTTTACAAAAGTTCTAAAATTGTTTTGACAAATTTTAGAAATAAAATTTCTTTTAAAACAAAAATCAATTTTCAAAATATACTGGGGGATATCGACATGCTCCTACCCCCCATGTCGACATGGTAGCCGTAGAATTTAAAAATTGAATTTTCAAAAGAAGTATCCATTCGTCATAATATTTCGCGAATGGACATGGCCGTTGTTCTCCTTTAAATACCAGTTATTTTTAACGAATTTTAAGTTGTTTTTCTTTGTTTCTTCACTCCTTCTCCACTCAAATATTCTCTTATATTTCAAATATTTTGAAAAAACTCTGTCGAAATTCTAAGTGAATCAAACTCAATCATGTAGGATCGATTTCTCTCAAGAGGGGGGTGAATAGGGTGATACTACCAATTATAAAAATTTATTGCGGAAGTATATAAAATAATGTCAACACGGATATAGCACAATAATAGCAGCATAGATAATAGCAGAATAAATGCAGAAATAGAACACACAGATTTACCCAACTTCGCCAAAACCCTGCCTACGTGCTACCCCCAAGGTTTCTGCTAGAAATTAAGTAGTCAGACACCTACACACATAAACTCGCGACACCCGCTATCGACTAACCTTAACTCTACGCTCAAAACCCTGCCACAACTCAGCCACTGAGTTGCGAATTCTTGAACTACACCACCACAGTTCGTCCCCTTGTCACACGACTAGAAATTACAAGAGTTTAAAGGAAATTACAAAATAAAAGGCAATTTAAAAACAATAAAACCCTAATTTAATATTTGAAGCCCAACATTAAAAGTCGGCCCAATTTAAATAGAATAGAATGTCCTTTTACTTTGAATTCTTCGGCTTATATCCTTCCTTCCTTTTTATAACAAGTCTGTATCCTTCGCATGAAAATTGATGGCTGTCGCGTTTGCTCATCTCTAATAAAATTAGGGCTTTGGAAATTAGAAGCCGCCGTTTGAATGTCGATTTCAATGACTATTCTTCTGATTTGCTTCGACATTCGATGTTTCTTTAGTTCGCAAACGGCTATTTCGATCGAGTTCGATTTTGACTTCAGTGTGTACTTTATCCCTTTTGCTTTATTAGTTAGTTTTGCTTGAACTCGATGATTCGAGTTATTGATTTAAAATTTTGCTCTGTTGCTACTTTTAACTCGAATACATTTTCACGGCCGATGATGTATGTGCTAAATATGATTTGAATCCCTAAAATTTTGTTTGTATGATAATTTGCTCGACCATTTGATTTTGATCAAACGCTATGTTTTATTTTTGACTTGTTCAAATTCGTATAACTGATTGTTTGGTTCTCACGGCTTCGATTTTGAACTATTCGATTTCCTTGGCTATCATGGTGTTGATTTATCTGTGACTTTGGTTGTCATAGCTCTGACTTGATACACTCACTTGTATTTTGCTGTTCATGACTTGATAAATTCAGATTGAATTGGCCTTGACTTTGTTATAACTGTTAAATGCTTTGACTGCGTTTCACTTGGATTTGTACTTGGTTATGTGCATAGCTTGGTCTTGTTGTCTTCATTGTTCACAGTTGCATTCACTTGTGTACATTGTAGTCTTGGCCAAGTCTGGTGCTTGAATTTTGTCTTGGTCCCTGTAAGACCATAGTTGTCTTTGACTTGATGCTTGATCACTTGTAGTTATCGTATTGTTACAGTCATTAACTTGTACCACTTGCTGTTTCATAATTCAAAGTCTGTTCTGGTATACAAAACTCATATACTTGCACTTTCAACAATCTCCCCATTCTGATGATAACAAACATGTATTTAAGATTTTGAATTGTATTAAATGTGTTTAATCATTCAATTTGCTCCCCCTATTTGAATTCTCCCTCTCTACACAAAGCTCCCCCTTCATATATGCACGAAAATAAATAAAAATATGCAAATGAGCCTAGATGTATATAGAAAATACAAAATAAAATTTTTGACCTTTATTTGCCAAAATCTTAACCTTTCTCTCCTTCTTTTATTACCAGCAAAAGAGTAACAGTGAGAAAAATAGAAATAAAGTGATTGACATTAATACAATATTAATACTCAATCGAGTATAAATATTAAATTTCAATAAAAAATCAAACTGTGACGACCCGTAATTTTCGAGCACTTAAATTCGGAATATTTAATTGATTTTAAATATCAATAAAGTAATTTTAACTTGAATTACGAATATCACCAATTATTTGATAATTAAATTATTGAATCAAATAAGTTGAAGTTGGTTCAAATGTTGAATCTGGAGTTTTAAGCCTATTAAAAATAATTTGAAGGCTTGAAAACAATTTATATTAATAGTACTGAGGATAATAGAAGTTGTAAAATTAAAATTAACAGTGGTTTGTTAAGTGTTGAAATTTATATCGTTTAAATTGAATTTAAAAATAGCCTTCCGAGGCACAGTCTCGGAATTCGACGAAATCAGTTCCATTGGATCCGTAATATTGAGTTATTATCGGGTTTCAAATTTCGTAGTGATCGGAGTTGTTGTGAGCGTACGATATGTAAACGTGTGAAATTTATATCGAGAATTCAAATATAATTTATACTATATTGTTGACTGGTCCAAGTTTCTTAACATTTGAGCTTTGCTGTTCCTTCTCAATACGCTTCTTCGTTCAATAATTAAAAAGGGGAAGATATTTTTCTTCGTTCAGGAAACAAAACGAAGCCTCTCTTTCCTTTTTCGTTTCGAATCCAAGATAATGGCCGAATAAAATGTTGCTCTCGTGTTCGAGCGAGACATTCTTCCTTTTCCTTAAATCAAAACCGTGTCTTCCTCTCCAGCAATGAAACCCCGATTTCTCCTCATGTTTGTTCGAGCATCCCTCTTTCCCTTTTTCTTTAAATCGACCGGAAAAAAAAAAGTCGTGTTATAAATGAATCCTGGGAATTGAGCCGATCTTTCTTCATCCCCGTTCAAACTTGAAGTCGAGACCATTTCCTTCGTCAACTGCTCTACCTCGACAAGATCTGGAGGATGGACGCTGTCGATTTGAGTACTGAACATCGCTGCCGTGACGAGTTGGAGCCGTGGGAGTGTCGTTCTGAGTTGATGGTTTGCTTGGACTTGCTGCTGTGTTCTAGTGGAAAGTCTTTTCGTCGTTGGATCTGAAGATGTTCATCGCGACTTTGATGCGCCAGTATGCCTGGGCCGTACAACTCTAGGAGATCGATGCTTCAGTTTATAAAGGCCTAGAGATCTCCATCTCTCGATAACTTTGAGCTTCTGCCTTGTTGTTGTGGTCTCTGAAAGATGGAGTCAGAGGCAGTTATCGCCGTAAGGGTAGTAGGTAAAGGAAATTGATTTTTATTTTAATAGAAGAATATTTAGTTTAACAGTTACAAATTAAAAAGGAATCATTAATTTATATAGTTTAAATTCTGTTTTTGTAAGGCGGTTAATTTTTAGAACATTTTAATTCAACATTACTCAAGGTTAAATCTTTAATTAGTTGGTTAATATTTCTTTTATCCGAAAGCTTGACGGTAAAGGAAATTTTAAAAAAGTTCTGTTTATTTTACTTTAATTAATACATATATATAGGTTTGGGAAGGAAATTTATATTATTTGAATTTAATATGTACAGGTTATTTTTGGAATAAGTAGTTTTAAGGAAGGAAAAAAATAAATAAATTAGTTAAAAGAAATCAATTTAAATCAAATTTATAAATGGGATTTATTTTCAATAAGTTCAAATATTAATAAATCATATAAATTATTATTCAAGGTTAATGATCGTGAAGAACAAGTTGTAAAGGAAATGGAATGCAAACGGAATAAGGTGAGTTAATCTCACTCAGTTAAATTTAAATTTAAATGATTAAATTTAAATAATTGTTTGAATGGCTGAATTGATTGATGTGATATAGTATGATATTTTGGAATTGGAATATTATATTGTGCTAACATTTGTGGATGCAGGGAAAACAGGTTGGAGGGATCCAACTGGACCCCTCACATTTATTTAAATTATTCAATATTCTCTGTTGTGATTATTTGATATTCTATGATGAATTATGTGGGAATATTGAATGCTATGGTTGATTGGATATATTTGGGTAAAATGAATTAATTTTTTTTATATATAAATTGGATTTTGGAAAGAAAATAAAATAAGTGAATTTGTAAGCGAAATAATTATAGAAAACTTGAATGAATTATGAATGAATTGAAAAGAAACAGGAGTAGTATTAAAATACTAATAAATAATTTTGAGTATGAAAAGAATTTTGAATAAATAGAAATTTATAAATTGTAAACTCAATTTATATTAAGTAAAGGAATAAAGAATTATTTAAAACTTTAAAGTTTAAATTTATTTAAAGAATAAAGAAGTAACTTGAGAAATCTAAGAATTTGTATTTTCAGTTAAAAGTAATTTAACTCATAATTAAGGAAATAAAATCTAAAATTAATAGATTTTGAAATAGAAAGGAAGAAAATTGGAATTCAATTTGGAAATTGATTCAAGTGATAGAAATTAGAATTTCAAGAAGAATGTGAAGGGAAGTATATTTCCCTGGATAGCCAAGTACGTTTTTAAAGAAAATTTAAATATAAGATAAAAGTTTAATGTGGTTTTAAAAAGCATATTTTAGAAATTTTATTATTTTTGAATGTTTAAAATTCATAAGTAAATATTTTTCAAATCTATTATTGTAATAACTATTTAAATGTGACTTAGTATTTTATTCTTAAGAGTGAAAACCTAGTTTTATATTTTATAAAGTAACCTAATTTTCAAAAATCATATAGTATGTATTTTTAGTAAATTATTGAAGTAGTTTTTAAAATGAATGTTTTAAAATATATTTCAAAGTAAAGTGTTTTTAAATTTATTTTAGAAATCTTAAGTTTTGTGCTTGGCGATTTCAGTGGAAATAGAAATTATTTGGGAAATTGATTCTGAGAAAGGAAGATAGTTTTAAAACTGTTTCCAAAAGGGTTTGAAAAGTAGAAATATATCTTGTGAAGATATTTTTAAGGGAAATAAATAATTCAGGAAAATTATTTATTGGTTGATGGTTGATTGTGAATATTAATTGATAGTTAAATAACCGACTATCAATATTGGCCAACTGCGTTGATCGTTTCGGAGAGACCGAGATCGAGATTTATTTCTCGAAAACCACTTCGATCCGGTTTGTACGTTTCGTGCGAAAAACGATTTTGGATTCGAAGATGGAGCAATGAAGTGCAAGGGCTAGTCGCTACTAATCCTGAGGATATTTCCAAAATGGATGTAGTAGGAATAGTGCCTTCGGTTTCGTTCGAACCCAGGACGGACTTGTATGGATGAATGCTTACGAAACATCGTCAGGTGGGCGATGGGCATTTTAAGTGAAAACGTTCTAAAGGTAACGCTTAGCCTCAAGCCTCATCAAATGGGAATGACCGAAAATCAGGGGATATGCAGCAAGGTTAGGTGGGTCATGCCCAAGCAGGACAAGATAATTCCCCTGTCTAGATGTCCCTTATATATTTCGGCTTAGTGGGTGGTTGGTCGCGCCAACCATGGTGTTTATCTTGTTCGGGACTGTTCAGTAAGGAATGGTTCCGGCCTTGTGTTGCAGGGGATGAAGGGAGTAATCCTCGGTATGGTGATCTAGGCCCCGTACTGTGACGGGTGGTACCCCAGTGCCTAGTCATTGTTGGAAATCCATTTTCCCTACGAGCCTTGTACGAGTTTTGTTTGTATTACCCACTTCGGTGGCTAGTAGCTGGAATTTAATGAATGTAACAATTTCGGCTATTTTATAAGTATTTATATATAGACCCTATTATAATATCTGAGGATTTCTATAAAAATTGTTTTAGCTATCGTAAGGTAAAAACCCGACATGTTTATTTGTGGCGTGGTCTTACGAGATGCTTTTGTTTTCAAAGAATTTTTGAAACTTTAATAATCAATTGGGTGTGATTTTCTCACGCTGGTATTCCAGACTGACTCGGGTATTATTTAACTGTAATGCTCGGGTCAGACCGAGTATTATAGAATACAAGATATGATGCTGTGGAGCTTAGGAGATGAGCTGGATGACGATACGTATCCTCGTACTTGTATATATATATTTCCGCTGTTGAGTTGTTGTGTACCCATTGTATGTTATTGATGTGAGCTGTGACTGATGTACTCTGATGATGTAATGTATGTAAACAGATATATTTGATTTTGAGTAAAGATTATTTATTATCTATTATATTTTATTCCGCTGCGATGGTTAGATTCTGTTGTTATTTTCAATTCTCTTCTTCTACCTCTTCTTCTTAAATCCAAATGGTTCGTATTGCTGTGCAACTTGAGTTGATTGTTGTAGAATAGTATTGACTCAAGGGGTACGGATTTCGGGTCGTTACAGTTGGTATCAGAGCATAGTTTGGTGATAACCTTGGCTCTAGTGGGAATTACTCATTTAAATTAGAGTCTATAGTACTCTAGAATGAGTTTGAGCGTATTAATAAATATGAGTGCGTATTTGTTAGTGAATATAAATTGTTTTAATATTGTGTTGATTGATTTATTGAGTGGCATATGAACCTTCATCGACACAGTCTGCGCAACTGTATTGAAAGAGTTTCTAAACACTTGAATAGAACAATCGACACGGTATTGTTTTAAACGTGGGTGAACTAAATAATTTTGCCCAAAAATATATTTTGATATAAGAAAAAGTTTTCTTAAACTATTTATCTAATATATGGTTGTTTGGATGTTAGAAAGAATACTATTGCATTATTATCATTGTTGAGTGAAAATTTGACTTAAAATTGAAAATACAACCAAAAAGGTTTAAGTAAATAAATTCATTATAAAATGGAATTTATAAATATGAATTATAAATGTAATTTATAAATTAAAATATAACCAAATAAGAATTTGTATGAGCTTAAGCTATGCAAATAAAATTATAGTAAAATTGATTTAAAGCAGGATTTGGAAATTTAAATCCCGGGAATTTTGGAAGTGTTTTGAAGATAAATAATAGCACAATTGTTTTAGAGATATTTCTGAAAAGGGAATTGTTATAAATGGATTTTGGAAGTAATATAGCATGGAAATCACTTGGATTATTGGAAAATAATTCTGATGATGACGGCCGCATCATCAGTATTCATTTTCGAATTTCGAAATGATGGATTGCTGCCAAATTGTTTTGTTCAGGAAAAGCTGGTTGTTTTGAAAATTTCAAAAGGAAATTTGTTGAAAATAAAAGCCAGGATTGGTTTAATTTTTGAGAAGTGTGATTGCTATATTGGAAATTTCAAAATGTTTTGAAACCAAAAGCCGGTATTTTAAAAATCCTGATAAGATGGGTTATAAGCTTAAGTTAGGATGATTTTAAATCAGGAATGGAATATAAACTTTGAAGGTTGGAATTTAAATTTAAAGAGAAAAGGTGAAAATGAAAATTAACTTGGAGTTGGAAATAAAAATTTGATTGGATTGAAATTTATTGAATAAGCTGAAATAGTATCCAGTTGTATTCGAATCAGGTTGGAATCGAATTGAGTTAAATAACTCTGAATTAAGATAAAATTGAATTGGAATAAAAATTCAGCTGAATTATTGAATGGAATTAAATTCTTACCTGGATAAATGAAAAATAAATTGGATAAGACATGAGGATTTAAATAAATAAACCAGAATAACTTATAAGAGAATTAAAAATCCATAGAAATAAAATATGCTTGGGCTATAAATAAATAGCAGGCTTGAGTTAAATATAATGGATGAATATATTCAAGCCTAGAATGAGTGTGATTGTATGACATATAAGTTGTGACTTATAAAATTTAAAATGGAATGAAAAGCCCAAAATCAATATTGTGATGAATTGAAAAATGAGAAGAAAATCCAAACTTGAATTATAAAGTATATTGAACTTAAGAAAATTAAATGGAGTGATATTTGGAATAAAAATTCAAATGTTGGATTATGAATAAGGGGAGAACTAATTGGATAATAAATTAGTTAATGGAATTGAATTGTAAGTTTATGATGAAGTTGGAAATAAACTCAAGTTATAAATTAAAATTGATTCAAATTGTTGATGAAGTGAAAGTAGTTGAGAATGAAGCTGAATTGTGAGTTAATAAATTGGGTGGCAAATTAAAAGTGAAAAACAGAATCAGAACTTGAGTTATTAATTAAAATTAGACTTGAAGTGTTAATAAAGTAAATATAATTTGAAAAGTGTAGAATAAAAATGAAATGGATTAAAATAGTAATGATATGAATTGCAAATAAAATACAAATCAGTGGAAATAAGTTGGAAATGGCTTTGTGATAAATTGAATGAGTTGAATCTGGGAAGTTAAATTCTATAATAACCAATCAAATGAAATTGCAAATTTAAAATGAGATTGGATTGGTTTTAAATCAAGTAGAAATAAATTTTAATTGTAATAAAATTCGGCAAGTTGTCGATAATATTTAATGGAATGAAAATGCTTAAAATAAATAATTGTAAACCATTTAAATTATTAAGGGATTGAAATAGCTTGAGACAATAAGGACAATGGAATGTTTCAAGTTTATTAGAATGGTTTAAGTGAATGTAGATAAACTAATTATATTGAATAAATAAATGATAGAATGAATGAGTATCAAATGAAATGTGGTTTAAATAAGTTGAGAAATGGTTATAAAATGAAATAGCTTGGATTGTCTTGGAGCTAAATAAAATAGTTTGGAATAAACAAATTTGGGAATGGAATGTAAATAAATGGATTGTAAATGAAATTTAAATGGAGTATGTCGAGCTAAATAAATGCTTGTGAATGGATTAAAATAAAAAGGAAATTTAATTGGTAATGGAGATGGAACCTAAATTGTTAATGGTTTTGAATGTACTAATTTGGTTAATAAAATTGAAATGCAATGAAACTGAGAATATATGGGTTGTGAATAAATCCGAAATGGAATAGAATTAAGTATAAATTGAGTTGAAATCCATTTAAAATGGTTATAAACAATGAATGCTTATTCATTCACATAGATCTTGTCAAATTGCAAAGAATAAATTATCATTGGATGTAAATGGAAGTAATTAAAATTCTATGAGTTGATAGAAGTAAAATAAATTGATTTTGAAAGCAATTGAATTAAATATGAGTTCAATCTGCTTAAGAATAAATTAAAAGTAAGCAAATGAGTTCTAAACCATTCAAATTGATGGAGTTGTATACGAATGAATCGAAAACCATCCGAATTGAGTGAAAATGGTTATAAATAATTTGGAACAGTTGAATTAGCATGGAAACTATATAAATTGCTTACAGGGAAATGTTTGGTATGAGTTTCTTTTAGAATTCATATGTTTTAACTATTACAAATAAGTGATATGCTGTTAAACTTCATATATTTGGCACTTACATGTTTAAATTAAGTAAGTACAGGTACCAGGAAGCCGTATGGCTGGATTTGGGTTGGGCTATTTGCTAAAATTAATAAGCCGCTTGCTTAAAATGCTAAATAAGGTACGCCTACGCAATAAATTTAGGAAATATGAACTGTTTTTGGTTTTTCCGACCGTGTGGGTCGATGTATATATATTTATCTCTTTTGTCAAATTGCAAAAGCTCCTCCGTACAAAGGGGACTCTGCCAAAAATTTTCAGAAATTTTGGGAGTTACAAAATTTTTGAAAATTTTGAAAAAAATTGTGTTAACGACGAACGCATTCAAATTGGAAACTAAACTAATTTAGTAAAGGAAACTAACATAAAGTAATGATATGAGTTATTTATTAATGGAAAATAAAGTTTATAATTTTAGAGTTTAAGATAAATTGAATCCATATGAAAATGAAAGAATCAAGTTAAATAGAAATAGATATAAACTAAAGTGGAAGATGAAAATAAATATAAGAAGCATATAAAATGCTTAAACTAAACTTTAGAGAAATGGTCAATTCTTAATTGGAGATTGATATTACAAATATATTCCAAGTTGATATTTGAATGAATAAATAAAGGACATTTTGTAAGAAAATCGATAAAATGTTTTTGGAAATGTTGTGATTGGATATCAGTGCTAAGCAGGATATGCAGGTGTTATAAAAAGGGGATAGAGAACTGGTTTTTGATTCAAGATGATAAATTGAATTGCCCGACAAAAAGGTATGTACTTAAATTTTGTATGAAATTTAATTGGGATTTGGATTTGGATTGAGCCACTTGGCCTTTTGTTTTCTTTTTGGATTTGGGAGGCCGTAGAGCCATTTTGTAGTTGTACCGAGCTAGCCGCGCAAAGGAGACGCTGGCGAAATTTTTGAAAATTTAAGGAGTTAGAAAAATTTTGAGAAAATTTTGATAATTCAAAATTTGGTTTTAAACTGAACTTTGAACGATTAGCAAATAGTATTGTTTGCAAATTATGGGGAAGTTTGGAAAGTTAGTAAAAAAAATGGTAATGGGTCTTTATAAAAGATAGTTGGGTAGGAATTGAACTATTTGGTTTTGGGAATGATAAACAGGTATTGGACCATTCTTCCTAACTAATAATTTCGAGGACGAAATTCTTTTAAGGGAGGAGGAATGTGACGACCCGTAATTTTCGAGCACTTAAATTTGGAATATTTAATTGATTTTAAATATCAATAAAGTAATTTTAACTTGAATCACGAATATCACCAATTATTTGATAATTAAATTATTGAATTAAATAAGTTGAAGTTGGTTCAAATGTTGAATCTGGAGTTTTAAGCCTATTAAAAATAATTTGAAGGCTTGAAAACAATTTATATTAATAGTACTGAGGATAATAGAAGTTGTAAAATTAAATTTAACAGTGGTTTGTTAAGTGTTGAAATTTATATTGTTTAAATTGAATTTTAAAATAGCCTTCCGAGGCACAGTCTCGGAATTCGACGAAATCAGTTCCATTGGATCTGTAATATTGAGTTATTATCGAGTTTCAAATTTCGTAGTGATCGGAGTCGTTGTGAGCGTACGATATGTAAACGTGTGAAATTTATATCGAGAATTCAAATATAATTTATACTATATTGTTGACTGGTCCAGATTTCTTAACATTTGAGCTTTGCTGTTCCTTCTCCAATACGCTTCTTCTTCAATAATTAAAAAGGGGAAGATATTTTTCTTCGTTCAGGAAACAAAACGAAGCCTCTCTTTCCTTTTTCGTTTCGAATCCAAGATAATGGCCGAATAAAATGTTGCTCTCGTGTTCGAGCGAGACATTCTTCCTTTTCCTTAAATCAAAACCGTGTCTTCCTCTCCAGCAACGAAACCCCGATTTCTCCTCATGTTTGTTCGAGCATCCCTCTTTCCCTTTTTCTTTAAATCGACCGGAAAAAAACAAAAGTCGTGTTATAAATGAATCCTGGGAATCGAGCCGATCTTTCTTCATCCCCGTTCAAACTCGAAGTCGAGACCATTTCCTTCGTCAACTGCTCTACCTCGACAAGATCTGGAGGATGGACGCTGTTGATTTGAGTACTGAACATTGCTGCCGTGACGAGTTGGAGCCGTGGGAGTGTCGTTCTGAGTTGATGGTTTGCTTGGACTTGCTGCTGTGTTCTAGTGGGAAGTCTTTTCGTCGTTGGATCTGAAGATGTTCATCGCGACTTTGATGCGCCAGTATGCCTGGGCCGTACAACTCTAGGAGATCGATGCTTCAGTTTATAAAGGCCTATAGATCTCCGTCTCTCGATAACTTTGAGCTTCTGCCTTGTTGCTGTGGTCTCTGAAGGATGGAGTCAGAGGCAGTTATCGCCGTAAGGGTAGTAGGTAAAGGAAATTGATTTTTATTTTAATAGAAGAATATTTAGTTTAACAGTTACAAATTAAATAGGAATCATTAATTTATATAGTTTAAATTCTGTTTTTGTAAGGCGGTTAATTTTTAGAACATTTTAATTCAACATTACTCAAGGTTAAATCTTTAATTAGTTGGTTAATATTTCTTTTATCCGAAAGCTTGACGGTAAAGGAAATTTTAAAACAGTTCTGTTTATTTTACTTTAATTAATACATATATATAGGTTTGGGAAGGAAATTTATATTATTTGAATTTAATATGTACAGGTTATTTTTGGAATAAGTAGTTTTAAGGAAGGAAAAAATAAATAAATTAGTTAAAAGAAATCAATTTAAATAAAATTTATAAATGGGATTTATTTTCAATAAGTTCAAATATTAATAAATCATATAAATTATTATTCAAGGTTAATGATCGTGAAGAACAAGTTGTAAAGGAAATGGAATGCAAACAGAATAAGGTGAGTTAATCTCACTCAGTTAAATTTAAATTTAAATGATTAAATTTAAATAATTGTTTGAATGGCTGAATTGATTGATGTGATATAGTATGATATTTTGGAATTGGAATATTATATTGTGCTAACATTTGTGGATGTAGGGAAAACAGGTTGGAGGGATCCAACTGGACCCCTCACATTTATTTAAATTATTCAATATTCTCTATTGTGATTATTTGATATTCTATGATGAATTATGTGGGAATATTGAATGCTGTGGTTGATTGGATATATTTGGGTAAAATGAATTAATTTTTTTTTATATAAATTGGATTTTGAAAAGAAAGTAAAAGAAGTGAATTTGTAAGCGAAATAATTATAGAAAACTTGAATGAATTATGAATGAATTGGAAAGAAACAGGAGTAGTATTAAAATACAAATAAATAATACGAGTATGAAAAGAATTTTGAATAAATAGAAATTTATAAATTGTAAACTCAAGTTATATTAAGTAAAGGAATAAAGAATTATTTAAAACTTTAAAGTTTAAATTTATTTAAAGAATAAAGAAGTAACTTGAGAAATCTAAGAATTTGTATTTTCAGTTAAAAGTAATTTAACTCATAATTAAGGAAATAAAATCTAAAATTAATGGATTTTGAAATAGAAAGGAAGAAAATTGGAATTCAATTTGGAAATTGATTCAAGTGATAGAAATTAGAATTTCAAGAAGAATGTGAAGGGAAGTATATTTCCCTGGATAGCCAAGTACGTTTTTAAAGAAAATTTAAATATAAGATAAAAGTTTAATGTGGTTTTAAAATGCATATTTTAGAAATTTTATTATTTCTGAATGTTTAAAATTCATGAGTAAATATTTTTCAAATCTATTATTGTAATAACTATTTAAATGTGACTTAGTATTTTATTCTTAAGAGTGAAAACCTAGTTTTATATTTTATAAAGTAACCTTATTTTCAAAAATCATATAGTATGTATTTTTAGTAAATTATTGAAGTAGTTTTTAAAATGAATTTTTTAAAATATATTTCAAAGTAAAGTGTTTTTAAATTTATTTTAGAAATCTTAAGTTTTATGCTTGGCGATTTCAGTGGAAATAGAAATTATTTGGGAAATTGATTCTGAGAAAGGAAGATAGTTTTAAATCTGTTTCCAAAAGGGTTTGAAAGGTAGAAATATATCTTGTGAAGATATTTTTGAGGGAAATAAATAATTCGGGAAAATTATTTATTGGTTGATGGTTGATTGTGAATATTAATTGATAGTTAAATAACCGACTATCAATATTGGCCAACTGCGTTGATCGTTTCGAAGAGACCGGGATTGAGATTTATTTCTCGAAAACCACTTCAAATGGGAATGACTGAAAATCAGGGGATATGCAGCAAGGTTAGGTGGGTCATGCACAAGCAGGACAAGATAATTCCCCTGTCTAGATGTCCCTTATATATTTCGGCTTAGTAGATGGTTGGTCGCGCCAACCACGGGGTTTATCTTGTTCGGGACTGTTCAGTAAGGAATGGTTCCGGCCTTGTGTTGCAGGGGATGAAGGGAGTAATCCTCGGTACGGTGATCTAGGCCCCGTACTGTGACAGGCGGTACCCCAGTGCCTAGTCTTTGTTGGAAATCCATTTTCCCTACGAGCCTTGTACGAGTTTTATTTGTATTACCCACTTCGGTGGCTAGTACCTGGAATTTAATGAATGTAACAATTTCGGCTATTTTATAAGTATTTGTATATAGACCCTATTATAATATCAGAGGATTTCTATAAAAATTGTTTTAGCTATCGTACGGTAAAAACCCGACATGTTTATTTGTGGCGTGGTCTTACGAGATGCTTTTGTTTTCAAAGAATTTCTGAAACTTTAATAATCAATTGGGTGTGATTTTCTCATGCTGGTATTCCAGACTGAATCGGATATTATTTAACTGTAATGCTCGGGTCAGACCGAGTATTATAGAATACATGATATGATGTTGTGGAGCTCAAGAGACGAGCTGGATGACGATACGTATCCTCGTACTTGTATATATATATATTTCCGTTGTTGAGTTGTTGAGTTGTTGTGTAACCATTGTATGTTATTGATGTGAGCTGTGACTGATGTACTCTGATGATGTAATGTATGTAAACAGATATATTTGATTTTGAGTAAAGATTATTTATTATCTATTATATTTTATTCCGCTGCGATGGTTAGATTCTGTTGTTATTTTCAATTCTCTTCTTCTACCTCTTCTTCTTAAATCCAAATGGTTCGTATTTCTGTGCAACTTGAGTTGATTGTTGTAGAATAGTATTGATTCAAGGGGTACGGATTTGCGGGTCGTTACACAAACAAAAATCATAAATACTCTGATTGACGCATATTTCACTTTAGAATGATAGGGTTGATGTCATCATATAAAACCATATAGTTGTGTCTATTTGTGGTATAATTATATTAGGAATATGAAAATCTACTAACCATGCATAACCTTAGGACTTTAAAATGAGATTAGTAGTATTCCTAATTAAAAAAAACGAATTCAAGTATCTTCTAACCATGCATAACCATGAGGAGTTTTAAATGGGATTAGAATCAACTTTTCTATTTAATCAATCAATTTTGATATGCATTCCATACATGCATAACCGTGAGGACTTTTAAATGAGCATGGAAGCACATAATCAAAAATCTCAAGTAATTCACCCATGCATAACGATGAGGACTTTAAATGAGAGTGAATACTTTGGATGTTTTTATTGCTAAAAATATAATAAAATGAAAGAGCATAGTTTCCCATTTTAAATTCCACATATTGAGATACCTTGTTGGATTATGATGAGTGATAGTCGATAGAAATATGATAGACTTAGAGATGGTCATGGAATTTTTTACCAATAAAAAGTTTTATAACTCTTGTTTAAATATCTAAAGAAATTTACTAATTATACTGTCTCAAGTTATAATATATGATTAATATCAACACTCATCACTTTCTCAATCACTATTTATCTTTTCGATGATCAGTAGGGAGTCAAATTAGTCAATGTAGTCATTTAAAATCATATCCAAAAATAATTATGAAATCAAAATTTTAAAATGACTAATTTGAAACAAGTTTAACAAAAATATTTTCTAGAATGGGTTTTATAAAAGAAAAATGTCTGCTAATTTAAAAATTATTTGAAATGAAAAATATGTAGATTTTTTGTTTGAGAAATGCAATGCAGTTAATGAATGTTTCTACATAAATCACGTTCCACTAATTATTTTTCTATCAACTAGATTACCAATGTAATCTTCATCTGAATTTCTCTTTGACCCAATTATCATTCATTGGATGTCATAGACCAAACCATGAAATGTGCAACACAATATCTTAAAATCATTTTCAACATCTTTTAAATTAAATTCTCATGAATTTGAATTGAAGCCATGTAAATAAACAAAAACCGTGAATATAAAGTCAACCGTAAAATAACCAAATGTATTATCACGAACCAATAAAACACTATCATTAATCCAAACTAATATATATGAAGTAGTTCAAAGACTCTAGAGATATTTATAGTGTTCTTGGCATAAGAATATAATTGGCCAAAAATTTTGAATAAGTCAGAATCAAAATCAACATTTATTTCTATATCAATAACTTCCTGAATTGAATCAAATTATGGTGTAGATTTTCACATATATCGTTCAAGATATCTTTGCCTATTTTACCTTTGTCGATAAGTTTTCATTGTATCCTATTGTGATTCTGCAACCTTTGTACTAGGCTAAAGAACTTTGATTTGTCGCATGTTGTGTGACTAAAACAGCCAGAATTCAGTTAACATTATTGTTGTTCCTTAGCCTACCACCACACCTACACGATAAAAGATTTTTGTGACCTATTTGTTTTTATAGGTCCATGGTTGTTAGTGGCAACAGATTTTGAAAAATAATTTTATGGAGACCTAAAGCTATTTATATATGTTCCTTTTGGCACCTAGATTTATTTAACTTTAAGGGATTTTAAATTTGTGCTTTTTGGAACACAAATTGGTATGGTTTTCACATTTTTGGGTCTATACCAACAAATATTTTGATTGTGTCCTATTTTTCTACAAATAGTGCACTTGGATTTAACTTGATTAATTTTGCTTCTAACATATTAAAAGTGAGTATACCCAGATCCTTGTCTATCAGTATAAACAGTTTGTTTTCTTATTAGCATATCTAGCGATCTTTCGCTTTTGGAAAAGTTTCCTAAAGTTGTAGACAATTTTTGAACTTGTGTTTTGAGAGATTCATTTTCGTTTAATAATTGTGTGCACTTTTATATAGAATTTTCTCTCCTAGTATTTTCACACTCTTTCAAAATCAGAATTTCATTTTCAAGCGATTTAATTTTAATTTCTGATTTTTTAATCTCTTCGTCGAGTGATGGACACTTATCACACTTATGGACCTTACTTTGATATTTTTTAACTAATTGATCAAGCTGTTAATTTAAATCTATCAAAGTATCACTTTGTGATTCAATTTTAGCGTACTTCTCCCTAAGTCGTTCAAAATAGCCATTTACTTCGTGGAAATATAAAAGTAATTCTGAGTGAGTAGGTTTTGATACCTCGCTTGGCTCGTCATCATCGTTATCAGTTATATCACCTTGAAGGTACATATCCGCTTTCTCACTCTCACTGCTAGTGCTTTTATCATCATTATCACTTTTATTCCACGTAGCTACAAAACTTCTTCCTTTTGATTTCTTTTCTAGGGCGTGTCGATTTTGAGGACAATTGGGCTTGACGTGGCCAATTTTATTACACTTGTGATAGATGATTTCCTGCTCTTTCGGGTTTCTAGTGTTTTGGCTATTCTACTTTTCAGTTTCTGATTTAGTGCTAGATTTCTGTATTTGCGATTCCACTTTTTGAATTTCTTCATTAATAGTGCCAGCTCAGCTGCTCCATCATCATTATCATCATCACTTTCCGTTGTTCCTTTAAGCACTATTGATTTCTTTTGAGTATCACCTCCTTCTCGTTCTTCCTTGAATTTCATTTCTAGCTCGTAAGTGGTGAGATTTCCGATGAGCTCTTCAACTTTGATTTATTTCAAATCCTTTGATTCTTGGATGGCTGTAACTTTTGCTTCAAAATTACATGGAAGGACTGTAAGGATTTTTCGGACTATTTCCAACTTTGTGTATGATTTTCCGAGAGTTGTTAACTTGTATATGAGATTGGAAAGTCGTGCATACGTCTCTTTAAGATTCTCATTCTTGGCCATTATGAGGTTCTCGTATTCGCTACTGAGCATTGCAAGGCGTGATTCCTTGACTTGAGATGTTCCTTTGTGAGTCACTTCAAGTGTGTGCCAGATTTCCAGCGCAGTTAAACAATGTGAGACACGATTATATTCAATATAATCCAATGAACAAATAATAGAATTCATGGCTTTAGCACTAGCATTCTATAACTTATTTTCTAAATCTGTCCATTTATCAATTAGTTTTTCAGTTTCCTGATTATTTACTACTATAGTTGGCGCTCTATAACCTGTCACAACAATATTCCAAGCATCAATGGTTTTTAGAAAAAAATTCATTATATTTCTCCAGTAAGCATATTTGCCATTGAACATTGGTGGTCTAACTATGGACGACCCTCAGCAAAAGCGTTATTTAAATAAGTCATTTTAAAATTCAAATTTTAAAACAAAAATTAGTTTTTGAAAACAAATCAATTTTTTTTAAAAATTTGCTTTTGTTCCTAGCTCTGATAACACTTGTAGGATCGATTTCACCCTAGAGGGGGAGTGAATAGGCTGATACTATCAATTATAAAAATTTATTGCGGAAGTATATAAAATAATGTCAACACGGATATAGCAGAATAATAGCAATGCAGATAATAGCAGAAATAAAACACATAGATTTACCCAGCTTCGGCAAAATCCTACCTACGTGCTGCCCCCAAGGTTTCTACTAGAAATTAAGTAGTCAGACGCTTACACACGTAAACTCGCGACACCTGCTATCGACTAACCTTAACTCTACACTTAAAACCCCTGCCACAACTCATCCACTGAGTTGTAAATTCTCAAACTACACCACCGTAGTTTATTCCCTAATCACATGACTAGAAATTACAAGAGTTTAAAGGAAATTACAAAATAAAGGGAAATTTAAAGGCAACAAAACCCTAATCTAAGATTTGAAGCCCAAGATTAAAGGTCGGCCCAATTTAATTAGAATAGAATATCCTTTTTCCTTTTAATTCTTCGGTTTATATCTTTCCTTCCTTTTTATAACAGGCCTGTATCCTTTGCGTGAAGATTAATGCCTATCTCATTTGCTCGTCTCTGATAAAATTAGGGCTTTGGAAATTAGAAGTCGTCGTTTGAATGTCAATTTCAATGACTATTCTTATGATTTGCTTCGGAAATCGACGTTTCTTTAGTTCGCACATGGCTGCTTTGATCGAGTTCGATTTTGACTTTGGTATGTACTTTATCCCTTTTTCTTTATTTGTTAGTTTTTCTTGAACTCGATGATTCAAGTTATTGATTTAAATTTTTTTCTGTTGCTACTTTTAACTCGAATACTTTTTCATGGTCGACGATGTATGGGTTATATATGATTTGCATTCCTAAAATTTCGTTCGTCTGATAATTTTCTCGACCGTTTGATTTTGATCGAATGCTATGATTTATTTTTGACTTCTTCAAATTCATAAAACCAATTGCTTGGTTATCACGGCTTCGATTTTGAACTATTTGATTTCCTTGGCTATACGGTATTGATTTCTCTATGACTTTGGTTGTCACAGTTGTATTTTGCTGTTTCATGACTTGATAAAATCAGATTGAATTTTCCTTGACTTTTTTATAATGGTTAAATGCTTTGAATGTGTTTCGCTTGGATTCATACTTGGTTATGTCTTAGCTTGGTCTTGTAGTCTTCATTGTTCATTGTACATTCATGCTATATGTCATAGTTGCATTCACTTGTGTACATTGTAGCCTTAGCTGAGTCTGGTGCTTGAACTTTGTCTTGGTTCCTGTAAGGCCATTGTTATCTTTTACCTGATGCTTGATCACTTGTATTTGCCACAGTGTTGCAGTCTTTAACTTGTACCACTTGCTATTTCATAATTTGATGTTTGGTCTGGTATACATTGAGTTTGGTTAGGTTGTTGTAGTCAAGTTGATTTACCATTGGCTGTTGCACTAATATAGCTTCTGGTCATTGCAATTGTACCATTCGAGGCAGTTTGCATACAGTTGCGTTGTTGGTCTTGTAATTGTTTTCATATGCTTGACGTGCTGTCTTGACTGGTTCCTGACCATTTTATTGTTTAAAGTTGCACTAGGTTTGTTTGTTCATTGACATGTGCACCACTTGTACCATCTAGAGCTTGTTGTATATATGATATGCTAGCTCGAGTTATGTAGTTCATGTGTACTCGGTTGGTGTTGATTTAAGCTTTGTTTATTCATGATATTTGCAGTCTGGTTCTCATATGGCTTTGATTCTGTTATAATTCTCTTGACCATTTAATGAACTCGTACATTTGGGATTGCACCTATGTTGAATCCAGCTAATAGCTCGGGGTTGACCTTGTGCTGATATCGTGATTTTATTTGTATTTCACTTGAGTTGAACCCGGCTTTTAATTGGGTTTAACCTTGTGCTCACCTGTCCTTGTAATTTTTATCAAGTGTATATCGATGTGCATGGCCTTATGGCATGTATAGTGACACACTGTGCATGTCACAAGTTGTTCATGTTTGATGAATTCAAAATTAAATGATGACGAACAACCCAAATAAGTGAGGCAAATAAGATTTTCAAAATACATTTTATTTTACACTGCAAAATATTTTCTTTTCAATTGTACCGCGTTAGTATGTATTTTGCAGATTGCTCAGATAATGGATTTAATCCGGAATAGAGTTGAAGATCAATTTTGAGTGAACAAGTGATATGTAGTGAGGTGCTAATGTTAATGATAATTGTAATGAAATCAAAATTGTATGTATGTATATATATATATATATATATAGTGAGAGCTTAAATTTGTACTATTTAAAATTGTAATAAATATTTGTTTGAATAAAATATCCATTTTAATTTAAATTCTATGTTCTTTATTTTATTCAAAAAATATTTATTAATTATGTGAGAAACAAATAGTACATTAACAAGTACATTTAAATGAATATATATATGTTTATTATCATCAAACAAAAATCATATACTTGCATATTCAACAGATCATCTCTAATTTGATTCTCTGCCACTCTCTCTCAATGATCTCGGTGCTATTCAGAGTTGTAGGATCATTTGTAATCAAAGATCGAAGTGTATCAAGACTCTCTCCATCACAGTGTGATTGTGGCTTGTAAATCAACTGGGTGTGATTGTATCCCCTAAATCAATTAGGTGATCATATAGCCTAGTTAAATCAAGAGAGTTTGCCCTAGACTCGGAGACAGGAAGGTGTATCTCATGGCCTTTGGAATCAAGGTTGTAATATCGTTATTATATTTGAAAAGAAATCGACACAAGAAATTGTGTGGGAATGGATGTAGGGTAACTCTGAACTCGTATAAAATTCTATTGTGTTCTTTCCTTTACCGTTTTTATTTACTATTTGTATCGATGTCTGGTTCTATAATTGTTTCTGTGTTTGTGAATTGCATCTGTTTGGATTTAATTTGAAAAGATCTCAAAAAGATTCATAAAATTAATTAAACACTATCCACCCTCCTCTAGTGTTAATTCTTCCTTAAGATCTATAATCCGCATTTCCTATAGAAAGGAGGAGGACATCAAAAGGGACAGATCAAGAAAGGTGGGAAATATCATAGTTGTGGATTGGTTGGGCATTTCATAAAGGACCGTAAGAAGGACAAGATGAAGGGAAGGTGTTATAACTTTAGGCAGCCTGAACACCTTAGTAGAGCTTGTCCTCAGAAGACAGGGCAAAGAGCAGGCGCACCTACAGCACAAGTACAGGCTTTAGATGCAGCACCTTCTAGTAGTGGACCGGATTGAGGTAGGAAAGTCTCTGTAGAAGGTTTGATCTCTATTTTAGATTTTCCTATTCGAACTCTTTTTGACTCTGAAGCATCGCATTCTTTTATTTCTAGTTCCTCGGTTGATTATTTGCACTTAGATATTTCTCTAGTAGTGGCCCTATAGTTGTTTCAAACCCCGTAGGAGGATTGGCACATTTATCCATGATTTGTAGGGGTTTGAAAGTTTTTATACTTGGCGTAGAGTTTGACTGTGACGCCTATGTACTGGGATTTTCGGATGTGGGATGATTTTGAGGATGGACCGGTGATCCACTTATGGTGCGATATTAGACTGCAAGAGGAGAGTCGTCAGACTAGAGACATGTAGCGGAAGGACTCTTGAGGTTTCTTATGACTACAGAGGCTAGTCATGTTGAGCTTCCTTTATTCCCTTCATCACTAGAAGTGTTAGATTCAGTTCCAGTTGTTAGAGATTTTCCAAAAGTTTTTAAGGAGGTTAGGGGTCTACCACCTAAGAGAGAGATCGACTTTAGGATCTTTCTAAATGATAATACTAAGCCAGTGGCATTGCCCATGAGACATATGGCTCCTAGGGAGAGGAAGGAGTTAAGTATGCAGATCGTTGAGCTATTGGAGAAAGACTTCATCAGGAGCATATTGAGTAGGGAGCGCCAGTCGTTTTCGCTACAAAGGCAGATGGTTCCCTTCGATTTTGTGTAGACTATAGAGAGTTGAATAAGCTCACAAAGAAGAACTGTTACCCACTTCCTAGGATAGACGATCTTTTCGATAAGTTGGTTAGCCCTTTAGTATTTTCTCAGTTCGACTTAGCCATTGGATTTCATCAGCTTAGGGTCGCCGATGATAACATCGATAAGACAACATTTAGAACACCCATGGATTCTTTAGGTGGTTGGTTATGCCATTTGGGCTGACCAATGCCCTAGCCTATTTTGTAGATCTAATGAGTCGTATTTTTCGAGATGTCCTAAATAAGTTCGTTGTAGTGTTTGTGGATGACATTTTGGTGTTCTCCAAGAGTATGAAAGAGCATGTTATTCATCTTCAGGAGGTTCTTCGTACACTTCGTCTTCATCGGTTGAAAGCATAGTTCTCGAAGTGTCACTTTTGGCATAAGGAAGTGCGTTTCGTAGGGCATGTAGTCTCAATAGAGGGTTTAGCGGTGGATCCCACTAAGATAGTTGTAACAGCCCGCAAATCCATACCCCTTGAGTCAACACTATTCTACATCAATCAACTCAAGTTGAACAGAAATACGAACCATTTGGGTTAAAGAAGAAGAGGTAGAAGAAGGAGATAGGAAATAACATCAGAATCTAACCATCGCAGCGGAATAAAATATAATAGATAATAAATGATCTTTACAAAAAATAAAATATATCTATTTATATATTACATCATCAGAGTACATCAATCACAGTTCAACATCAATAACATACAACTGGATACACAGCGGAATAATAATCAAGTACGAAAGTACGTATTGTCATCCAACTCGTCTCCTGAGCTCCACAGCATCATATCCTGTATCGTATAATACTCGATCTGACCTGAGCATTATAGTTAAATAACACCCAAGTCAGTCTGGATATACCAGCGTGAGAAATCACACTCAAATTGATTATTAAAGTATCAAAAATCCTTTTAAAAACTAAAGCATCTCGTAAGACCACGCCATAAATAAACATGTCGGGTTTTTACCTTACGATAGCTAAAACATTTTTATATTAAAATCCTCTGATATTATAATAGGGTCTATATACAAATACTTATTAAAATAGCTGAAATTGTTACATCTATTAAATTCCAGCTACTAGCCACAGAGTGGGTAATACAAACAAAACTCGTAAAAGGCGCGTAGGGAGAATGGATTTCCAACTAATGACTAGGCATTTGGGTACCACCTGTCACAGTACCTGGTCTAGATCAGCATATCGAGGATCACTCCCGACCCCCTACAACACAAGACCCAGACTATCCCTTACTGGATAGTCCCGAGTAAGATCACCCCACGGTTGGGATCAGCAACCTCACCACTAAGACGAAATAAAAAGGGACATCTAGACAGGGATGACCTTACCCGGAAATGGGTGTTGCCCACCAAGCCTTGCTGCATAACCCCTGATTTCAGTCATTCCCGGTTGATGAGGCTTGAGGTTAAGTGTTACCTATTAGATCGTTTCACTTAGAATGCTCATCGTCCACACGAGGATGTTCTGAAAGCATTCATCCATACAAGTCTGTTCCGCGTTCGAACGGAACCGAAGGCACTATTCCTACTACATCCATTTTGGAAATATCCTCAGGATTAGTAGCAACTAGCCCTTGCACTTCACCTCTCCATCTTCGAATCCAAACTCGTTTTCCACGAAAATGTACAAACCGGATCGAAGTGGTTTTCGAGAAATTAATCCCGATCCCGGTCTCTTCGAAACGATCAGCGCATTTGTCCAATATTGATAGTCGGTTATTTAACTATCAATTAACATTCACAAACATCCATCAAACGATAAATAATCTCCCAATTTTTTTTAACCTCAAAATATCTTCACAAGATATATTTCTATTTTCAACCCTTTGAAAACAGTTTTTGACACACCTTTCTCATGAATTAAATCTCCAAATATTTATTTCCACTGAAACAACCAAGCACAAAACTTAGATTTTTAAATTAATTTAAAACACTTTATTATAAATTATCCTTTAAAACATTTAAATTTAAAATTACTCGAATACTTTATTAAAAATATATACAATAGAAATATTTGAAAATAAGGTTACTTTATAAAATATAAACCTAGATTTCTCTTTTAAAACAAATACCAAGTCACTTTTAAATAATTACTACCATAATAGATTAAAAGAAAATACTTACTTTAGAATTTAAATATTTTAGAAATAATAAATTTTCCAAAATCTTGCTTTTTAAAACAACTTTAAAACTGTTAACTTATATTTAAAAATTCACTTTGAAAACATACTTGGTTATCCAGGGAGAACTTCCTACTTCAATCACTTAAATTGATTTCCCAAATTTATTTCCAATTTACTTCATTTGAAATAAATTTCTTTGCTTACTCAATTCATTTGAAAATTCATTAATTATAGACTTTATTATTATTACTTTCTGTTCGATTTTAAATCTTTTAACTGAAATATACAAATTTCTGATTTTTACCAATTTATCCTTTATTCTTTTCAAAATTTAAATCTTAAATTTAAAATAAATGCTTTTTTCTTTTAAATAATAACATTGAAGTTTGTAATTCATTAACTTTCTGTTTATTCAAAATTCCCTTTTTATATACATAATTTATTTGTTAGAATTTTAAAACCACTAATATTCTTATCCGGATCATTTTAATTTATTTAAATTCCCTATAATTACTTCACCTTCAAATTCGCTTCCTTTTATTTTCAAAAATTCACTTCTATATATTTTGATAATTCAGTGAACCGAAATATATTCAAGCAACTATAACATTCAATATTTCAATATAATTCATCATAGAATATAAAATAATCACAACAGAGAATATTAAATAATTTAAATAAATGTGGAGGAATCCAGTTGGATACCTTCAACCTGTTTTCCCTGCATCCACAGTTGTTAGCACAACATAAAATACCAATTCCACTTCGAGGTGGAATATCGCGGTATATGGGTTCTAAATATAAAATCAATCCGCTATTATGCGACACATAGGGTCTCAGCCGCTATATAATACGGGAAATCAAACATTCCAAGATATACTATATACTACTATATATAATATAACATACCAAATCAATCAATCAATCAATTGTTTAAATTTAACTATTTAAACTAAAATTCAGCTGAGTGAGATTAACTCACCTTCTGTTTGTTGATGTTTGCAATCCGTTTCCATTCCGCACTAGTTTTCTTCGTGGTTCTAGACCTTGCCAAACAATTATATAATTTTATTAATATTCGAAATAAATTCGAATAATTCAATCCACCATTTTAAAATTTTAAATTCAGCTAATAATTTAGTTTTAACTTGATGATTAAATTTTAAACAAATTTCCTTTTGGACAATTTTTTAGTAACAAAAATAATTTTAATAGTTTCTAATAGAATAAATTAATCACCAAACCCTTAATTTAAAGATAATTTAGAAAAAATTAAAATATGTAAACGTATATTTGTTTCTTTACGAACTATATAAAAATAACCTATATAGATTTCCTAAAAATCCGATTTTTCTAAACTTCTAAAATTACATCCTTCATTTAAGAAATTCTTTTAATCGTTTATAACTAAATATATAAATATCAAATATCAGTCAATAACAAATAACTTTCCCTCGATTGTTCTGTACATTTTTTAAAATTAATTTTAGATTTAAATTAAATTGAATAAAATTACGTATACCTTACTTCCCAGACTCTGCTCCCTCCCAGCTACCCACGCACGCGAACGCCGATGTCGCCTCTTCCACCACGAACACACGCTGTCGAAACCCTAGCTCGCCAACTATCTCGACGTCAGCCCGCTCGAGCTCGCGAAGATCCCAAAACCAAGATCGCGATCCATTGTTGCCCTCACGAATAGTTGTTGCCTCCCACGTGCGCGAGCACCAGAAGCTCGACCACCCTGCCCTAGAAATAGCACGTCAAAATCCCAAAACTCTTCGAGCAAGAAATCGTCGCAGCTGTCATCTCCTTCCACGCGCGAAATTCCTTCCAAAAATCGAAAGTGACCTCCCATGCTTGCTCGACTTCGATCGAGTTTGTCCGCCCCTATTTTTTTTATTTAGGGAAGGGATTTGGGTTTCGATTTAGGGGAAGAGAAAGAATGACTTGTTCGAACGAGAGAACAACATTTTATTCGGCTATAAATTTTCTTTTGATTCTGAGGCTTGTGAAAATGAAATGAACGAAAACGTGATATAAAGTTGAAAGAAGCGTGTTGCAGAAGGGAAGCTACAGTGCTTCGGAAGTGAAAGAAAAATGACGATGCGAAACTATTTCAGCTGGTTGACAAGAATGTAAATATATACTACTTTAAATTCAAATTTGAATACAAATTGTCTCAATTTACGTAGCCTAAAATCACGAACTCCTATCGAGGCATGCCGCTAGGCGTTTATAACGTTATACCCCTATTCCGAACGCAATAGAAAAGGTTTCGAGTCCTAATTCGATCGTATAAAGAAGATAGCTTTTTGAACCCAGTTCTTATATAAAATTCGATTAAATTTTCAATGCGTTTACTTATCGTACAAGCACACAACAACTCCAAACACTACGAAAATTGAAATCCGATAATAATATAATATTACGGATCTAATGGAACTGGTTTCGTCGAATTCCAAGACTGTGCCTCGGAAGGCTATTTTTAAAAGTCGATCTAAACGATATTTTTTTTAAATTAAAAAAACCACTGTTAATTTCAATTTTAACCCGTTTATTATCTTCAGTGTTATCCGTATAAATGTTACAAGCCTTTAAATTATTTTTAATAGGATTAAACTGATGATTCAATAATTTCCCAAATTTTCAATTTATTAGATTCAATAATTTAATTGCCAAATAAATAGTGATGTTTGAAATTCATATTAAAACTAACTATCAAATATTTGAAATCAATTAAAGATTCTAATTTCAAATATTCAAAATTTCAAGGTCGTCACGTTCCTCCGCCCTTAAAAGAATTTCGTCCTCGAAATTACTAGTTAAGAGGAATGGTCCAAAACCCGTTAACTTTTCCCTAATACCAACAATTCGACATCCTATCAATTATCTTTTTCTAAAAGACATATTATCATTCTTACTAACTTTCTAAACTCTCTCATAGTTTTCAAACAATACTACTTGCTCAATCATTCAAATTTCAACTTAAAACCAAATTTTGAATTATCAAAATTTTCTCAAAATTTTTCTAACTCCCTAAATTTCCGAAAAATTTCACCGGCGTCTCCTTTGCGCGGCTAGCTCGGTACAACTACAAAAGGCCTCTATGGGCTCCCAAATTCCCAAAGAAAACAAAACGCCAAGTGGCTGTATAAAAAACCAATCAAATTTCATACTAAAATTTAAACACATACCTTTTTGGTCGGGCAATTCAAATTTATCATCTGAAATCAAAACCAATTTTCCTTTCCCTTTATAATACCTGCATATCCTACATAGTAATAATATCCAATCACAATATTCCAAAAACATTTTATCGACTTTCTTACAAAATGTCAATATTTATTCATTCAAATATTACTTAGAACATATTTGTAAGATCAATTTCCAATTAAGAATTCACCATTCTTACTTAAGTTTAGTATAAGCATTTTATATGGTTCTTATATTTATTTCCACCTTGCCACTTTAGTTTATATCTATTTCTATTCAAATTGATTCTTCCATTTCCATATGAATTCAATTTATTCTTATCTCTAAATATTTGAATTTTATTTTCCATTTATAACTAATTCATTATTCTAAATTAGTTTCATTCACTAATTAATTCAATTTCCAATTTGAAATCCTTTTGTCGTTAACAAAATTTTCCAAAATTTTCCAAATATTTTCTAACTCCCAAAATTTTCGAAAAATTTTGGCAGAGTCTTCTTTGTACGGAGGAGCTTTTGCAATTTGACGAAAGATATAAATATATATACATCGACCCACCTTATTTAGAATTTTTAAGCAAGCGGCTTATTATTTTAGCGATTACCGCAACCAAATCCAGCCACAGGGCTTCCAGGTACCTCTACTTACTTAATTTAAACATGTAAGTGCCATATATATGAAGTTTAACAACATTTCACTTCACATGAATTATAACAGAAATGCACATTAAACACTTTCCGCAAGCAATTTATATAGTTTTAATACTAGTTATGTTGTTTTCAATTAATTCTTATACCATTTTCATTCAACTTGCATGGTTAACAACCCACAAATTACTTACATTAACATAAGTAATTACTTACATATAAAATTTAACATCAGAATTATTGAATTGTAATAGCTAATAAGAATAATTGTGGTCGGATTATAATTAATCTAATTCAACTTCCAACTATTTGATACCAAATTTATCTATCACTTCCTTACTGTAACCACTTTTCTAAATAGATATTAACATCATAGTAAGCCAAGGTCCAATTAATTTGTATACAAACTTTCAACAATTTCATACATATAATATTATTTCAATGCTTTTCAATGTCTGACACACTTTTAGATGAAAATAATAATTTCTTACTGCTATTTAGATGAAATTTAAGCTGTAATAGCTAATAAGAATAGTGAATACATGCACTCAAGGACTTAATATATCCTTCCAGTAAATTTATATTAAATTAAAGTTTGTTTATCTATTGTGAAAGTTGTTCTTATATGTATATGTTATAAGACATTCCTTACTATTAATCTAAAGTTTAGTGATCTTGGATAATTTCATTCCATTAATATTATCTATAACTCACCGAATTTTATTTCGATTAAAATTTATTTTCACTTGATTTATATCCAACCCAATATCATTAAACTTAGTTTAAGTTGAATTGAATTCAATTCAACTCTTCTCCATCTGTTTAGCTTAAATTAATTTACTTCAATTTATTCAAATTTTATACTTAAGCTCATTTTCATTTTACAAATAAATTTTCTTTCCTATTCAACTTAATTTTATCACAATCAAATCTCATTCTAAATCTACAATTTCATTTGATTAGTTATTATAAAATTTAAATTTTCAGATTCAACTCATTCAATTGATTACAAGGCCATTTCCAATTTATTTCTACTTATTTGGATTTTATTTGCAATACAAACCATTACCACTTTAATCCAATTTCATTTTTTTTATTCGACACATTACCAATAATATTTAATTTGTTAACACTTCAAGTCGAATTTTAATTTGTAGCTCAAATTCTGATTCCACCCAATTTTTTGGACTCACAATTTAATTTCTACTTAACCAATTTAAATTCCATTAACAGATTCAATTAACTAATTTTATACCAAATTAATTCTCCCCCTATTTATCATTCAATACTTGATTTTTAATCTCAAAACAAAACATAATTTCATTTAATTTTCTTAAGATTAATTTATTTTATAATTCAAGTTTTGGATTTTTTTCGTTTTATTTTCCAATTCATTAAAAATATTAATTTTAGGTTTTCTATCCCACTTTTCAATATTATAAGTCAGAACTTATTATTTTACACATTTCCATTCATTCTAGGCTTGAATATATTCATCTTTTATTTTTAACTCAAAATTTACTCTTATTTATAGCCCAAGTATATTTTATTCTATGGATTTTTAATTCTTTTATAAGTTGTTCTAATTTATTTATTCCAAATTATTCCTTATCCAACTTACTTCCATTTTTCCAGGTATGCATCTAAGTCCATTCGATAACTCAACTGAATTTTTATTCCAATTCAATTCTATTTTAACTCGTATTTATTTAATTTAATTCGATTCAATTTTCTTCATTAATCCAAGCTAATCTTATTTTTAACTTATCACTTTAAATTTAAATTCCAACATTCAAAGCTCATATTTCCTTCCTGATTTAAAAATCATCCCAAATTTATAAGCTTACAACCTATTTCATCAGGATTTTTAAACACCCGGCTTTTGGTTTCAAATCATTTTGAAATCTCAACATCTCAGAATCACACTTCTCAAAAATTTTAAGCCAATCTTGATTTTTTTTATATCCCTAACAAAATTCCTTTGAAATTTTCAAAAACATCTAGCTTTTCTGAACAAATCAATTTGGCAGCAAACCGTCACTTAGAAACGCGAAAATGAATGCTGATGATGCTGCGTAGTCATCACCAGGATTATTTTCCAGCGACTGAAGTGAGCTCACTGCTATATCCCCTCCCAAAATTTATTTGAAACAATTTCCTTTCAGAAATACTTTTAAAATAATAATGCTATTATTTATCTTCAAAACACTAGGAAAAACTCTTCCAAAATCTCCGGGATTTTTTAAATTTCAATTTCTGTCTTAAATCAAATTTTAACTATGATTTATTTGTATAAATTCCCATTTGATCGTATTTCAATTTATAAATCACGTTGTCAATTTATATTTATAAATTTCTTTTTTTATAAATAAATTTATTTTCCTTAACCTTTGGTTACACTTTCAATTTCTAGTTAAATTCCCACTCAACAATGATAATAATTTAATATTATTTTTCCTAACATCCAAGCAACCATATATTAGCTAAAATAGTTTACAAAAACTTTTTTTTACATCAAAATATATTTTTGGGTAAAATTATTTCATTCACCCACCTATGAAACAAATACCGTGTTGATATGTTCTATTCAAGTGTTTAGAAACCGCTTCGATACAGTTGTCCTGTGCCGACGAAGGTTCATATGCCACTCAATAAACCAATTAACACAATATAAAACCATTTTTATATCCACTAACAAATACGCGCTCATATCTATTAATACATTCAAACTCATTCTAGAGTACTACGGACTCTAATTTAAATGAGTAATTCCCACCAGAGCCAAGGTTATCACCAACTATGCTCTGATACCAACTGTAACAGCCCGCAAATCCGTACCCCTTGAGTCAACACTATTCTACATCAATCAACTCAAGTTGAACAGAAATACGAACCATTTGGGTTAATGAAGAAGAGGTAGAAGAAGGAGATAGGAAACAACATCAGAATCTAACCATCGCAGCGGAATAAAATATAATAGATAATAAATGATCTTTACACAGAATCAAATATATATGTTTATATATTACATCATCAGAGTACGTCAATCACAGTTCAACATCAATTACATACAACTGGATACACAGTGGAATAATAATCAAGTACGAAAGTACGTATTGTCATCCAGCTCGTCTCTTGAACTCCACAACATCATATCCTGTATCCTATAATACTCGGTCTGACCCGAGCATTATAGTTAAATAACACCCGAGTTAGTCTGGATATACCAGCGTGAGAAATCACACTCAAATTGATTATTAAAGTTTTAAAAACCCTTTTGAAAACAAAAGCAACTCGTAAGACCACGCCACAAATAAACATGTCGGGTTTTTACCTTACAATAGCTAAAACATTTTTATATTCAAATCCTCTGATATTATAATAGGGTCTGCATACAAATACTTATTAAAATAGCCAAAATTGTTACATCTATTAAATTCCAACTACTAGCCACAGGGTGGGTAATACAAACAAAACTCGTAAAAGGCGCGTAGGGAGAATGGATTTCCAACTAATGACTAGGCACTGGGGTACCACCTATCACAGTACCTGGTCTAGATCAGCGTACCGAGGATCACTCCCGACCCCCTGCAACACAAGACCCAGACTATCCCTTACTGGATAGTCCCGAGTAAGATCACCCCACGGTTGGGATCAGCAACTGCACCACTAAGCCGAAATAAAAAGGAACATCTAGACATGGATGACCTTACTCGGAAATGGGTGCTGCCAACCAAGCCTTGCTGCATAACCCCTGATTTTCAGTCATTCTCGGTTGATGAGGCTTGAGGCTAAGTATAACGATCCTGATTCGACCTTCGAAAATCGACACCGAATACGACACTCGTATTCAAATGTCGCAGATCCAAACGTCAAATCTGGTTCGCCAGAGCTTATAACACCATTAAGTACAACACAGCAGAAGAAAATGAATAAAATATACAACATATGATACAATATGATGATACAATAGAATGAAACAATAGATATTAATACTATTAGAGATACAAGAAATAGCAGCGGAAAGGAAATAGACAACACCAGCAACGGAACAATATCTCCATCTCCATGGCACTAATCCAGAAACAGCTCGAGCCAACATCACGTGTCACCTAAATAAGCAAGTCTCATCCAAAGACTAGTCTAACTCCTGATAATCTACTAAACCTGACTATCTGAAAAACCTAACTCTAGACTGTCCGTGTGGAAAATAGTGGGCACCCAGAGTTTAAGAAAGGAACAATAAACACCGAGTCAGTCATGGGACTGGTATGAGTAACAAAAACAGTTTGGTCTTTAAAACAAACAACAAAGGAATTTAAATTGAAAACCGCAATGCTTTTTCGAAAATGAAACTACCATAAAGCCTCCCAGCACACACACAATGCAATCGCACACATGAGGGAGATTTCTCCTTATGATAGTCAGATATGCATTTTTTTTTATTTTTTAATTATTATTATTATTATTATTATTATTATTATTATTATTATTATTATTAGTACATAGTGGATAACATTTCGAAAGTAGAATATAAATCTTAGCCAGCATAGGTACCATTATATTATGCCTGCTATAGCTACCATCTTAAATGGCAGGTTCTACAACTAAAACCGTACAGGGCTCGTATTGTTTTGTTTGGATTTCCAACAAATGGTCAGGCTAAAGAATTCCTACTGCCACATGGGAACGCCTTTGGCGGGACGCCCCGAGAACCTACCCGGCTCTCTGCCAACAAGGCCGGCTACCCCCTTCCCGGGGAATAAAACCTCAGATATGCCACCCCCGGTCCTTTGGGACCTTTATACGAGGATCCTCTACACCAACAACATCACACAGTAATAAAATATACTACAGTGCCCACATGATTAAGTGTCTGGGCACCATATGATACTGCCCTTTTCCAGAAGGAATGGTCACACCCTAGGGGAGCTACCCCTGAAACCTTGCCGCATCTATCCTGTTTCGACCATTACCGGTTTGTGAGGCTCGATGAGGTTTCGTCCACAAAGCTACACTTTATACGAAAGCCATGCTTTGATCACAAATGATCAACAAATGATCATCAACATACAACAACACTCAACATGCCACACTACCAAATTGGGAGTATATCGCTGATAACCTTCAACTACATAACCTCTGAGCTCGTACGTCTCAGAGAAGGGTGTTAAGCTAAGAGAATAAATTCTCCGCCACCAACATATATGTATTTGAAAGAAATCTGCTTTATATCTCAAAATGTAATGTTAGACATACAACCATACAAGTATGTTTCGAGTTCGAACAGAACCGAAGGCACTTCCGAAGAAGCCCTTGCAATCCGGGTATTCACAATCCCGATCGGACTTCCCATCACTTAAGGAATCTCTATACCGACGAGACTCAGTGCAGAGACAATCAATGGGTCATCCTATCGCTCTCGCAAATAACCGGTCTTCACCACCGGTCTTCAAATACTATCCATATCGACGTATCATTATTCAGAATGGGTTATATGACACAAAGTCCTCTCTCGGCTAAACCGAATAATGAGCGCAATATTTAAAACATATGGATATGGGATTTCAATTAAGTCACAACTTATAAAATCCAAAACTTTTCTCTCAAATGGTTTACCAAATTACCATTTCCAACCCCTTAAACAAAAAGATTCAACTCACAAAGTTCACCCAGTTCACAAAGATCCATTCATGGATTTCAAAACAATTTCCATTTTAATTGGATTAACTCATCAATCTTTAAATTAAAGATTTAACTTATAGCTCTCAACCCGTTTCCATATCTTGGAAATCATTTTCTTTTCAAACTAGAAATCCTTTCAACATAAATTGGAAGTTCATTTGTTATATGAAAGCTTGAAAACAAACAGTTTTCGTTTCGGAAGAATCTAATTATATTTGCACGAGTTAAAGCCTTTGAATTTAAATTCAAATTCCCAAATCAATACTTTTAAAATGGTTTAACCCATATATAACAAGTATAACATCTTTAATCCCTAGTTTCAAATCATAGAATTCAATTTCAAATTTTGAATTCAAATTTAAATCAAATTATTTAAATTTCAAAACTTTCTTAAGTTATTCAAAAATAAATTTTGTCTTTAAATTTCATTTCAAAAGCTTTTAACATTTAACCCGATTCCATTCCCAAACCATTTGACTTTAAATTGTCTATTTAAAAATCATTTCAAAAATCTGTGACTTAATCGATTTCCTCATGAAATCCATATTGGTGTGTGTACAAGTGTAGTCCAGGGTTTTTACACAATAGTGCAACAACATTCAGTCATTACAGATTGCAATCACAACAATATCGATAAGCGGTATACTCCAATAATGCTTATCTATATACACAAATTCACAGATAGAAAAATATGAATGCATGATAAATAAATGAATTACATTCATCACAGATCACACTAAAACAACTCATAACGCAAAGCACAGTATATCATAATATTCAAACGGTTCATCAATCAATAGAATTCAAACATCTATATGTCAACTCAATTAATCATCTGGTTAATTTAAATCAGATTGATTTCTATGAATAATTTGCTAATCATGGTAAATTAATAACAAATTAATTACAAAACATTTAATAAATTATCCTTTAATTAATCATTAATTAACCCTTAATTAATAATTAATTCTTAATTAACGTCCATTAATTAATTACAATAACTAATTAATTACTTAATTACTTCCGTGGAGTAATTACACTTACACAATTTCATAAATGATTATCATTCATTAATTAATCCAATTTATTGTTACAATTAATCACATTTATCTTATTAAAAAAATTAGTTAATGACCTTCATTAGCTATTCATTAATTACTTCTCTTAAGTTATTTACTCAAATTAACCATTATTAATTTCAATTTAATTATCTTAACCTTAATTTATTAATTAAAACTCTTAATTTCTTAATCAAATAAATTAATGATCCATTTAATTATCTTACTAATTTAATGAATAATGATTTAATTAATATTCACACATATGTTTGAAACATTTGTTTTAAATTTACTTTTGAAATTTCATTTAAAACTTCATGTTTAAAAATGAATACCAATTGATCTTTAAATCAATTTTAAAGCTCACTTTCAAAATCTTTAAATTACAAATTAAGACAATACTTTTGTTATGAAAGAAGTTTAAATGCGTTTTGAAATCAAATTCCCTTTAAATTCAAATATTTAAACTTATTTAAAATATTTCAATTTATAAACTTTCTTTTATTTCAAAAACCTGGAATTAAATTTTAAACTTAAACCCAGGTTACAAAATTTTGATTTAAGCTTTCCTTTCCAATTTCAATTTCCATTTTTTTTAACTTCAATAAACACTTTAAAGTCATTAAACAAGTTTGAATAAAAAGAAAATTTTATTTATAAAAAATCTAATTGTACAATCTAAATTTGAATTTATATTTAGACCTTTGATTTTTAAAACTCAAATTTAAGCTTTGTTATATAATTCGAAACTAAATTGTAAAATGTCAAATCATATAACAGAACAGGCTTCCAGCTTTAAGCCTGGATAACCATCTATCCGATCCCCTTTCATGATTCCCTCTAGCCAAAATGAAGCTCCGTCGAGTAAACACTCGAAACACATACGAGTATACCCTGATACATCTTCTTCTTCCCTTCTTTTTATTTTATTTCCAGTAGTTAGTTTTAAATATGTTATAAATCAAGCATCAGGTATCTTGCATTCGAACTCGACAAAAACCCGAAGCATCCAAACCCAAAACTCGAGCACGACTCGAGACCGCACTCCCCTAAATGACGCTGATACAACACCGCTGTCGTACACGTGCATGGCGGCGCGGCTCGTCTCTGGCGAACGCCAACATCAACACTAAGTCACAAATTCACCCACGACTCGAAAATCAAACCCAATTCGCTTACAAAACATTCGAATTGAAATATAGCCTTCTTGCTCGAAAAACTGAAGCTCACCACAGTCGAACTTCCACCTATCCACCGTCACTCACGCCACCGAAGTCGCCGAAACTTCACCCACGTGACGACAACGCACTCCTCTTCCACCCTCCAGAACCTTGTGCGGCTCGTACGCGCGTTGATGACGAATTCGACCAATTACAGACAAGTGCAAAAATTTGAAATAAAACCCTAAAAATGGTTCGACCCAACAATATACACAATTGAAAAATTATATGATAATTTTCCTAAGATCAATGATGTTCATACTAGCTTCAATTCAAGTTTCAACATTTTAAATTGGATAGATAACCAGAATTTTGCAAAAATGCAACTTTGTTTATATACAAACTGCTCTTTAAATATATATCTAAAAATCTTGATTTTTGTTTTAAAAATCATGCCTTGCAGTATGAATTCAATATAAAATCTTGAATCAATATTTCACAACAATCGATTTTATCAACTAATCACTTGATTATCTGTAAAACAGTTTACAGTAGTATACTTTTCAAGTTTGTTTTAAACAGTTTCAAAAATCTTAGTCTAAGTTTAAATCTCTGGTTTGATTGAAAATTTAAACCTAACAATGATTAGCAAACAATAATTTGAAATTTGAAAAAAAAAACATATTCACCCTGTAACCATAAACAGAGATATACAGAAACACAGAAGTATACTCAAGCTAAAGCATATGCAAACAATATGATCAATGAATCCCCTAAACTATTTTCAATTAAAATTTAAACTAGAAGCTTCAAAATTTGATGTTACTCACAGATGTTTCCAGAAGAATGAACAGAGCTTCTTCAACACAGGCTTTTGAAATTGCTTAGCTGGAAATCTCTTCTTTTATCTCTAGCTTTGTAGTTGATTTGTTTGAAGTTTAAATTGAATTTTTGTTTGAGTTTTGAAATAATATTTACTTGAGATCTGCTCAGCTTGAAGGAATGAACTGAAGTGAGGAAGTTGATATATAGAAAGAGTTGTACAGGGTGATTATAATTTTATTTTTGTACAACATAGATCGGAGATTTTTTTTTCAAATAGAGACTGAAAATCTTACTTTGGTGGCTAAAGATCCAAGCATTAATTGTTGTTGCCTTGTTTTAAAAGCTCATGCTTGTTCCTTTTATTTATTTGTACATAGGTACTTGGATTTTTTTTATTTGTTTTGTCATCTTGCATACTTCCTTTTATTTTATCTTCTTATCTATGCTGCCTTTATTATCTCAAGTATACCCTTATCTTCATATATTTGTTCAACTTGAATAGATAACATTGTCTTGTTTTACTTTTTATATATACACTTCATTTGTTTGTACATAATTATTTTGTCAGATTACTTTATAATATAAACCAATTTCTATTTTAATATGTTGTTATAATTTTAGTTAATGGATTCACTTTATATTTTTGTTTGTTTGTACCATACTTGAATGTATTTTATTTTCTTTTAGTCATAAGCTATCTAAGTGAAGTCCTACGATGTTAGATTTAGTTAGAGTTTTAGTTAATACGTTTACTTACTATTTTACAAAGCTATCCAATTTATCTTATATATATATATATTGTTTCTTCTTTTCTTCTTGCATACTTTTTCTGTTTTTGTTTTGTTCTTGCCTACATTTGTTTCTATTTCTATTATACATACCTATATTTTCTTTTTATTTCTTTGTTTTAAAGTTTAACTATTCATATTAACATACTTTACAATTATATTTTATACTTGTAGCTTGTATTGATAAAATTTATTTCATTTTGAATACATCTTATTACTCAGTATTATATACACATTATTTTAAAGAATTTTTTTTTAAATCGAACCACCCAAAAGTCAATTTACATAAGTAATAATTCTTAAACCCAAATCTTTTTTCTAAGCCATTTATTCAAGATTTAAATTCAAATACAAACTCAATATTTAAAAATTCAGATTCTAAAGTCAAAATCAAATTTACTCATATACATATAGATTCCAATTTCAAATTATTTCTAAAATTTATTCCAAAATTTATTAAAAATTTACATTAATTATAAATTTAAATTAAATTCAAAACTGGTATCATTACACTAAGCGTTACCTTTTAGATCGTTTCACTTAGAATGCTCATCGTCCACCCGACGATGTTCTGAAAGCACTCATCCATACAAGTCTGTTCCGGGTTCGAACGGAACCGAAGGCACTATTCCTACTACATCCATTTTGGAAATATCCTCAGGATTAGTAGCGACTAGCCCTTGCACTTCACTGCTCAATCTTCGAATCCAAACTCGTTTTTCGTGAAAACATACAAACCGGATCGAAGTGGTTTTTGAGAAATTAATCCCGATCCCGGTCTCTTCGAAATGATCAGTGCATTTGTCCAATATTGATAGCCGGTTATTTAACTATCAATTAACATTCACAAACATCCATCAAACAATAAATAATCTCCCAAATTATTTATTAACCTCAAAATATCTTAATAAGATATATTTCTATTTTCAACCCTTTGAAAATAGTTTTTGCCACACCTTTCTCATGAATTAAATCTCCAAATATTTATTTCCACTGAAACAACCAAGCACAAAACTTAGATTTTTAAATAATTTTAAACACTTTATTATAAATTATCCTTTAAAACATTTAAATTTAAAATTATTCAAATACTTTATTAAAAATATATACTATAGAAATATTTGAAAATAAGGTTACTTTATAAAATATAAACCTAGATTTCTCTTTTAAAACAAATACCAAGTCACTTTTAAACAATTACTACCATAATAGATTAAAAGAAAATACTTACTTTAGAATTTAAATATTTTAGAAATAATAAATTTTCCAAAATCTTGCTTTTTAAAACAACTTTAAAACTGTTAACTTATATTTAAAAATTCACTTTGAAAACGTACTTGGTTATCCGGCGAGAACTTCCAACTTCAATCACTTAAATCAATTTTCCAAATATTTTTCCAATTTACTTCATTTGAAATAAATTTCTTTGCTTACTCAATTCATTTCAAAATTCGTTAATTATAGACTTTATTATTATTATTATTTTCCATTTGATTTTAAATCTTTTAACTGAAATATACAAATTTCAGATTTTTCCCAATTTCTTCTTTATTCTTTTCAAAATTTAAATCTTAAATTTAAAATAAATGCTTTGTTCTTTTAAATAATAACATTGAAGTTTAAAATTCATTAACTTTCTGTTTATTCAAAATTCCCTTTTCATATAAGGAATTTATTTATTAGAATTTTAAAACCAATAATATTCTTATCCAGTTCATTTTAATTTATTTAAATTCCCTATAATTACTTCACCTTCAAATTCGCTTCCTTTTATTTTCAAAATTCACTTCTATATATTTTGATAATTCAGTGTACCGAAATATATTCAAGCAACTATAGCATTCAATATTTCAATATAATTCGTCACAGAATATCAAATAATAAAAACAGAGAATATTAAATAATTTAAATAAATGTTGAGGAATCCAGTTGGAATCCTCCAACCTGTTTTCCCTGCATCCACAGACGTTAGCACAACATAAAATACCAATTCCACTTTGAGGTGGAATATCGCGTTATATGGGTTTTAAATATAAAATCAATCCGCTAGTATGCGACGCATAGGGTGCCATCCGCTATATAATGTGAGAAATCAAACATTCCAAGATATACTATATACTACTATATTTAATATAACACACCAAATCAAATCAATAAATCAATTGTTTAAATTTAACTATTCAAATTTAAACTAAAATTCAGCTGAGTGAGATTAACTCACCTTCTGTTTGTTGATGTTTGCAATCCATTTCCATTCTGTACTAGTTTTCTTCGTGATTCTAGACCTTGCCAAACAATTATATAATTTTATTAATATTCGAAATAAATTTGAACAATTCAATCCACCATTTTAAAATTTTAAATTCAGCTAATAATTTAGTTTTAACTTGATGATTAAATTTTAAACAAATTTCCTTTCGGACAATTTCTTAGCAACAAAAATAATTTTAATAGTTTCTAATAGAATAAATTAATCACCAAACCCTTAATTTAAAGATAATTTAGCAAAATTAAAATATGTAAACGTATATTTATTTCTTTACGAACTATATAAAAATAACCTATATAGATTTCCAAAAAATCTGATTTTTCTAAACTTTTAAAATTACATCCTTCGTTTAAGAAATTCTTTTAATCGTTTAGAACTAAATATATAAATATAAAATATCAGTCAATAGCAAATAACTTTCCCTCGATTGTTCTGTACATTTTTTAAAATTCATTTTAGATTTAAATTAAATTGAATAAAATTACGTATACCTTACTGCCCAGAACTTTGCTCCCTCCCAACTACCCACGCACGCAAACGCCGATGTCGCCTCTTCCACCACGAATCCACGCTGTCGAAACCCTAGCTCGCCAACTATCTCGACGTCAGCCCGCTCGAGCTTGCGAAAATCCCAAAACCCAGATCGCGATCCATTGTTGCCCTCACGAATAGTCGTTGCCTCCCACGTGTGCGAGCACCAAAAGCTCGAGCACCCTGCCCTAGAAACAGCATGTCAAAATCCCAAAACTCTTCGAGCAAGAAATCGTCGCAGCTGTCATCTCCTTCCACGCGCGAAATTCCTTCCAAAAATCAAACGTGACCTCCCATGCTTGCTCGATGTGACAGCCCTAGTGAAGCAAGCATGTAGAAAATTTAAGTCATTCAAATTTTATTTTAGTTATGTGGGAAAAAAATACATACATACATACATATATATATATATATATATATATATATATATATATATATAATTTTCTGGGAAATGCTTGTGTGAAAATGAGAATTCATGTCCTTGTGCATGTGCACACTATTGCAATGTACAGCCTGAGCAAGTAATCTAGTAAGGATCTTGCAAGCAAATAAGAAATGAATTAGTGCATGACCATTAAGTATGAACACACAATAGTTTGAATAAAATGCATAAACAACCTAAGGAAGATTTTAACTCTAACTTCCATGGTATAAATACAAGCACAGTGGCTTGTGTGGATAGAAAATATATATAAATACATATGAGCATATATACATGTACCCAGCATGTAGTAGAAACACACACATAGCTGGCCATACAAGTAAACTTGTGTGTGCATGATTAAAACCAGAAAAGACAAGAAATGCCTAAGCCAAAGAAATCATGCGTATAGTGTGTAAAGAAATTTGCCAAAGATAGTTAAGACAGGGAAAAAGGAAAAAAAGGCAGGGAGGGAAAGTGGAGAGGGTAAACTGTTGGGTGAGATCAGAAATAATGATGGGATTTCTGATGAAAATAAATTACCTAACTAACCTTAAAACCCTAACAACTCCACTATATACCACATTATCTCCTACGGGTACACATTAGAAAACCAGAAATCAAAATATAGAAAAGAAAGTAGGCAGCAGTTTGAGGAAAATAATGGCAGACCTGAATCAAGACTTGGGAAGAAGAAACTTGGTGAGTAAACCCTCACTTGGCAAGGCATTAAGACCTATGAAAGGCAGCCATTTAACCTTTAGTTTATTTTAACTTCTCTTTGATGTTTTGTATGCATTTTTAGTTTGACAATTTTCTGTTGTTTCTGAGATTTTGTGACTTGCATTGCCTTGCTGTTATTTAAACTATGCTTGATTATACATGATAATTTAATGATAGGATGATAATAACTGATTTATTTATATGATTGTAAACTTGAGAAAATGTTTTTTTGGTTAAAGCATAAACTAATAAGAAAAGTAGGGTGCAAGGCAGTAAGGGGAAGGGGGTCCTCTGGCTTATGTCTTGCATTTGAGAGGATGATTAAGATGCAGTGGAATTTCCATATGCTAAATCTTGATCCACCATTAAGTACTTCCTGAAATGAGGTTGAGCATTAAGTGAACACATTTCACGAAAAATATATATATATAAATTGACTGCAAGGACCTTGTTACTGGGAACCCCAGTGGTATTTTTATTTGCTAAGATATTTTGATCTATGCTTTAGTCAAAGGCCTGTCTTTGAACAAAACTGACTTGAAATGATATACAGATATGACTAATTGATTGTTGAAATTTATGAATGGATGAATGTTTCATGGATGCATGAAAACTGCTTGCATTTATTGGTTAGGTACAGAAATATTTTGGGCATGACATAGTATAATTGATACCTGCACACATGAAAGAAAAACATAGTAATTAAACTAAGGAATTGGGTCACCTCTATCAAGTTGGGTATGAGGGAAGTGGGTATGACATAGTGGTTGGCTTGCATCAAGGATGGGGTGTGAGTTTGCACATGGCATGTTCATGTCCAAATAGCTTGTAGTGCACTGGAAATCAAACAGTAGTTCCAGGTAGTGTGCACCAGTGCAACCATGAATGTGATATTGGACCCTTAAAAATGATATGAAATGAACTTACAAGCAGAGGTGAATATGCTAGGGGTATGATGAGTTCTAGTATGCAGACTCAATTTTGATGCCTTAGCTTAATGATGTGGGTTTTGCTTGTTCATGTTTATGAGATGCTTATGTGAATTGAGTGATGGCTGCTATAAATTCTTGAAATGAGCATTTCTGTTAAGAAATTATTTTAAGCACATGTAAATGTATTTAGCAATTTACTCACTTCACTGTAAGATACAAAAGTGTATATGAGGAAGTGGTTTAATCACCTGAGTAGAACATTTAACTTCTGGAATAAAGGTGCTGTGGATCTAGCTTCATAAATCTTATGTATTGTCAATTGAATTTACTCATACCAGACTTTAATCTGACCTGTTTGTTGCTTGCATCAAATGGGTGCTTCACTTGTATTGTGGAGCAGGCCATGAGATGGTTGCAGGAAAAGAAGATGCTAAGTAATAAGATGCAAATAGATGATGCTAATAAGAAATTGCAAATTAACTAGGCTAGGATTTTGTAGGAGAATGGCTCTTCTGTCTTATTTCAGTTGAAAAGTTTTATGTAATGATGTTTGAATTGTGCTAAAAAAACTTGACTGTGATGTAATGGATGGCTTGGAAAGATTATGTTGAGATGCAACCATTTTCAGAAGAAAAAAATGATAAAGGTCTTTAGCTTTATATTGCAAGCTGTGAGCATACAAAATTTTGTGAACCAAGTAATAAGTTTGGCAGTAGACTTGAAGCATAAGTGAACCAGTTATATATGTTTATAGAGTGTTTTAGAGACTAGAACCTATTTACTTAACCACTGCAGGTATTACAAGGTAAGGAAAAACCCATAGGCAGAAAAGAAAGAAAAACATAAGAGATATGAACCCAGATTTAAAAATGTATCTGATAATTATTTGTGTAAGTGAAACTTGTAGATTATAACTAACTAATCCCAGAATCTTACCTAAACAAATTAGACCACCTGAGGACTAAGGTGAAGAAAATTACAGCTGTGTATGATTATGTGCACACAGGTGCACAGAAGCATGCACAACCTCAGTTTAGCTGTTTGAAAAGCAAACCTTGATAAATTTAAATGTTATGAGTTAGTTCATATATTTTATTAAATACACAAATGATAAGCACAAGAAAACAAATAGGAATTGGTCAAATGAATGGCACAGAGATTCAAATAGAAAGGATCTTCTCAATTCCTTTTACTATGTGTAATCTCAGTTTTTTTTTGTTTAAAATAGACTGAGTTATCCTTTGCCAAAAATACTCTGATAAAAAAAATGATGATCTGAATGTTTATATGAACATTCAAATAGTTTTTACAAAGAAGTATATCAATATTTTTATATTGATCAGATTGGATCTTGGGAAATAAAAAAAGAAAATAGTTGGTACGTGAAAGAGTGCAACCCTGAATTTAGCTTAGACTAAATTGAGTCATTCAATTAAAATGACAACTTAGGGAGGGTTGTCTCAGTTGGTATCAGAGCTATGTTAACAAAAACATAGCCAAAACAAATATTTGTTTGAATCTGTATGCCTTGTTTGCATTGTTTGCTGCTTGCTTGAGTTACTTTGCTTATTATGAATAAATAAGTTCATTGTTAGTTTTAAACCGCAAAAGTAGTGAATAAGAATCAGAACTAACTACATTAGAAATGTTCAATAGAGGCCCAGAGGAGTTAGAATCAATCCCCAGGCCATAGGAGAAAGAGAAAATGGTCAATCTTCTAACACTACTGAGCAAGCAACTAGAATGGCTGCTGGTCCCCCAATGATTAACATGCAAGATTTTGTTCAAATGCTGAGGGATGGAATGGCACCTAGGGTAGATAATCCATAAGAGGAGCTATCCAAATTGCTTAAAACATATACAAACTTAGGAGGCAGTAGCTTTGATGGCACAGAAAATGCCATAGGTGTCCAGTCATGGTTAAGAACAGTAGAGAGGATCTTTGTAGACATGCAAGTCAATGATCAGAGAAAAAGGCAAATAGCTTCAAGACAACTAAAAGGCATAGCTTTGGACTGGTGGGAAGTGATTATTGCAGGCAGGCAGGAACAAGAAATCACATGGAATCAGTTCAAAGAAATGTTAGAAGCCAGATTTGTCCTAGCCTCAACAAAAGCTTCATTGCTTGAGGAATTTATCAAGTTGAGACAAGGATCTATGAGTGTTACTGAATACACTCAGAAATTTGAAGGGTTGTCTAAATATGGGGCAGTATTAATCCCAGATGAAACATCAAGGAATGCTAGGTACATTCAGGGGTTGAATGCTGGATTGAGCAGAGCCATGTTACCATATAAAGACATAACATTTGATCAAGTTATGGACTTGACATTGTCATTTGAGCAACATGACAATGCCATAGAAAAGTTCAAGAATTTCAAGAACAACAAGAAGATAAAGAATAGAGCACACCCATATGAGAGGAAGAAGGGAGAAGCAATGAACAAAGAAGGAAGTAAAGTGGAAAACCTTGATAATAAGAAACCTAAAGTGATCTGTTATAACTGTGGAAAGGAAGGCCATATAAAGACCAAATGCCAAGCACCCAAGTAAACTGTTCTTAGGTGCTACAACTGTGGAAAAGAGGGGCACATGAAGAGGCAGTGTCCAGAGATGGCAAGGGTGGCGGTACTTGAAGGAAAAGGCAAGGCAATGGATGCACCTAGTCAAGTGGAAGGTATATTATTTATTAAAGGCATACCCATATCAATTGTTTTTGACACAGGAGCCAAACACTCTTTTATTTCATATGATATAGTCCAGAAATTAGGGTTGACATGTATTCTGGTTGATAAGCCTTTGCATATTGATAGTCCTTTAGGTAGTTCATGCATTACCCATATGAAATGCATGCAAGTAGAAATAAGCATGGGTGGTCACACCTTTATCTCAGAATTATATGTGTTGAATTACCCTAGGCTAGGTATCATATTGGGAATGGATTGGTTAAAAAATTTTTGTGCTATTATTAACTTAGGAAATTCTACCATTTCACTACAACTTCCTGATGGCAAGAGGGTCGTGGTTATGTATGAAGCAGCCAAGGATAGGGGTATGGGAAAAATATTCAACTTGAACAGTGGTGAAGTTGAATTAAGTCTAAATAGGATACCCATAGTTAACCAATACCCTGATGTGTTTGGTGAAGTAAATGGCATTCCTCATAACAGACCAGTAGAATTTCAAATAAGACTTAAACCAGGAACAAGCCCTGTCATCAAGAAACCAAATAGAATGAGTCCTAGAGAACTGATTGAGTTGAAGAAACAACTAGAGGAATTAGAACAAAAAGGCTTTATTAGGCCTAGCAGTTCGAGTTGGGGATCACCAGTAGTGTTTGTTAAGAAGCATGATGGTTCCTTGAGAATGTGCATAGACTATAGGGAATTAAACTCAGTCACCATCAAAAACAAATACCCTCTACCTAGAATTGATGATCTCTTTGATCAACTAAATGGTGCTAAAGTATTTTCTAGACTTGATTTAGCAACTGGTTTTCACCAAATGAAAGTAGAAGAAGAAAGTATCAAATATACAGCTTTCAATACTAGGTATGGCTTGTATGAATACTTAGTAATGCCATTTGGTTTGACTAATGCACCATCCTATTTTGTGGATTTGATGAATAGAATTTTCAGAGATTACTTAGATAAATTCGTACTGATTTTCATTGATGATATACTAGTATATTCTAAGACAGATAGTGAACATGAAAAGCATTTGCATATGGTACTGAGTAGACTAAGGCAACAAGACCTTAAAGCCAAGTTTGCAAAGTGTTCTTTTTGGAAGAATGAAATAAAAATTTTGGGCCACATAATTTCTCAAGAAGGAATTTCAGTAGATCCAAGTAAAGTCATGGCAGTGCAAGCATGGAAAAGACCAAGCAATGTCACTGAAATTAGATCATTCATGGGCATGGCTGGATACTACAGGAGATTTATAAAAGACTTTGCTAAAAAAAGAAATTCCACTAACCAAATTAACAAGGAAAGACCAGCCTTTTATGTGGACTGAGAAATGTGAAGGGGCATTCAATCAATTGAAGAAGGCATTGATGGAAGCAACAGTGCTAAAAATCCCAGAAGGCAATGACAATTTAGTGGTATACACTGATGCATGTGGATCAGGTATAGGAGCTGTCCTTATGCAAGATGGTAGGGTAATAGCTTATGCATCAAGACAACTGAAACCCAGTGAAACCAAGTATGCAACACATGACTTGGAATTGGCAGCAGTGGTGTATGCACTAAAGCTTTGGAGACACTACCTGTTAGGAGCAAAGTTTGAGCTTTATACTGACCACAAGGCTTTTAAGTATTTATTTTCTCAAAAAGATTTAAACATGAGACAACATAGGTGGGTGGAATTCCTTGCTGCCTATGATTTGGACATTATGTACACACCAGGGAAAGCAAATAGAGTGGCAGATGTATTAAGTAGACAACATGCCAAGTTGGATACACTGATGATAGAGGAGTTTAAAAGGTTATTAACACTGACAAACGTAGAAATGGAATACATGGGGGAACAAACTATGGAAGTGGGTAAGGATGGGGAGCACTATGGTAGGCTCAGCCTTATCACAATAAAATAAGATTTAGTGGAAGAAGTGAACCAGTCCCAAGACACTGATGCATTCTTGAGAGAAAGGAAGGAGTTGTTAAAAAATGGTGCAAAGCCTGACAAATTTGAACTGGATGAAAAAGGATGTGTAAGATATAAAGGAAGGTTATGTGTGCCTAACATAGAAGCACTGAAGAGGAAGATCATGGATGTTCATCACAAGTCAAAGTACACCATACATCCAGGTGGCACTAAAATGTATCATGACCTAAAAAGAAGTTATTGGTGGAAAGGAATGAAGAGAAGTGTGGGTGAATATGTGGCAAAGTGTATGACTTGCCAACAAGTCAAGGCTGAATACCAAAAACCCAGTGGACTGCTGCAACCTCTGGAAGTTCCAAGGTGGAAATGGGAAAGCATATCAATGGATTTCATTGATGGCTTGCCAAGATCAAAGAGAGGAAATGACAGCATTTGGGTGGTGGTAGATAGATTAACCAAATCAGTACACTTCATACCAGTAAAGAGTGGTAGAAATGCACCAAAACTAGCACAAGTCTTCATGAAAGAGATAGTAAAGTTACATGGGGTTCCTACCACTATTATTAGTGACAGAGATACCATATTTACATCCAAGTTCTGGAGTAGCTTTCAACAGGCAATGGGGGTTGAGTTGTGCTTGAGCACAACCTACCATCCCAAAACTGATGGTCAAACAGAAGTAGTCAATAAATTTTTGGAGGATCTACTTAGGGCTTGTGTGCTGGATCATGGTGGGAATTGGGAAGACTAACTTCATTTAGCAGAATTTTCTTACAACAACAGCTATCAGAGTAGTATAGGAAAGGCACCCTGTGAGGCTCTATATGGAAGGCCTTGTTTGTCACCTGCTTGCTGGTTAGAGGTGGGTGATAGGGTAATGTTAGGACCAGATCATGTGAAAGAGACAAATGCTAAAGTTACATTGATCAGATAGAGAATGAAGGCAGCACAAGACAGAATGAAATCATATGCAGATAGGAGAAGGAAGCCACTTGAATTTGAGTTAGGAGAATATGTGTACTTAAAAGTTTCACCAATGAGGAAGGTGTTGAGATTTGGCAAGGCAGGGAAGCTAACCCCAAGGTATGTAGGACCATATGAGATTATTGCAAGGATTGGAAAGATGGCTTACAAGTTGAAACTGCCAGAAGAGATGAGTGGGATACACAATGTGTTTCATGTATCACAATTGAGAAAATGTATGCATGATGAAGCTTCAGTAGTTCAGTCACCAAGCAAAGTGGAAGTTAGACCAGATCTAGTGTATGAGAAGAAGCCAGTAGGCATTGTAGCTAAGGAAGGTAAGAGATTGAGGAACAAAATAATCAAACTGGTAAAGGTGCACTGGAGTTTAGACCCTAATGATTGCACATGGGAGGTTGAAGACAAGATAAAAGTACAATACCCTCAACTATTTGCAACTAATAGTTAAGGTAGAGGTATTTTAATGTTCATGCTTGAATTTACTTAGTTGAACATGATATTCAAAGTTGTGTGTGCTTGTTTGATATCTGTTTTGGTTGAATTAAGAATGTGTATTCATGTTTGATTTTGACATTTGATTTACATAGTAAGAAGTGTTAAATTGTGGGACACAATTTCTTAAAGGAGGGGTGTATGTGACAACCCTAGTTAAGCAAGCATGTAGAACATTTAAGTCATTCAAATTTTATTTTAGTTATGTGGAAAAAAAATACATATATATATATATATATATATATATATATAAATACAATTTTCTGGGAAATGCTTATGTGAAAATGAGAATTCATGTCCTTGTGCATGTGCACACTGTTGCAGTGTACAGCCTGAGCAAGTAATCTAGTAAGGATCTGGCAAGCTAATAAGAAATGAATTAGTACATGACCATTAAGTATGAATACACAATAGTTTGAATAAAATGCATAAACAACCTAAGGAAGATTTTAACTCTAACTTCCATGGTATAAATACAAGCACAGTGGCTTGTGTGGGTAGAAAATATATATAAATACATATGTGCATATATACATGTACCCAGCATGTAGTAGAAACACATATATAGCTGGCCATACAAGTAAACTTGTGTGTGCATGATTAAAACCATAAAAGACAAGAAATGCCTGAGCCAAAGAAATCATGCGTATAGTGTGTAAAGAAATTTGCCAAAGATAGTTAAGACAGGGAAAAAGGAAAAAAAAAGGCAGGGAGGGAAAGTGGAGAGGGTAAACTGTTGGGTGAGATCAGAAATAATGATGGGATTTCTGATGAAAATAAATTATCTAACTAACCTTAAAACCCTAACAACTCCACTATATACCACATTATCTCCTACGGGTACACATTAGAAAACCAGAAATCAAAATATAGAAAAGAAAGTAGGCAGTAGTTTGAGGAAAATAATGGCAGACCTGAATCAAGACTTGGGAAGAAGAAACTTGGTGAGTAAACCCTCACTTGGCAAGGCATTAAGACCTATGAAAGGCAGCCATTTAACCTTTAGTTTATTTTAACTTCTCTTTGATGTTTTGTATGCATTTTTAGTTTGACAATTTTATGTTGTTTCTGAGATTTTGTGACTTGCATTGCCTTGCTGTTATTTAAACTATGCTTGATTATACATGATAATTTAATGATAGGATGATAATAACTGATTTATTTATATGATTGTAAACTTGAGAAAATGTTTTTTTGGTTAAAGCATAAACTAATAAAAAAAGTAGGGTGCAAGGCAGTAAGGGGAAGGGGGTCCTCTGGCTTATGTCTTGCATTTGAGAGGATGATTAAGATGCAGTGGAATTTCCATATGCTAAATCTTGATCCACCATTAAGTACTCCCTGAAATAAGGTTGAGCAATAAGTGAACACATTTCACGAAATATATATATATATATATATATATATATATAAATTGACTACAAGGACCTTGTTACTGGGAACCCTAGTGGTGTTTTGTTTGCTAAGATATTTTGATCTATGCTTTAGTCAAAGGCCTGTCTCTGAACAAAACTGACTTGAAATGATATACAGATATGACTAATTGATTGTTGAAATGTACGAATGGATGAATGTTTCATGGATGCATGAAAACTGCTTGCATTTATTGGTTAGGTACAGAAAGATTTTGGGCATGACATAGTATAATTGATACCTGCACACATGAAAGAAAAACTTAGTAATTAAACTAAGGAATTGGGTCACCTCTATCAGGTTGGGTATGAGGGAAGTGGGTATGACATAGTGGTTGGCTTGCATCAAGGATGGGGTGTGAGTTTGCACATGGCATGTTCATGTCCAAATAGCTTGTAGTGCACTGGAAATCAAACAGTAGTTCCAGGCAGTGTGCACCAGTGCAACCATGAATGTGATATTGGACCCTTAAAAATGATATGAAATGAACTTACAAGCAGAGGTGAAAATGCTAGGGGTATGATGAGTTCTAGTATGCAGACTCAGTTTTGATGCCTTAGCTTAATGATGTGGGTTTTGCTTGTTCATGTTTATGAGATGCTTATGTGAATTGAGTGATGGCTGCTATAAATTCTTGAAATGAGCATTTCTGTTAAGAAATTATTTTAAGCACATGTAAATGTATTTAGCAATTTACTCACTTCACTGTAAGATACAAAAGTGTATATGAGGAAGTGGTTTAATCACCTGAGTAGAACATTTAACTTCTGGAATAAAGGTGCTGTGGATCTAGCTTCATAAATCTTGTGTATTGTCAATTGAATTTACTCATACCAGACTTTAATCTGACCTGTTTGTTGCTTGCATCAAATGGGTGCTTCACTTGTATTGTGGAGCAGGCCATGAGATGGTTGCAGGAAAAGAAGATGCTAAGTAATAAGATGCAGATATATGATGCTAAGAAGAAATTGCAAATTAACTAGGCTAGGATTTTGTAGGAGAATGGCTCTTCTGTCTTATTTCAGTTGAAAAGTTTTATGTAATAATGTTTGAATTGTGCTAAAAAATACTTGACTGTGATGTAATGGATGGCTTGGAAAGATTATGTTGAGATGCAATCATTTTCAGAAAAAAAAATGATAAAGGTCTTTAGCTTTATATTGCAAGCTGTGAGCATACAAAATTTTGTGAACCAAGTAATAAGTTTGGCAGTAGATTTGAAGCATAAGTGAACCAGTTATATATGTTTATAGAGTGTTTTAGAGACTAGAACCTATTTGCTTAACCACTGCAGGTATTGCAAGGTAAGGAAAAACCCATAGGCAGAAAAGAAAGAAAAACATAAGAGATATGAACCCAGATTTAAAAATGTATCTGATAATTATTTGTGTAAGTGAAACTTGTAGATTATAACTAACTAATCCCAGAATCTTACTTAAACAAATTAGTCCACCTGAGGACTAAGGTGAAGAAAATTACAGCTGTGTATGATTATGTGCACACAGGTGCACAGAAGCATGCACAACCTCAGTTTAGCTGTTTGAAAAGCAAACCTTGATAAATTTAAATGTTATGAGTTAGTTCATATATTTTATTAAATACACAAATGATAAGCATAAGAAAACAAATAGGAATTGGTCAAATGAATGGCACAGAGATTCAAATAGAAAGGATCTTCTCAATTCCTTTTACTGTGTATAATCTCAGTTTTTTTTGTTTAAAATAGACGGAGTTATCCTTTGCCAAAAATACTCTGATAAAAAAAATGATGATCTGAATGTTTATATGAACATTCAAATAGTTTTTACAAAGAAGTATATCAATATTTTTATATTGATCAGATTGGATCTTGGGAAATAAAAACAGAAAAAAAAAGTTGGTACGTGAAAGAGTGCAACCATGAATTTAGCTTAGACTAAATTGAGTCATTCAATTAAAATGACAACTTAGGGAGGGTTGTCTCACTCGACTTCGATCGAGATCGTCCGCCCCTAATTTTTTTTAGGGAAGGGATTTGGTTTTCGATTTAGGGGAAGAGAAAGAATGACTTGTTCGAACGAGAGAACAACATTTTATTCGGCTATAAATTTTCTTTGGATTCTGAGGCTTGTGAAAATGAAATGAACGAAGACGTGATATAAAGTTGAAAGAAGCGTGTTGCAAAAGGGAAGCTACAGTGCATCTGAAGTGAAAGAAAAACGACGATGTGAAATTATTTCAGCTGGTTGACAAGAATATAAATATATGTAACTTTAAATTCAAATTTGAATACAAATTGTCTCGATTTACGTAGCCTAAAATCATGAACTCCTATCGAGGCGGCCGCTAGGCGTTTATAACATTATTCCCCTATTCCGAACACAATAGAAAAGGTTTCGAGTCCTAATTCGATCGTATGAAGAAGATAGCTTTTTGAACCTTGTTCTTATATTAAATTCGATTAAATTTTCAACGTGTTTACTTATTGTACAAGCACACAACAACTCCAAACACTACAAAAATTGAAATTCGATAATAATATAATGTTACAGATCCAATGGAACTGGTTTCGTCGAATTCCAAGACTGTGCCTCGGAAGGCTATTTTTAAAAGTCGATCTAAACGATATATTTTTTAAAACTGAACAAACCACTGTTAAATTCAATTTTAACCCATTTATTATCTTCAGCGTTATCCGTATAAATGTTACAAGCCTTTAAAATTTTTTTAGTAGGATTAAAACTGAAGATTCAATAATTTCCCAGATTTTCAATTTATTAGATTCAATAATTAATTGCCAAATAAATAGTGATGTTTGAAATTCATATTAAAACTAACTATCAAATATTTGAAATCAATTAAATATTCTAATTTCAAATATTCAAAATTTCTGGGTTGTCACAATAGTAGCAGTACAGGATTGGAAGGCCTCCAAGAATGCTACCGAAGTTAGAAGCTTCCTAGGTTTGGCTGGTTATTATAGGAATTTTATTAGATATTTTCTAAGATTTCAGCACCGCTTACTCGCCTCACTAAGAAGAATGCGGCATTCTTGTAGGATGTGGATTATGAGGATTCCTTCACGATGCTAAAGAGGGCCCTTACTAGAGCCTTTTACATTATACACGGATGCATATGGGACAGGCCTTCGGTAGTATTGATGTAAGCGGGGAGGGTAGTATGCTATGGAAGTAGACAGTTAAGAACTCATCAGAAAAAATACCCTACCCATGATTTGGAGCTAGCCACTATTATTTTCGTACTCAAGTCTTGGAGACATTACCTATTAGGAGAGAGGTTCGAGCTTTTCACCGTCCATAAATCATTGAAGTACATGTTATCACAAAAGGATTTAAACTTGAGAAAGCAATGTTGGATGGAGTTTTTGGCATCATACGACTTTGAGACAGCTTACACCCTTAGCAATGGGAACGCAGTTGCGGATGCGTTAAGTAGGAGGATAGCAACCCTTAGTTCAATGTTCGTGGAGTGGAAGAGCTTAATGTTTATTTCCACCTTTGATTTTAATCCCTCTACAGACATTACCCTAGGATTTTTGGCAGCAGTTGAGGTTAAGCCTACCCTTATAGATCAGATTGGCTCGAGACAGCGAGAAGATTCAGAGCTTATGGATATTCTGGATAGGATTAGCAGAGGAGAAGCCTCTAGACATCTCCAACGCTATTCCATCTATGGTAAAGGGTGGCTAACAAGAGATGAAAGACTCTGTGTTCCCCGCACTGGGGATTTGATTAGAGCAGTACTAGCAGAGGCATACCATTTTCGGATGACTATTCATCCGGGTGGTGACAAGATGTATAGGGACATGAACAGAGTGTTTTATTGGAGTGTCATGATGAAGGATGTAGCAGAGTTTGTAGCTAAGTTTCTCGTGTGCCAAAGAGTTATGGCGGAGCAGTAGAGGCCTAGGGGATCGCTTCAACCATTGGATGTACCCCGAAAGTAAGTGGAAGCGTTTCGATGGGATTCATAGATGGTTTACTCCGATCTAGGAAGGGGAATACCAGTATTTGGCCGATTGTTTGACCGAGAATGCCCACTTCATTCAGATCAAGAGTAAGAGAACATCAACTTGTTTGGCGTCCATATACGTTTGTGAGATAGTCCGACTTCATGGAGTTCCCTCTAGCATAGTGAGCGATAGAGACCCTATCTTTACTTGTGCGTTTTGGAGGAGCTTGCAAGAGGCTTTAGGGACACAGCTTAGATTAAGTACGGCCTATCACCTTCAAATAGATGGCCAAAAGGAGAGAGTTAATAGAGTTCTTGAGGATTTGTTGAGGATGTGCATTCTTGATTTTGGAGGGATTTGGGAGGAGCACCTTCCTTCAGTGGAATTTGCTTATAACAATAGTTTTAAGGATAGCATTGTGATGGCTCCTTTTGAAGCCCTTTATGGAAGACCTTGCAAGTTGCTTTCATGTTGGTTGGAGTCTGTAGAAAGATTGTTATTTGGTCCTGACAAGGTTAGAGAGACTTCAGAAAAGATTGATTTGATTAGAAAAAGAATGAAGACGGCCCAAGATAGACAGAAATCCTACGCAGATAAGCGGAGAAGGGACATTGAGTTCGAGGTAGGGGACTTGGTTTTCATTAAGGTATCTCCGCTAAGTATGGTTGTAAGGTTTGGATCAATTGGGAAATTTTCTCCCAGATTCGTAGGACCATTCCTCATTATGAAAAGGGTAGGGAAGATGACATATCGGGTAGAGTTACTAGAGAGGATCGTAGGAGTTCATGATGTTTTTCATGTTTCACACTTGAGAAAATGGTTACCTAATTTAGCAGAGGTAGTGGAACCAAGCAAACTTGAGAAAGTTAAAGTGGAAAGAGAAGCATCGTTTCGTCGCATTCCTACCAAGATTGTTGGGCATGATATCATGAAGCTTAGGAATAATAAAGTCCCTTTGGTTAAGGTGGAATGGAGAGATATTATTAAACATGCTGTGTGGGAGGCTGTGGAGAAAATACGTACCTCTTATCCGCAACTTTTCGGCGGTATGTCTTGAATTTCCTATTTCCATCCTTAATTCTGGATAGGTTCCTTCCTTTAGTTTCCTTTGAGAGAGTAGATCTTAGGATTTAACCTATGGATGGTAGGATTGAATTTAAACATGTTACTAGAACATATTATGTATGATGGACGCCAGTGGCTGCAAGTGTTTGCTCGTGGATGCTAATGGACACATATACACATACTAGGCACTATTATCTCTTAGGGATCGGTCTAACTAGGTCACTAAAGCATAAGCATATGGATGTGTGCAAACTTGCATTTTTATTTCCATGGTTGCTATAATAAGTGATTATCATATTGTTATTGCATTTGCATGATGATTGTAGCACGCATGTAGAACTATCGGTTATCATTAGGAAAATTGCATTCATTTGGATACATGGCACATGTCAACTGAATCAGCAAACCGCCTAATCTTTTGCATTAGTTAGGAACATTGATACTACACTATTGCTGTATCGACCCTGGTATTGGAGATTACTGATGATATAAATTATAATGTAAGTTATAATTTAATATGGTGAATAGAATGTAGTGGAGAAATAAATTTGGTTTAAATTGTGTATTTCAAATAAACAATATGTATGGAGTTAAATATGGGGTTTGAAATTCATTGTTTGGTGGTTTGGTTAAATAAAATGGAAAATATTGGAATTTAGGTAAATTGGAGTTAATAATCTCGGATTCTGGAATAAACCTGAGTTCGAATCTCTCACGGAACCGATCCCATTCTAGTGTGGACTCACCAATCTCAGCAACAAGTAGATCATACCAATGTAAAGCTCGTTCTTGCAATATACTAGATTTTACAAGGACTCGGTGATGACTAGAGATCTCCTTACGACTAAAGATACGCTCACAAGAGCTGAGCCACGCCTCAACATCTAAAACCGTCTCGGTGCCTTTAAAAATCTTGCCACTAAGATGTGTGAAGTCGCTACACATGCGTGCAAACGTGGATTTGTGCGGAGGAGAAGAGTGAGCTGTAGCGGGAGGCTGAGTGCTCTAAGCTCAAGGATCTGGTCGATAGACATATATACGCCTTCAGGACGAGAACCACTAGTCGGTCTCGCCGCCGAAGAGCTCCCTCTACCTCTACTCAACATAGATGAAAGATAAGATAAGATAGGATTATTCGTAGGATAAATAGATATATTAGCAATTCATGTGCAGAAGTTAAGGAATACTATGGAATATAATTAACATTCCTAGACATATTCCTTTCTATCTACCCCAAAGGAATTAAAAAGGGACAAGCCAAGGTCAAGGTGAAACCGATCATGATTAAGGGATGATGTATATAGATGTATTATATCTGATGTATGGTATCTCGTATACTATTCTGTATATTTTACATCATATTCTGAAACAATGCTTTGATACCAAGCTATGACGCCTCACCCCAAGACCTGCATTAATAAAGAGAATTACTAAGTAATCCTGTCTACTAATGCAGAGAATATGGCTGGTTAAGGCGACCATCATAGCAGTATGCTAGTTAAGAGCTAAGCATATCAATTTTGTATTGATTTTTTTTCATTACTTCATAAGTGGTGGACACGCTTAGTCCCTAACTAAAGCACACTATGGTAGATTCGGACCATTTTAGAAATAATGTAATATACATGTAGATAGAAAACATCAGTCACAAAGCAGCAAACCCAGATCAGAGAGAGTGTGTGTGTGTGTGTATAAATGCATACATCACCATACATCTCCATAATAATACATCATACATAAGTAGCAAAAACTACTGAATCACATATACACCCATCCCACAAAATAATATATAATAACACGACATAAAAACAAACGACTCAAAAACGACATCCAAGCCCAAAATGATAAGTCCAACAAAAGCTATCAACTAATCCAAGAAGTGAAGCAATCCAAACTAACCTGCAACTTGGTCTGACCCAAGTGAAAAGCACACGGGTCAGGCAAGCTAAACTTATCAGTAGTAAGGATCTCAATAATAAGCGGAAGGGTGAGAATCACTCCGTTATTGCCAACAGAACGACATATTATTCATCATATCATTCACAAGAAAGGGGACATCAGTGATTAATCTATCTATTTCAAGGGAATTCAATAAGTAACATGCATATGGTTTCTCTTAAGGACATTTATAAGTAAAGTGGATAAGGGATGAGAACCATATAATAACTTCATAAAGAAACATCAAATCATCATAATCTATCATAAGAACTCAATAAGAGTTAAAGGCAATCATAATCGAAATCACCTTATAGCATAATATTTATGTAGCCTATATCATACTCAAGGGAGAATTCAAATAAAAACATCACAAAAAGGTTAAATCGAACATAGAAAACTTCAACGAAAATTGCACGTGCTTTTCATCTTGAATAGTACTACTATGATTTGGTACCATACGTCGTGATGACTTGGGGTCATTAACATCTTAGCAGCGTGATCACGTTGATTGACTATAGTCGAATATCGCGATGACACCCAAATCGTAAAATCTAAGCAAAACATCATGATGATTGGAATCTAGTAATGACATCAAGAACATCGTAATGATTCCAATCGTATACTCGGTTTATATTACTAATAACCTCTTAAAAGTGTCACAACTTCTCGAATACGAACCTAATGGGCGTTAATGTACATCCCATACCATACATTCGCACGTATTGGTTTGCTAATCGTCATTCGATGCAACATTAGAAAACATTCAAAAAATCCAAATCAAACATACACCGCCTCGTCTCACTGGCGAGTGTAAAGCACCCAACTCATTGTTTCTCATACTTTGATGAGTTTAAAGTGGCATCGAGACTTGTCTCATTTCATTGACAAGTAAAAATCCATCTTAAACATCAAAACCTTCATTAATTCATAATAGCAATCCCGCCTCGTGTCCTCGACAAGTAAAAATATCATAAAACGGTACTTCAAAGCAGATTCAACAGTACAAGTCCGATATTAAGCGATGAGGCAAAAACACATGTCCCATACGACGTATTTTTTCCAAAATCATTTAATTCTCATTCTCATACGCTGAAAATCATCTAACTAGGATAAAATATATTTAGATTAGTTTTATAGAGAAAATGGGATTTTTAAACAGTTTTTAGAGATATTTTTAAATAAGTTATATAAGGAAAAAATCCATTTATCGAATAGATTATCTATTTATATAATACTTTAAAAAATTGCTTAAAAACCCATTTAAATGTCTTAAAAAAATTCATTTAATTAACCATAGTTTATAAAAAAATTCAGAAACTTATTTGAAACCAAAATCAATTAAAATCATCGAATTCTTCAAATATCGACATTTATCGATATTTAGATTGAAATAGAATTTAAATAAAATTTGAATTCAAAAAATTTCTAAAATAAAGCCATTCCATTGTTGGATAAAAGGACTTAAACATTCATCATCAAATTTATTCATACAATATTCAAAATCATCGAAATATGCAGTGAAATAGTTAACGAAAGCGCAAATAGGAGCAAAAGAACAATCTACCAAGCAACTGAGTTTTTGGCTGACTATGGACAGTAATTTGGGGTATCAAAATAATCTGAGTTTTAAAATAATTTTGTTGTGTTATACTACGACACGAGGACTATAACATATCCCAAATTTGGAGTAATTCGTTGCAGACTTAAAGAGTTATGATTTTTCGAACATAGCACTTTTCAGCAAGCAAAATAAAGCATGATTTTTGGCTGTTTTGAAACAACAATTTGCTATATCAAAACAATTTAAAATTCCATGAAAATTTCCAAAATAATATACAACCATATCGAAAATTGGGAGCAATTGGCTGTAAAATAAAGAAGATATGATTTTTTTAAAATGATGTTTTTTCGGCCAACAAACAGAGATGGATTTTTGGCCAATTTCAACCAACAATTTTCTACATCAAAACATTTAAAAATTCAATGAAAATTCCCAGAAATATTGTACAATCCAACTAATGCAACATATCAAAAATTGGGAGCAATTTGCTGTAAATTGAAGAAGATATGATTTTTTTTTAAATGATGCTTTTTCGGCCAACAAACGGAGATGGATTTTTGGCCGATTTCAACCAACAATTTTCTATATCGAAACAATTCAAAATTAAATGAAAATTATCGGAAATATTTTACAGTCTAACTACTGCAACATATCATAAATTAGGAGCGATTGGCTATAAACTGAGGTAGATATAAATTGAGCATTTCAAGCAAGAAATAGATAGCAAAATTTGATATTTTGCTTTATGTTGCTGTAAAAAAACTCTTACCTTGCTTATCGAATAATTTTAGCATGATGTAGCGCTAATTTGAGAGAAAGTTGTGACATTTTGAGGCGATTTGAGGCTCTAAACACCTATAATTGCTGAAACAAGAACATGCAAAGCAAAAGGAAAAAAAAGTTACAGACAATTGATATTTCAGTTAAAGAATTCGATGAAATCTCTTTTTTATTGAATAGAGATTACCTTTCTATTCTTAATTTAGAAGATTCTCTTTGTAGTTAGTGTTGGGTGTGTTTCCAACCCCATCAAACCAAAGAAAAAGAAGGAACCAAGCACCTCCCTTGCGCCTGCCGAACCAAGGCAAAGCCATTGCCACCGAACCAGGACACCACCATTCAAGCATTCATCCGGCCTCACTACCGGTCCAATCACCACATCTCCATACCAGACCAACCACCACCGAATGGACCACCATTACCGAACCAACTACACCCGGACCATCTCTCTGCCGAACCAACCTCCCCCACGCTCCACCGAACCAGGTGACCACCGGACCAACACCTCATAACCTCTCCATACCGAACCAACTCCAAGACCTCAACACGGCCGGACCAAGGCACACCGAACCATATGCGCCAGGCCAGATTGCCTCAGCCCAGGCCCACCAGCAGTTATATACATCCAAGACCCCTGCTCCAACCTCACTCTATAAATAGAGGGGCAGGGGTACAACAATGGCAGACAAGTTTGAGAGCTCAAGCACGGAAGGAACTTTCAAACAACTTTCATATACTTGTATACAAAGCGTTGTACTTGTAATCTGAAAGAAAAGAGAGAATAACATATAAAGTGGACGTAGGCACGTTCTGGCTGAACCACTATAAATCTGCGTGTCTTTTTTCAGTTTAGCCCCTGTTTTTTATATATTCGCATAAATCACCCAAACCGCTAAGAACAACGTAAAAGCAACTAAATCATACGACTTTGAGGTGTTTGTTATTTGGTGCTTTCACTGAGAACTTGGAACTCGAAGCTTCAGCTTCCCTCATTCAACCTTCATTCCCAAATAGCACTCTTCATTGCCTAGGAAACATGACTTCCAGGCCGAGAAAAGACGCTAACAAGGGAAAGAACATCGCAACTAGCAGCATTCTGGATCCAGTAATCACAGATCAAGAGAATCATCCCATTCCAACAGCAGTACCGAACGAGGATCAGACAAACCCGACAGCCCCTGCCACAGAACAACCGGCAGCCATTACTAGGGCAGATCTAGACAGAGTTATGGCTGAAGTAACTAACCGCTTCGCATCCCAACAAGAAGCTTTGGTGAACCAACTCATGTCACGCTTGAGGGATGCCGAAGAATCCAACCGCAACACTGAAACATGGGGTGAGTCTCAATCTGGAGGATCTCGGAGACAACAAAGGTCTTCCCTCTTCGAAGAAGCTATCAACATGAACAACAATGATAGGGGCCGCGCCCGGACTCAGCCCGAACTCCGACTCGAGGAAGCGCTTGGAACCGAACCCAATGGGGGAGGCACCAGGCGAGGGTCGGATGTAGCTGAGCCAGTCATGCCGCCTAATCATAGAAACCCCGCTGAACGGAGCCGAGCTAGAACCCAGCCCGAAGTTGACCCCATGGAAATGCTCGAAACAGAACCCCGCATGGGAAGATCAAGGCAGGGGCCAACTGTAGCTGGTCCTAGCATGCATCCGAGCAGCCAAGGACAGCCACTGGATAACGTCATAAGTGATAGACTATACCATCCCTACAGGTCATCTGGACGAGATCGATCCCGCAGGGAAGAACCAAGCTCTTTCTTATCTGCCCCATATTCTGATGAGAGGATGGCACGATTGTTCAGAGAATGCGTCCAACGGGACCAAAGAGATCGTGGGATAGGTGCTAGGGTAACCAGCCCTTTCACCCACGATATTGAAATTGCCATCACCCCCCGAGAGTGGAAAATGCAGACAATGGAACCATATAAGGGAACCTCTGACCCCGTTGTACACCTGCAAAGATACACACAGCATATGCTCATGAGTGGAGCAACGAAAGGAGTGTTGTGTAAATGCTTTCCGCTATTCCTAGCAGACCTAGCTACCTCCTGGTTCTGCCATCTACCCCAAGGATTTATCAGCTCATGGGAGATGTTGAAAGAAAAGTTCATTAGCCAGTTCCGCATTCATGTGGAACAACCCAAGGATGCTTATTCTCTATCTACTGTCAAACAGAAATCCGGAGAGACACTGCAACAATATCTGACCCGGTTCAACGCCGCAGCGGCCGCAGTCCAAGATGCCGATGAGAAACTCACCCTAATGGCCCTCTGTAGTGGTGTGCACCTAGATACCAAGTTTGCCAGAAGACTAACTAAAGAAAAACCAGCTACCTTGCCCGATTTCTTCCATGAAGCTGGGAAGTACATGAGACTCGAAGAGGCTGCCACTGAAAGGCAGACATGACCACAGGCTAAGACGGCTCATGGAAACGCCCCCGCCGCAGCGAAGGACATTCGGAGAAACGACCCTAGAGACAATGCAGGGGGCAAGAAGGGAGAAAAGCGCTTGTACCGACCAGGACCGAGATTTGACGCTTACACTCCCTTGAATGAAACAGTCGAGAACATCTTCCTGGCCACCCAGGACGAACTTACATACAAGCCCCCCCGTACAAGAAAGAGTCAGATCGCGCAATACAGTCCGGAAAATTCTGCCGTTTCCACGAGTCTCATGGGCACGATACCAATGAATGCCGCCATCTTCGAGACCTAATTGAAGAACATATCAGGAGAAGGTGGCTGGAACGCTATGTAAAGGGCCAGGATAGGACTCCACCTCCCGCCAAGGAAAACCGAAGGCAGCTCCACCCAGAGACAGACGGAGGAAATCGCAACACCAGCGGTTCCAGCCAAGAGAAGATAGTGGTCCGTACAATATCTGGAGGGCCACACATCGCCGACAAGAGCTGGGCAGAAATGGAAAGGTATGGAAACTCACTCAGAAGCAAGGGAGACTGCGTCAATTATGTTATGGAAGAACGCCACCCTAAGCGGAGGGAAAATAATGACATCACATTCAGTGGGCGCGACCTAGAAGGAAGGCAATACCCTCATATGGATCCTATGGTCATCTCTGCCTGGTTCGGCCCAGCTAAAGTTTTTCGAATCCTAGTAGACACTGGAAGCTCAGTGAATATTCTGTTCAAGCATGCTTTCGACAAAATGAAGCTGTCAATGAAGGACGTGTCTCCCTGCAACAAACCGCAACATGGTTTCACTGGAGAAGCAAAGATGCCCCTCGGACAATTGGATCTCTTTGTTGAATTGGGAAGTCATCCCCGCTCCGCCGTTCGGAAACAAACATTCGTGCTAATGGACAACCACTCGGCCTACAATGCCTTTTTGGGAAGACCAGCCTTGTTCGACTTCCAAATCGTCCTCGCCCCATGGTGCCTGAAGATGAAGTTCCCAACGGATAATGGAGTGGGAGAAGTAGAAGGGGATCAAGACGCCGCTCGGGACTGCTATGTAACCGAACTTCACAATAATCGCAGGAGAGATAAAGGGAAAAATACAGAGACTATTCTCTGCATGAAAAGCTTGGAAGCATAGCAACTAAAGAGAGCCCCTCCTCTTCGGTATACCAGTGATCATTTCAATGAATTAGACCCCAGGGACAAAGAGGAGGAGGCCACCACCGAGCCTGAAGAGGCTATGGAATTCGTATCTGTAGACAAACGCAATCCAAGTAAACTACTGAGAGTCGGATCTCAGTTAAAAAGAGAATTAAAGAATCAACTCATTGATTTTCTTCGCCACAACATGGATATATTTTCATGGACGCACGCTGATATGACTGGAATCTCCCCGGACATAGCATGCCACGCACTAAACATCGATCCCACCAAGGTACCGGTAAAGCAAAAGAAGAGAAGTATGGGGGCAGAACGATCAGCAGCCCTCGAGGAAGAAGTAAAGAACTTACTTGCCAATGACTTCATACGTGAAGCCATCTACCCAGAATGGATCGCCAACCCGGGTACTGGTAAATAAAGCTAATGGGAAGTGGCGAACATGCATCGGTTTCTCCAACTTAAATGACGCTTGCCCGAAAGACTGCTTCCCACTCCCCCGAATCGACCAACTCGTGGACAGCACTGCCGGACACGAACTTTTATCCTTTATGGACGCATACTCAGGATATAACCAGATCCCTATGCACGCCCCCGATCAAGACCACACTAGCTTCATCACTGACCGAGGATTGTACTGCTACAAGGTAATGCCATTTGGACTTAAAAACGCCGGAGCTACTTATCAGCGCCTCATCAACAAGATGTTTGCAGAACTGATAGGATGAACTATGGAAGTTTATGTGGATGACATGCTGGTAAAATCGAGGAAAACCAACGACCATATAAACCACCTGGACGAGATGTTTCAAGTACTTCGCCAATATGGAATGAAGCTGAACCCTCTAAAGTGCTCCTTCGGAATATCATCAGAAAAGTTCTTGGGATTCATCGTTCATGCCAGGGGGATTGAAGCAAACCCCGAACAAGTCCGAGCCTTGCAAGACATCAAGATACCATCCACTCGAAAAGAGATGCAAAGCCTAAACGGGAAGGTGGCCGCCCTAAGCCGATTCATCTCTAAAGCAACTGACAAAAGCATTCCTTTCTTCGAAGCCCTGAAGAAAGACAAAGGAAAATTCGAATGGACCGATGAGTGTTCAACAGCTTTCCTTAACCTAATCGAACACCTCCAGCGGCCACCAGTACTCTCAACTCCTAATGAAGGCGAAGAACTATACCTATACCTTGTTGTGTCACCACATGCCCTAAGCACCGCGTTGGTGAGAGAAGACAACCGCACGCAACGGCCCGTATACTTCGTAAGTAAGAGGTTTACAGGGCGTAAGTTAGATACCCTAAACTTGAAAAGCTAGCATACTGTTTGCTTATCACGTCGCGGAAGTTGCGACACTATTTCCAGTCTCATTCCATCAGAGTTTTAACCGATCAACCGCTAAGGCAAGTGCTCCATCGCCCCGACACTTCTGGGCGATTACTTAAGTGGTGCATCGAACTAAGTCAATATGATATCACTTACCATCCTCGCACCGCTGTCAAGGGGCAAGCCATAGCTGATTTCATTGCCGAGTTCACTACTAGCGAAGGTAAGGACCAATCTGAAGTAGCAGAAGATATCAGGTGGAATCTCTTCGTAGATGGAGCATCGAACGAACAAGGCTCGGAGGCAGGTGTTGTGATAATCACCCCCAGGGGAAAGAAGCTGCACTACGCCCTAAGATTGGAATTCGCTGCCACCAACAATGACGCAGAATACGAAGCAGTGATAGCCGGATTAGAACTTACACTGGAAATTGGAGTCAGTTCTTTATGTCTCCATAGTGATTCTCAACTTATTGTAAATCAAATACTGGGAGAATTCCAGACTCGAGGAGAACGACTCACAGCGTATCTAAAGAAGACCAGGCTACTGCTTAATCAATTAGATTACTATTTAATCAAACGCATTCCTCGAGAAGAGAATCAAGAGGCCGACGAATTAGCAAAACAAGCTAGCATGGAGAACATCACTATTTTCGGAGCATTAACCATCTCAAAACAGCTGGCACCAAGTTTCGAGCAAGTAAATCTGATAGCTGCAACCGAAGAAGAAACATGGATGACCCCTATCCAAGAATACTTACAAAACGGCACCCTACCCGACGGGCGAAATGAAATTAAAAAATTCTAAGGAAAGCTTCCCGCTACACAATGCAAGAAGGCATCCTCTATCGGTGCGGCTTCTCTAACCCCTTATTGAGGTGCGTTGCTGGAAGAGAAGCCAAGGAAATTCTATCCAATATCCATCAGGGAAGTTGTGGAGACCACACCGGAGGGCAGACCCTAGCAAAATAGATACTCCGATATGGGTATTTCTGGCCCACTTTAAACAAAGATCCCTTAGACTTCGTCAGAAGATGCGACAGATGTCAGACATTTGCTAAGAGTCCTCGACTACCAACCAATGAAATTACTCAGATGACTAGCCCTTCGCAATATGGGGAATTGACTTAATTGGCGAACTGCCGATGGGCCGAGGCGGGGCCAGACATGCTATAGTGGCAGTTGACTATTTCACCAAATGGGTGGAAGCGGAGCCTCTGAATAAAATATCTTCAACTAAAGTTATCAACTTCTTAATCAAAAACGTTCTGTGCAGGTACGGGGTTCCACTCAGAATCATATCAGACAACGGGCTTCAATTTGACAGCGAGGAATTTGCCGACTGGTGCCAAGAGCATGGAATTCATAAGGGCTTCTCATCCGTAGCTTATCCCCAGGCAAATGGACAAGTCGAAGCTGTCAACAAGATTCTCAAGACTCTAATCAAGAAGAAGCTTGAAAAGTCAAAAGGCGCTTGGGTGGACGAACTTCCTACAGCACTATGGGCCTACCGCACTTCTTTCAGAACATCAACAGGGCATACTCCGTTCTCTTTGGCATACGGATCAGAGGCCATGCTCCCAGTTGAAACTATTGTACCTTCCCATCGTAGGATCCACTACAACCCCGAAGAAAACGAAGAACTCCTCCACATGTCTTTGGATCTAATCGAGGAGAGAAGAAATGATGCAGCACTAAAAGCACAAGCTCACAGACAAAAAGTGGCAGCACTATACAACTCCAAAGTCAAACATCGCAGCTTACAAGAAGGATATCTTGTCCTTAAGCGAATCTTTCCACGCCCAGGAGCGCTGGATCCAATCTGGGACGGACCATATGTAATTCATAAAGATCTCCACAACGGAGTTTATATTTTGTCAATAGTGGACGGAGAGGTGTTCCAGAGGGCATGGAACATCCGACACCTCCGTCGATACTTTTCTTAACTTGTAATGGCCATGTGAAGTGAATTAACAAAGAGAATCAGTGGACGTAGGCATTTTCGTGCCGAACCACTTTAAAAAACTTGGCTCTTGTTAACTTGTTCCTTTATATCTTGGCTACTTGTTAAGCTTTATCCTTTGCTGTTGAACAAAATCCTTTGCAGATGATATTTCAATTCAGAGCTTCACAACACAACTCCACCTGGACCAAACCTAACAGGTAAGCTACGATCCTATGCCCTCGCCAATGAGACACTTTGCTCCGGTATCCCTCTACTGCGAGTTAACTCATTGTTTGCCTCGGCCCTTAAAGCCGACTGTAATGAGCCGAGTATAAGCCACTGAGAAGGCCGATTATGCCATGGCAGGTCATTACAGCAATTCGGCTCGCCGGCAACTGTGAACCGATCATAAGCCCCAACATAAGGTGTGGCCAGCCAGGGGCAGTTCACAGTTGACGATCGGCCCCCACGGTAGCCGGCCACAGTAAATCGAATAATACCCACGATTACGGGCCATAATGGCCCGGGTAGTTACTGTGCGCGATCGGCTCCGGTGTGTCTTAAGTGCGGCTGTGGTAAAAAAGAAAACTCCCCGCAGAGGCGTAAGATGGGTGACAAATGTCTCCAAGACCCACAGCTAGGGAAAGTGACTACAAAACCCGTTTGCCACGAACTTAAGCACATCGACGGCCTTCCGTGACTGGAAGTTTTACTTTTCCTATATTTCCATTTCATTTAAAACTTTTCTCCTATTCTCCGTAACGGTGCTTGAAAGTACAGGACATGTAAAAGGGAACGCTCGCTAATGGGAACATAAACTTACAACCGGATGATGAGACACTCATCAGCATTCCGTGCTTAGTCTTACAGGGCGCGCAAAGTTGCCGTCCACAGCCGAAACATGAAGGGCGGTACCTTCCACTTTTATACATTAATGCATAGCTGCAGTTCATATTCATACATCACACTAACATTGCAAAACATGAAATTATATTACAAGCAGAAGCTTAGTGTCAAACATAATCGAATCACAGGCATATGCATGGTTATATTTCTTATACAACACATCAAAAGCAATGACAGCATTCAAAATATAACAGAATCAGCTCGTGTTATAAAACTACGTAGAGTCGTTCACTGACATAATTACAATCCGAAAATACACTAATGTTTTTGACCAAGTATAGACAAGAAAATCAAGAAAACCAAAAACTATACGGATCGAATCAAGTAGTCAACTGCATCTGTGCTCCGCCCCCATCTTACTAGCTCTCCGAATCTACTTGACGGCAGGATCGGAGCTCCCAGCATGTTGACCAGAAGTCCCACCTGTCCAATTCAGAAAAAGAGTCCATTAAAACCGGCAACAAACGATCAACTTATGAAAAGCTAAAAAGAGAAAACTCACCAACACCTGCTTCTTGGTCCTCATCCCCCAACTGCACACCGGCTTCCTCCGCAGCGAGTAGCCGCATCCCCTCCTTCACCGCTACCTTCTCCTCCTTTGAAAACTGGGTGGTAACCATATCCATCCTGAATGCCGCTCCACCTCCCTTATCTGCGTCGGCCTGGCCTCCTCCAAAGCCCGGAGATATATCCTGGCCATGATCCGGGGATAGTCATCCATCCAGGATAGATTACCCTGCTTCCATGTATGGAAGTACATGTCCTGCAACATCTCATCAATCATCCCCTCATTCTCCTCAAACTCCCTCACCCGAGCCTCGGAGGACAGCAACTTGGCGACGGCAACATCCCTCTCCCGTCGGTATCTCGAGCACTCAGCCTGAAGGGATCTCCTCATCTCCTCCATCTCTTCTTTCAACTTGGCTTGAGCAAGTTCTGCAGCTTCAAGCCTCCCAGATATTTCTTCAACCTGCTCGAGATCCGCCCTCCTAACCTCATCAACCGTGGTAATGGCCATGTCAATGGATTTCTTGCAAGCGGCCTCCATTTTCCGCAACTCGGCTCTTCTAGCCTCTTCCATGGTCTTCTTCAGTCGTTGGGAGTCGGTCTCATGCTGCGAAATCTGAATAGCCTGGTCAGCAAGTTGCTTGGCCTGATCAGCGACCACTAACCGCAGCCTTATATTGGCACTCCCTATCTCCTCCCCGGTCTTGGCCAATCGGGCGTGATGATCCATTAACTTCTTGGCCTCCTTCGCGACCCGGTCGATGTTGGCCTTGGCTTCGTCCCCCATAGCGGCTATTCGAGTAGTGAGCAGATCCAGATCTAGGGACTTAGCCTCATCAAGAACCCGAACCATGGGATTGCGGGGGAGAAGATGCTCGCCCGTGGCCTCGTCAAATAAGATATCCTGAGAGCTTGGGTCCAAATCCGGGCGGCCGGCAAAGGGATTGCGAGGCACGTCGGGATGTTTTATACGGATAACGGTACGATTTTCAGGCGGATGCGGGGAGGGAATATACTCAGTGTCCTCCTCCGTGATATCATGAATAGGTTGAGGTGGAAGCTTCGGACCGGGTGAAGGTTCAAATAAGGAGCGACTCCTCTTCTTTTTCTGAATACTCTCTTCAATGACCCCAAGAAGAGGACGGTAGCTAACTACGTCTCCTGGACGACTAGTGGGAGGCTTAGGCTTGGCAGAGGCTCTAAGTAACTTGTATTGTTCAAGGCGGTGTCGAACGTCTGAAGTTTTGGCCACCTCGCCTGCCCCTGTAATAAAGAACAAGTGTTACGAACATGCAAGGGTCCATAATTCAAGAAATATGTTAAATTAAAAAGAATGAGAAGGCACGTCTGTTATATAAACCCTGCGGAGGAGTAGAATACTGCAATAAGTCCTGAATCTCAGTCCAGGACGGAAGCGAACCATAAAATATTCCTAAGTCCCTATCATAAATGGAGTCTGCAGAAGTCAAAAGTTCACCTTGAATCGCTGGAGTCGCCTTAGCTAAAGAACTCTTAGAGAATGGATCGGCACCAGCCCCAGCCTTGTCAACCTCCTTTGCCTTCTCCACCGAGGCTGATCCTTCCTCCAACCCCTCAAAAGCCTGGCGGAAGGCATCATCCGTCCACTCTTGGATCTCCCCTGCCTGCTCAGAAGACAAAGCCCCGGCACCACTACCACCCTGTCCTTCACCTTCTCCATCTCCTCCGCTCTCCTCCTCGCCTCTTTCCTCCTCTCCACCTTCCTCCTCCGGAATGTCTGGACACGTGCTGGGAGAGGGTCCATCAGACTTCTTAAGCTTCTTTCCCCCAACAACTGGAGGTATCGAGAAAGGTCTCCTCTTGCTACTCTTCGCAGTAGCCCCATCCTTAGCTTTAGCAGCCCTCTCCTCGGCTGTATCTCTCTGTTTAACCACAGATTGACGTGGCAGAATCAGGTTATACTCCAGGAGAGTGGCATTCCTGATCAGGTAAGAAGCCGACCTATCCCTTCCCGAAATGACCTTTATTTCAGCAGCCATCCGCGCCAAGGAATCATTCTCCACGACCGCAAAGCCACCTGTTGCTAGCAAGAAATAAAAGCATATAAGATGAAGCATTGCGATCGGGACGAGGAAAATATAAATGAAGTTCAACTTACAGCCGGAAGTGAAAAGGCAGAAAGAAACAGAGTCATCCTTAATGAAAAACCATTCTTTCTTGAACATACTGAACTTCGAGTACAAATCCAGAACAGGATTGAAGGGCATGGCCGCTTCCAAGCTGATATATGGAGACCCCTTCTTATAGCCTCTCAAGTTGTACAGATACCAGATCTCCCGGTTGGAAGGGGGACGCCCATATTTCCTCTGAAAGATGACGAAAAGACTCACCAGAATGGCGTAGGAGTTAGGCTGAAGCTGGAACGGAGCCACCTTCAGATATGTGATAAAGCTAACTATCCAAGTATTGAGAGGAGGGATAGCACCACACATGCAATGATATCTGCTGTACGCAAAGTATCCTTCAGGAGGGTCATATGGAATAACCCCCTCTCCCGGCAACAGCATAAGAGCCCTGTCAATCCCGAAGGAACGAGAAATGACATCAAGCTGCTCCTCTTTGAGGGAGCTCGGAAAGCAATCGGGAGGAGAGTTCAGAAGCTCTTGGGGACCATACCCATCCACTAACGACCTCGGGGCAGGTCCATGTCGCGCCGATCCTGGTTGGGCTGGGGGCACGGAAGAAGACTCTTCTCTATCCTTGGACTTCTTTCCATCTGATCGAGTTTCCGCTTTGCGAGACATTTATCAACGGCACAAGAAAAACATGATATTAGAACGAGGAATATGGGAATATAAACGAATAATTATCAAGTTCATTCGGTGCCGAATGCTTCAATGTTTCATTCGGGATAAGGTCCATTCGGCATCCAAAACTACCGAGCCCATTCGGTAAAACAAAACCAAAACCCATTCGGCACAAGCTCATTCGGTAGAGCAACACGAAGAAGTATTCGGCATTGAAAACCATTCGTGGTCATTCGGCGAGAAAATGTATACCTGGTTCGGTACGAAACTGATTCGGCAAGGGATCAATTCGGTACAAGGTGATTCGCCTCTCTAAGATTCGGTAAGGGATAACGAAGGGGGGTGTAGCCCCTATATATAAAAGAGCGCATGACAACCGGACCAACCGGTTCGGCACTCAAAAACCGAATGAAGCTATCCAAACCACGAGAAAACAAAGCGCGACATATGCCGGCATATGCCACACTTTAGTGGGAAAATGTTGGGTGTGTTTCCAACCCCATCAAACCAAAGGAAAAGAAGGAACCAAGCACCTCCCTTGTGCCTGCCGAACCAAGGCAAAGCCATTGCCACCGAACCAGGACACCACCATTCAAGCATCGGTCCGGCCTCACTACCGGTCCAATCATCACATCTCCATACCGGACCAACCACCACCGAATGGACCACCATTACCGAACCAACTGCACCCGGACCATCTCTCTACCGAACCAACCTCCCCCATGCTCCACCGAACCAGGTGACCACCGGACCAACACCTCATAACCTCTCCATACTGAACCAACTCCAAGACCTCAACACGGCTGGACCAAGGCACGCCGAACCAGATGCGCCAGACCCCTGCTCCCAACCTCACTCTATAAATAGAGGGGCAGGGGTACAACAATGGCAGACAAGTTTGAGAGCTCAAGCACGGAAGGAACTTTCAAACAACTTTCATATACTTGTATACAAAGCGTTGTACTTGTAATCTGAAAGAAAAGAGAGAATAACATATAAAGTGGACGTAGGCACGTTTTGGCCGAACCACTATAAATCTGCGTGTCTTTTTTCAGTTTAGCCCCTGTTTTTTATATATTCGCATAAATCACCCAAACCGCTAAGAACAACATAAAATCAACTAAGTCATACGACTTTGAGGTGTTTGTCCATTTTTTGTGCAAACAGTTAGCAGCAAAAATTGAGTAGAAATAGATTTTTTTTTAGATGAAGATGGCCATGAATTTTTTTCCCTTTCTTTTTACTATAGGTTTAGTTTGAGAAGATGAAGCCAAAAGAAAGCACGTATATTCTAGTTTCTCATCAGAAAATTCTAGGTAGTATGCTAATGGATCCTCCTTTCTACCCAATTAAGCCCAAGAGAAAAATTACTTAGTGAAAATCAAAACTATGTATATATGTTACTTATTTTAACACTATACACACCTATTTTCAACATTTAAAGTCATATAAAATGCATACATCTTATTGTATTGAAATAAAATATCCATTGTAACAAAATAAAATTTCTTTTAACAATTAAAAGTTACTCTTTTACAATAAAACCCCATTAACAATATTTAACACTTTACACAATTTTAATGTAAAAACACTATTTTTAAAGTATAACTTGATCAAAATTTATTCTCTTAGTCAAATAAATTGTAATAAATTATTCTAACACTTTTAAAACATAAAACAATACTTTCTCACAATATTTCGTCATTTATTTTATTAAAAGACATGTTTTCTTCATATTTTTCCTTTTATATTCAATAAAAGTTTAATATTTGCAATAATTATCAATATTATCACATTCACTTGATTAAAATTCAGTAAATGACTGATTTCACTCTAATACCTCAAAATAAAGTGTAGCGACCCGACTTCCTAACACCAGAAAGTCGCATCACTAATTAAGAAAGAAAGGGATAGAAGAAGAAAAGAAAGAGAAAGAAGAAACACAACATCATGTAACTCATAGCGGAACGAATGAAATATAATATATCACTTAAAATATTACATAGTATCATATTACATCAGAGTATACAACTTAAAACAACACATATTAGACAGTTATAAACATCTGTCTAACTATACAACTCAAGATATCACAAGAAACAGATACAACAAACACAGCGGAACCATACTATATCTACACATTGAAGCCACTTGCTCCATTACTCCTCCAGAATTCGTCAAGCTAACCTGAATCACTTGACTATTCATACAAAATATGAGTACCCAAGAGTTTATAAAATTGAAAATAAACACTCGGGTCAGACAAGGGTCTGGTGTGAGTAAACGGGTTAAAATTGCTTAACTTTAGAAAAATCTTTGAAAAGAAAAGGTATCACGTAAGACTTCCCACATATAAACATGGAAAAGTTTTTACCTTACGCTAACCAAAACATTTGATAGGAAATCCAGTGATATTATAATAGTGTCTAGGGTTTTCAAGATAAAATACAGAAATAGCTGGAATGCTTACATCTCACGTTCCAACATAGTTGGTCACAATCAAAACCGTACATGCACTTATTGGATTTTGGATTCCATCAATGGCAGGGCTACCGGGGTACCTCCCGTCATAGTACGTGGCCTAGATATCGAGGATTAAGCCCAATCCCCTGCATCACAAAGCCGGAACCGTTCCTTACTGAACAGTCCCGAGTAAGATCACCCCGTGGTTGGCGCGACCAACCACCCACAAAGCCGAAATAAAAGGGATATCTAGACAGGAATGACCTCACCCTGAAATGGGTGCTACCCACCTAGCCTTGCTGCACCTCACCTGTTTTATCCATTCCCGGGTTGATGAGGCTTGAGGCTACGATTACCTTTATAGAGCACATCTATCTTAGAATGCTCATCGTCCATGACGATGTTCTGAAAGCATTCAATCCATACAAGTTCGTTCCGGGTTCGAACGAAACCGAAGGCACTATCTCGTTGCACTCATTTTGGAATCACCCTCAGAGTCAACGACCATAGCCCTTGAACTCTGAATCACCATCTCGAACCTATAAGAACTATTTCCATCAAAATCATCATGGAATCACCCCTAGAGTTATACTGACGAATAGTTCTTACACCTCGAGTCTTCACTAAGCTCCACTTGGATTCACGACCTAACATTTAATTTGGATCGATGTGGTTTTCGGATATCCAAATATGGAAACCCGATCCCGGTCTCACCGAAACCCAACGCCATTTTAATGTCCAAGTTATTTAAGGGTTTAAACAGTTAAACTTATATTCAGGATGATATAAACAGATAGATGAATCACATTATCACAATAGATAATTCATATCAACCATTCAGCTCACAAAACAGCATATCACATATCATAGATATCCAAATCATCCAGTATCAACCAATCACCCAATATCAATCATCCAATATAAACCAATCATCCAAAAGCAGAATTGATTAACTCTTAATCAATTGATTACCTAAATTCTTTTTCAATTATTTATTCCAAATAAATAAATTAATCATCTCTTAATGATCTTCCTTAATTAATCTCCCTTGATTAATCATCCTTTAATTACATTCACGTAATTATCCTTAACCATATACAGTAATTAACCTTTAATTACTATCATTAATTGCAGTAATTAATGATCCTTCATTAACTTCCATTGATTAATTAACTATAATTAATTACATTAAACCTCAATAAATTACAATTAATTAATCACACTTAAATTAATTACTTTTATTAATCAACCTTGATTAATTCATTAATTATATTAACTAATGATCCTTATTAATTAATAATTCCTTTAATTAAATAATAATTAACTTGCAATTAATCATCTCGTTAATCATCAACATTAATTAACAACTTGTAATTACTTATCTTAATTAAGTAACTTTTTAATTAATTATATTAACCCTTGATTAATTAATCTAATTAATTAATCTTTAATTACTTCATTAAGTAATTATTATTCAATTACATTAATTAATAATCCTTAATTAATTACTTTATGAATTAATTAATTAATTACAATTTTAATTAATTACCCTTAGGAATTAATCTTAAATTAATCACATTCATTAATTAATTAATCACATTAATTAAAAAACTAAAATAATTAAGTAATTAACCCTTAATTACTTACATAAGTAATTATCTTCTAATTACCTCCATTAGATGATTACTCTCTTAATTAATTACTTAACAAGTAATTAACTCCATCATTAAATAATCCTTAATTCTTTAATTAATTAATTACTCCATAATTAATTAACTTCAAAACAATTTATATTAATCAATTCCTTAATTAATAACATCAAGTGATTATCCATTAATCACTTCCATTAAATTACTCCCATGAGTAATTTCCCATTAATTACTTCCATAAGTAATTACCATTCTTAATTACATTCAATAATTAGCCATTAATTACTACATTAAGTAATTACCCTTAATTAATTCATAATTAAGTGATTATTAAAAATTAAATAAACAATTAACTAATTATTTGAAATTAAGTAATTAATTAATTAATTAACTTCTTATATTTAAAGAAACTCCTTAATTAATTAAGAAAAACTTTAATCTTAATTAAACTTTACTTATTAATAAATTATATTTTAATTAAGTATTTTCAAGTTCATAACAATAATAATTTAACCATATTTATCCTCATAAATAAATTATTTGAAATAAGTTTCAAATTTTAATATCCTAAAAACAAATTATTCTATTTGGTTTCCAAAATCATAATAATAACCTTATTTGAAAATAAGGTATTTAGAAACCAAATTTGAAATTTAAAACACTTTAAACATCTAATTCAAACTTATTCAATTTAAATAAAATTTGAAAACTTAGTTTTTAAGTCATTACTTAAATTTTTTACTTAAACTTTGATTCGATATTTAAATTCAAAACTATCTTTTAAATTGAAGTTCAAAATTTAGTTAAGATTATGACAAGTTTTAAATTGTATTCTTTTATAAACTTGGTTTAAAATTTTAATGCTTATCTTAATTATTCAAACTCAAGTTTATTTGCAACTAGCATTTTACAGTACCGACCCAAAAGAAAAACACGCAACCAAAATCTCGAGACAAACACCCAAAACAATCGAGCCTGACCCGAAGCAATCAAGCACCATCCTACTTCGTGACGTCCTTGAGAAAACGCGGTAACGAACCCGAGTCCACCTCATCTTCCACATTCAAAACTTCCCCAGTGCACATAAACGTGCACAGTGCACGTGCGCCACCATCTCCGGCCAATCCAGGTCGTCGCAACCTTCGTCGTCGATCTCACAAACGCGCACGAGCAAAAATTCAAACCCAGATTCAACAAAACAAATTCGAATCGAAATTCGAACATCAAGATCGAACAACTGCAGAAACACGAACCACAAACCCACATCGTCAATGACCATCTAACGCCGTTGAACTTCGCCGTCCTCACAACAGAACACCACGGCCACGAGCTTCCTCCTCCCCAAAAGCGATCACCTCCGGCCCAACCTACACATCGCAACTGCTTCGATAGTCCAACCTAAATAAAAACGTGCAAAAACCCTAATTTGATCGAATTCGATCAAATCAGTCATTGGAAAAATTCATGCGCATTTTTCCCATCATCAACCATCCAGAAGCTAGCCTCGACCACAATTTCAACTCAAATCAATAAATAGATCAACGACAATTCACAAAAATCCCCAAAACGTTCAAACCCAAAATTCACATTAAATACCCAACTAAAAATTACAAATTGCATGTCTAAATTCATGACTTTTCATCACGATTACATTCATGTAATTAAAATTAAAATTTAAGGTGATTGAATTTTAACAAAAATCCTAGTTTTACTCTATTTTCCTTATTTATAATTATTTGTTGCATTTTCAATTATGAAACTATTTTTAAAATTAACAATAAACAATAACAAACAACATCTCTTCAATCATCAAGGTCAAGTATTTATGTTGGTGGGAGATTTGGATTTTTGAAGTGAAATCTGTTCTTAAGAAAACAGAAATAGGGTGTTTACTGGCATATATAAATATAACTATAAATTCAATAAATAAAACTAAATAATTTCCATGCAACATCAAGATAAATTTTCGGATCATCACATGCATGTAGTAAAACCCCAGATCAAACTGTTTTTAAAATTATTTACTCACCTGTTTATAACATGCAGAGCACAGTAGTTTTAAACTTTCCAGGCCTTGAAGTCTATAATCTGGAAAAGTGCTTTGAATTGCCTTTGATGCTTGCTGATGAAAAAGAATTCTTGCATGCTTACAATTTGATGATTTTAAAAGATGTTGAAACTGATGTTGATTTCCCTTTGAAATGCAGATGATCAAATGTTGCAGCAGATTTGAATTTTGCTTCAGATTTGCTTTTGCTTTTAATTAAATTCAGATTTGAGAAAGATTTTACTTTGATTTTGGATTTTATTTTCAGATTTGAGAAAAATTTCTGGTTGCCATTAAAATTTGAAAGAATGAAGTAGTGAAAACAAAGAAAAAGTGTTTGTAAAAACTAGTTTCTTCTTAAAAATATTTATTAAAAATTTAAAATAGAAATGTTGCCACTTGTTTACAATTTGAACAAATGTCATTAGCATGTTTTAAAAAAATTAAAAGTGTTAAAGATCTTTGCAAAATTGTTTTTAAAACCTTATAAAAATAATAATTATATCTTATATCTATGTAATATGGATATTTGTATTTATGAAATGTTTTTATGCATATGAAATGTTTTTTTATGTTAATAAACTTTTGAATTTTAAATAAATATACAAGTTTAAATCTTTTAAAGAAAATATTTTAAAGCTAGTTATAATACAAATAAATCTTTATACATGTAATTTAAAATCTAAAACATCTATATATATACACACATTTATAATCATTTAGTTTTAAACATTTTAAAGAAAACAAAACTTTATTTAAATCCTTTTTAAACTATCATATTAAAATAAACAATTATCTTATAATTTGCAAACAAATTGAATTAAACTTAAATTAACTTTTTGAAAAATATTAATTTTAAAACAAAGCTTTAAATTACAATATCTATTCATATATAAATTATTAATAGATTAAATTAAATTTTCGAAACAATTCCAAATTATAACATATACATACATATATATTACAATTTGAAAATTCATCTTTAAATTTAAAACAAAAGATTTTCTATTCACAATATATACCAAATATATATATTATAAATAGAATAAAATTTTATTAGCCCTGAAAAAAATAAATCTTATCAATTTTAAATTGTTAAAAAGATATTGATCACAATTACCAGATTAAAAATTTATTAACCTTAAAAAGATTAAATTTACCAATTAAATTGAAATTATAAAGAAAATTTATCAAATCAAATTAATTATTAATACAGATTACTAAATTGATATTGCCCAAAATTCTGGGTCGTTACAATCCTCCCCCCTTAAAAGAATTTTGTCCCCGAAATTTAAAAGCAAAGGTAATTTAATAACCCAGCAAAGATTTCAATTTCAAACAGCAAAGCATTCCTATCATCCAGTTACTAACAGCCATAGCAATCAATCAAACAAACAAACCTAACCAATTATCCTGACACAAATCAGAATAAATCTAACTAACACTATCTCGGGTTTCCCAAGGATAAATCACTTGGAGACTCGCTCTACAGAAGCTAACAAAACTACACTACCAAAATCCAGAGCTCCTCTCATCTCTAGATCCATCAATCTGAACAGAACATCAGACTATACTCAAATCCAGCTCAACTTCCAAATCCAACTGGACTGGAGATTCTACAACCAACAATGAATAATACACGTACTCCCTCAGAGATACGTGAAATGCAATGAATTCCAGCTATCCAAACTGGCAATTCAATCTTATCCAATTACCGATCTCTTAACTAGAGAAATCTTAACAACAATGAAGTCTCCAACTTCGAATTCCAAACTCCTTATCTCATATCATCATAACTCAACAGAAAAATCCTGGGCTACCAATCTTCTTCCTGATCAGCTCAACCTATGCTGATACTTCCAGAAACAACTAGACCAAAGCAAACCAGTTTCTGGATCCTATCCAACAGAAAAGTCTTGCAAGATCCATCGAAATCCAGAACACAAGCTCTACTTCTCAAGAAATAGCAAACTAAACTTGCTTCCTTCCTCGTACAGCTGCTACCTTGCTTCCGCTGCATAACTCTGATTCTACAATAGTTGAGAATACTATTGATGAACACGAAAAAAAACTTATCCAATATATCCGAAAAACTTTGTTCATCAAATCCACAAAAAATTTGTGACCCATCTGACTCGGTCACACATCCTTACGACAGAAATCCAAACTCAAAAACTAGATCTAACCAATCCAAATTCCAAAGATTCCTGAGCTGCTACACCAACTCTTCTACTAGGCTAACTACCAAAATCGCTTCTGGAACCAAAACAATATGGAACTCAACTCCAGATGAGACAAACTTCTGATTACTTTAGTAGTTCCTACTTCTACATGAGAATCCTCAGTCTCAAACAAAAGATTGCCCAAGAAAAATTCCCAAACTAATCGCAAGTCACTTTTGCGATCCAACCCAGTTCGGATTCCAAAGAAACTGTTCTCACTTTACCAAATAGAGCAGCTTTAAGCTTCTCCAAACAAAGTTAACCCTTCAAGAAAACTTCCACCATCTGCAAGGACCGCTGAAGAAGAACCACAAAAATTCCTGAACCATCGGAGAAACGAGCTACACTGCTGCTTCCAAACTCTACCACGATGATACTGCAGAGCTAAAAGACTTTCTCGTCATCACACCAAACACCTCGATTTGCACTGCTACCACATCTAACCAAAAGACTTCTAATCCATAGGCTCCTCGAAAACCAAAACGATCAACAAACCACACAAAAGACCTCTGAGATGGCAGACATCCTCTCAAGAAATTTGGGCTCCAAACCAATATCTCGCTCTCCTTAAGGAATGAAAAATGAGACCACGCCAAAGCGAAGCAACTTATAAACCTTAGTCTCATATTCCAAAACAGCCAACCTCCTTGCTAAAGATCCAACAACTTCTATACAGACGAATCTTCCCTGCAGCAGGTAAAAACTGCTCCTCTACTACTTCTAAAACTGCTTCAAGAGAAAACATCTTCTGAAAATATCCATAGGTGCTGCATCTCATCATGCAGTTATCAAGATATCATCACTTACTTCTGCACTTCGGACGGATCCAAACTTACACTTCAAAGATAAACTCCGAATCTTTAAAAGATTTCCTACGGATATCAAAGAAATCCTTACTCCAAACTAAATTCACTCGAGAAGGTATTAGGTCTACAGTCTCGACAAATACTTCCAACCTCAAACATATGGACCTCTTCCATCAGTGGTTGTCGTATTACACACAAACCACTACTCCATCTACCTCTAAAACCTATGTTGGAAAACCCGAATAGATAACCCAACAGATCAGGTAGATATAGATATATATATATATATAGATTATATAAAAATTACAAGTATGCTCTCTCAAGAAAGACACCACTCCAGAGCCTAGGTATTCACTCAACCTAATGCTCTGATACCACCTGTAATCTCAAAACCAAAGATTTATTTCCAAAATCTGAAATTAAATGTAAAACCAAATCAAACCTGAAATCTGCAAAATCAAAACCTGCAACATCAATTAAAATCTGCAAGCTAGTTCTTCACAACAAAGATGAAATCTGCAACTTCATATCAACCGGCAACTAAAATGGAATCAAGAACAACTGAAGTATCAACACTTTTAAACATCAGTTTGTAAGCATGCAGAGATTCATCTTCAACAGAAAGCATTTTTCCAGATTAATATTTCAAAGCCTGGAAGAAACTGAAACCTTCTCTGTCCTCTGAAATTTAAAGGTGAGTAAACTATTTTCAAAAACAGTTTAAACTTGAGATTTTAAATTAAATACATATGACTGAATTTGGTGTGATAATATTATTTGTATATGTGTTGGATGTAAATTCATGTTGAATAATTGATGTGCCTGTAAATTTAAAAAAAAAAGTGTGCCTTTGTTATTTTACAGGTTTTAAATAAACTTGTAAATTTCATTTCTTCACTTGCATTAAGTTTTAGACCATGATTTCTAAAAGATAAATGTATATAATGATGATATTAATTATAAAAATGAAATTGGAAAATTTTATTATGTTTGTATCTTAAAAATGTAAACGATGCAGTGAAAACATAATTGTATGTCAAAAATCATCAACTAAATTTTTAATTTGGATTGCATGATTGTTTTTGTAGCAGGAAAACTTGAATTTAGATAATATAATTTTGATTTTTAAGGTTAGGATTGTGTTTTGATTGTCTTGGTTGTCAAGGCATTTACGTCATGGACAAGGGTTCGGGTTCGATCGCATTTGAGGGAGAGGGTGCTCTAGGACGAAGGGTTTTGATGGTGGGGTCGGCATGGTCTATCAGCGTCTGGATCGTCAACGATTGGGAGAAGAGCGAATGTTGATGCTTGGTTTGAAGCCCGAATTTCTTGAGGGGTTGTTTGCCATCTCGAGGGTCCATTGTGTGGTTTGTTGATAGTTTTGGTTTTCAATAAGCCTTTGGATTAGAAGTCTTTGGTTAGCTGTGGTAGCAATTTCAGCTCAAAGTGTTCGGTGTGCGGACGAGAAGGTTCTTTTAGCTTTGCAGTATTTTTGAGGTAGAGTTTGGAATTCGAAGTTGGAGACTTCATTGTTGTTAAGATTTCTCTGGTTAAGAGAGCAGTAATTGGGTAAGTTTGGATGGCTAGCTTTGAGCCATTTGAGATTTCTTATCTGCGTTTTTGATAGGATAAGATTGAATTGCCAGTTTGGATAACCGGGATTCATTGTATTTCACGTATCTTTGAGGGAGTACGTGTATGATTCATTGTTGGTTGTTGAAACTGCAGTTCAGTTGGATTTGGAAGTTGTGCTAGACTCGAGTATAGTCTGATGTTATATTTAGATTGATGGATCTAGAGGTGAGAGGAGCTCTGGATTTTGGTGGTGTAGTTAGTTTAGCTTCTGTAGAGCGAGTCTCCTGGTGATTTATACTTGGGAAACTTTAGATAGTTGTAAGATTTATTCTGATTTGTGTCAGGATAATTAGTTAGGTTTGTTTGTTTGATTGGTTGCTATGGTTGTTAGTAACTGCTTGATAGGTATGCTTTGCTGTTTGAAATTGAAATCTTTGCTGGGTTATTAAATTACCTTTGCTTTTAAATTTCGGGGACGAAATTCTTTTATGGGGGGAGGATTGTAACGACCCGGAATTTTAGGCAATATCAATTTAATAATCTGTATAAATAATTAATTAATTTGATAATTTTTCTTTGTAATTTTAATTAAAATTGGTAAATTTAATCTTTTTAAGGTTAATAAATATTTAATCTAATAATTTTTATCAATATCTTTCTAACAATTTAAAATGGATAAGATTTATTTTTCAAAGCTAACAAAATTTTATTCTATTTATAATATATATTTGATATATATTGTGAATAGAAAGATCTTTTGTTTTAAATAAAAAATTGTATTTTCAAATTGTAATATATATGTATGTATATGTTATAATTTGATGTTATTTTGAAATTTAATTTAATCTGTTGATAATTTTTATATGTATGAATTGTAATTTAAAGCATTGTTTTAGAATTCAATATTTTTCAAAGGATAATTTAAAGATTAATTCAATTGTTTTCAAAGTATGAGATAATTGTTTATTTTAAGTGTGATAGTTTATAAAGAATTTGAATCAAAAATTTATTTTTGTTTTCTTTAAAGTGTTTAATTTTAAATGGTTATAAAAATTAATGTTTTAGATTTTTAATATTACACATATAAGGATTTATTTGTATTATAACTAGCTTTATAATATTTTCTTTAAAAGATTTCATACTTGTATATTTATTTAAAAATTCAAAGTTTATTAACATAAAAACATTTCATAAATACAAATATCCATATTACATGGATATAAAATATAATTATTATTTTTATAAGGTTTTAAAAACAATTTTCAAAGATCTTTAAACACTTGTAAACTTTTTAAAACATGCTTGTGACACTTGTTCAATTTAATAACAAGTGGCAATATTCATTTTAATTTTTTTTAAATAAATGTTTTAAGAAGAGAATTAGTTTTCACAAATACTTTTTCTTTGTCTTCATTCCTTAACTCAAATTAATGGCAACCAGAAATTTACTTCGAATCTGAAATTTAAACCAAAATCAAATCTGAAGTAATAACAAATCTGCAAACTCAAATGAAAAGCAAATCTGCAACATCGACTTATATCTGCAAACTTCACACTGCAAATCAACATTTTTTTCAACCAGCATTTCAAATAAAGATCAACAACAAGTCATCTGTTTCAACACTTTCAAATCATCAAATTGTAAGCAGGCAAGAATTCTTTTTCATCAGCAAGCATCAAAGGCAATTCAAAGCACTTTTCCAGATTATAGTTATTCAAAGCCTGGAATAATAAGTTAAAATCTGCTCTGCATATTAACAGGCGAGTAAATATTCTTTTTAAAAACAGTTTGATCTGATTTTACTGCCATGCATGTGTTGATATTTACTTGTATTAAAATTCTTTAGCTTGAATTTATATGAATTAGTATGTATATGTTGTTGAGCTTCTCTGTTATATACATTCAAGTGTTCTCTGTTGATTTACTGTGAAGGTTCTGCTTAAAAAAATTCAATATCTACAAATCTAATCCATATTAGCTTTAAGCATTTAAATGAAAACTGTTTGTAATTGTATGATGAAGATTATAAAATAGTTCCAGCAATTTTAAATACCATGAATCATGTTTAAATTAAAAATTAAAAGAGGAACTTGAATTTTTGTTAAAAACCAACTATCTTAATTTCTAATTTGAACTACATGCATGTAATCGTGATGAAAAATCATGAATTTAGTCATGCATTTCATAATTTTTAGTTGGGTATTTCTTGAGGGTTTGGGGTTTGTTCGAATTGGGGGTTTTGGTGGATTGCCGTTGATCGGCGTGATAATAGAGGTTGAAATCTTGATTGAAGCTTGTTTATGGGTTGTTGATTAAGGGAAAAATGCGAGTGAATTTTTCCAATGGCTGATTTGTTGGAGATTGATCAAACTAGGGTTTAAGTTTGCATTTTTGTTCGGTTTGGATGTTGTTACTTCGCGACTTGGATATGGTGTCGGAGTCGAACGCGACGTGGGGAGTGGGTTCACGAAGGTACGGTGACGTTTTGGGCAGGTCGCTGGAGTTGCCGGTGGTGGAGATCATCGGTGGTGTTGGGATTTGGGGTTCGAGTTGTTCTGTTGTTTCGTTGTGGAATTTGGGATTCCGGGTGGAGGGGATGATCGACGTGGTCGCCGCCGACTTGGTGATGGCCAGAGAAAGGTTCATCGTTGGTTGGATCGCTGTGCAATGTGCACGCGTGTACGTTCTGTACACTGGTAATTTTCGAACTGGGAAAGACGTAAGTGACTCGGGGTAGCACGCGTGTAGTAGCCGTGAGTGTCCCGAGTTTTAGGGCTGTTGCTTTTTGTTAAGTGTTGTGTAAATGTTAAAGTTGCAAATTTTAACCTGTGTTTGAATAAATGGAAGTAAGCTTTGAATTATAAAACTAGTTTATAAAAGGAAACCAATTTGTAAAGGTTAAATCTTGTTCCTTGTAAATAAAAGTTAACTAAACTTTTAAAAGTGTTAATTGAATTCAATTTCAAATTTAAAATGTTTTAAATGATTTCCTTGAAAGCAAAGTATTAATTGAATTTATTTTAAATTTAAATTGTTAAGAAGTTTGAATCTGAAAGTAATTATCTAAGTAGATGTTGAATTTCAATTTAAAGAAATGTTTTGAATTTTAATTTAAAAAGAAGTGTCGCAATTTTAAGTATTAAATCAAAGTTTTTAAACGTAATGTTTAAAAAACTAAGTTTTCAAATTTATTTAAAAAGAATAAGTTTTAAGTTAGATAATTAAAGTGTTTTAAATTTTCTAAATGCCTTATTTTCAAATAAGGTTATTATTATGATTTTGAAAACCAAATTGAATAATTTGATTTTCAAGTTATTAAAATTTGATTAATTCAAATGATTAAATTATGAAGACAATTATGGTTAATTCATTATTTTATATGAACTTAGGAATACTTAATTAAATATGATTTGTTAATAAGTAAAATTTTAATTAAGATTAATGCTTTTCTTAATTAATTAAGGAGTTTCTTGAAACACAAGAAGTTAGTTAATTAATTATTTAATTAATTTTAAATAATTAGTGAATTTTTTATTTAATTTTAAATAATCACTTAATTATGGATTAATTAAGTGTAATTACTTAATGAAGTAATTACTGGTGAATTTTTGAATGTATTTAAGTAAAGGAAATATTTATGGAAGTAATTAGTGGAAAATTACTCATGGGAGTAATTAAGTGGAAGTGATTTATGAATAATCATTTGATGTTATTAATTAAGGAATCGATTAATATAATTGTTTTGAAATTAATTAATTATGGAGTAATTAATTAATAAATAAATTAAGGATTATTTAATGATGGAATTAATTACTTGTTTAGTAATTAATTAAGAGAGTAATCAAGATTTATTAATGAAAGTAATTAGAAGATAATTACTTATGTAAGTAATTAAGGGTTAATTACTTAATTAATTTAGTTAATTAATTAATGTGATTAATTAATTAATGAGATTAATTTAAGATTAATTACTAAGTGTAATTAATTAAAATGTGATCAATTAGTAAAGTAATTAATTAAGGATTATTTGTTAATTTAAATTGAATAATAATTACTTAACGAAGTAATTAAAGATTAATTAATTAGAATAATTAATCAAGGGTTAATATAATTAATTAAGAAGTTAATTAATTAAGATAAGTAATTACAAGTTGTTAATTACTGTTTATGATTAATGAGATGATTAATTATAAATTAATTGTTTAATTAATTAAAGGAATAATTAATTAATAAGGATTATTAGTTAATATAATTAATGATATTAATCAAAGTTGATTAATAAAAGTAATTAATTTAAGTGTGATTAAGTAATTGTAACTAATTGAGGTTTAATGTAATTAATCATAGTTGATTAATTAATGGAAGAAAATGAAGGATCATTAATTATTGTAATTAATGATAGTAATTAAAAGGTTAATCACTGTATATGGTTAAGGATAATTACTTGAATGTAATTAAAATATAATTAATCAAGGGAGATTAATTAAGGAAGATCATTAAGAGATGGTTAATTTATTTGTTTGAAATAAATAAATGAAGACGGATTTCGGTAATCCAATTGATTAAGAGTGAATCAAACATGTTTATTGATTGATTGATATTGGATGACTGGTTTATATTGGATGATTGATATTGGATGATTGGTTAACATTGGATGACTGATATTGGATGTTGAATGATATTGGATGATTTGGATATCTATGATATGTGATATGCTTATTTGTGAGATGGATGGTTGATATGAATTATCTATTGTGATAATGTGATTCATCTATCTGTTTATATCATCCTGAATATAAGTTTAATTGTTTAAACCCTTAAACAACTTGGACACTAAAATGGTGTTTGGATTCGGTGAGACCGGGATCGGGTTTCCATATTTGGATATCCGAAAACCACATCGATTCTAATTAAACGTTAGGTCGTGAATACAAATGGAGCTTGGTGAAGACTCGAGGTGTAAGGACTATTCGTCAGTATAACTCTGGGGGTGATTCCGTGATGAGTTTGACGAAGATAGTACTTATAGATTCGAGATGGTGATTTAGAGTGCAAGGGCTATGGTCGTTGACTCTGAGGGTGATTCCGAAATGAGTGAAACGAAATAGTGCCTTCGGTTTCGTTAGAACCCGGAACGAACTTGTATGGATTTAATGCTTTCAGAACATCGTCAGGTGGACGATGAGCATTCTAAGATAGATGTGTTCTATAAAGGTAATCGTAGCCTCAAGCCTCATCAACCCGGAATGGCTAAAACAGGGGAGGTGCAGTAAGGCTAGGTGGGTAGCACCCATTTCAGGGTGAGGTCATTCCTGTCTAGATGTCCCTTTATTTTGGCTTAGTGGGTGGTTGGTCGCGCCAACCATGGGGTGATCTTACTCGAGACTGTTCAGTAATGAACGGTTCCGGCTTCATGATGCATGGGATTGGGCGTAATCCTCGATACGTTGATCTAGGCCACGTACTGTGACGGGCGGTACCCCGGTAGCCCTGCCACTGATGGAATTTGAAATCCAATAAGTGCCTGTACGGTTTTGATTGTGCCCAACTATGTTGGAACATGAGATGTAAGCATTCTAGCTATTTCTGTATTTTATTTTGAAAACCCTAGGCACTATTATAATATCACTAGATTTTCTATCAAATGTTTTGGTTAGCATAAGGTAAAAACTTTTCCATGTTTATGTGTGGGAAGTCTTACGTGATACCTTTTCTTTTCAAAGGTTTTTCTAAAGTTAAGCAATTTTAACCCGTTTACTCACACCAGATGTGACGCCCCACCTCTATACCCACGCTAGCCAAGAACATTACGGAGAATGCTGTCAACTAGCACGGAGAATAAGGCTGTTGAGGAGCGACCATCCGTGTAATTGCTTTGCGCGAGCATCGATATGTCAGATAGTATAACATGCATTTCTTTATCAAGAGGGAAATCCGACATACCGACACAAACTCAAAGCTACTACACAGTGGCTATCATATCTTCGGAAACAAATATAGAAATAAACATAACATAAATCAGTCACAGACAATTCATATCACAAAGGCGGAAATAGATATGAATATTACACTAGGAAGTGTACATCAGAGTAGTGGTCTAAAAAGATCCACAATATCACAAAAGAATAGTTACATGAACTACACAAAAGAATAAGTATACATTATGGAGTCTATATCTCAAATGTATACAACAAAAACTACTAATCTAAGTAGTTAACCAAAAGTCAGAGAAATCAATCCCAAGAGAGAAGTCAAGCAGAAGCACCTGTAACATCTCGGTCTGACCCGAGTATTATTTAATAAGAAAATAATAAACGGATCAGTCTAACTATAGATATCAGATGAAACGATATAGAATAAGAGATATGACTAAACACATAATAATCACAATTCCAAGCTGTGATATATATATATAAGTAATTGAAAATCAACGAGAGATTAATCAATATCACCAAATCTACACAAGAATCAAAGAAATGCCATACTCCTTATTTCGTTCATCAAACCACAAATATTGACGATTATATCAATGTCAATCACAAAAGTCAATGACACACAAATTCACCAATGCACAAATATTGACAATAATATCAATGTCAATCACACAAGTCAATGACACACAAATTCACCAATGCACAAATATTGACAATAATATCAATGTCAATCACAAAAGTCAATGACACACAAATTCCAGTATTCAATATGCGAAATCCAGAAATCACAAAAGTCAATGACGCACAAATTCACCAATGCACAAATATTGATAAAACTTATCAATGGAAATCACGAAAATTGGTGAAACACAAATTCTAGAAACCATCTCAAGAAATCCAGAAATCACAAAGGGGGGAGGCCTATCACAAACGGGAGCATAAAGCCCACCAACACGTGTATCACAAACGGAACGCTAATTCCATGGTTGCTAACCATCACAAATTGAGCCGAAGCTCCACAAACGGCCCGAAGACCATGGGTTGCTACCCCACCAAATTGAGTCGAAACTCCACAAAACGGGGTTTAGTCTCCCTCGCAGACAAAGAGACATCGCACATTGCTAGTCTAAATCACAAAGATGATCGTCATGATCAACGAGAAGTGTCGATTACAGTAAGCTAGTAAATATATGAGCTTAGCATCATGTCCCATAACCACTAGTTAACTTAAATATTTACGAACAAATTGTAGATCTCCACTAGAAAATTGTCATAAGAGTTTCAATCGAACAAGTCCAAAAATTAACCAACAAAGTGAACGCAAGCGTTTCATACCACTTGTTTCACTAAGTCGTTTAATTAGATTTCTCATATGAGTGAGGTAAAGGTTTGTATATACTAATAGATTGGAAAACGGTTTTATAAATGAATTTGGTATTAAAATAGTATTGAAATCGTTTGAGGAAAGAGTTTTGATATTTACTACTAGTATAGAAAACCTTTATATTTTTAAAGTGACAAATCACGAAGAAGATTGTAAGAACAATCAATCACTAAAATTCACATACGAAGACGTGAATAAAATCCAAAGAAATCGATAAAGGATCCATCGAAATGGATATTCAAAAATCCCTAAAAAGAGTCATCAAAGTCATAATAGATGATAACAACAACTAGGAAACAACTCGAATCGATCAAAGTTGGAAATTCACGCGACTAGGCGAAAATAGGAAAAATGCATCAGGTCGGTCGGCCGGCTACAGAGCTCAGTCGACCGAACCCTGTTTTGAAAACTTCTCGGGCATCAGGTCGGTCGACCGAACCAGGGGGGTCGGTCGGCCGAACCAGAAACAGAGAAGTGCAACTGCACTTTTACTAGCAGGTCGGTCGACCGGACCAGGGGGGTCAGTCGGCCGAACTTGATGATCTGCAAATTGATGCCCATAAATTGATATGCAACCTCCACCAATTCGCAACCGAACGAGCACGGACGCTAGGGAATTATGCCTAACGGCTACCCGGCCCTATTGGCTCCTCGATGCATCACCAAAAACACATTTGAACCTCAAAGCTATGATTTTTAAGGATTTGGCTTTCAAACACTAAAATTGGAATATTCTCAAAAGCAATCCAAATCAAAAGCAATTGCACAAGAATAAGTGTTAGGAGTTTATACCTAACAATTGAAGATAATTCATAGACTTAGATGTGAGATTAAAAATCTCACCTTTTCACAAAATCAAACAAGAAGAAGCTTGAAAGCAAATGGAGAATCAACCTCTCTTCAACACAACCCAAATGAGCTTGAATCTATGCTCAAAACAAGGACATTCCCAAAATTAGGTTTAGGAATTTCTGAAATTGGTAAGAGAATAAGTTGGAGAAGAAGAGGAGAATGCTTACCAATGGGTTCTCTTGAATTTGGAGCTAGGAATTGGGTTTGCAAGAGGTACTAGGGTTTTGGAGTTTTAATTTCCAATCTCACCCACCATTAATGCCTTAGAACTGAAAAGAGAAGAGAATGAGGGTGAGTGGGGAAGAGTGGCTCAGATTTGAGCATAAGTTAACATAGGGCTGAGCCCAAAACCAAACCCAAAGTGAAAAGTAGCAAAAATCAACTTTCTCTAAACATATCGAAGCTTATACTCAAAAAGGTCGCAAACGGCATTTTAAACTCAATGGGAGTGGTCCCGATTCCTAATTCGACCGTATGCAAAAAGTACCTTTGCGGACTAAAATCCGACTAACGATGAAATATTTAAATAAAATATTTAAATATAAAATCGATAAATATGCGGGTTGTTACAGACTCCCCTCCTTAAAGAAATTGCGTCCTCGCAATATTTTAAGAAGGAGATATAAAGTAACAACCATAAAAGCATATTCAACACAAAAGAAGTTTGAAATAAGAAGTTCACCTCAAAGAGCACGAGAAAGTAAGTCCAGATGTGTTCGCTTGATGTACTCTCTAGATTCCCAAGAACAATCCTTAGGATTTGATGACCATTGAACTTTAACAAGCGGAACATCTTTATTTCGAAGTCGTTTGACCTCCGAAGCAATGATACGAATAGGATGTTGCTCATAAGTTAAATTAGGCGAAACTTCAATCTCTTCCACAACACTGGGCTCATGAATAGAATCAGAATTTCGAAGGCACTTCCGTAATTGAGAAACATGAAACACGTCATGAATAGCAGAAAATTGAGCCGGTAATAAAAGGCGATAAGCCATGGAACCAATACGTTCGGTGATAGGAAATGTCCCAATATATCGAGGCGCTAGTTTTCTCGATCGACTGAATCGCACAACACCCTTCATAGGCGAAACACGAAGAAACACGAGATCTCCCACAGAAAATTCTAATTTCCTTCTCCGGTTATCGGCATAGGATTTTTGTCTACTCTGGGCTTCTTTCATCCTATGACGAATAAGGTCAATCTTTTCTGTGGAATCACGAATAAAATCTGGACCTAAAACCAGCTTCTCACCGGTCTCAAGCCAACAAGAAGGAGATCGGCATGGCCTTCCGTAGAGTGCCTCAAAAGGTGCCATACCAATACTAGATTGGAAGCTATTATTATAGGAAAATTCAACAAGTGAAATATGATCTTTCCAACTTCCACCAAAATCAAGAACACAAGCATGAAGAAGATCTTCAAGAGTTTGATTCACACGCTCGGTTTGTCCATCGGACTGAGGATGATAAGCGGTGCTAAAATTAAGCTTCGTTCCCAAAGCTTTTTGAAGACTCTTCCAAAATCCACTAGTAAACAATGGATCGCGATCACTAACAATAGAAGTAGGAACACCATGTAATTTAACAATTTCTTTAACAAAGAGTTTGGCCAAAAGAGGAACGGTTCGGTTAGACTGAACGGGAATAAAATGGGCGGATTTAGTAAGTCTATCAATGATCACCCACAAGCTATCATGACCCGAACGAGAACGGGGAAGGCCATCTATAAAATCCATGGAAATTTGGTCCCACTTCCAAATTGGAATTTCTAAAGGTTGCAATAACCCACCGGGCCTTTGATGTTCGACCTTAACGAGTTGGCAAGTCATGCAACGCTTAACGAAGTTAGCGATGTCAAGTTTCATTCCCTCCCAATAGTAAAGTCGCTTCATATCTGCGTACATTTTACTACTTCCGGGATGAATGGTAAATTTAGAACGATAAGAATCTTCTAAAATATCTTTACGAAGATCACTAATATTTGGTACGATAAGTCTACCAAATCTCCGAATGCCGCCACGAGAATCGATATCAAAGTCTTTCAAACCTTCAATATTAATTTTATCCTTAATATTTTGGCGAAGAAGAGCCAATTAGGGATCTAGCCTTTGAGCTTCAAGAATGCGGTCCAAAAGAGAAGGATGAGCCTCAAGGCTACATAAAACAAATGATGAGCATAAATCGGATACGCGGTCTCGAATCTCACAAGTGGATAAGATCTCGAGATCGTTCCATTCGGATATCATCATAGAAACAACAGCTTGTTGTTTACGGCTAAGAGCATCGGCGACACGATTACCCTTACCGGGTGTATAAAGAATATCAAGATCATAAGGAGCAAGGAACTCGAGCCAACGTTGTTGATGCAAATTAAGTTCCTTTTGAGAAAATAAATATTTCAAAGACTTATGATCCGTGTAAAGAACAAATTTCTCTCCTAAAAGATAATGACGCCAAATCCGAATATCGAAAACAATAGCCGCGAGTTCTAAATCATGAGTGGCATATCTAGTCTCAGCTGGCTTCAATTGCCTTGAAGCGTAAGCAATAACACGTTCTTTTTGCATAAGAACGGCACCCAAACCAACGCGACTAGCATCGGTATAAACAACGAAATCTTGATTCCCCTATGGAATAACAAGAATAGGAGCATCAGAAAGGAGTTCTTTTAATTTCTGAAAAGAAGCTTCACATTTGTCCGACCAAATGTATTTTACACCTTTCTTAGTCAAGCTAGTGAGAGGCACGGCAATCTTAGAAAAGTCTTTGATAAAACGACGGTAATAGCCCGCCAATCCGAGAAAACTACGAATCTCTGTCACACTCTCCGGTCTCTTCCAATCTTGAATCGCTTCAATCTTTGAAGGATCCACGGAAATTCCGGATTCGGAAATAATATGACCGAGAAACTTCACACGAGATTGCCAAAAGTGGCATTTAGAAAATTTTGCCCTTAATTGATTACTCCTAAGAGTTTCCAACGCAATCCGAAGATGTTTTTCATGCTCCTCCTCGGTTTTAGAATACACAAGAATATCATCGATAAAGATAAGAACAAACCGGTCGAGGAAGTCTTTGAAAACTCTATTCATAAGGTCAACGAAATACGCCGGAGCATTCGTCAAACCAAATGGCATGACAAGCCATTCATAAGATCCATAACGAGTACGGAACGAGGTCAATGGAATACTATCCTCTGCAATACGAAGCTGATGAAATCCAGTAGCTAAGTCTAATTGTGAAAAGACCTTAGCACCACTAAGCTGATCGAATAGATCATCAATCTGAGGTAAAGGATATTTATTTTTGATAGTAAGATCATTAAGCTTGCGGTAGTCAACGCAAAGCCTAAGTGTACCATCGGATTTCTTCACAAAAATAGTCGAAGCTCCCCAAGGCGACGAACTAGAGCGAATAAATTGCTTCGTCTCCAATTCAGATAATTGTTTACGCATCTCCTCGTTTTCTTTATTGGACATACGATACGGAGGACGAGTGATAGGTTGAGCTCCAGGAATAAGATTAATTCTGAACTCAATTGCCCGCTTAGGTGGTAATCCTAAAACGAGTTCGAATATGTCGGAAAATTCACGAACGACGTGAATAAGAGAAATAATATCACCCTCATCATCATCATCGTCATCACGAGGATTTAAAGAATATAAAGATGCGACCAAGCTGGAAACTGAATCTTGAAGATTAATAGAAATCTGCTTAACAGATTGAGGATGTCGAAGATGAATAGTCCGCTCAGGACATATGATATGAGCTTCATAACGGTTAAGCCAATCCATTCCCAAAATCATTTCAAAGCTTAAATAACGCATGACATGCAAATCGGCTAGGAAAGGAAAATCACACAAAATAATCTCGACATCTTTACACAATAAACTGATTGTTGCGGATCCACCAACTGAATTCGCAATTCTCAAAGAAGTCATTAAACACAAAACATCCAAAGAAAAAGTATCAACAAGTTCTTTTGATATAAAAGAATGGGACGCACCCGTATCAAAAAGAACTCGAATAGGATGATCACGAAATAAAATAATTCCATCCAGAATAGAATGAGAAATACCTTGGCCACGAGATGTGTTGCCAGGGGCTTGAGCAACATTTAACTTTCCCTCCTTCTTGCCTTGAAGTTTGGGGCATGAAGATATAACATGACCGGGAACTTTGCAGTAGCGACAAGAGAGAGACTTTGGACACTTGTTCGCATAATGGTCCTTCGAACCACAATTATAGCATTCCCCACGGCCAAAGGAAGAAGTCTTTGCCACGGAGGTTGCTTGCTTCCCTTTCTTATTGGGATAAGGTCCTTTGAATTTATTTGGCCTCTTCTTGTTGTTGAAGTTTGGTTTGGAACCCACCACTTCAACATCATTCTCCCTATCCACCTCTTCAAGACGAAGAGCGATATCAACGAGTTGGTCGAAAGAAACTTCTAATTTTAGAAGTAATGGCTTCTTGAGATTTTTGTTTAAGCCATAGACGAACCTCTGGTTCTTCTTTAAAGGGGTGTTGATGTATTCAACCCCATATTTGGAAAGCGACTCGAAGGAGGTGACGTAATCAGTCACGGAGGACTCACCTTGAACAAGGTCTATAAATCGTCGAGCCAATGTCACTTTCTCAGCTTCCGGTACGAATTTCAACTCGAAGCGTTCCCGGAATTGCTCCCAGGTGAGATCCGCTTCATTAATCTCATAAATAAGAAGTTCGTACCAGTCCAATGCTCTTTCTCGGAGCATACTAGAGGCCACCTGAACTCGGTGAAGGTCAATATGATTCATGCGAGAAAAGATTCGATCGCATGACCTTAGCCAAGCCTGTACTTCAATAATAGTTTCGGAACCTTTGAATGGCTCCCCACCCAAATTAGTTTAATCGCTGCACAAGCGTGCAAATCCCGACTTTGGGTGAGTAGGTTCCGGGTTAGCTCCAGCTGCTTGAGCATTTGTCACTAAATCAAGAAGCTGTTGAGGAGTCATAAAAACTCCATCTTGGGGTGGAGTGCTAGACGGTACGGCTCTGGGGCGGCCTGGTCTAGACATTTTTCTCCCTTTAGAAAGAAAGAAGAAGAAGAAAAAGGTTATTCACCAAATTGAATATCAAGCAATCTTGATGGATAAACAAGGAATCATAAGGAAAATAGGATGAATCGGTACGAAGATTCGAATTAAATCCTAAAGCACGACTCCTAAGATGGACTTAGGACGATGATCCTTGTTATATTATTCCATATTGTTCCGAAGTTTGGCTCTGATACCAAGCTGTGACGCCCCACCTCTATAAACACGCTAGCCAAGAACATTACGGAGAATGCTGTCAACTAGCACGGAGAATAAGGCTGTTGAGGAGCGACCATCCGTGTAATTGCTTTGCGCGAGCATCGATATGTCAGATAGTATAACATGCATTTCTTTATCAAGAGGGAAATCCGACATACCGACACAAACTCAAAGCTACTACACAGTGGCTATCATATCTTCGGAAAAAAATATAGAAATAAACATAACATAAATCAGTCACAGACAATTCATATCACAAAGGCGGAAATAGATATGAATATTACACTAGAAAGTGTACATCAGAGTAGTGGTCTAAAAAGATCCACAATATCACAAAAGAATAGTTACATGAACTACACAAAAGAATAAGTATACATTATGGAGTCTATATCTCAAATGTATACAACAAAAACTACTAATCTAAGTAGTTAACCAAAAGTCAGAGAAATCAATCCCAAGAGAGAAGTCAAGCAGAAGCACCTGTAACATCTCGGTCTGACCCGAGTATTATTTAATAAGAAAATAATAAACGGATCAGTCTAACTATAGATATAAGATGAAACGATATAGAATAAGAGATATGACTAAACACATAATAATCACAATTCCAAGCTGTGATATATATAAGTAATTGAAAATCAACGAGAGATTAATCAATATCACCAAATCTACACAAGAATCAAAGAAATGCCATACTCCTTATTCCGTTCATCAAACCACAAATATTGACGATTATATCAATGTCAATCACAAAAGTCAATGACACACAAATTCACCAATGCACAAATATTGGCAATAATATCAATGTCAATCACACAAGTCAATGACACAAAAATTCACCAATGCACAAATATTGACAATAATATCAATGTCAATCACAAAAGTCAATGACACACAAATTCCAGAATTCAATATGCGAAATCCAGAAATCACAAAAGTCAATGACGCACAAATTCACCAATGCACAAATATTGATAAAACTTATCAATGGAAATCATGAAAATTGGTGAAACACAAATTCTAGAAATCATCTCAAGAAATCCAGAAATCACAAAGGGGGGAGGCCTATCACAAACGGGAGCATAAAGCCCACCAACACGTGTATCACAAACGGAACGCTAATTCCATGGTTGCTAACCATCACAAATTGAGCCGAAGCTCCACAAACGGCCCGAAGACCATGGGTTGCTACCCCACCAAATTGAGTCGAAACTCCACAAAACGGGGTTTAGTCTCCCTCGCAGACAAAGAGACATCGCACATTGCTAGTCTAAATCACAAAGATGATCGTCATGATCAACGAGAAGTGTCGATTACAGTAAGCTAGTAAATATATGAGCTTAGCATCATGTCCCATAACCACTAGCTTAACTTAAATATTTACGAACAAATTGTAGATCTCCACTAGAAAATTGTCACAAGAGTTTCAATCGAACAAGTCCAAGAATTAACCAACAAAGTGAACGCAAGCGTTTCATACCACTTGTTTTACTAAGTCGTTTAATTAGATTTCTCATACGAGTGAGGTAAAGGTTTGTATATACTAATAGATTGAAAAACGGTTTTATAAACGAATTGGTATTAAAATAGTATTGAAATCGTTTGAGGAAAGAGTTTTGATATTTACTACTAGTATAGAAAACCTTTATATTTTTAAAGTGACAAATCACGAAGAAGATTGTAAGAACAATCAATCACTAAAATTCACATACGAAGACGTGAATAAAATCCAAAGAAATCGATAAAGGATCCATCGAAATGGATATTCAAAAATCCCTAAAAAGAGTCATCAAAGTCATAATAGATGATAACAACAACTAGGAAACAACTCGAATCGATCAAAGTTGGAAATTCACGCGACTAGGCGAAAATAGGCAAAATGCATCAGGTCGGTCGGCCGGCTACAGAGCTCGGTCGACCGAACCCTGTTTTGAAAACTTCTCGGGCATCAGGTTGGTCGACCGAACCAGGGGGGTCGGTCGGCCGAACCAGAAACAGAGAAGTGCAACTGCACTTTTACTAGCAGGTCGGTCGGTCGAACCTGATGCTCTGCAAATTGATGCCCATAAATTGATATGCAACCTCCACCAATTCGCAACCGAACGAGCACGGACGCTAGGGAATTATGCCTAACGGCTACCCGGCCCTATTGGCTCCTCGATGCATCACCAAAAACACATTTGAACCTCAAAGCTATGATTTTTAAGGATTTGGCTTTCAAACACTAAAATTGGAATATTCTCAAAAGCAATCCAAGTCAAAAGCAATTGCACAAGAATAAGTGTTAGGAATTTATACCTAACAATCGAAGATAATTCATAGACTTAGATGTGAGATTAAAAATCTCACCTTTTCACAAAATCAAACAAGAAGAAGCTTGAAAGCAAATGGAGAATCAACCTCTCTTCAACACAACCCAAATGAGCTTGAATCTTTGCTCAAAACAAGGACATTTCCAAAATTAGGTTTAGGAATTTCTGAAATTAGTAAGAGAATAAGTTGGAGAAGAAGAAGAGAATGCTTACCAATGGGTTCTCTTGAATTTAGAGCTAGGAATTGGATTTGCAAGAGGAACTAGGGTTTTGGAGTTTTAATTTCCAATCTCACCCACCATTAATGCCTTAGAACTGAAAAGAGAAGAGAATGAGGGTGAGTGGGGAAGAGTGGCTCAGATTTGAGCATAAGTTAACATAGGGCTGAGCCCAAAACCAAACCCAAAGTGAAAAGTAGAAAAAATCAACTTTCTCCAAACATATCGAAGCTTATACTCAAAAAGGCCGCAAACGGCATTTTAAACTCAATGGGAGTGGTCCCGAGTCCTAATTCGACCGTATGCAAAAAGTAGCTTTTCGGACTAAAATCCGACTAACGATGAAATATTTAAATAAAATATTTAAATATAAAATCGATAAATATGCGGGTTGTTACACCAGACCCCCATCTGATCCGAGTGTTTATTTTCTGTTTTATTAAACTTTTGGGTACTCATATTATGTATGAGTAGTCGAGTGATTCAGGTTTGCTTGACGAATGCTAGAGGAGATATGGAGCAGGAGGCTTCCACGTGTAGATATTATGATTCCGCTGTGTTTGTTTGTATCTGTATCCTGTGATACTTGAGTTGCATAGTTAGATAGATATTTATAACTATCTAATATGTGTTGTATAAGTTGTGTACTCTGATGTAATATGATACTATGTAATATTTTATGTGATATATTATATTTCATTTGTTCCGCTGTGAGTTATCTGATGTTGTTGTGTTTCTTCTTTCTCTTTCTTTTCTTCTTCTATCCCTTTCTTTCTTAATTAGTGATGCGTCTTCCTGGTGTCAGAAGGTCGGATCGCCACAGTTGGTATCATCCATTAGCGACTCGAGTTCCTATCTCCAGAAAGTCGCATCACTAATTAAGAAAGAAAGGGATGATAGAAGAAAAGAAACAGAAAGAAGAAACACAACAACAACAGATTCTCACAGCAGAACGAATGAAATATAATATATCACATAAAATATTACATAGTATCATATTACATCAGAGTACACAACTTGTTCAACACATATTAGACAGTTATAAACATCTATCTAACTATACAACTCAAGATACAGAAGAAGCAAATACCATACAAACACAGCGGAACCATAATATATCTACATGTGGAAGCCTTCTGCTCCATATCTCCTCCAAAATTCGTCGAGAAAACCTGAATCACTTGACTACTCATACATAATATGAGTACCCAAGAGTTTAATAAAACAGAAAATAAACAATCGGGTCAGACAGGGGTCTGGTGTGAGTAAACGGGTTAAAATTTCTTAACTTTCGAAAAAACCTTTGAAAAGAAAAGGTATCACGTAAGACTTCCCACACATAAACATGGAAAAGTTTTTACCTTACGCTAACCAAAACATTTGATAGGAAATCCAGTGATATTATAATAGTGTCCAGGGTTTTCAAAATAAAATACAGAAATAGCTGGAATGCTTACATCTCACGTTCCAATATAGCTGGGCACAATCAAAATCGTACACGCACTTATTGGATTTTGGATTCCATCAATGGCAGGGCTACCGGGGTAACGCCCGTCACAGTACGTGGCCTTGATCAACGTACCGAGGATTACGCCCAATCCCCTGCATCACAAAGTCGGAACTGTTCCTTACTGAACAGTCCCGAGTAAGATCACCCCGTGGTTGGCGCGACCAACCACCCACTAAGCCGAAATAAAGGGACAACTAGACAGGAATGACCTCACCCTGAAACGGGTGCTACCCACCTAGCCTTGCTGCACTTCCCCTGTTTTAGCCATTCCCGGGTTGATGAGGCTTGAGACTGCGATTACCTTTATAGAACACATCTATCTTAGAATGCTCATCGTCCACCTAACGATGTTCTGAAAGCATTCAATCCATACAAGTTCGTTCCGGGTTCGAACGAAACCGAAGGCACTATCTCGTTGCACTCATTTTGGAATCACCCTCAGAGTCAACGACCATAGCCTCGCAATCTAAATCAACTTCTCGAACCTATAAGTACTATTTTCGTCAAACTCATTACAGAATCAACTAATTACAATTAATAAATCACACTTTAATTAATCATTTTTATTAATCAACCTTGATTAATTCATTAATTATATTAACTAATGATCCATATTAATTAATAATTCCTTTAATAAATTAAATAATTAACTTGTAATTTATCATCTCATTAATCATAAACAGTAATTAACAACTTGTAATTACTTATCTTAATTAATTAACTTCTTAATTAATTATATTAACCCTTTGATTAATTATCTAATTATTTAATCTTTAATTACTTCATTAAGTAATTATTATTCAATTTAAATTAACAAATAATCCTTAATTAATTACTTTACTAATTAATCACATTTTAATTAATTACACTTAGTAATTAATCTTAAATTAATCTCATTAACTAAATTAATTAAGTAATTAACCCTTAATTACTTACATAAGTAATTATCCTATAATTACTTTCATTAATAAATCTTGATTACTCTCTTATTTAATTACTAAACAAGTAATTAATTCCATTATTAAATAATCCTTAATTAATTTATTAATTAATTATTCCATAATTAATTAATTAATTACTCCATAATTAATTAATTTCAAAACAATTATATTAATCAATCCTTAGATTAATAACCTCAAGTATTATCCATTAATCACAATAACTTAATTACTTTCATGAGTAATTTCCACTAATTACTTCCATAAGTAATCTCCATTCTTAATTATATTCAATAATTAACCATTAGTTACTTCATTAAGTAATTACACTTAATTAATCCATAATTAAGTGATTATTTAAAATTAAATAAACAATTAACTAATTATTTAAAATTAATTAAATAATTAATTAATTAACTTCTTATATTTCAATAAGAAAACATTAATCTTAATTAAATCTTTACTTATTAACAAATCATATCTAATTAAGTATTTTTAAGTTCATATCAAAATAATTAATCATATTTATCTTCATAAATAAATTATATGAAATTAATTAAACTTTAATAACTTCAAAACAAATTATTTGGATTTCAAAATCATAACAATAACCTTATTTTGAAGATAAGGCATTTAGGAATCAAATTTCAAAAATTTAAAACACTTTAAATAATTCAAATTTATTCATTTCCAATATAAATTTGAAAACTTTGTTATTAAAACATTACTTAAAAATTTATTTTAAAACTTTGATTTAATACTTAAATTCAAAACACTCCTTAAAATTGAAATTCAAAATTTACTTAAGATAATTATTTCAAATACAAATATCTTAAAACAATTTAAATTAAAAATAAAATAAATTCAATTAGTACTTTAAAGGTTTGAATACATTTTCATCAAAGCACAAGTTAACTTTGTTCCCTTCTATAAACTTGGTTTATAATTCAAAGCTTAGTTTCATTAATTCAACATCAAGTTAAAATTTTGCAGTTAACATTATACAGTACAAACAAAAAACTCATGACCCCAAAATACTCGAGACAATCACCTAAGCACCCCGTACTTCCCCCGAGACAATCTCCAGCTCCTCTACTTCGAGTCTTCACCGATGGATACGCGAGTGCTACTCGAGTCACTTACGTCTTCCCCAGTTCAAAAATTACCAGTGTACAGAACGTACACGCGTGCACATTGCACAGTGATCCAACCAATGACGAACCTTCCTCCGGCCATCACCAAGTCGACGGCGACCACGTCGATCATCCCCTCCACCCAGAATCGCAAATTCCACAACAAAACAAAATTCGACCAAAAGCTCGAAAACTGCAGAACAACTCGAACCCCAAATCCCAACACCAGACGATGATCGCCACCACCGGCAACTCCAGCGACCTTCCCAAAACATCATCGTACCTTCGTGCACCCATTCCCCACGTCGCGTTCGACTCCGGCACCATATCCAAGTCGCGAAGTAACAACATCCAAACCGAACAAAAATGCAAACTTAAACCCTAGTTTGATCAATCTCCAACAAATCAGCCATTGGAAAAATTCCCTCGCATTTTTCCCTTAATCAACAACCCATAAACAAGCTTCAATCAAGATTTCAACCTCTATTATCACGCCGATCAACGACAATCCACCAAAACCCCTAATTCGAACAAACCCTAAACCCTCAAGAAATACCCAACTAAAAATTATGAAATGCATGACTAAATTCATGATTTTTCATCACGATTACATGCATGTAGTTCAAATTAGAAATTAAGATAGTTGGTTTTTAACAAAAATTCAAGTGCCTCTGTTAAGTTTTAATTTAAACATGATTCATGGTATTTAAAATTCCTGGAACTATTTTATAATCTTCATCATACATTTACAAATAGTTTTCATTTAAATCTTAAAGCTAATATGGATTAGATTTGTAGATATTGAAATTTTTTAAACAGAACCTTCACAGTAAATCAACAGAGAACACTTGAATGTATATAACAGACAAGCTCAACAACATATACATACTAATTCATATAAATTCAAGCTAAAGAATTTTAATACAATAAATATCAACACATGAATGGCAGTAAAATCAGATCAAACTGTTTTTAAAAAGAATATTTACTCGCCTGTTAATATGCAGAGCAGATTTTAACTTATTATTCCAGGCTTTGAATAAGTATAATCTGGAAAAGTGCTTTGAATTTCCTTTGATGCTTGCTGATGAAAAAGAATTCTTACATGCTTACAATTTGATGGTTTTAAAGTGTTGAAACAGATGACTTGCTGTCGATCCTTATTTGAAATGCAGGTTGAAACAAATGTTGATTTGCAGTTTGAAGTTTGCAGATATAAGTTGATGTTGCAGATTTGCTTGAAGGAAGACCAGATGTGCTGCAACCTAGGGATCACCAGTCTTTCGCTCTGTAGGGATCTTGGAGGGGGGGCATAGCACAATTCTTCTTGGAGGAGGGCGCCAGGTGACTGATCCTGCCATAATTTACTCAAAAGACACCTCTAGTACTGAACTTCCAAACATGACAGCCATTGAACAAATTTTCTTACTAATGAAATTATAAACATGGTGATATTTTGTCAAAGAGCTCTACCAATACATAAAATGGACATAATAATAGCATGGTCCTAGTGTTGACATGAGTCCAACGAGTCGACTGCAAGGAGTAGGAGAGAAGCACTACTCTAGGATGCGAGCTACCCCTTTAGTCTAGTCTTTCGACCAGCCTTCATGCAAGCACCTTAGCAACAAGGGTACTCCGCTTACTCTAGGCCCCCTACCTTCCTTCGCTATCTAGACAGAGTCTTTAACGAGGTACGCGAGGGGAAAGGGTTTAAGAGCACTACCAAAGGCGACCAACGGGAGTTGTTTGGCGTAAAATAGGTTTAGGGGGGACGAGACCATACGTAAAGATCATACGTAAATGGTAGATAGCATACCGTAGATTTGTTTTTACTTCAGATTTGATTTTGATTTAAATTTCATATTTGAAGTAAATTTCTGATTGCCATTAATTTGAGTTAAGGAATGAAGACAAAGAAAAAGTGTTTGTGAAAACTAATTCTCTTCTTAAAACATTTAATTTTTAAAAATTAAAATGAATATTGCCACTTGTTATTAAATTGAACAAGTGTCACAAGCATGTTTTAAAAAGTTTACAAGTGTTTAAAAATCTTTGCAAAATTGTTTTTAAAACCTTATAAAAATAATAATTATATTTTATATCTATGTAATATGGATATTTGTATTTATGAAATGTTTTTATGCATATGAAATGTTTTTATGTTAATAAACTTTGAATTTTAGATAAATATACAAGTTTAAATCTTTTAAAGAAAATATTATAAAGCTAGTTATAATACAAATAAATATTTATACATGTAATTTAAAATCTAAAGCATATATATACACACACATTTATAATCATTTTAATTTAAACACTTTAAAAAGAAAACAAAACAAAACTTTATTTAAACTATCATATTAAAAATAAACTATTCATCTTATATTTTGAAAACAAATTGAATTAATCTTTAATTATCTTATGAAAAATATAAACTTTAAAGCAAAGCTTTAAATTACAATTCATACATATATAAACTATCAATAGATTAAATTAAATTTCAAAACAATTCCAAATTATAACATATACATACATATATATTACAATTTGAAGATTCAATCTTTATTTTAAAAAAATATTTTTTATTCACAATATATATCAAATATATATAATATAAACAGAATAAAATTTCATTAGCTTTGAAAGATAAATCTTATCCATTTTTAAATTGTTAAAAAGACATTGATCAAAATTACTAGATTAAATATTTATTAACCTTTAAAAGATTAAATTTACCAATTTAAATTAAAATTATAAAGCAAAATTATCAAATCAAATATATTATCAATACAGATTATTAAATTCATATTGCCCAAAATTCCAAGTCGTCACATTCCTCCCCCCTTAGAAGAACTTCGTCCTCGAAATTTAAAAGCAAAGGTAATTTAATAACCCGACAAAGATTTTAATTTCAAACAGCAAAGCATTCCTATCAACCAGTTGCTAACAACCATAGCAATCAATCAAACAAACAAACCTAACTAATTATCCTGACACAAATCAGAATAAATCTTCTGACTATCTAGAGTTTTCCTAGTATAAATCACCGAGAGACTCGCTCTACAGAAGCTAAACTAACTACACCACCAAAATTCAGAGCTCTTCTCATCTCTAGATCCATCAATCTGAATAGAACATCAGACTATACTCAAGTCTAGCACAACTTCCAAATCCAACTGAACTGCAGATTCAACAACCAACAATGAATCATACACGTACTCCCTCAGAGATACGTGAAATACAATGAATTCCAGCTATCTAAATTGGCAATTCAATCTTATCCTATCAAAAACACAGATAAGAAATCTCAAATGCCTCAGCACTAGCCATCCAATCCTACCCCATTACTACTCTCTTAACCAGAGAAATCTTAACAACAATGAAGTCTCCAACTTCGAATTCCAGACTCCTTATCTCATATCTGTATAACTCAACAGACAATCCTAGGCTGTCCAACTTCTTCCTGATCAGCTCAACTTATGCTGATGCTTCCAGAAACAACTAGACCAAAACAAACCAGCTCCTGGATCCTATCCAACAGAAAAGTCTTCCAAAATCCATCGAAATCCAGAACACAAGCTCTACTTCCCAAGCACTAGCAAATTGAACTTGCTTCCTTCCTTGCACAGCTGCTACCTCGCTTCCACTGCACAACTCTGATCCGAAGTAGATGAGAATACTGTTGATGAACACGAGTACAAACTTATCCAATATATCCGGAAAACTTCGTTCATCAAATCCATATAATCTGAGTGACACATCTGACTCGGTCACACAACCTTACAGCAGAATCCCAACTCAAAAACTAAACCTGACCATCCAAATTCCAAAAAAAATCTCTGAGCTGCTACACCAACTCTTCCTTCTACAAGAATCATCCCACTACCAAGCTAACCACCAAAATTGTTTCTGGAACCAAAACAATATGGAACTCAACTCCAGATGCAGACAAACTTCTGATTACTTAGTAGCTCCTACTTCCACATGAGAACCCTCAGTCTCAAGCAAAAGATTGCCCACGAAAAATTCCCAAACTAATCACAAGTCACTTTTGTGCTCCTACCTAGTTCGGATTACAAAGAAACCGTCCTCTCTTTACCAATTAGAACAGCCTTAAGCTTCTCCAAACAAGGTTAACCCTTTAAGAAAACCTTCACCGTCTGCCCGGACTACTGAAAGAAGAACCACAAAGATTCCTGAACCATCGGAGAAACGAGCCACACTACTACTTCCAAACTCTACCTCGATGATACTGCAAAGGCAAAAGACCCTCGACAGTACACCGAACACTTCGAACTGCACTGCTACCATATCTAACCAAAGACTTCTAATCCAAAGATTTCTCGAAAACCAAAACCACCAACGAACCACACAATAGACCTTCGAGATGGCAAACAACCTCTCAAGAAATTCAGGCTCCAAACCAAACATCAATATCTCGCTCTCCTTAAGGAATGACAAATGAGACCATGCCGAAGGGGAACAACTTATAGACCTTAGTCTCATATTCCAAAATGGCCAACCTCCATACTAAAGATCCAGATAACTTCTACATAAACGAATCTTCCCTGCGGCAGGTAAAAACTGCTTCTCAACTACTTCTAAAACTGCTTCAGGAGAAAACATCTTCGGAAAATATCCATGGATACTGCATCTCATCACGCAGTTATCAAGATATCACCACTTACTTCTGCACTTCCGACAGATCCAACTTACACTTCAAAGATAAACTTCGAATCTTTAAAAGATTTCCTTTGGATATCAGAGAAATCCTTACTCCAAACTATAAAACTCACTCGAGAAGGTATTAGGTCTACAGTCACGACAAACATACTTCCAACCTCAACATATGGGCCTCTTCCATTAATGGTAGTCGTGTGTCACACACACACACCACTACTCCATCTACCTCTAAAACTTATGTTGGAAAATCCAAACAGATAACCAAACCGATGAGGTAGATATAGATATATATAAATATATAGTTATATATAAAAATTACAAGTATGCTCTATCAAGAAAGACACCACTTCAGAGCCTAGGTATTCACTCAACCTAACGCTCTGATACCACCTGTAGCGACCCGACTTCCTATATCCAGAAAGTCGCATCACTAATTAAGAAAGAAATGGATAGAAGAAGAAATGAAAGAGAAAGAAGAAAAACAACAACAACAGATACTCACAGCGGAAAGAATGAAATATAATATATCACATAAAATATTACATAGTATCATATTACATCAGAGTACACAACTTATTCAACACATATTAGAAAGTTATAAACATCTGTCTAACTATACAACTCAAGATACAGAAGAAGCATATGCCATACAAACACAGTGGAACCATAATATATCTACACGTGGAAGACTCCTGCTCCATATCTCCTCCGAAATTCGTCAAGCAAACCTTAATCACTTGACTACTCATACATAACATGAGTACCCAAGAGTTTAATGAAACAGAAAATAAACACTTGGGTCAGACTGGGGTCTGGTGTGAGTAAACGGGTTAAAATTGCTTAACTTTAGAAAAACCTTTGAAAAGAAAAGGTATCACGTAAGACTTCCCACACATAAACATGGAAAAGTTTTTACCTTACGCTAACCAAAACATTTGATAGGAAATCCAATGATATTATAATAGTGTCTAGGGTTTTCAAAATAAAATACAAAAATAGCTGGAATGCTTACATCTCACGTTCCAACATAGTTGGGCACAGTCAAAACCGTACACGCACTTATTGGATTTTGGATTCCATCAATGGCAGGGCTACCGGGGTACCGCCCGTCACAGTACGTGGCCTAGATCAACGTACCGAGGATTACGCCCATTCCCCTGCATCATAAAGCCAAGACCACCCCTTACTGGACAGTCCCGGGTAAGATCACCTAGTGGTTGGCACGACCAACAACCCACAAAACCGAAATAAAAAGGGACATCTAGACATGAATGACCTCACCTTGAAATGGGTGCTACCCACCTAGCCTTGCTGCACCTCCCCTGTTTTAGCCATTCCCGGGTTGATGAGGCTTGAGGCTGCGATTACCTTTATAGAACACATCTATCTTAGAATGCTCATCGGCCACCTGACGATGTTATGAAAGCATTCAATCCATACAAGTTCGTTCCGGGTTCAAACAAAACCTCTCGTTGCACTCATTTTGGAATCAACCTCAGAGTCAACGATCATAGCCTTTACACTCTAAATCACCTTCTCGAACCTATAAGTACAATTTCTGTTAAACTCATTACGGAATCACCCCCAGAGTTATACTGACGTATAGTTCTTACACCTCGAGTCTTCACTTGCTCCACTTGGATTCACGACCTAACGTTTAATTGGAATCGATGTGTTTTCGGATATCCAAATATGGAAACCCGATCCCGGTCTCAACGTAACCAAACGCCATTTTAATGTCCAAGTTGTTTTAAGGGTTTAAACAATTAACTTATATTCAGGATGATATAAACAGATAGATGAATCACGTTATCACAATAGATGGTTCATATCAAACATTCATCTCACCAAGCAGCATATCACATATCATAGATATCCAAATCATCCAGTATCAACCAATCACCCAATATCAGTCAATAAATATTAACCAATCATCCAATATCAATCAATCATCCATAAGCAGAATTTGATTTACTCTAAATCAATTGGATTACCTAAATCCTTCTTCATTAATTTATTCCAAATAAATAAATTAATCATTTCTTAATGATCTACTTTAATTAATCTCCCTTGATTAATTATAGTTTAATTACATTCAAGTAATTATCCTTAACCATATACAACAATTAACCTTTAATTACTATCATTAATTACAATAATTAATAATCCTTCATTTACTTCCATTAATTAATAAATTATAGTTAATTACATTTAATCTCAATTAATTACAATTAATTAATCAAACTTTAATTAATCATTTTTATTAATCAACCTTGATTAGTTTATTAATTATATTAACTAATGATCCATATTAATTAATAATTCCTTTAATAAATTAAGTAATTAACTTGTAATTAATCATCTCATTAATCATAAACAATAATTAACAAATTGTAATTACTTATCTTAATTAATTAACTTCTTAATTAATTATATTAATCCTTCGATTAATTATCTAATTAATTCATCTTTAATTACTTCATTAAGTAATTATTGTTCAATTTAAATTTACAAATAATCCTTAATTAATTACTTTACTAATTAATCACATTTTAATTAATTACATTTAGTAATTAATCTTAAATTAATCTCATTAATTAATTAATTAATTATATTAATTAATTAATTAACTGAATTAATTAAGTAATTAACCCTTAATTACTTACATAAGTAATTATCTTATAATTACTTTCATTAATAAATCTTGATTACTCTCTTAATTAATTACTAAACAAGTAATTAATTCCATCATTAAATAATCCTTAATTAATTTATTAATTAATTACTCATTATCAATTAATTTCAAAACAATTATATTAATCAATCCTTAGATTAATAATGTGACGCCCCACCACTATACCCACGCTAGCCAAGAACACTACTGTGAATGCTGTCGACTAGCACGGAGAATAAGGCTGTTAAGGAGCGACCATCTGTATAATTGCTTTGTGCGAGTACCGATATGCCAGATAAAAATATAACTTTTCATCTCAAGAGGAAATCCGACATACCGACACAAACTCAAAGCTACTACACAGTGGCTATAATATCTTCGGAAACAAATATAGAAATAAACATAACATAAATCAGTCACAGACAATTCATATCACAAAGGCGGAAATAAATATGAATACTACACATGAAAGTGTACATCAGAGTAGTGGTCTAAAAAGATCCACAATAATACAAAAGAATAGCAACACGTGCTATACAAAAGAATACATCTATGAGTCTAATTCTCAAGTGTATACAACAAAATAAACTACTAATCTAAGTAATTTTCCAAAAGTTAGAGGGATCAATCCCAAGAGAGAAGTCAAGCAGAAGCACCTGAAACATCTCGGTCTGACCCGAGTATTATTTAATAAGAAAATAATAAACGGATCAGTCTAGCTATAAATATCAGATGAAGTGATATATAATAAGAGATATGACATAAACATATAATAATCACAATGCCAAGCTGTGATAAAATAGTAATTGAAAATCAACAAGAGATTAATCAATATCACAACAATCTACTCAAGATAAAAAGGAATGTCATACTCCTAATTTCATTCACCAAGCCACAATAAATGACATGTATATCAATGCCCATCGAAAAAGTTGGTGAAACATAAATTCCAGAATTCAACACACGAAATCCAGAAATCACAAGGAAAGGATCAACGACGTCGTACAGCGGGACATCCGATGAACAAAATCACAATCAAAGGGGATAACGACATCGTACAGCGGGACGTCCGATGAACCAAATCACAAAGACATAGCACGATGCTAGTCTAAAACCTAAAATGATCGTCATGATCAAAGAGAAGTGTCGATTACACTAAGCTAGTAAATATACGAGCTTAGCTTCATGTCCCATAACCACTAGCTTAACTTAAATATTTACGAACAAATTGTAGATCTCCACTAGAAAATTGTCACAAGAGATTCAATCGAACAAGTCCAAGAATTAACCGACGAAGTAAACGCAAGCGTTTCATACCACTCGTTTTACTAAGTCGTTTAATTAGATTTCTCATACGAGTGAGGTAAAGGTTTGTATATACTAATATATTGGAAAAACGGTTTTATAAACGAATTTGGTATTAAAATAGTATTGAAATCGTTTGATGAAAGAGTTTTGATATTTACTACTAGTATAGAAAACCTTTATATTTTTAAAGTGACAAAGCACAAGGGGGATTGTAGAAACAATCAATCACAAAGATCACATTCGAAGATGTGAATAAAATCCAATGAAATCGATAAAGGATCCATCGAAGTGGATATATCTAAAATTCCCAAAGAAAATAAGTCATCAAAGATGATAATAAATGATGACAATAAATAGGATCATCACGAATCGATTTAAATTGGAAATTCAATCCAAAAAGGCAAATTGGACTCAAACAGCAGGTTCAGTCGACTGAACAGAGATTTTCAGTCGACTGACCCTGTACCTGGAAATTTTCCAGGTTCAGGAAACTTTCTGTTTCCAGTTTCAGTCGACTGTGCAGAGTTTTTCAGTCGACTGAATCATGCCTGGAAACTCTCGGGTTTCAGGTTCAGTCGACTGAACAGAGTTTTCAGTCGACTGAATCATGCCTGGGCTGTTTTTCAACCTTATTCAAATGAAGAGCAAACTCTCCAAATTGCAACCGGACGGACATTGGCTCTAAGGGTTTATGCCAATCGGCAACCCGGCCCTATATGCTCCTCGGTGCATCACCAAAAACATGATCAAACATCCATAAAAGGATTTCACACAAATTTGACTTAAAAACCCAAAAATTGGAGTATTCACAAAATCAATCCAAAACAAGAGCAAATGCACATGAAGAAGTGTTAGGAATTCATACCCAACAACCAAAGATAGTTATAGTCATAGATGTGAGATAAAAATCTCACCTTTGCACTAAAATTTATGAAGATGAAGCTTGAAAGCAAAAGGGGAATCAACCACTCTTCAAATCCAACTCAACAAGCTTGAATCTAAGCTTAAAAGAGAAACATTCCCTAAATTAGGTTTAGGAAATTTCTGAAATTGAATGGAGAAAGAGTTGGAGAAGGTGAAGGAGATGCTTACCAAAAGGTTCTTCTTTAGTTTGGAGCTAAAGCTTGGATTTGCAAAGGAAGCTAGGGCTTGGAGTTCTAATTTCCTCTTCCACCCTCCATTAACATAAAAGCTTGAGTGTTAGGAAAATAGGAGAGAAGTGAATGAAGAGGAGAGTGTTGGAACTGAGTTAAGTGGTTAATTGGCTCAGCCCAAGCAAAGCCCTAAGTGGGAAAAAGTAGCAAAAATCAACTTTCTCCAAACATATCGAAGCTTATAGTCAAAAAGGTCACAAACGACATTTTGAACGCAATGGAGGTGGTCTCGAGTCCTAATTCTACCGTATGAAAAAAGTAGCTTTTCGGACTAAAATCCGACTAACGATAAAATATTTAAATAAAATATTTAAATATAAAATCGATAAATATGCGGGTTGTTACAGACTCCCCTCCTTAAAGAAATTGCGTCCTCGCAATAAGTAAGAAGGAAATATAAGAAGTAACAACCATAGAAGCATATTAACACAAAAGAAAATTTGAAATAGGAAGTTCACCCTAAAGTGCATATAAGAGTTAGCAGGAAATCTAGTGAAACTTCAATTTCCACAATAACACCGGGCTCAAGAATGAAAACCGGAATCCCTAAGGCATTCCCGTAGATAAAAGATGTGGGGAACGTCAAGAATAGCAGAAAATTGAGCCGGTGCAACGGCGTAGTACAAAAACGGTACGCCCGAAAAACTAGAAACTCAAACAATTTGGGACATCAGCGTAGTACAAAAACGGTACGCCCAATGAACCCAAGCAAAGACATCGATGTAGTACAAACGGTACATCCGATGAATCAAAAGCAAAGACATCGATGTAGTGCAAACGGTACATCCGATGAATCAAAAGCAAAGACATCGATGTAGTACAAACGGTACATCCGATGAATCAAAAGCAAAGACATCGATGTAGTACAACGGTACATCCGATGAATCAAAAGCAAAGACATCGATGTAGTACAAACGGTACATCCGATGAATCAAATAGCAAAGACATCGATGTAGTACAACGGTACATCCGATGAATCAAAAGCAAAGACATCGATGTAGTACAAACGGTACATCCGATGAATCAAAAGCAAAGACATCGATGTAGTACAACGGTACATCCGATGAAAGACATCGATGTAGCACAAACGGTACATCCGATGAATCAAAAGCAAAGACATCGATGTAGTACAACGGTACATCCGATGAATCAAAAGCAAAGACATCGATGTAGTACAAACGGTACATCCGATGAATCAAAAGCAAAGACATCGATGTAGTACAAACGGTACATCCGATGAATCAAAAGAAAAGACATCGATGTAGTACAAACGGTACATCCGATGAATCAAAAGAAAAGACATCGATGTAGTACAACGGTACATCCGATGAATCAAAAGAAAAGACATCGATGTAGTACAAACGGTACATCCGATGAATCAAAAGCAAAGACATCGATGTAGTACAACGGTACATCCGATGAATCAAAAGCAAAGACATCGATGTAGTACAAACGGTACATCCGATGAATCAAAAGCAAATACATCGATGTAGTACAAACGGTACATCCGATGAATCAAAAGAAAAGACATCGATGTAGTACAAACGGTACATCCGATGAATCAAAAGCAAAGACATCGATGTAGTACAACGGTACATCCGATGAATCAAAAGCAAAGACATCGATGTAGTACAAACGGTACATCCGATGAATCAAAAGAAAAGACATCGATGTAGTACAACGGTACATCCGATGAAAGACATCGATGTAGTACAAACGATACATCCGATGAATCAAAAGCAAAGACATCGATGTAGTACAACGGTACATCCGATGAATCAAAAGCAAAGACATCGATGTAGTACAAACGGTACATCCGATGAATCAAAAGAAAAGACATCGATGTAGTACAACCGGTACATCCGATGAATCAAAAGCAAAGACATCGATGTAGTACAAACGGTACATCCGATGAATCAAAAGAAAAGACATCGATGTAGTACAACCGGTACATCCGATGAATCAAAAGAAAAGACATCGATGTAGTACAAACGGTACATCCGATGAATCAAAAGCAAGGACATCGATGTAGTACAACCGGTACATCCGATGAATCAAAAGCAAAGACATCGATGTAGTACAAACGGTACATCCGATGAATCAAAAGCAAAGACTTCGATGTAGTACAAACGGTACATCCGATGAATCAAATCCCAAATAATTCGAAACACTGACGCAGTACAAAAACGGTACGTCCAATGAACCGAACACAATAAAAGGACATCGGACGCAAGTACTTAAAAGGAATGAGATAAAGCTCAATAAAACGAAGTATACCAAAACGTCCGATGAACTTGATAGAAAAATAATTCCATTCAGACGACATCAAAGAATCAACCACTTGTTGCCTACGACAAAGCGCATTGGCAACACGATTTCCCCTTCGGGAATAAAAAGGAATATCAAGATCAATAAGATGTCAGGAACTCGAGTCAACATGAAGTTCCTTATGAGAAAATAATTATTCCAAAGATTTATGATCGAGGTAGAGAACAAATTTCTTCCCCAAAGATGATGATGTCAAATTCCAAAAGCAAAAACAATAGCCACGAACACTAGATCATGAGTGGCATATCTAGTCCCGATAAGCTATAATGATTTAGAAGCACAAGCGATATCACGTCCTCCTTTGTAAGAGAATGGCATTCCAAACCAATACAACTAGTATCGGTACAAATAGCAAAGTCTTGGTTCCCCTTCAGGAATCACAAGAAAGAATAAGAATATCGAAAAGAAAGGACTTCTTTTAAATAATTCTCTTTCCCGAAAAGTTAAAACTTCCAAAATTACATTTTTACTTTTGTGTAATAATCTTTCTACAAAAATTTTACATTTTTACAAGTCAATATATCGTGTCTGATTGTCACATCAAAGCGTTTAGGAAATTCCTATCAATAACGTTGATCAAGCGCATCGACCAAAATTCTTAAAGCACTCAACGGGAAATACAATCACAAAATCATCTTTTATAGGATAAATTAATCTCTTAAAAAGTTTTAAGAATATTCTTTGTTCGTTTCAAGAACAAAAATCCAGTTTTACTTATAAATAAATCTTATGAAAAAGATTTGCAAAATTTTAAATTACTATTTTCATCCAAAATCAATAAATACAAGAATGGTCTCATCGAAATATTCATAGAATATTCGATTTATAAAATGGATGAAATGAGTTGGACAAATTGAATGACATAATAATTCATTCATAGGAATCATAACGAGTGCGGAATGCGGTAAGTGGAATGCTAATTTCCGCAACTCGTAGCAAACGAAAACCGGTGGTAAAGTCAAACTGAAAAGACCTTAACACCACACAAAAGATTTCTTAGGTGATAATCCTAAGACAAACTCAAAAATACCGGAAAATTTCTCAAACTACATGAATGAGAGAAATAACACTTTCCTTATAAGTGGGCTTAAGGAATAAAATGATGCCATCCAGATGGAATCAAAATAACAAAGAAAAATAGAAATCTGCTTAACAGATTGAAAATGTCTAAGATGAATAATCCACTCAGAAAAATAGGATATGGCTTCACAATGATTAAGCCAATCCTTGCAGAAAGGTCAATTCCGAAGCCAAAGCAAAAATATCGGCTCGGAAAGAAAAGTCACATAAAACAAGCTCGACATCTAAACAAAAGCAAATTGAGTGTTGCGGATCTACCATCCGGATTCACAATTATCAATGAAGTCAATAAGCCCAAAATATTCAAAGAAAAAGAATTGACAAGTTCTTTTGATATAAAAATAATGAGATGAAACCCATATCAAAAAGAACTCAAATAGAAAGTTCACGAATTAAAACAATGCCATCGAGGATTGAATGAAAATACCTTGACCAAAAGTTGCAGCTTTCCTTCTCACTTGCTTGGAAGCTTAGGACACGAAGATAAAAGATGACCCGAACCTTTGCAATAGCGGCAAAACAGGGGTTTCGGGCACTCCTTTACATGGTGGTCTGTGGAACCACAATTGTAGCATCGTCCACGACTAGAGGTAGAAACATTTACTACCTGAGTTTGTTGCTTTCCTTTCTTATTAGAATTGGGGCCTTTGAATTTGATAGGTCTCTTCAAGCTATTGTCGAAGTTCTGTTGGGCACGCACAACTTCAACATCACCTTCATTATCGGCCTGTTCAAGACGAAGAGCGATATCAATAAGCTGATCAAACGAAACCTCAAGTTTCAGGAGTAATGGCTTCTTAAGATTCTTATTCAAGCCATAGACAAATCTCTGATTTTTCTTCAATGGGGTATTAATGTACTCAACCCCGTATTTGGACAGAGATTCGAAGGATGCGACATAGTCTGTCACAGAAGATTCACCTTGAACAAGGTCTATGAAACGCCGGGCTAAGGTTACTTTTTCAGCCTCCGGCACAAATTTCAATTCGAATCTTCCCCGGAATTACTCCCAAGTAAGATCCGCCTTAACGATTTCAGAGATTAAAAGCTCATACCAATCCAATGCTCTTTCTTGGAGCATGCTAGAAGCTACTTGGACTCGATGAAGGTCAATAAGGTTCATGCGAGAAAAGATGCGATCGCATGATTTGAGCCAAGCTTGAATTTCTATAACTCTCTCGGATCCCGTGAATGGCCTTCCACCCAAATCAGTGTAGTCTCTGCACAAGCGTGCAAAACCGGATCTAGGATGAGTAGGCTCCTGATTGGGACCCGCTGTTTGAGCGTTCTTGACAAGATCTAAAAGCTGTTGGGCAGACATAAATACTCCATCCAGAGGAGTAGCGCTAGATTGACCGGCGCTGGGACGGCCAGGTCTAACCATTTCTCTTCTTTAAGAAAGAAAGAAAGAAGAGGAAAAAGTTATTCTCAGAATAAATTTCAATCAAACTTGATTGATAAAACAAGGAATCATAAAGAAAGTAGGATTGAACGGTACGAAGACCCGAATAAAATCCTAAAGCACAACTCCTAAGATGGACTTAGGACGATGATCCTTGTTATAATATTCCATATTGTTACGAAGTTTGGCTCTGATACCAAGCTGTGACGCCCCACCTCTATACCCACGCTAGCCAAGAACACTACTGTGAATGCTGTCGACTAGCACGGAGAATAAGGCTGTTGAGGAGCGACCATCTGTATAATTGCTTTGTACGAGTACCGATATGCCAGATAAAAATATAACTTTTCATCTCAAGAGGAAATCCGACATACCGACACAAACTCAAAGCTACTACACAGTGGCTATAATATCTTCGGAAACAAATATAGAAATAAACATAACATAAATCAGTCACAGACAATTCATATCACAAAGGCGGAAATAAATATGAATACTACACATGAAAGTGTACATCAGAGTAGTGGTCTAAAAAGATCCACAATAATACAAAAGAATAGCAACACGTGCTATACAAAAGAATACATCTATGAGTCTAATTCTCAAGTGTATACAACAAAATAAATTACTAATCTAAGTAGTTTTCCAAAAGTCAGAGGGATCAATCCCAAGAGAGAAGTCAAGCAGAAGCACCTGAAACATCTCGGTCTGACCCGAGTATTATTTAATAAGAAAATAATAAACGGATCAGTCTAGCTATAAATATCAGATGAAGTGATATATAATAAGACATATGACATAAACATATAATAATAACAATGCCAAGCTGTGATAAAATAGTAATTGAAAATCAACAAGAGATTAATCAATATCACAACAATCTACTCAAGATAAAAAGGAATGTCATACTCCTAATTTCATTCACCAAGCCACAGTAAATGACATGTATATCAATGCCCATCGAAAAAGTTGGTGAAACATAAATTCCAGAATTCAATACACGAAATCCAGAAATCACAAGGAAAGGATCAACGACGTCGTACAGCGGGACATCCGATGAACCAAATCACAATCAAAGGGAACAACGACGTCGTACAGCGGGACGTCCGATGAACCAAATCACAAAGACATAGCACGATGCTAGTCTAAAACCTAAAATGATCGTCATGATCAAAGAGAAGTGTCGATTACACTAAGCTAGTAAATATACGAGCTTAGCTTCATGTCCCATAACCACTAGCTTAACTTAAATATTTACGAACAAATTGTAGATCTCCACTAGAAAATTGTCACAAGAGATTCAATCGAACAAGTCCAAGAATTAACCGACGAAGTAAACGCAAGCGTTTCATACCACTCGTTTTACTAAGTCGTTTAATTAGATTTCTCATACGAGTGAGGTAAAGGTTTGTATATACTAATATATTGGAAAAACGGTTTTATAAACGAATTTGGTATTAAAATAGTATTGAAATTGTTTGATGAAAGAGTTTTGATATTTACTACTAGTATAGAAAACCTTTATATTTTTAAAGTGACAAAGCACAAGGGGGATTGTAGAAACAATCAATCACAAAGATCACATTCGAAGATGTGAATAAAATCCAATGAAATCGATAAAGGATCCATCGAAGTGGATATATCTAAAATTCCCAAAGAAAATAAGTCATCAAAGATGATAATAAATGATGACAATAAATAGGATCATCACGAATCGATTTAAATTGGAAATTCAATCCAAAAAGGCAAATTGGACTCAAACAGCAGGTTCAGTCGACTGAACAGAGATTTTCAGTCGACTGACCCTGTACCTGGAAATTTTCCAGGTTCAGGAAACTTTCTGTTTCCAGTTTCAGTCGACTGTGCAGAGTTTTTCAGTCGACTGAATCATGCCTGGAAACTCTCGGGTTTCAGGTTCAGTCGACTGAACAGAGTTTTCAGTCGACTGAATCATGCCTGGGCTGTTTTTCAACCTTATTCAAATGAAGAGCAAACTCTTCCAAATTGCAACCGGACGGACATTGGCTCTAAGGGTTTATGCCAATCGGCAACCCGGCCCTATATGCTCCTCGGTGCATCACCAAAAACATGATCAAACATCCATAAAAGGATTTCACACAAATTTGACTTAAAAACCCAAAAATTGGAGTATTCACAAAATCAATCCAAAACAAGAGCAAATGCACATGAAGAAGTGTTAGGAATTCATACCCAACAACCAAAGATAGTTATAGTCATAGATGTGAGATAAAAATCTCACCTTTGCACTAAAATTTATGAAGATGAAGCTTGAAAGCAAAAGGGGAATCAACCACTCTTCAAATCCAACTCAACAAGCTTGAATCTAAGCTTAAAAGTGAAACATTCCCTAAATTAGGTTTAGGAAATTTCTGAAATTGAATGGAGAAAGAGTTGGAGAAGGTGAAGGAGATGCTTACCAAAAGGTTCTTCTTGAGTTTGGAGCTAAAGCTTGGATTTGCAAAGGAAGCTAGGGCTTGGAGTTTTAATTTCCTCTTCCATCCTCCATTAACATAAAAGCTTGAGTGTTAGGAAAATAGGAGAGAAGTGAATGAAGAGGAGAGTGTTGGAACTGAGTTAAGTGGTTAATTGGCTCAGCCCAACCAAAGCCCTAAGCGGGGAAAAGTAGCAAAAATCAACTTTCTCCAAACATATCGAAGCTTATAGTCAAAAAGGTCGCAAACGGCATTTTGAACGCAATGGAGGTGGTCTCGAGTCCTAATTCTACCGTATGCAAAAAGTAGCTTTTCGGACTAAAATCGGACTAACGATAAAATATTTAAATAAAATATTTAAATATAAAATCGATAAATATGCGGGTTGTTACAAATAACCTCAAGTGATTATCCATTAATCACTTCAACTTAATTACTCCCATGAGTAATTTCCACTAATTACTTCCATAAGTAATCTCCATTCTTAATTATATTCACTACTTAACCATTAATTACTTCATTAAGTAATTACACTTAATCAATCCATAATTAAGTGATTATTTAAAATTAAATAAGCAATTAACTAATTGTTTAAAATTAATTATATAAATAATTAATTAACTTCTTATATTTCAAAATCCTTAATTAATAAAGAAAACATTAATCTTAATTAAATCTTTACTTATTAACAAATCATATCTAATTAATTATTTTTAAGTTCATATCAAAATAATTTAATCTTATTTATCTTCATAAATAAATTATTTGAAATTAATCAAACTTTAATAACTTCAAAATATATTATTTGTATTTCAAAATCATAACAATAACCCTATTTTGAAGATAAGGCATTTAGGAATCAAATTTTAAAAATTTAAAACACTTTAAATAATTCAAATTTATTCATTTCCAATATAAATTTGAAAACTTTGTTATAAAACATTACTTAAACATTTATTTTAAAACTTTGATTTAATACCTAAATTCAAAACACTCCTTAAAATTGAAATTCAAAATTTTCTTAAGATAATTATTTCAAATACAAATATCTTAAAACAATTTAAATTAAAAATAAAATAAATTCAATTAGTACTTTAAAGGTTTGATTTACATTTTCATCAAAGCACAAGTTAACTTTGTTCCCTTCTATAAACTTGGTTTATAATTCAAAGCTTAGTTTCATTAATTCAACATCGAGATAAAATTTTCAGTTAACATTATACAGTACAAACCAAAAACTCACGACCTTAAAATACTAGAGACAATCACCTATGCACCCCGTGCTTCCTCCGAGACAATCTCCAGCTCCTCTACTTCGAGTCTTCACCGATGAATACGCGAGTGCTACTCAAGTCACTTACGTCTTCCCCAGTTCGAATATTACCACTGTCCAGAACGTACACGCGTGCACATTGCACAGCGATCCAACCAACGACGAACCTTCCTCCGGCCATCACCAAGTCGGCGGTGACCACGTCGATCATCTCTCCACCTAGAATCACGAATTCCACAACGAAACAAAATTCGACCAAAAGCTCGAAAACTGAAGGACCATACCTTCGTGCACCCACTCCCCACATCGCGTTCGACTCCGGCACCATATCCAAGTCGCGAAGTAACAACATCCAAACCGAACAAAAATGCAAACTTAAACCCTAGTTTGATCAATCTCCAACAAATCAGCCATTGGAAAAATTCGCTCGCACTTTTCCCTTAATCAACAACCCATAAACAAGCTTCAATCAAGATTTCAACCTCTATTATCACGCCGATCAACGGTAATCCACCAAAACCCCCAATTCGAACAAACCCCAAACCCTCAAGAAATACCCAACTAAAAATTATGAAATGCATGACTAAATTCATGATTTTTCATCACGATTACATGCATGTAGTTCAAATTAGAAATTAAGATAGTTGGTTTTTAACAAAAATTCAAGTTCCTCTGTTAATTTTTAATTTAAACATGATTCATGGTATTTAAAATTCCTGGAACTATTTTATAATCTTCATCATACAATTACAAACAGTTTTCATTTAAATGCTTAAAGCTAATATGGATTATATTTGTAAATATTGAAATTTTTTAAACAGAACCTTCACAGTAAATCAACAGAGAACACTTGAATGTATATAATAGACAAGCTCAACAACATATACATACTAATTCATATAAATTCAAGCTAAAGAATTTTAATGCAAGTAAATATCAACACATGCATGGCAATAAAATCAGATCAAACTGTTTTTAAAAAGAATATTTACTCGCCTGTTAATATGCAGAGAAGATTTTAACTTATTATTCCTGGCTTTGAATAACTATAATCTGGAAAAGTGCTTTGAATTGCCTTTGATGCTTGCTGATGAAAAAGAATTCTTGCATGCTTACAATTTGTTGATTTTAAAGTGGTTAAACAGATGACTTGCTGTTGATCTTTACTTGAAATGCAGGTTGAAAAAAATGTTGATTTTCAGTTTGAAGTTTGCAGATATAAGTTGATGTTACATATTTTCTTTTCATTTGAGTTTACAGTTTTGTTTTTACTTCAGATTTGATTTTGGTTTAAATTTTAGATTTGAAGTAAATTTCTGGTTGCCATTAATTTGAGTTAAGGAATGAAGATAAAGAAAAAGTGTTTGTGAAAACTAATTCTCTTCTTAAGACGTTTATTTTAAAAAAAATTAAAATGAATATTGCCACTTGTTATTAAATTGAACAAGTGTCACAAGCATTTTTTAAAAAGTTTACAAGTGTTTAAAGATCTTTGCAAAATTGTTTTTAAAACCTTATAAAAATAATAATTATATTTTGTATCTATGTAATATGGATATTTGTATTTATGAAATGTTTTTATGCATATGAAATGTTTTTATGTTAATAAACTTTGAATTTTAGATAAATATACAAGTTTAAATCTTTTAAAGAAAATATTATAAAGCTAGTTATAATACAAATAAATATTTGTACATGTAATTTAAAATCTAAAACATATATATATATATATATACACACACATTTATAATCATTTTAATTTAAACACTTTAAAAAGAAAACAAAACAAAACTTTATCTAAACTATCATATTAAAAATAAAAAATTCATCTTATATTTTGAAAACAAATTGAATTAATCTTTAATTATCTTATGAAAAATATAAACTTTAAAACAAAGTTTTAAATTACAATTCGTACATATATAAATTATCAATAGATTAAATTAAATTTCAAAACAATTCCAAATTATAACATATACATACATATATATTACAATTTGAAAATTCAATCTTTATTTAAAACAAAAGATTTTCTATTCACAATATATATCAAATATATATATTATAAACAAAATAAAATTTCATTAGCTTTTAAAGATAAATCTTATCCATTTTTAAATTGTTAAAAGACATTGATCAAAATTACCAGATTACATATTTATTAACCTTTAAAAGATTAAATTTACCAATTTAAATTAAAATTATAAAGAAAAATTATCAAATCAAATAAATTATCAATACAGATTATTAAATTCATATTGCCCAAAATTCTGGGTCACTCGACTGGTAGGCTTTTCAACCATCCCAGCCCTGTCGTGGCTCGCAGTGATACCTCGGGTTTGCTTTTACGGCCAGCCTCTCGACTCGCAACCAACCTCGCAAGGCCTTATACTACCCCGGGGGCATGTAGGGGTAAGAGTCTCCCGTTCGCCACCTAACGCAAAGCGAGAACCCCCTATCACGCTGTACTGTAGCGAACCCGATCCCGGTCTCACCGAATCCAAACGCCATTTTAATGTCCAAGTTGTTTAAGGGTTCAAACAGTTAAACTTATATTCAGGATGATATAAATAGATAGATGAATCACATTATCATAATAGATAATTCATATCAACCATTCATCTCACAAAATAGCATATCACATATCATAGGCATCCAAATCATCCAGTATCAACCAATCAGCCAATATCAATCATCCAATATAAACCAATCATCCAAAAGCAGAATTGATTAACTCTTAATAAATTGGATTACCTAAATTCTTTTTCATTTATTTATTCCAAATAAATAAATTAATCATCTCTTAATGATCTTCCTTAATTAATCTCCCTTGATTAATTATCCTTTAATTACATTCAAGTAATTATCCTTAACCATATATAGTAATCAACCTTTAATTACTATCATTAATTACAATAATTAACGATCCTTCATTAACTTCCATTAATTAATTAACTATAATTAATTACATTAAACCTCAATTAATTACAATTAATTAATCACACTTAAATTAATTACTTTTATTAATCAACCTTGATTAATTCATTAATTATATTAACCAATGATCCTTATTAATTAATAATTCCTTTAATTAAATAATGATTAACTTGTAATTAATCATCTCATAATCATAAACAGTAATTAACAACTTGTAATTACATATCATAATTAATTAACTTCTTAATTAATTATATTAACCCTTGATTAATTAATCTAATTAATTAATCTTTAATTACTTCGTTAAGTAATTATTATTCAATTACATTAACTAATAATCCTTAATTTATTTATTTATTAATTAATTACAATTTTAATTAATTACCCTTAGTAATTAATCTTAAATTAATCACATTCATTAATTAATTAATCGCATTAATTAATTAACTAAAATAATTAAGTAATTAAGCCTTAATTACTTACATAAGTAATTATCTTCTAATTACCTCCATTAGATGATTACTCTCTTAATTAATTACTTAACAAGTAATTAATTCCATCATTAAATAATCCTTAATTCTTTAATTAATTAATTACTCCATAATTAATTAACTTCAAAACAATTTATATTAATCAATTCCTTAATTAATAACATCAAGTGATTATCCATTAATCACTTTCATTAAATTACTCCCATGAGTAATTTCCCATTAATTACTTCCATAAGTAATTACCATTCTTAATTACATCCAATAATTAACCATTAATTACTACATTAGGTAATTACCCTTAATTAATTCATAATTAAGTGATTATTAAAAATTAAATAAACAATTAACTAATTATTTAAAATTAATTAAATAATTAATTAATTAACTTCTTATATTTAAAGAAACTCCTTAATTAAAGAAAAACCTTAATCTTAATTAAACTTTACTTATTAACAAATTATATTTTAATTAAGTATTTTCAAGTTCATAACAATAATAATTTAACCATATTTATCCTCATAAATAAATTATTTGAAATAAGTTTCAAAATTTTAATATCCTAAAAACAAATTATTCTATTTGGTTTCCAAAATCATAATAATAAACTTATTTGAAAATAAGGTATTTAGAAATCAAATTTGAAATTTAAAACACTTTAAACATCTAATTCAAACTTATTCAATTTAAATAAAATTTGAAAACTTAGTTTTTAAGTCATTACTTAAACATTTTACTTAAACTTTGATTCAATATTTAAATTCAAAACTTTCTTTTAAATTGAAGTTCAAAATTTAGTTAAGATTATTACTTATAAAAGAAATCACCTCAAAACATTTAAATTTGAGAATAAATTCAATTAACATTTTTAAAAGTTTGATTTATATTTATTTTTAAGCAACAAGTTTTAAATTGTTTTCTTTTATAAACTTGGTTTAAAATTTTGATGCTTACCTTAATTATTCAAACTCGAATTTATTTGCAACTAGCATTTCACAGTACCAACCCAAAAGAAAAACACGCAACCAAAATCTCGAGACAAACACCCAAAACAATCGAGCCTGACCCGAAGCAATCAAGCGCCATCCTACTTCATGACGTCCTTGATGAAAACGCAGTAACAAACCAGAGTCCAACTCGTCTTCCCCATTCAAAACTTCCCCAGTGCACATAAACGTGCACAGTGCACGTGCGCCACCGTCCCCGGCCAATCCAGGTCGTCGCGACCATCGTCGTCAATCTCACAAACGCGCACGAGCAAAAATTCAAACCCAGATTCAACAAAAAAAATTCGAATCAAAATTCGAACATCAAGCTCGAACAACTGCAGAAACACGAACCACAAACCCACATCGTCAACGACCATCCAACGCCGTTGAACTTCGCCGTCCTCACCACAGAACACCATGACCACGAGCTTCCTCATCCCCAAAAGCGATCACCTCCGGCCCAACCTACACGTCACAATTGCTTCGACAGTCCAACCTAAATAAAAATGTGCAAAAACCCTAATTTGATCGAATTCGATCAAATCAGTCATTGGGAAAATTCATGCATATTTTTCCATCATCAACCATCCACAAGCTAGCCTCGACCACAATTTCAACTCAAATCATCAAATGGATCAACGGCAATTCACAAAAATCCCCAAAACGTTTAAACCCAAAATTCACATTAAATACCCAACTAAAAATTACAAATTGCATATCTAAATTCATGATTTTTCATCACGATTACATTCATGTAATTCAAATTAAAATTTAAGGTGGTTGTTTTTTAACAAAAATCCTAGTTTTACTGTATTTTCCTTAGTTATAATTATTTGTTGCATTTTCAATTATGAAACTATTTTAAAATTAACAACAAACAATAAGAAACAACATCCCTTCAATCATCAAGGTCAAGCATTTATGTTGGTGGGAGATTTGGGTTTTTGAAGTGAAATCTGTTCTTAAGAAAACAGAAACAGGGTGTTTACAGGCATATATAAATATAACTATAAATTCAATAAATAAAACTGAATGATTTCCATGCAACATCAAGATAAATTTTCAGATCATCACATGCATGTAGTAAAAACCTAGATCAAACTGTTTTTAAAATTATTTACTCACCTGTTTATAACATGCAGAGCACAGCAGTTTTAAACTTTCCGGGCCTTGAAATCTATAATTTGGAAAAGTGCTTTAAATTGCCTTTTATGCTTGCTGATGAAAAAGAATTCTTGCATGCTTACAATTTGATGATTTTAAAAGATGTTGAAACTGGTGTTGATTTCCCTTTGAAATGCAGGTGATCAAATGTTGCAGCAGATTTGAATTTTGCTTCAGATTTGCTTTTGCTTTTAATTTAATTCAGATTTGAGAAATATTTTACTTTGCTTTTGGATTTTATTTTTAGATTGGAGAAAAATTTCTGGTTTCCATTAAAATTTGAAAGAAGGAAGAAGTGAAAACAAAGAAAAAGTGTTTGTAAAAACTAGTTTCTTCTTAAAAATATTTATTAAAAATTTAAAATAAATATGTTGCCACTTGTTTACAATTTGAACAAATGTCATTAGCATGTTTTAAAAAAATTACTAATGTTAAAGATATTTGCAAAATTGTTTTTAAAACCTTATAAAAATAATAATTATACTTATATCTATGTAATATGGATATTTGTATTTATGAAATGTTTTTATGCATATGAAATGTTTTTGTTTGTTAATAAACTTTTGAATTTTAAATAAATATACAAGTTTAAATCTTTTAAAGAAAATATTATAAAGCTAGTTATAATACAAATAAAATTTTATACATGTAATTTAAAATCTAAAACATCTATATATATACACATTTATAATCATTTAATTTTAAACATTTTAAAGAAAACAAAACTTTATTTAAATCCTTTTTAAACTATCATATTAAAATAAACAATTATCTTATAATTTGCAAACAAATTGAATTAAACTTAAATTAATTTTTTGAAAAATATTAATTTTAAAACAAAGCTTTAAATTACAATATGCATTCATATATATAAATTATTAATAGATTAAATTAAATTTTCAAAACAATTCCAAATTATAACATATACATACATATATATATATTACAATTTGAAAATTCATCTTTAAATTTAAAACAAAAGATTTTCTATTCACAATATATACCAAATATATATATTATAAATAGAATAAAATTTTATTAGCCTTGAAAAAAATAAATCTTATCAATTTTAAATTGTTAAAAAGATATTGATCACAATTACCAGATTAAAAATTTATTAACCTTAAAAAGATTAAATTTACCAATTAAATTGAAATTATAAAGAAAAATTGTCAAATCAAATTAATTATTAATACAGATTATTAAATTGATATTGCCCAAAATTCCGGGTCGTTACATAAAGTTTTTAAAACTTTATTTCCAACTATTTGGATTTATTTCAACAATTAAATGTTGAAATACATCACTTGGTAAATTTATTAACTCAAATTTACCTAAATTCCAATATTTTCCATTGTATTTAACCAAAACACCGAACAATGAATTTTAAACCCAATATTTAACTCCATACATATTGTTTATTTGAAATACACAATTTAAACCAAATTTATTTCTCCATTACTTTCTATTTACCATATTAAATTATAACTATCATTATAATTTAATATCATCAGTAATTTCCAATAATAAGGTGGTTACAATTGCATATAACATAAGTTGCATTAGAAAGCTTAAGGAAAATGGATGTAACGGATGATGGTTGAATATGTGGTTGTAGAATTTGGATGAAAATATTTATTTCATTCTTCTTGTCCTTGGAAATTTCAAGGTTGAAATCCCTTAAGGAAGGGAGAATGTAACAACCCAAAATTTGAGCTATAATAATTAAATAACAAATTAACTAAATAATAAAATAAGTTTGTGAAATTTTCAAAATCGTGGTACAAGATTTCCACCATTGGGGCCGTGGTGATTTTCTGATCAATTTTCATATATAACTTGTCGAAATCCGAGCTAGTATGGAGAAGTTACGAGTGAAACAAGAATTAGAATTTTATAAAAAAGAAAATGCAATATATAATAATAAAGCATTGTTAGACCCCCAAATGGGTCAGGTCGACCCGCCATTTTTCCTTGATGAAGAATTGTCGAGGTATAGGCTGAACATGTTGAAATTCGATTTTTGGTTAATCCTATGCGTTCGTAGCTGCTGTAACGACCCGGAAATTTCGATCCAGAAAATTCCAGATAGTTTGGAAAAGAAGGAAAGAGAAAGAAGAAGAAATAGAAACAAATACAGATTCCCACATTCACAGTGGATAAAATATAATACCACATAGAATAATAGTTATACAAAGAAAAACTATATCAGTACATTTACATTTTTATACATCAGAGTTACAACATTTACACAACACTGTACAGTTTTAAACAACATGTCCTAGATATACAATTATATATCACAGCGGAAACACTCCGTATGTTCCTGCCATCCAACACGCCTCCTGAGCTCCAGAACATCCTTACCTGAAAATCTGTAATACTCACCCGAGCATTACATCAAAGTAACACCCGAGTCAGGCTGGAAAGCAGCGTGAGTAAACTCATCTAACATAGAATACCAAAACATACAACTTATTTAAAACCCGGGGTAACTCATATAGATTTACAACTTCACAAGTTGTTATAGACACCACTTATTTCACACATCAATTTCTAAGTACCAAAACTTAGATTAAATGGTCCAATTCACTTAAACCATTTCATTTCAGCCTATTGATTTCACATATCAATTCATAAAGAATCGAAGTGGTTTCGAGTATTTACTAATACCCGACTCCGGTCTCTTCGAATCCAATGTCATCTTAACCCAAGTTATTCAAGTGATTAAATTCAACACAGGATGTTACTTTTACACAGCAATAACATAGATAAACATCACCCATTTATCATTGATATAACCAATACCATATCAATAGAATGTCACAGCATATCATCCAATAGATATCATTCAACTTTGACATTCAACAACAATCATCCATAAGCAAGCATTATCAATTCGTACCATAATTAATCATCTAATCCTGCTTAATTAACCATTAATTAATTACAATCATTTAATTAATTCATCGCTCCCTGATTACCTTATCAATCAATCAATTAATCTCTAATCATAGATTAATTATCCTTGAATTATCAATTAATAAACCTCAATTATTAATTAATCTCCTTTAATACAAAGTAATCAATCCTTAATTACTTTATAATTAATTAATTATCCTCTAATTGACTGATAAATTACCATCAACTATTGATTAATAACCTTAATTATTAATCAATATCTCTAAATACAAATTAATTAATCCATAATTATTCTTATAATTAACTAATAAATCATTAATTAACAAATCAATTATATCTTAATTATTAATTAATAAAACTTAATTATTAATTAATAACCTTAATTACAAATTAATTAATCCTTAATCACCAGTTGATTAAACAGTTAATCAACCTTTAATTAATATTGATTAATCCTTAATCACCTTTGACTAATCATCCTTTAAGTATTAACTAATAACACCTAATTATTAATTAATAAATTTAATTATAAATTAATTACTTCTTAATTATTAATTAAGTGGTCTCTAATTACTTAATTAACAACTCTCTAATTACCAAATTAATCAATCTTATTTACTTGATTAATTAATTTTTAATTGCTCAATTACTTTATCTCTTATCATTAATTAACAATCTTTAATTAATAATTCTTAATTACAATTAGTTAACCTTGAATTAATTAATTAATTTTAGACCCCAATTATTGATTAATTGAACCAATTAATTACTCTTAATTAATCACTTAATTAATCCTTTATAATTAATTAACCAAATTAATTAATTATACTTAATTCCCTTTATTAAAACTAATTAATCCCAAGAAATTATCTCTTAAATCATCTTTAAGATAAAACATTATCTTATAAAAACCTTAATTACCACTAACATTTTAACACATTTTTACATTATAATTAACTAAACTTAATTAAATCATTTAGTGAAGATTTGAAATAAAATAACCATTTAACTTGAAAATTTTGAAGTTAGCAAATCTTTAACTTCCTTAAATAACTTAAATATTAACAAGTAGAAGTTTTAAAACTAATTTCAATTTGTATTATAAAACTTACTTTTATAAAATCTTAAACTTACATTTAAATTAATGTTTAAAATCACTTTAAATTTCATTTAACAAAATTTAATTTAAACAACTTATAAAATTTCATAACCAATTGTTTTAAGAAATAACTATTATATATAAAGTAAATTTATATAAAAGTTTAATCTAAATTTCAAAACAATTGGATTTTAAATCATTTTAAAAACTGTTTAAAATAGTAGCTTCGGGTTTTACCCGAAGGCCACTCGGACCTATACCCGAGTTTCCCCAAGTTCTCCCCCTTATTTTCAAAAACTTTGGATTTTTATTTTAAGTTTTGAAACTTACAGTCTACGCTCAAATCACTCGAGTTTATACTCGAGCCACAACCACCAAAGCACGATCCCTCCTTCGAGTTCGCATCACTACTCCACTCCAGATACCAAATCATCAACGTGCACCTGCATAGTTGCCAACGACGACGGTGACTATCACCGTAACCTCCAACACAACGTCCATCATCCCAACAACCATTCTCGAACATCCAAACTCAAGCACAAGCCTCAAATCAAAAATGAGCAGGAGGGTAGAAACTGGAACACACAACATCACAAGAAAATGCCTCGATCACCTCCCTCTGACCACCAGAATCATTGCCATTCCAGCCTCGCAGTCATCTCCCATTCCCGAAGCAATTCCCCTTGGTCTGGTGAAGCTCGATCCACCATAGAAGACGCACTGCCCCAAATTACAAACTCGACCAAAACTAGGTTTAGAAACTAAACCACTTCGCCAACGACACCACGACGAACTCTATGACCTCCAGCCATTTTTCTGACCTCACTGTTCATCCCTCCCTTCCAGACGCAGTCCCGACCACCCATCAACAGTATATCATCACAAATTGCCTCAGAACCCATTTCCAGACAAACCTAGATTTCTCATTCAATTCGATGTTAAAATTTATGATTTTTATTTTAAAATTCATGATTTCCTAAGTCAATTCGAAATATGTACTTGAATCAACTTAATTCAACCCTTAATTTTATCTTGCATTTACATTCCCATCACAACTATTTGATTCCAGAAGTACTTCAAACTTATTTTGATTGAAATAAATTTTTAAACTTTAATTTAGGATTTAACAAACACACTTTATTTGGATCCTAAGTCTAGATAGTGTCTTATTGAAAAGATATTAAATTTAATTTAAATTTTCAAACCTGGAACTCATAGAACAGAGAACACTGACATGCACAGAACAACATAACAATCATACAGTATTCTTCTATTTCATATGCAAACATCATTCATCACAGATATTTTCACAAGCAACAGACTAAATTCACTTAGCTTTTTATTTTATTTTTAGGTTTACTCACCTGATTTGAATCAGAGCACATCTTTGAAATAGCATTGAAAAATCTCAAACTTGTTTTTGCTGAAATGTTTTTGCCTCTTTGTTTAGAAACTGAGTTGCTTGTCTATTTTTGAAACTAGAATGCTTGCTTTGATTTGAAAATGCAGTTGCATGTAGTAAACAATTTCCAGATTGGAGAGACAAAAAATGCAAGCTTGCTTTGAAATAGTTACAGGGTTTTGTTTTACAGGTTGAAGATGGTTACTAATTTTGGTTTTTATTTTTATTTTTTTTTAGATGGAAAGATTTTTGGTTTTTGATTTTCATATTTTTTTCTTAGCTTTATATTAGAGAATATAAAAAAACGAAGGAAGAAGATATGTGTATATGTAGGCTGAAATTTGATTTTAAAGAAAACTAAATTAAATGACACTTGTCCTATATATTTACATTTGTCATATTGAACACACTTATTACTTAACACATGTCTCTTTAGTAATTAGTATTTGTAATTAAAAGTTAATATAAGATTATGATTAATTAATTAGTTAATATGTAGTTATTTATGTATAGACAAATTTTAAAAGAAATAAAACCAATTATATTAATAAATAAAAGTTTATACAAATATTTCAAAATCCAAAACAATTTAAAATATCAATTTAAAATTCAATTTGAAATCAACTCAATTATATGTATATATTTAAACAACACTAATTAAATTTGTAGATAATAATTATTTTAAAATTTATTTATATAACTTATAAAGGAGATTATCACATTTATTTGTTCAATCTATAAATCGGTATTTTCAATAATTAAATTAGATAATTATTCAATTATCCGATGCCCGAAAATCCGGGTTATTACAGCTGCATTCGACGGTTCCTAGCGAGCATATAACGTAGTTGCACCAGATTTAATCTTCAAATCCGACGGCCCGAGATCCCTAAGCCACACTACAAATAAGAACCTGGACCTAGCTATTTTTCTTATTCAGATTTTCTCCTAATTTGGTTCATTACCTGAGGCTGAACCCTAAATATAAAAAATTTCTAGGGAGAAGATCTTTTAATAAAAATATTCTACATCCTAGAAGTGGATCCAAGAAGGACAAAGATTAGAGCTAAGGACCACAGGTGAGTGTTTTGTAATTATTTTAGATTTTTAAGCAATTTAAAATAATGGGTTCTCAATAGTTGTAGTTTTTCTATAATTTCGAAACAGTTTTTATGTAAGTTATTTACAATTAGTTTTTAATTAAATTTCAGAAGTTCTTTTTAGTCTATTTTATTCAACTATTTTATTCACTTATTTGCAATTATTTACAGTTATTTACATCTGTTTTAAGTTGGAATTTTTGTCCTGTAAATTTTAGTTTTTTTATAAAGATTAATCCCCTTTTACGCAAATAAATTAAAAAGAGAAGAATTCGCTAATATGTATTAAAATAGACAAAAACACTAAATTTATAGAAATCAGGTGTAAAATGAGAAAAACTGAAATAAAATAAAGATGGACTGAAATAGAAAAATTTAAGATATTTGCAAGAATGATTATAACAAGTAATTATAACTAAAAATAAAAAAATAAAAGAGTAGCAGTTGCAAGAAATCACAAAAATATAGCAGAAATAACATAAGAGGCTTATTTTAAAACATAGATTAAGTTAATAATAAAATATAGAAGTAGGGCCCGTATCGGCAGCATTCCCTTTTAGATGAAGGACTGATGGTCTCACAATAGTATGTGAGGTTGGGACACGCTTCTTCTGATTAGGGTAAATAAGTGACTAATAGATAAAGGCTCAAAGGTGGGGTTTTAGGCAAGGAGCACAAAACTAGAAGATTGTTTGTTAACACCAGTACAGGCAGCATTCCCTTTCAGGTCTAGGACTGATTGTCTCACAATAGTTAGGTGAGGCTGGGCAGCATTTCCTTTCAGGTCTAGGAATGATGATCTCACAACAATTAGGTGAGGTTGGATACATTTATGCTGATTAGGGTAAATAAAGGGTCAAATAGGGGGCGATAGTTAGTGTGTACCGGTGATGACTGAGAATGTGGCATCGATTAGGTTAAATAATTCGCTATTGCAGCGTAAGCGCTAAAGATTTGTCGTTTTCCTATGACCAACAAGATTGGTTCACAGTGGCACAACAAAGATATATATGCCGATCGAAGGGTAGAATTAGGATTTCAGCATAATCAAGTTAGCATTTGAGATAGGGTTAGGGTTTTAGCCTAATCATAGCAGTTTAAGAAAATTGCAAACAATCAAATCAAAGAATCTAAGCAAATAGTCAAACAGAATTAGAAATGGTATTTCAACTCAGTTTTATCTTTTCTATATTTTCCTTTCATGCTAGAATTATTGCTTAGTCTATTATCTTTATCTTGTTTAGAAATGCTAGTAATTACTTTCACTCACTAGACTTATTGTCTGACCCACTCCTCTATTTTCCCTTTTTCACCCCCAATAGGCCAGCAGAGTTGAGTTGCTTCAGGTTTCTTGGAGATCCATTCCCAGAGTTTTCTCATTTCAAATATATTCTTTTGCTTTTTATCTTTTTCATTTGGCTTATGGTGGATTTAGCACTTGAGAAAGGGATTATTATTATGACTATTATTATTGTTATCTTTGTACTCGGATTTTTGTGAGACCGAGATATATTTTCATGAGACATGAGATAATTTGAGACATGTTATGTTTTTTTATTACTTAATTTGGAATGAAGTTTCGTCTTGAATGACACGTTATTATTTAAATGTTTCCGCTGTTTTCACTTATTAGTCTTGTGAATCTTAGTCTCTGTGATTCTTCAGCTATACCTATAACACATATATCTTTTGGTGTGCCCTTTTCGGGCATACTAAGAGATGTGGGGTGTTTCACAATTATATAGAAATTTCATGGAGACTTGTCAGTGGTTGAACATAAGATAAAGTTTAATCAGTTATCTTGTTTCAGCCCTGGACTTATTGACACGCCACTAGAGAAAAATGAGATGTTCATCGGTATGAGAGAAGATTCCATGAAAAGATGACTACTCACGCGAAGGAGTCATTTGTAGTTTTGGTAGATTTAAGGTATGAAGTGCTTTTGAAGTAGAAACCAACAACAGTAGCAACACTCAGTGTTGGTACCATTAACTCAAACAAAAGGAAGTTTGACCCAAACTGGAAAAAGAAGAAGTGTAAGGGAAAACTAGTAAGAGGAGATCAGGGAAACAAGTATAAAGATGTTGTTTGTTACAATTGTAAGAAAAAGGGGTATATTTCAACACACTGTCAATGGGCAAAGGCTATCTCTCCGATGGTATAAAAGAAGCTTTGCTATAATTGCCACCAGCCTAGACACATGGTTAAGGACTACCAACTATTGAAGAAGGGTCAGCGGATTAAAGTCTACGCTATTTAAGGATGAGCCCACAACCTCTGAAGCCGTTAAAGGGAAGGGAGTCATGGATGGTATTTTACTTATTAATGGAATTTTAGTTCATGTTTTTTTTCATACCAAAGCCTCGAATAGTTGTACCTCTAAAGAATTGGTTGACAGTTTAGAACTTATCCTAAAGTTTGTAGAAACCCCTATTTATGTGTCAAACCCTAGATAATATAAGTAATCTACGCTTGATTTGTGAAGGATTACAAATTGATTTACAAAAACATCACTTCTTTGTGACCTATTTGTCATGGATTTTAAGGGGTTTGATGTTATAATGGGTATGAATTGGTTGCCTAGATATGGAGCTATTATGGACCGCGTGAAGAGGACGATAGTGTTGAATGCTTGTCATGGAGATATACTAGAAAGTATAGTTTGTAGGAAACCTAAAAAACGTATAAGTAGTTTCTTATATTCTTTAGAATCATCCTGAGAAGAGTTAGAATCAATAGAAGTTGTTAAAAGTTTCCCTTATATTTTTAAGCCGATTAGCAATTTTGTTCCCTATCAAAAAATTGAATTTCGTACTGATTTAGTTCCCGGTGCAAGACATATCATTCAAATTCTACGTAAAAATGGCCCTAAGAGAGAAGCAAGAGCTAGTAAGTCAAACTTATGATTTGTTAAGAAGTGGATTGATCAAACCAAGTTGTTCGAGTTGGGGATCAACAATAGTTTTTATAGCTAATTCTGATGGTTCTATAAGATTGTGGGTTGATTATAGAGAATTAGCAAAACATTTGGAATAAGTACCGCTTACTTGCATAAATGATATGTTTGACCAACTTCATGGGGTTAGAGTATTTTTCCAAATGACCTAACTACGGGTTTCCATTAATTAAGGGTAGCGGAGGTAATATGCCCTTAACTTCTTTTAGAGAACCAGACTTTTTCTATGAGTGGTTGGTAATGCCTTTTGGGCTAACCTATGCACCTGCATTTTTTGTTGATCTTATGAATCGAGTTTTTATGGATTTGTGAATATTTTCATGTTGGTTTTCATTTATGACATTCGTATCTACTTGAAAACTAAAGAAGAGCACAAACACTACTTCGAAGTGGTGTTGGAAACATTAAGGAAAAATGTTCATACAGCGAAGTTATCTAAGTGTCGCTTTTGGAAACCGCAAGTAAGATACCTAGGACATATTTTATTGGGTGATGGCATCTCAGTTGATCCGACAAAAGTAGTTGATGTGCAAGATTTCAAGAAACCCCAAACTGCATAGAAGTGAGAAGCTTTTCAAGGGTGAAGGGTTATTATAAAATGTTTATAAAGGATTATTCCAAGATCGCCTCTTACCTTACCAAGCTGATAAAGAAGGATGTTAAATTTGAGTGGACTTTGAAGTGTGAGAGTGCATTTCTCTAGTTAAAAGAGAGGTTGATCATTACCCATGTTTTGGCTATTATATATGGAGGACAAGGGTTAACAATATATATGAACACATATAGAGTTGGTTTGGGTGCAGTGTTGATGCCATATGGGAAGGTTATATAGCCTATGCAAGTAGACAGTTAAAGCCTCACGAGAAGAATTATGCAATGCATGACTTGAAGCTATTAGCGTAGTATTTGCATTGAAAATGTGGTGGCATTACATACTGGGTAAGAATCCTTCTTTTTCCCTTTGTTTATTTCTAATTTTTAAGGATCCTAATTAGTAATTTCCTTCTTTAAATAGGTGAAAAGTTCAAGCTCTTGACGTATCATAAGTCCCTGAAGTATCTTTTCACTCAGAATGATCCGAACCCATGGCAACAGCGACGGTTGGAGTTCCTAGCAGCTTAAGACTTAGATATTATCTATATGCTAGGAAAAGCAAATGTGGTGGCAGACGCTCTTAGTAGGGATGCACTGTTGGCACTTTGGGAAGTTATGTCGACACTATTGGAAAGGATTGCTAATGAGCAAAAGGATGATAAACGCTTTATGAAGATCATCAAGGATGTTAAGGAGGGAAGTGTGTAAGTTTTGAGATATGAGGCATATTGTATATCAATGAGAGGATCTGCATTCCTAATATCGATGGCCTTAGATAAGAATTTTTATCAGAATGTCATCGATTTAAATTAAATATTCATCTAGATTTTTCTAAGATGCATCAAGTCATGGAACGAGTATTTTGGTGACCCAAAATGAATAGAGATATCTCAATCTTTTTCAGCAGATGTTTGATATGTCAATAGATAAAAGGCAATCACTGAAAGACAACCAATTTAATTCAACCCTTGAAAATTACAAATTGTAAATGGGAGATGATATAAATGGATTTTATTGATGATTTGCCGAGAACTAGAAAAGGGAAAGAAGATGTGTGGGTCATAGTAGATTAGTTAATGAACAGCGCTCATATTATTCTAGTAAAGCGACAAGGAGTGCAGCTTCTTTAGAAGAAATTTATATGATGGAGATTGTTCGATTACATGGGATCTTAGTAAGCATTGTAAGTGATCCCCCGAACGGATGGACAAACAGAAATGGTGAACATGATCCTAGAAGTTCTTATTAGGGCATGTGTTCTGGATTTTGGAGGATCGTGGGAAGATTATATCCACTTAATGGAATTCTTATACAATAGTAGTTATCAGGTAAGCATTGGCATGACACCCTACTAAGCCCTCTATGAGCATCCATGCAAGTCTCAGGCATGTTGGGTTGAGACTGGAGATAAGCTAGTACTTGGACCGGACATGATTCGAGAAGCTACGGAAAGGTTGCGATGATCAAAAGACGGATGAAAAAAAGCTCAGGATCGAAAAAAGAGTTATGTCAATAAAAGGAGAAAAGATTTTGAATTGAAAGTCGGAGATTATGTATTTGCGAAGATTTCCCATAGTAGAGGAGTGGTTCGATTCGGATGGGCTAGGAAGTTGGCACATAGATATATTGGACCTTTTAAAGTTATTGAAAGGATTAGGTTACTCGCCTATAGATTCAAGTTGCTAGAAAAGTTATCGGGGATCCATAATTTTTTCCACATGTCTAATTTGACAAAGTATGTTCGTGATTATCATTGATTATGGAACCGACGGTTCAAGTGGATTTGAAAATAGAACCAAACTTGACGGTGATCAAACATCTAGTTCATATTGTGGATCAGGATGAGAAAAGGTTGCGTAATAACATGATGAAATTAGTTAAGATTCAATGGAGTGATGATCCCGGAGATCATACTTGGGAGGTTGTAGATCATATGAGGTAAGCATATCCTGAGTTAATGTTATGGTGCTTGTTTGTTTGTTTATATGTATTATGTTCACATAGTTTGCATTATGGATGCTTAGTGTATGTCTTTTGTATGGATTTCATGATATAGAATATATACCCTTTTGAGTAATTTTGAGTTATATCTTTGTTTGCTGATTTCGAGACGAAATTCTTTTGAGTGGGAGAGTGTAACAATGAGGAATTTCTTCACTTTAAACACAGATATTTAAATATATTTTTAATAATTAATTAATATATTTTATAACTCAAAATAAAACACTTTCAAATAATAACTAATGATGGTGAAATAGTTTTCAAAATTTGTTTATAAAAATAATTAGTTCAAATAAAAATAGAAAATGTGTTTGGAAATCGTTTTTCGAATTTTCGGTGTCTAAAGTTGTCAGAAAAAATTGTGCATATTTACGATAACATATACATACATTTTCAAATGGGGCATTTTACCAGAAGGACAAACTTTACAGTCCAATTAGTTTCTAGGACACACATTCAAAGAAATTACTTTCAAGGCCAAAATCAACAGAATAATTACTTTCAAGAACAAAATCAGCAGTTCAATTACTTTCAAGGACATAATTTCATAGGTTTTTAAGCACTAAAAACTAATTATTTTGTGTTTTGTCCTTAAAAGTAATTATTTCAGTTGTGTATCCTAGAAACTAATTCCATCTGCTAAAGAGGCCCTTGTGGCTAATTTCCACTTTTCAAATTGGTTAAAATATATTTTGATAAATGTATGGATATGTTTTCTTAAAATAATTTAAGGTTATAAGACTTATTATGTAAATTTAAAAATAGTTTTAAAATGTGAAGTAAAGTGACATAAAATGTCGTTTCTTTAAAAACATTAAGTACTCAAGCCATTAATGCATGTTGGCTCATCAAAATGGAAGGGAGGAACATCATCAGGTGAGCACCAAAGAAGGAGGCAAGCGAGATGATGTGGCATCATGGTGGTGGAGGATATGTACTTAGGGGTGAAATGGTAATTTAGTTTAGGTATTTCATATACAATACATTTTCTAATTCTTCTTATCTTTTCCTCATTTCATTTCTACTTTGTAAAACCTTCTCTAAGTTCTCATGAACAATTTAATGGCTTCTAACAATTCTTAAGTTCATAAATCCTAGCTTTCTTCAGTTTAAATTTTTTATAAATCTTTGTTCAAAGCCTCTTTCTCCCATTTCAACACTCGTCCTTCACAAAACAAGCCAAATACACCTATACCTCCTTCTGGCCAAGCGCTTCCATCCCTAGGCCGAACACTTTTGCACCCTTAAGCCACCAAAAATATCAATTTTCCAAAGTCAAAGCAAAGACTTGGGTCATATTCAAAATCTAGAGGAAGTTACTTTGATTTAGTCGACTTTTGGTGGGTAAAGATCTAACCTTTAACTATGTTTTCTAAAACTTACTTGACTTTGTTTGTAAATATGATGTTTGTTTGGGTAAAAGTAGTATTGACTTATATGCGTTTGTAAGCGTTTGGATTATAATAATGTTTGCGTTTGGTTTATATGTGCTTGTATGCCAAAATTGGAATTACACTTAAATGAAGGCTAATGTTTATGTTAGCTAGAAATTCATAACCTTGGTTTGTATATGTTGGGTATAACATGACTTGACATTTGTGATGTGGTAATGATGTGAATATGAATGTTATGATCCGGAATACATGACTGTATGCTAATAAGTTAGCACCTTTATGCGACGACCCGCCTTTCATTCCATAGAAAGACGTATCGTAGATTAGAAAGAAATAGGTAGAAAAGAAAATAGATAGAAAGAAAGAAAGAACAACATTAGAATATCACAGCGGAAATGGAAAAATATATTACATCACATAGATATTACATAGTATTCATTATATAATCAGAGTTATACAGTACAAAACATCACATTAGATAGTTGTAAAGACCTGTCGATACATTACATCCCAAAACAAGCAGATGATACCAACACAGCGATATATATGTATGTATGTATGTATGTATGTATGTATGTATACGCCAAGTCTCCTGCTCCAAGCCTTTCCAAAACTCGTCAATCCAACCTGATCACTTGGATACTCATAAAAATTTGAGTACCCGAGAGTTTAATAAAAAAAGAAATAAACTCCAGGTTAGACATGGGTCTGGTGTGAGTAAACGGTTAAGTTGTTAAACTTGAAAAAAACATTTGAAATAAAAGGTATCTCGTAAGACTCTCCGCAAATAAACACAGACAAGTTTTTCCCTTACGATAACCAAAACATTTGATAGGAAATCCAGTTATATTATAATAGTGTCTTGGGTTTTCAATATAAAGTAGGAAATAGCTGGAATGCTTACATCTCACGTTCCAACATAGTTGGGCACAATCAAAACCGTATGGGCACTTATTGGAGATTGGATTTCATACAATGGCAGGGCTACTAAGGTACCATCCGTCATAGTACGTGGTCTAGATCATTGTACCGAGGATCCACCCTGATCCTCTACAACACAAGACCAGAGCTACCCCTTACTGCATAGTCCGAATAAGGCAACGCCGCGATTGTGGCAACAACCGCCCACACAGCCGAAAAAGGGACCTCTAAACTGGGGATAATCTCATCCTACTTGGGTGCTACCCACTTAGGGTTGCGTGCATCTCCCCTGTTTTAGCCACTCCCGATTGATGAGGCTTAAGGCAACGATTTCCTTTTAAAACACATATCTTGGAATGCTCATCGTCCTTCATTGACAATGCTTTGATAGCATTCATCCATACAAGTCCGTTCCGAATTCGTACGAAACCGAAGGCACTATATTCGCTACGCTCATTTTGGAATCACCTTCAGAGTTAATGACAAATAGCCCTTTGACTCTGAATCTTCATCTTGATCTTCACTTGAGATTTCACGGCCTATCGCTTAATTTGGATCGATGTAGTTTTTGGATAACAAATTTGATATCCGATCCCGATCTCATCGAAATCCAAACGCCGTCTTAAATGCCAAGTTATTTAAGTAAAACAATTTAATTCTATTCAGAACATTGTATTCACACAGCAATTCATTATAGATAAATAACTCACATTTATCACAGCTTAATCAAAGCAATTCATATCACAGAACATTACAGATTAACATACTAGAGATATTAATTAATCTAAGCATTCAATATACTTAATCATCCATAAGCAAGATTCATTAATCACATAATTATAATTAATTTAATTAACGCAGAGTAAATTAATTACTTATGAATTAATTACCTAACTCTGCATAATTTACATTAATTAATTACAACCATTTATTATTATTTTAATTAATTAATGGAATTAATTAATCATCCTTTAATTACTTACATTAATTAATTATCTTATAATAGTTAATTATCCTATAATAGTTAATTATCCTTTAATTATTAATTAATTAATTATTCTTTAATTACCTTCATTAATTAATTAATCTTTAATTACCCAAGACCTTAATTAATGAATTACTTATCATTTAAATCTTATTTAATAAACCTTTGGAATTAATTTATCATTAACCTATAAATTAACTTAAGACCTTTAAGTTAATTAATGATTAAAACATTTACCCTTCTTTAATTAACTACTTAATTACACTATTAAATTTATTTGAATAAACCTAAGAATTAATTAACATAAAGGACATATATTAAAAAACTTTAAACTTAATTAATTTAAAATAATTTTTTTAAAACCTTTAACTAATCCCAAACTTAAATAAAATAATTATTATTTAAAAAGAAGTGGGTTAAGAAAATTGTTTAAGTAAAACTTGATTTATTTTAAAATTTTAAAACTGATATTATACTAAAGCCTACAGACCCAAGTCAATCCCTGTACCAACCCGAGCCAAAAACCTAGAAATCCTCGTTTTCTTCTTCTTTTTTAAAAATCTTTGTTCTATTCTAAATTTAAAAACTGTTACAACAGGAAAACCCTCGCGTACACACCCGATACAAAAATCGAGCCAAAACTTCACTTCTCCGAGTTCAAACCTGAGGCCATCTTCTCTTACAACCCAAACCCACTGATACACCACTGACACATGTGCACATGCACAGACGAGCGCCAAAGCTCCGATCATCGCCACCACCTCCAGCACATCGACGACAACCTCGCCTAAGATTTCGACCACCCAGAACCCCGTATCGATCACGAATTCGCAAACGAGCACAAGCGAACCCAACCTGGAACGAACCGATCGCCAAAAACCTCCTCATGACGACGCCTCAGATCAACAGAGGCTTCGAAACTCTGATCAAGGCCTTGCCGTACAACCACGCTTCGATCCCCCTCACTCCGAAACAGTCCGATGCACCCTCGTTAACGAACAAGCCTCGAAACCCATGTCGACCAAAACAGGCCTTAAAACCCTAGATTGCCATCGTTCAGCCACAACGGTGAACTATAAATTCACCGATCATTTTTTCCAAAATCCCTGCCTTCGAGCAAGCTCCAGCAACAATGTTGAGACTCCACCCTTCGTCGATCGCCAAAAACCGAGGAAACACTCGATTCCTTTCAACCCGAGAATTCTCAATCAATACCTTCCTAAAAATCTTGATTTTATTTTTAAAAATCATGGTTCGAAAAAAAGTCAGATTATATGAATGAAACAATAAATCATTGAAGTCAAAATTTCGATATGCTTTGAATTTTGCTGTATATTCTAATTTTCCAGTGAAACTTTAAATTAATAATACTTAGAAATATTTTTAAAATTAAGATCTTGTTAATTTAAAAACTTTTTGTTTAAACATCAAAGCCTAAAAGAGATTAGAGGAAGAGAAATTGAATTTTTAACTTGTTTAAGGCCCGTAATTGAGAACAAAGGCATGTTTTGCCTGTACACAGGCATGCGCACAGTCACACACACACACACACACATATATATATAGACATGCAGTCATATTTTACATCCATATAAACATTTTTCACAACATACTTCAAAGATTATCACATGCATAAGGTTATCAAACAACTTTAGGTTTTAAAAAAATGTTTACTCACTGGATTGATGTTGAACAAAGAAACTTTGATCTGAAGCTTGATGTTTGATTTGAATCTACTTTATGTTGAGTTGATGTAACTTTTTTTTGATTTCTTCAGGTTTGAGATTGAAAGAGTTTGTTTTCTTTTCTAGTTTTAGCTTTTATTTCTCAGGTTGGTTTTGAATAGAAAGAAAATGAGAAGAGAAGAGGTAAAGAGGTATATATATAGTCTTGTTTTCCTTTTATTTATTATCTTTTTAAAATGAAAAGAAAATTAATAACTTGACACTTGTGAAATTGCATGTTATAATGTTTAAACTTGTTAATTTGCATGCATTAATGTTTTATTATAATTTTATATTATATATTTAATTTTTATTAATACATTTCCTTTTATTTATATTCGTATTACTTTAAAGAAAATGATTAAAAAATTTAATTATACATTAATAAATAATCATATATATATATATATACACACTAGTTTTTAAAATATAGAATTTTAAATCCAATTTATTTTTAAGATATTTATTTTTGACTTTCAATTCCAAATTTTATTTACACTCTACTTATATATATACATAAACAAGCACTTATCTTATTTGTTTGAAAAGAATAATTTTGCACATTTAAAATAATTATAAAAGAAGATTATCACATTAATATTGCCTAAAAATTTCGCATAATCACACTTTACTTGTTGAATCGACTTACAATCCCTTGTGTAAAATTTTGATCTTTGGTTTCTAAAATTTCAAATGTTTTCAAGTTTAAAAACTTGCTTATTTTCAAAAGTGCACCTTTATGTTCTAGTAAAGTTTTCTATGGGTTTTAGTCAAAGAAAAGACCTAGAAACCAAAACTTTTAAATTTGGAAATTGTGGGTCATATAGCGATAGTCGCTATAAATGCAGTTTGTGAAAACGAACTTTTTTTTCGAAATCTAGAAGTATTTTCACTTAGGACTTTTTGGAAAATGTTTTCAAACATAATTTAAGTTTAAAAAAGTAATTATTTGTTTATTTAATCATTTATTAATTAATTAAGGAAATTAGTACTTAATCATTAATTATCATTAATTAGCAAAGGTAATTACTTAAGTGTTAATTAAGTAAGTTAATTGTAATTAGTTAACAAATTAAAAGTTAATTATTATTTAGTTATTGATTAGAGATTAATTTTTATTTAACTGTTTATTAAAGATTAATCAATTATTATTTATCATTCAAAAGGGGGTTTACTAATTAATTTATTTTCAGTTATGTTAAATTTAACTAAAATTTTCATTAGAATTTAATTAAGATCTAATTATTATTTAAGAAGGATCTACTTTATTATTAATTTTTAAAAATTATTTTAGTTCTACATATCAGTTTTGTTTAAAATCTGTTTACTTTTCAAAAGTGTTATAAATCAAGGGATTTCTTTATCGATTACGCTTGAGTAACCTCAAACAAATATGAAACCTACGTTTGTGGTAACACATTTAACGGAAGTAAGTCTTCCCGTAGGTAGCACTAAAATTTGATGAGTAGGTGATTCTCTATTTGTGACATCTAGAATTTATTTCTAAGCGAAGGATAGAGTAAGGTCAGAATATCGAAAACGTGATAACTATAGGAGGGTCAATTTCTATCAATGGGTCATGTTTAAACTAAGTATTTGATTATCTATATGCCAAACTCTATATAATTACCCTAAATAGCGGATTGTCCGTTATTTACGACTTGACCTATTTTAACTCAGGATGTATGAGCGTATATTCGAGTTCCTTGATGAAGACTTAAATATTTTTTGCATGCTCCCAAAATAACCGGATTGATTTAACCAAGAATTATTTCATAGTTTGGAGGCAACGATTTTCGATAAGTATGATTTACCCGAACCACTCCAAACTAATAACATTCGTGATGGATCATTATGAAGTATGCTATGGAGATGTACTATTCTTCCTGAGGGTTATTCCAAAATGGAAGAGAGTAAATGTTAAATGTTTGTTTGATTCCGGAAAAACTTGTACGGATGAATGTTATCATTGCAATGATTGCTTAAAGGGTAATGTTAGCATTCCAAGATGGTCTGCTAGAAGTAAATGTAACCTCAAGCCTCACAACTGGCGAATGACTAATGTGAAGATGTGCAACAAAGCTATGTGGGTTGCTCCCATTAAGGTATGATCACTGCCTAATCTAGAGCGGTAGCTACGATTTATGTATACTTCAGGATCCCTTTTATGTTTGTTGACCGCAAAAATATAGTGATCATATTCGCCGCTACCTATTAAGGGGTAGGACATGTCTTAAGTAGAAGATATGCAACATGTTGTAACTTCCAGTACATTTTACCAGGAGGTATACTGATTCGGTTGGTAGACCTTACCTTTACATAGTTGGAACCCATTTTCTAATATGAGCCTTTGAACTTGATTGTATACCTATTATGCCAGAATTTAATAATGTAACAATTTCGGCTTTGCTTCAATATTTATTTTAAACCTAGACATTATGGTAATATAAGAGGATTTTAAGTAGAAATGTTTTTGTTATCATAAGGTAAAAACCCATCTGAGTTTGTTTGCAGCATTGTCTTACGAGATACCTTTAATTTGAAGGTTTTTATAAAGTTAAACTTATGATTTACTCACACCAGACGATGTCTAATCCAGAGTTTTATTTCTTTCCCTTAAACTCTTGGGTACTCAAATTTTTATGAGTAGCCAAGTAGTCAGGTTTTTTGAAGCATTTTGAGAAGCAATATGGAGTAGGAGCTTTCATTATCATCTTGCAATTGTCTATATTTCTATTGTGACTGTATATTATGTATTAGTAGTTTGGGCAGGTTGGTATAACTGTCCCTGGATTATAATAGTGCCTGTTGTAACTTTGATCTGGCATTTTGGAGTAACCATATGTAGTATTCTGTGATGATGTATATGTAACTTTGACGTTGTGAGAAGAAATCTATGTTTGTTTCCTTGTCTTTAATTTTCTTTACCCCACGACCTGTCTTTCAGACACTTAGATGATTGGTACATGAAAACTGAGTATGTATTAAATGTCGTCTTTGGCTGTAAGAAATGCAGATCGTCACACCATCCATCCTGTGGCGAGCCCCAATTGGTCGCCTTCAATTGCGTTGTGGGCCACCAGGTGGCAGGCTTTTTTAATTTATGTAAGTCGCGATTTTTAGTTTCAGGGGGACTAGTGCTAAAAATGAAATAGAGGGTACAGGTTTGGTCTGAATTGAAGAAGCCGGAGCATTCTAGAAGAGAGAAGAGAATGGGTTCGAAGTAAGCAGATAAAAGTAAGCTTGGGCTTTATATTATAAAAGATAATTCATCCTTTTTATTTAATTTCATTCTTTATTTTCTTTTAAACTATCTTATCTTTGTATGAAATTAATTTCTATCCAATATAAATTGATTTACATTTCATTATACTGAATACTTTTCGATGACCGCCCAATTTCATTCAATTCGATGTCCGCTTATTAATTTTCCATTGTTATAATCATGTAAAAATTATTTACACTTACAAAAAAAATTTGCGTTCAATTAAAGCAATTTAGTCAATTTCAAATATTATTTGAAAAGAATTTGTAGATTTAATTTAATTAATTAAAACAAATATCTTTTATTAAATAAACTTGAAATAAATAAGAATTTATTTTTAAAATAATATGAATTAAAAATCGAATTTGAATATGTTTTATTTTAATTAAATTTATCTGTTTATACGGTGTAGAAAGCAGGGTTGTTACACATCAGTGCAATGTATACACAACCGCTGGTTGCTCCTTTTGGAGGGTAGATTTATGTTGTGCTACACTACTTGCCTCGCATTCCAACCTATACTAATGACTAAGTCATTTCTAATTAGTCTAAGTTATTGACCAGATTCAACAATTCACACTTATTATAAATGAACATTTGTAGCTATATAACTTTTATTGAATTATTACACCTCCCATTCAACTATTAGTATTCAGTTATTTTGCTCAACTTACTTCTTATTTTATTGACGTCATTTTATTGCCATTTATCGCTTATTTCTACTTTGATACGTTAGATATCATTTACTACTTAATCTTCACTTGATATTATTAAGTAGATCCTACTGTTCCTTTCTAACTATTACTATCTTTCTTTGATTACTATAGTTTTCTTAATTACTCATTTCATTGCTTTACATGCCTTTCTTCACTTTTTATTTTCTAACTTATTGCATATATTATATTTATAATTTAATTATTGTTATTATCTCCATGTACAATACTTTGGTCCATACATAAAGATTTCTGCATTTCATTGCGTTGAAATTACATCTTCCCAAAGAGAAACGTTTATACGTAATTTTCCATAACTCATTTAAAAGAGGACTTGTTTCATGTTTGAAATTATAAGTAATTATTTTTTCTGTTATTATTGAAATAGACGATACAAACTAAGGAAAACATCCATATTTTGTACATCTCTTTCATTTAGGCATATTCCATGCAATACACTTTTATACATAGTTATAAAACGGATAATTTATTAAACCTTGCATTTCAACACGCTTTATTCTAATGAATTAAAGTACTATTTGAATCTCAATCCAAATTATAATAACTTCCAATTTATATTTATTAACATATATCATCCAACCAACAAATTTGGAATTATTATATAATAATATAAACTTAAGGACTACTTTTACCTTTATTTCCAGATTCAATTATATGCAATATTATATCAAAGTTAACAACTCATAGATATGTAGGCATGACTGTCAAATTCATTACATGTACATATTTAAGCCTACAACTCCAAAATTTTATTAAGGCATATAAGAACAGATTTACAATGATATAAATCCAATATTATATAAAATATATAATTTTCCACTCACCTTTGAGTTTCCAAATCTCCATATCTAAATCTTGTTATTTTTTTGACTTCTTTTCCTTCGTACGGACATATGCTCCAAAAGCATAACATATCTATTTGAAATTTATATTCGAGAAGATATTCGAATTTAATTTAAATTTGGATTTACAATTTACTTTGACTTTGGCGATTCGATCCTATTCTTCTCCATTATTATTCTCCGCAATTGTCCAATTATTTATTTATAAAATATAGTTTATATATTTTTTAGAATTTGTGGAGAAAGCAAAATGGCAAATCTTCGTTGTTGTCCCAAAAAATATGAGAAGAATAGTGGGGTCTAGGCCTGTATTTATAAGGATTCGAACCAATGCCAGCTGTTAGATTATATTATACTAAATCTGGGTCGTTCGGCATAGTTTCAATATACAATCACCGCCTACCACTATTCGACCGCTATGATGTCATTGGTCGACCGCAGCTGATCGATCGCTCCCAACTAAAGGTCAACCGGTTGCCTATTTACGTTAGATGTTGATTTATTTCCTTTTATATGTTATATTTGTTTTAACCGATCTAATTTATCGTTAACATAAGGTTAACTACGCATAGACGTTAAGTAACCATTAAAGTTAATCAATGTTAACTAATTGCATTTATTTCTATAATTGCATATATAATTATTTTTTATCCAAAATCTTTAAAATTAATAACTTTTCCATTTGAGTCTCGATCATAAAACTTTATATATGAAAACTGGTCAAAAAATCGCAAAGAACACAACAGCGCAAACTTCATAGCCAAATTCTAACGATTGTGAAAATTTAATTTTCGGCTTTATTAATTAATAATTAATCTTTTTAATTAATCATCGTTAAATTTATGGGGTCTTACAATCTCCCATCATTAAAAGAATTTCATTCTCGAAATTCCTCAAGAACTGAATCATGTAATATAACACACAACCACACTAAGCTATCAAACCAATTAGCATGCAACCAATTTTGTAGCCAATCTTGTGTAAGTGCAAAGGTGTATCACAACATACATGATATTAATGCTAAGTAATACTAAATTAGCGCCTCCTATGCACATGTATTCTTTAAAACAATTTTGGAAAATATGGTTCGAACAATCTATATATACTGGTAGTTCTATATGTATATAAATTTTAAAAATCAAAATCTTTGTTTTTGCATACAAAATTTTCCATGCTTCAACGAATAAAAGTATTGTTCAACCAATTTTTCATCCAATCTTACCATCCAAACCCCAACACACAATTTTCTAACATCCAAAAATTTGAAAATCCAGTTTTCTGAACCTGCATTCCTATGTCAAAAAAGGTTTTAAATAGAGAAATCCATACGTCCATCATTCTTTATGCACCCTTTCGATTGTACCTTGAACCTTCTCTTTTGCCCTTAATTCTTTTTGCTTCAAAACTGGTCACAAACACCCAATTTCAGATGAAAGCACCTATTCACGATCACATATTATAGATAGCTAGTGTGTAGAGAATATAAATGGGAAGAGCACTCAAAATTTAAAAGGAATGCAATAGAAACACAAGATTTATAGTGGTTCGGCGTTGTAGCCTATATCTAATTTGAAGAGTTGCTGTTTTACTGATTATAACTCACCGGTTACAAAGGTTTACAACAGTACAACAAAGTTACAACAATGATTCCGACAGAGTTTCGGCATAGAAGAGCCAAAAAGATCCCTTTTATGAAGCTCTCGAACTGTTATTTATAGGTGTAGGCTGAAAATATCTCGTCCAGATCTCGGAAGACTCATTCTCTCACGTGGGTGGGCACACATGATCGATCCCCTAACATTACGACTCGATCCAAGATATCGATCAAAAAAATGGTCTTTTTGCATTGGGATCGATCGTGGACATTCTTGAGGTTGTGCGCAAGCTCCTGTGAAAATTTAGTGCCATTTGGACTTGTAGATTGTGAGATATGATCGATGCAAGTTTGGGTTTGTTGTATGCTGCTGAATTCGTATCGATACGCTCGTATCGATCTCGTTCATACCGGTCCTCTATAACTTCTTCATATCGATTTTCAACCCATATGATCATGTAACTCACATCAATAAAAACGCGTAGACATGATATTCATTTTGTATTTATGGAACTGTTCTGGTTACTCAACGCGTGTCACGTACGTTTGTATCCATGAAGTGATCCCTTGTTGCAGCTACTTCATGGCCTATGTAACTCCAGCACACGTGCCCTATAAATCCATCTAAATAGTTTTGTATCCGACCACTCGAAATATAAACATTTCGTTACCATGCAATAGAGCTAGTTTGGAATTAATCAAAATATAAAGCTCTCGTGTTCATGGAAACGTATACATCCATATCCATTTTTTATATCCATCTAACTATATACAATTTGCAGTCAATAAGACACGTGTCCCCACAATATATCCATATTTCATATCTATGCACAAACAATGCGAATCCATACAATTGTTGTTTTCGTGTACATATTTTGTATATCTCGAAATATTAGCAGAGACATATGTCGATTAGTTGGCTACCATGAAATGTATATTTCGTTTCCATGAATTCGCATCACATATCCATGAAAGCTACCTACTTTCGTGTCCAGATATATACGTATCCATACAAGATAAACTGCTTCGAACCTAGAAGGGACATGTGTCCTCATGATCATATATTTTCCGTATCTATGAACCCAGCAATTCTCGTATCCATATTTTTGTGTACATCATGCATCTGGTACCACATCTTAATTTCGTATCCACTTTGAGTGTTTCATATCCGTGGGATTGAGTTGGTTCATATCCATGAATTCACACGTATCCAAGAAGCCATTCAGTTTCGAATCCACAAATTTATAGTCTATTTCCATAATATATGGAGAGGTACGCGTGTTGACCAAGATTAGGACATGTGTCCTCAAAAATATATTTTGTAACCTCAAACCTACTTATCTTCGTATCCATTTATATGAAGTAAAGCATATCCATCAACGTGTGTGCGTATCCATCAGCTAAATAGTTCTTCGCATCCATGCCCGGGTTTCACGCTTTCATATCCATATTAATACATGGTTCATGCTCATGTTTTGGAGGGCAGATGTCATATATTCATCAACTTAAATCTGAGCATTAGTTTTTTTGAGTCCGCTAGTATGCATAATTCGTGTTCAGATTTATTGACATGCAAACTATTTTATATCCAAGCAAGTATATAGCTCGTATCCATGAAACCAAATAGCCTCTCTATCGACACGTGTTAATTAGATCCATACATTTAGTTACCTTCGTATCTATCACGATCAATACGAAGCGATTGATACGAACAAGATCGATACGGACCACATTTCCATAAATATTGATCCATCTATAGTTTGGGAGTACGAACTCTATTTGATCCGAAATCCGAACAGTAGCCTTACCGAGCCATGCACATTACTCTTGGTCAATCCCACCCAGATTAGAACTTGGTCCAATTTTGATGGTATCGATCGTACCCTTGTCTCCAATCGATTTCCAATTCTAATTTCTATCCATTGTAACCGATTTATTGGTAACCTGGCCTTGTCCAAAAGGCAAGGTAGCATTTCAAAATGTATATTCATCGACCTTGCTATGTTTTAGTCTTGTGATCATGCTTACTATCTATCAAAATCTAGCTTTGAACATCGTGCAGTCGATTGGGTTAAATCCGCCTGTATGATGCCTTGCCAAAAGGCAGGTTAACAGTTTGCCCCAAGAACATGCCTTACTACAGGAAGGTGTGTTTTGTAATGCCATAAGTTGGATGTTCGTATCATGTTGATCACCTGTAAAGCGATTCATAATCTTACGTGATTATGAATGACGATCATTCGAGATCATTTTGTAATTCGAGATCGTATTGCTGTTTGAGGCTATATGTGACCGTTCGAGGTTAGGTGCTGTTCGAGGCAAATGATGACCGTTCGAGGTCGGATGCCGTTCGAGGCTAATTGTGACTGTTCGAGGCCGAGTGTCGTTCAAGGCGAATTGTGACCGTTTGCGGTTGGGTGTCGTTTGAGGTTAATTGTGACCATTCACGATCGGGTGCCCAGGGGGACTTTAATGCCAGATTTCACGTTCACGTGAGTATTTGAATCATTTGTTATGGTGGTTCATCGTCATCTCAGAGCATGCTTAAGGACCATTCGTAATCCGGTACACGTGTAAGTGATTTGGCCGTTATGGAATTATGAATACCAGAATTACATTCAAATGAGTCTTACAATAGAAATTTCCAAATCAATCAAGTTCAAGTGCAAAAATTAAACAACAAAAGCAAAACAGACACGTCAAAGTGCAAACACTCCATTGTCGTAGTTCACAGTCGTCTCAGAGCTTGCCTGAGGACTGTTCATGAGCCCGTACATGTGTAAGAGACATAACCGTGCTAGTGCGGTGTTTGCAACTTATTCGTCATTATTTCAATCAGTTGATGACAAGTCGATGCATTGATCCTGAGCCATTCCTAGTTGACGTAGACAACGATCGCTCCTGTTCCGCTGTCGCTGCTCGCCTTTTCACATACTGTAATAGAAATCCATTCCGAATGCGTCCTCGATTTCATCTCTCAAATACCTGCAGTCATTCATAATATGTCCACTTAACTCGTGGAATAAGCGGTACTTTTCTGGTTTCTTTTCATTGTTGGTTAGATCCATTCTCATTGGCCTCTGGTAAGGAACCTGCCCCTTAGTATCACTCCAAAGTCTCGCTCAACTCGAATAAGAGGTGAACCTTAGCTCCTTTCACGGTCGCCTCAACTCGTCAAAACTATTCTCGGCCTTTCGTTTTCCTTTGTCCTTATTCGAATCTTTTTCAAGCGGGTCTCCGCCTTTAGCTACATAAACTTCAACTTTATCTCCTTCCTCTCTCTCAGCCTTTGCATCCTCCTATCGTAGAAACCTTTCCGCTACGTGGTAGAGATTTCCCTGATCCATCAATGGAACCTTGTCAGTGAATTCTTAAATTCTGTACCGTCAGCTATTCCAGACATAGCTGCCATTAAAAACATGGATGGATTTGGACGCTCCACAATGCTGCTGCTGTGTTAAATCGTGTCAAAAAGTTCCTTAGAGACTCCCATGCTTTCTATTTCAACATTGTCAAACTCATTATATTCTTGGGCCTTGATATACGAACTCTAAACAGCCTTATAAATTTTTCAATCAACTCGGTCCATGTTCCAATCGAACCGCTTTCCAGTTGGCTGAACCATAATGCTGCTATGTGTGTCAAATACAGCGGAAAGCATCAGGCCACGATTCGTTTGATGCCCCCAGTACTTCCATATGCCGCATATACCTCGTTAAATGAATAGCAGGATCTTTCCTCCCATCGTATGTCTCTAGTGCTGGTAGCTTGAATTTAGATGAGTTCCTGCCTGCCTAATTGTGAGGGCAAAGTGGCTCCTGCTCACGTCTTCCAGATCTCTATTCACTAGTCCTCCATCATAGCTCATCTGACCATCTCCACGAATCAGTCACTGTCATCAACTAGGGGTCCGTCTGTTGCCTTCGATCTTCCCCCCAAGTTCACGAGGGAATTCTGGAATCTGCTCTCCTAGATGAGCACCCATTCCTCTATCAATGCCATGTTGCACAGTTTTTCCTGGTATCCTGCCAGGGATTGTATCTATATGCTCTGGCGGCATACCCTCTAGCTCGTGGACTACTCCTGATAGTCCCGCTCCATTCTGAATCCTGGTTGCACATGCTCCTAATCGTTATTTCCAGCGCTTCTTGTAGTTGCGTTTCCTTGATTTTGCACTCTATCTTGTCCAATCTGCTAGAGTAGGTTCTGCATCATCTCTTCTTGTCTTTTCAGCATTCCTTCCCTCATGGCTTTCATCATCATCTCCATCTCGAGTGATGAAGACTGAGATCTGATTCGCTCTCGAGGAAGCCTCCTGACTCCCTTCATGCTTACTTCTTTCTTCTCTTAGTCTCCTTGTTGATTTCTTCACCATAGCTCTCAAGATCCAAGTCCTTAAGCGTTTAAATTTAAAATCCAAGCTGTAGGATTCCCGAGTTCAAGTCTCAATGAAAGCACCAAAATGTTTGCGCCAAAACTGGTCACAAACACCCAATTGTAGATGAAACCACTCGTTCACAATCACAGATTACAGATCGCAAGTGTGTAGAGAATATAAATGTGAAGAACACTCAAAATTTAAAAGGGAAGTAATAAAAACACAAGATTTATAGTGGTTCGGCATTGTAGCATACATCCACTTTAAAGAGTTGTTGTTTTATTGATTATAAGTCGCTGGTTACAAAGGTTTACAATAGTACAACCGAGTTACAACAATGATGCCGGCAAAGTATCGGTGTATAAGAGCCAAAAAGATCCCTTTTTTGAAGCTCTTGGACTGCTATTTATAAATGTAAGCTGCAAATATCTCACACAGATCTCGAAAGAATCCTTCTCTCACGTGGGTGGGCCCATGTGATCGATTTCTCGACGTTTCGACTCGATCCATGATCGATACGTACCAAATTCCTATCGATCAAAAATGGTCTTTTTGGGTTGGGATCGATCTTGGACATTCTTGAGGTTGTACGCAAGATCCTGTGAAAATTTCGTGGCATTTGGACTTGTAATTATGAGATATGATTGATGTGAGTTTGGTTTTTTTGCATGCTGCCGAGCTCATATCGATACGCTCGTATCAATCTCGTTCATATCGGTCCTTTATAAGTGCTTCATATTGATTTTCAACCCATATGATTATGTAACTCATATCCATAAAAACGCGTACACATGATATTCATTTGTATCTATAAAACTATTCTGGTTACTCAACATGTGTCACGTACGTTTGTATCCATGAAGTGATCCCTTGTTACAGCTACATCGTGGCTTATGTATCTCTAGCACACGTGTCCTATAAATCCAACTAAATAGTTTCATATCTAAGAACTCGAAATATAAACATTTCATGATCATGCAATAGAGCTAGTTTGGAATTCATCATAATATATAGCTCTCGCGTTTATGGAAACTTATACATCCGTATCCATTTTTTATATCCATCTGACTATGTACAATTTGCAGTCAATAAGACATATGTCCCCTCAATATATACAAATTTCATATCTATGCACAAACAGTGCGAATCCATACAATTGTTGTTTTCATGTATGTATTTTGTATATTTCAAAATATTAGTAGAGACACATGTCGATCAGCTGGCTACCATGAACTGTATATTTCGTTTCCATGAATTTGCATCACATATCCATGAAAAGTGCCTACTTTCGTGTCCAGATATATACGTATCCATACAAGATAAACTGCTTCGAACCTAGTAGGGACACGTTTCCTCACAAACATATATTTTTCATATCTATGAAACCAACAGTTCTCGTATCCATATATTTGTGTACATCTTGCATCCAATACCACATCTTAATTTTGTATCGACTTTGAGCATTTCGTATCCATAGGATTGAGTTGTTTCATATCCATGAATTCACATGCATCCAAGAAGCCATTCACTTTTATATCCACCATAATATATGGAGCAGTACACATGTTGAGCAAGATTAGGACGCGTGTCCTTAAAAATATATTTTGTTCCATTTATGGAGTAAAGCGTATCCATCAACGTGTATGCGTATCCATCAGGCTAAATAGTTCTCGTATCCATGCCCGGGTTTCATGCTTTCATATCCATATTAATACACGTTCATGCTCATGTTTTGGAGGGCACATGTCATACATTCATTCACTTAAATCTGAGCATTAGTTTTTTTGTGTCCACAAGTATGCATAATTCGTATCCAGATTTTGTTGACATGCAAACTATTTTATATCCAAGCAAATATATAGCTTGTATCCATGAAACCAAATAGCCTCTCTACTAACACATGTTACTTAGATCCATACATTGAGTCACCTTCGTATCTATCACGATAGATACGAAGCGATCGATACGAATGAGATCAATACAAACCAATTTTCCACAAAAATTGATCCATCCACAACTTGGGCGTACGAACTTCGATTGATCTGAAATTCGAAGCGTAGCCTCACCAAGCCATGCACATTACTCCTGATCGATCCCCCCATGATTAGAACTTGGTCCAATTTTGACGGTATCGATCGTAGCCTTGTCTCCAATCGATTTTCAATTCTGATTTCTATCCATTGTAGCCGATTTGTGGGTAGCCCGGCCTTGGCCAAACGGCGGGGTAACATTTCAAATTATATGTTTGTCGACTATGCTATATTTTAGTCTCATGATCATACTTACTATTTAAAATTTTATCTTTGACCATTGTGCAGTCGATTGGGTTAAATCCGCCTGTATATTGCCTTGCCAAAAGGCGGGTTAACAAATTGTTTTCCAATTTTTCCAAGTACAGTCCACATAAACAAATTTACTTTTTAACTTTTATAATAGAGTTATTTCAAAACCAATTTTTTTCACCAACCGACAGGTTTGAGAAAAGAAATCCCAAAGCTAAAATAACATTTCCCCATGCACTAACTATATTTTACTTACTGTTACTTCTGCTGCACAGTAAAATTCATATTTGGTAACTCATCGACTTTTTTCTATGCTAAGCATGTGGCATTTCATAAATAAGAAATTCTCCTTTTTCATTCAAAATCATTTTCAATTAATTTTTTTGAAATAGTTTATATTTTTTAAATAAAACTCAATTTCAAAATAAAGAGTTTTAAACAAAAATCTTCAATTTTTTTGAAACAAATATAGCCATATCTTATGGAGTCGGGATTTGGTCAATGGTTTAATGTCCACGATTGACTATTTTCTACTATATGGTAAAATTTCAAATTTTCAAAACTTTCTCTTTTATTTTAGATAATAATTAGCATACAAGTTCATTTATAAACTACTACTTTTAAGACGTAGGGATGGTGACCTGTGGTTTTGCAACAAATTGTAACAACCCGAAATTTAACTCATAATAATTAATTCATTAGGTAATTAAATAATAAAATATCTTTACGAAATTATTAGGATTGAGCCATGGTAGTTGCACCATTGTGTCCGTGGTAATTTTCTGGTCAATTTCTATATATAGAACGTCCGAGACCGAGCTAATATGAATGAGAAACAAATTAAACAAAAATCAAGAAAGAAAAGAAAAAAGAAATAAAGGGCGGGTCGACCGCCTGGTCGACCGCCCAGTCGATTGGCCTTTGTCAATTACGCATGAACGAACGTTCCAGATTCGTTCGAACGTTCCAGAGGTTATTGATGGCATGTTTTGCAATCTTCTGACCAATCTGATCCATCTATTTTTGCATTCGATGGCTTCTCTTCAACCTATGAAGTGGTTGAATCCTATTCAATCTCCAAATCCAACTGTCCGAGATCCACTTCTACCCCTATAAATAGACGTAACACTTTTTCTTATTCTAGGTTTTCTCCTATTGGGTTCACCTTTCTAGGAAGGACCCTAAACGAAATAATTTTTCCAAAGAGAAAATCATTGTAAATTAGATTATTTTACAACTCCAAGTGGATCCGGAAAGATCAAAGGAAGTGCTTAGGGACGGTTATGTGTAATTGTAATTATTTTAAGATTTCTTTAAGTAATATTAAAATAATAGGGTTTCCAATAGCTATAGTTTTACTACGATTTTGGAATAGCCTTTTTATCTGTTTTAGATGTATTTTTCAATCTACTCCCTTTTTGTCATTCTTTATCAGTTAATTATAATTTATTACTGTTAAGCATAGCTTTTTATTTATTTACAGTTTATTTATATTTTTTAAGTTTATTTACTATTATTTATTACTTATTTACATCTTTTTCTTTGTTTTGGATCTTATGCAAGCGTCTATTCTCTTCTTCCTCCTTTTCCTCGTGTATGCATTAAAATAATGCGAATATGGATTATATAAGTAAGAATATTGAATGAAGAAAATAAGATGTAAATTATAATAACTGTAATAAATAATGGAGTTGGACTGTAATATAAATGGAATTGGGCTGAAATTATGCCTAATTATGATTAGAATTGGACTAATTAATTGGCTTTGTTATAACATAGAATTATAAATATAAAAGACTAAAGATGAAAGAAGCTTATTCGTGCACTTAGAGCTTGGGTTAAGTAATAAGCATGATGATAACATAGGTTATAATAAGAAAAAGAATAGAATGAGGCTTATTTTAAGACTTGTGATAAATTAATAAGCGTAGAAAGTAAATATGATGATAAAGGCTTATATAAATAATTTATCTAAGTTAATAAGCAAAGATGAAAGTAGAACCTATACCATATAGCATTTTCTATTAGAAAAAACGGTGTCTCACATTAGCAGAAGTGAGATGAGGCCATGCTTATGCTTAGAATGGTAGTAATTGGTCAAATAGAAGTCCAAATCACGGGGGATTTGGATAAGGGGTGCAACTAGATATTGCATGAATAACAAGCCAATACCAACAGCATTTCCCCTATAGTTTCTATGGACACACGGTGATCTCACGTTAGCCTGAAGTGTGATGAGGGGTACACTTATGCTAGAGTTTGGGGTAATAAGAAGACCCAATAGGTGGAGCAAAATGTAACATGGGCATGGTGGCAGTTATGCGTGCGACTTCTAGTCTGGTGCTCAGTAATTGCTATGAGTTCCAAATGCTTATTATGGGTGTCTTTCATAGACACCACCGCCTTCTATGTAGGGAGCTATATATGTCATCCGGATCCACAGTGGGTGCTTTATGCATCTTTCATAGATACCATTGGCTACTGTGTAGGGAGTTATATAGCATTAGGTCTGCAGTATGGTCTATGTAGCGGCAGGCCGATCAAAAAGGGTAGAATTAGGGTTACATCCTAATTATAGACTTAGGAATTTAGCCTAATCAGAGTAGAAATCAAGGATAAGTGTAAGTAATCAAAATTAATCCTATCTTATAAATTGAAAAGTATTTAACCGTATTTATTTTCAGTGTATCTCTTTCTTATTTCCTTTGTTTCCTCTTTATATAATAGAACTGTTGTAGAGTCTATTAATTTTACTTTCTTAAAGACTCTAGTAATTACTATCGTTCACCACACTTTTAGTCTAATCCACTCCTTTATTTTCCCCTTACCCCTTAGGAAATCAAGGGAGAGGACAGTAGATTGCAGTTGCTTGGAGATTTCTTAGAGGAGTTTGCTACCATGTATTTCTTTTCTTTCAACTTTTTTCTTTCTATGTACTGGCTTATTATGAGGGATATTATGTACTCTGATTTTCCAGACTATGAGTTTTTGTTTCATAAGACATATTGGATTTTTAGAAATGCATGTGGTATTTGGTATTTGACTAATTTATGAAGAAATTTTGAGGTTTTTTTAAATTAAATTATTATTTCAAGTTTCTACTGTTTTCATCTATTTTTCTCTTATGAATCTTAGCCTCTGTTAGCTTTAGTTATATCTACAACACACCACGCCCTTGAATGTGTCCTTTTGGGTATATTAAGGGATGTGGGGTGTTTCACTTGGTATCAGAGCCTCAGGTTACAAGATTCCTAATTTTTTTTATTTTTTTCAAATAACTTATTTTAAAAAGTATTTCTCAGAAAAGAATTCTTAGAAATGTTTTTTACTATAAAAGAATTTTTATAAAAACCCCTCATTAGTCCAGTTCAATCTCTCTTTGACTCTTTCCTAAACCATCCTTTTCTTTTTGTGGAATGGCTGATGCACCGAACCTTCCCAAGGGCATCCCTATCCTAACCTGGTTTCGTAGGTACTTACAAGCCACGACTCCAGAGGTGTATGAGCCAACCGCCAATCCTGCACCAACGGATGGGAATCCTATCAACCCACCTACCACCATCAATTTCTCTAAGCTTTGTAAAGATTTTACGAGTTTGGACGGAAAGACTTTTCTGGCAATGAGACTTTTGTAATGGCTGGAGCAGGCTTAGGGACACAGAGAGGATTTTTGGTCTTTAGGATTGGATGGTCAGCAGCGAGTTCAGCTAGCCACTTGGTAGCTGAAGGAGGAGGCATCTTATTGGTGGGAGGTGACAGAGTTGGAGGGTAGAAATATTACTTGGGATGGACTCCGAGAGCAACTCAATAGGAAGTTTCTGTCATAGACGGAGGAGACTATTCTGTTGGAGAGATTTATCAATTTGAAGCAAGGGAGTTTATCTAAGGAATACATCAATAAATTCAATGAGCTGTCACGTTTTGGTATGGATTTGCTGAACACGCTGCACAAGAAACCTGAAGTTTGCGAAGGGATTGAATCAAGCCCTTCTGGGATTATTGCTAACTCATGTACCGATGGAAGATACTTATGAGTCTTTGGTCGAGATGGCGCTTATGTCAGATACAGTCAAGGAGGAAGAGTCTAAAGAGGTGGTTAAGTTAGAAGGTTCAAAGAAGAAGTGATGGGAAAGAATAAGAAGAACAAGAAAGGTGATAGTCCTTAGAAGCAAATTAAGAAGGGTGTAAAGTGCCATAGTTGTGGGAATATTGGACATATGGCCAAGGATTGCAGGAAGGATAAGATGAAGGGTAAGTGCTATGTTTGCAGGCAGCCCGGTCATATGAGTAGGAGTTGTCCTCGAAGAGCTAGTCAGTGAGTGAGTGCGCTAGTTGCACAGATTCAGGCGTTAGACACATCACCTTCCAGTAGCAATCTAGTTAGAGGTAGGAAAGTCACAGTTAAACGTTTCATTTCTATATCTGATTTTCCCATTCGGACTTTATTCGATTCTGGAGCATCTAATTATTTGATCTCTAGTTCTCTAGTAGATTGTTTGCACTTGGACATATCATTAGCAGTAGACCACGTTATCGTTTCAAACCCCATAGGAGGATCGACACACTTATCTATAATTTGTAGGGGTTTGAAAATCTTTATTCTATGGATAGAATTTGACCGCGACACCTATGTTTTGGGGCTCTCGGGGTATGGGATGTTCTCAGAGACTGATTGGCTATCCACATACGAAGCTATCTTAGACTGCAAGAGGAGAGTCGTTAGACTTGAGACTTGCAGTGGCAGGACTCTAGACGTATCTTGCGACCCGCAAGGGTCAGTTATGTTGAGATTTCTCTATTCCCTCAATTCATCTTCATTAGAGTTGCATTCGGTTCCTATCTGTGACGACCCAGAATTTTTGTTATTCGAATTTGAAATTATTTAAGCGATTTTAAATATTTGAATGATGGTTTAGTTTGAATTTCAAAATTAAATATGAATTTGGCAATTAAATTATGGAATTTGATTTAATAAAGTTGGATAAAAATTTGAATCTTCAGTTTTAAGCTGATTAAAAAATATATTTTAAAGGCTTGTAAAATTTATATTGATAATACCGAGGTTAATGGAAGCTTCAGAATTGAAATTGGAGCTATTTTGTTCAGTTTGGAATTTATACCGTTTAAATCAATATTTAAAACAGGCTTCCAAGGCACAGCCTCAGAATTCGATGAAACCAGTTCCATTGGATCCGTAATATTGCATTATTATCGAATTTCAATTTTCGTAGCAATCGGAGTTATCGTTTGACCCTGGCAGCTCAAAATGCATAGAAACCGTTTTAATCGATTTAATTTAAAATTGATTGTTTACTTCCGTAACTTGCGCATATGATCGAATTAGGACTCGAAACCTTTTCCATTGCGTTCGAAATAGGCGTATAACATTATAAACGCCTAGCGGCATGCCTCGATAGGAGTTTGAAATTTTCAGTTGCATTCACCGAGACAATTTGAATTTAAATTTGCATTATATTTTATCCTGGTCAACTTCAGTTAAAATTCCCTCACATCAAAAACTTTTTCTCTACAACCTTCTTCTACACGCCGTCGTTATTATTTCACTTCGCTCAAATCACAATAAATGCTAAAATGGCCGAACTCATTTTAATAAGAAAAAAAACGTTTTCGTTCAAAAACAAAAATCAAATAGAGCTTCAAAACAATTGGCCGCATATTTCAGTTTCGAAATTTAATCATAATCGATTCAAGGCACCTTCGTCTCCTCTGAATCGTGATGGCAACGTGAGGGAGTCAGGCATGCAATCTAGGTTGGCGTCGTCGATTTCATGATGTAGCCGATGCGACAACTTGAGATGGGATGCTCGCAAAACGTTCGATGGGAGTGCCGCGGCAGGCGGCATGGTGGAGGGGTTTCGTTCGATTCGCGTGGTCGAATTCCAGTAGGTAGGTCGTGATCGACTTCAGTGGCTAGGGTTTCTAAAAAGTCTAAAAAAAAGGAAAATGAATCAATCAGCCTCTGAATCCTAGATTTTCAATTCAGAATGGGGCCAATGAAGAAATCTAAGCAATATAAAGAGGAGTTAGAAAGGTCAGATGCTGATATTGGATCTGACAGCGAACAGGATTTTGATTCAGATCAAAACTTCGATTATGAGCAGTTGAATGATGAGAGTGGAAGTGATATTGAAGAAAACAGAATTGGGGATAATGGTAATGATCCTCATGGCAACAGCGACGACATTCGACAAGGGAGGGATTGAATGCCAGTCAGTAAGGTCAAAATCGAGAAAACAAGTCCGGATTGGAAATTGGTTGCATGCGTGAGCTAAAGGTGAGATCTTCTCACTCAAACAAAGGGTTTTGTTTAGTTTGAAATAGTTAAATTTAAAATGGTTGATCGTGTGCTTGGATGATGGTTGCTATTATTTGTTTTGAAATAGACCCTATACGCCGCATAATAGCGGAGGTTATTATATAAAACCATATACCGCGATATTCCACCTCGAAGTGGAATTGGTATTTAATTGTTTGGTAACGTCTGTGGATGAAGGGAAACAGGTTGGAGGGATCCAACTGGATTCCTTACAAATAGTAATTTTATTTATATTCTGTGATATACCTCATTGATAAATTTGTTTTATCTATAAATCTGTGTATATAGATAAGCGTTATGGGTTATACCGCTTATCGATGTTAATATGATTGAATCTGTGATGGTTGATGTTGTGCACTATTGTGTTGAACCCCTGGACTACACTATACACACACATATAGATTGCACGTGGAAATTGGTTAAGTCACAGTTTTTGAAATAATTTTTGAATTGAATTTTTGAATCCAAATGGTTTTGGAAATAAATCGGATTTAAAGTGGGAAAAACTTTTGAAAAGGAATTTTGAAATAAAAAGTTATTTTTGAATAAATTAATTTGGCTTTGAAATTTGTTTTAAATTTGAATAACAATTGGAAATTAAATCCTATGTTGTAAGCTTATGATTTCAAAAAGGTTATATGGGCTTACATGAACTTGAACCATTTTATAAAGTGTTATTTTGGGAATTTAAATTAACCCAAAGATTCTAACTTATATAAATGAAATCGGATTTTTCCGAAATAAAAACTATTTGTTTTCGAACGATATAAGCTTTCATATAAGAAATGAATTTCCAACTGGTATTACAGGAAGTTCAAGTTGAATTGGAAATGGTTTTCCAAGTTAGGAATGATTTGGAAATTATAGTCTAAAGGATTATACAAGTTATAAGGATGTTTATATAGGTCTTAACCATTTAAAAAGTATGGTTTTGGGAGATTTAAATTTAAATCCAAGTTTTATACTTGAATGCTTTGACTTATGTAATTTGTAATCGGTTTTTCCCAAAATGAAAACTATTTGTTTCAAATGACAATAGTTTTCATAAAAAAAATAAAGAATTTCCAATTTGTGTCGAAAGATTTTAAGTTTGAAACGAAATTGTAAATAGTTGGAAAACTATGTATTAACCTTTGTGAAGACGATTAAATCTTGTTTTGAAATCTGAGAAGATTTTAAATAGTATATCTTCCATATACAAGATTTGAATTGGAAAGGGTTTGAAAGTTATGAATTAAATCTTAAATTGGAAGATTGGATGAGCTAATCCAATTTGAAATGGAATTTGTTTTGAAATTCGTGAATGGATCTTTGTGAAATTGGGTGAACTTTGTAAAATAAATCTTTTATTTAAAAGATTTGAAATGGTAATTTAAACCATTGGAAAGGAAAGTTTTGGATATTAAGTTGTGACTTAATTGAAATTCCATATCCATATATTTTTAAATTTACGCTCATTATTCGGTTTAGCCGGGAAAGGGCTTTGTGTCATATAGCCCATTCCGAATAATGATACATCGATATGGATAACATTTGATGACCGGTGGTGAAGACCGGGTATTTGCAAGAACGATAGGATAGCCTATCGATTGTCTCTGCACTGAGTTGCATCAGTATAGAGATTTCCTAAGTGATGGGAAATCCGATCGGGATTGTGAATACCCGGATTTTACAAGGGCTTCTTTGGAAGTGCCTTCGGTTCTGTTCGAACCCGTAACAGACTTGTATGGTTGTATGTCTGACACAACACTTTGAGATATAAAGCAGATTTCTTTCAAAAACATATCTGTTGGTGGCGGAGATTTATTCTTTTAGCTTAACACCCTTCTCTGAGACGTACGAGCTCAGAGGTTATGTAGTTGAAGGTTATCGATGATATATTCCCAATTTGGTATTGTGACATGCTGAGTGCTGCTGTGTGTTGATGATCATTTGTTGATCATTTGTGATCGAAGCATGGCTTTGTGAAAAAGTATATCTTTGTGGACGAGACTTCGTCAAGCCTCGCAACCCAGTAATGGTCAAAACAGGAATCGTGGCAGCAAGGTTATTAGGAGGTAGCTCCTCCTGAGGGTGTGACCATTTCCTTCTGGATATAAAAAGTGATATCATGGTATGGAGCCCAAATATTTACTTATGTTGATTCTTTATGAAAAGTGGTTTCATGGTATGGAGCCCAGATACTTTACTGTGTGTTTGTTGGATTGGGGGCCCTCGGATAAAAGTCGGTAATGACCTGGGGATGGCATGCTCGTGTCAGCTGTTACCTAGTTACAGACGTAACCCGGACTTGTGTAGCAGAGATCAGGTTAGGTTCTCGGGGACGTCCCTCCAGAGGCGTTCCATTTTATTTGGGAAGTTTCTTTGCCCGACCATTTGTTGGAAATCCAAACGAAACAATACGTGTCTTGTACGGTTTTAGTTGTAGAACCTGACATTTAATATGGTAGGTATAGCAGGCATAATATAATGGTACCTATGTTGGCTAAGATTAATATTATACTTTCGAAATGTTTTCCACACTATGCACTAATAATAATAATATCAATTAATTTTCTCATATTAAGCATTATTTACTGTCATAAGGAGAAATCTCCTCCAAGTTTGCGCTTGCATTGTGTGTGTGGTGGGAGGCCTTATGGCAGTTTCATTTTCTTAACAGCATTGCGGATTTCGAACTTTAAATTATTTTGTTTTTTTAAAGATAAAAATTATTTTGAGATCTCACACCAGTCTCATGACGGACCTAGAGTTTATTGTTCCCTTTCTAAACTCTGGGTGCCCATAATTTTCCACACGGGCAGCCTAGAGTCAGGTTAGCAGTTATTCGGGAGCAAAGTCAAGAAGTTGCTGTGAGAATCAGGAGTTGGAGCTAGATGGCGAGGCGTATCACTATATATGTAATATTTCTTTCCGCTATTTGTTGTTGTACACTCTGATAATGCAATGTGATGTAATGTAATAACTAATATAGTGATTCTGTTTAAAGATATTTATTTATCTATTATATTTGTTCCGCTGCGATATGTGAGATTCTGTTATTGTTTCTATTCTTCTTCTTTAAAGCCTAAAGACTCGTAAGTTTGTTCCTCTTTGCCTGAATTGTTGTGGAATTTTACTAGCTCAAAAGGGAACGGATTTGCGGGCCTTTACATGTGGTATCAGAGCATTTGGTTAAGCGATAACCTTGGCTCTGTTGGGTGTTACTCCTTAGAGATAGAGTCGGTAGTACTCAAGAATGAGTTTGACTGTAATAATAGATATGAGCGCGTATTTGTTAGTGAATATAAAAAAATTGTTTTATATTGTGACGATTGGTTTGTTGAGTGCTATATGGATTCTGGTCGGTACTGTTTGTACAACTCTATCGATAGGGATCTCTAAACACTCGTACAGAACAATTCGGCATAGTATTGTTTTAAATTAGGGTAAATGAAATAATTTTACCCAAAATTATTTTCGTATATAAAAGGAATGATTTTCCATAATTATTGTAGTATATATGGTTGCTTGGTTGTTTGGTAGTGATAATATTAAATCATTATCATTAAAGTTGAAAAAGAAATTGAAATCATGACAAAGAGTTAAGAAAATAAAATCCATATACAAATGAGAATTGTAAATTGAAAATGTGATTTATAATTTAAATTATAATTCCAGACAAATATTGGAAATGTTTTGAAGGGACGAAATATCTAAACTCTTTTCGGTCGTTGGAAAATAACTTCGGTGATGACTGCAGCATCATCGATGTTCATTTTCGAGTTTCCAAGAGAGAAATTGCTACCAAATTATTTTAAATGGAAGTTTGCAAACTGAATTTAGTTTTGGAAATTCAAAAGAAAATTTGAATTGATCTAAAAAATGCTTCTGAAAAGTTGGAAAGACTTTGGAATCCTATTTTAAATATTCATGGAATTAGTAAATGAGTTTATAACTTATACAATTTGACTTTGATAAAATGAATTTAACTTAAAAGGATGGAGTTAAATTAAAATAAGTATAAGTGAATCAATTAAAAGAAGTGAACTTAAGAAAAAAATCAGAAACTGAAATAATGTGAAATGTAAATAAGTTGGAATACTTATCGAAGTTTAAAGGTTCGAATTTAAAACCAAATGTTGGGAATTGAATGTTGAAATTCATCTTGAATTTGTAAATAAATAGAACTAGAACTGGAATTGATTTGATTTGTGAAAAACAAAGTGAATGTTAAATTGGAAAGAATAAATAAAAGTAAGTGTGGAATAAATTTGTGAATGAACAAATGAGTTAACATTTATGAGTAAATGAATTAGAATTGAAAAAAAAATTCCAAACTTTGGAAAAATAAAATGGATTGAATTCAAGTAAACTAATATGATAATAAATAAACTAATGAAATAGGAAAGTTGAATTAGTTAAATTAAAATTCAATTGTGAGTTAAATTTCCAGATAAATTCAAGCAAGTAGAAATAAATTGAAAATTTTCTTGTTATTGATAAAATAAATTCGAGATGAATTGAGAATGGAAAGTTGAAATTTAAAATGGATAAGTGAGTAAAACTAATTTAATTAAATTAGCCAATGGAATGGATTTGATAAATGGAACTTGTTTGATTAATGGAATGCACAATGAATTGAATGGAGTCAATTGAAAATGAAATGGAATAAGGAGTAAATTGAGTTTGTATCAATTTAAATTAGTTATAAACTAGATTGGATATTCTATTTAGTGAATATCGTCGAATTTGCATAGAAATGGTTGTCGTTTGACGCAAAAGAGATTGCATAAAATTCTATGAGTTAATGAAAGCCAATAAAATTGAATTTCGAATAAATTGAAATAGATATGAGTTCGTTTCGGTTAAAAATGAATTGAGTGAAAGAAGTGTATTGTAAACCATTGAAATTGAATGGAAATGATATGGAATGTAGTTGTAAGCAATTAAGTTTGTATTGAAACCTTATAAATTGATTATGGGAATTATTTTGAATCCATTGCTTATGAAAACTATGTGTTTGCTATTGAAATGTAAATGAATTTCCTATATATGTCACTTATGTGTTTAAATTGAGTAAATACAGGTACATGAGGGCAGTTTGGCTGGATTCGATTGCGTAAAAGGCTAATTAAATAAACCGCTTTGCTTAAAATGCCAAATAAGGTATGCCTACATAATAAAAATAGGAAATATGAACTGTTTTTATTTTTTCCGACCTAGTGGGTCGATGTATATATATTTATATCTTTTATCAAATTGCAAAAGCTCCTCCGTACAAAGGAGACTCTGCCAAAAAATTTCGAAAATTTTGGGAGTTAGAAATTTTTTGAAAAATTTTTGTTAGGGAAAAACGATTTCAAATTTGAAATTGAAGTTAATTAGTGAATGAAACTAACTTAAAATAATAATATGAATCGGTTATAATTGGAAGATAAAATTCAATATTCAGAAGTTAAACTGAATCGAAATAGAATTGAAATTTGTCAATTGAATTCAAAAGAAATTGAAAATGCAAGATTGAATGATAATGTATATAACTTCAATAGTGAAGTAAGAATGGTATAAGAAGTATATATTGAAATTACCGAAAGGAATGTGCAAAATGATATTTGAATGTTGTAATTGGATATTATGGATATCAGAATATACAGATGTGTACAGGGAAATGGAATTGGGATTTTGATTTTGAAGATAAAATTGAATTGCTCGACAAAAAGGTATGTATTCCAATTTCAGTATGAAATTTAGGGATTTTCTTGTCCAGCCACTTGGCATTTTGTTTTCTTTTCGAATTTGAGGGCCCGCGGTGCCATTTTGTAGTCGTACCAAGCTAGCCGCGCAAAGGAGACGCTGACGAAATTTTTCGAAAATTTAGGGTGTTAGAAAAATTTTGAGAAAATTTTGAAAGTTTGAAATTTGAACTTGAATTTAAATTTGAATCGTTAAGAAAACAATGTTATTGGAATTTATAATTGAATTTGGAAAGTTAGTCGAATTGGTGATGGGTCTTAAATAAAAAGATTTGTTTTGGTAAGTTGATAAAACTGTTTAGTTTTGGAAAGATAGCGAACGGGTTGAGGATCATTTTTCCTAACTAGTAATTTTGGGACAAAATTCTTTTAAGGGGGAAGGATGTGACGTCCCAGAATTTTTGGTATTCGAATTTGAAATTATTTAAGTGATTTTAAATATTTGAATGATGGTTTAGTTTGAATTTCAAAATTAAATATGAATTTGGCAATTAAATTATGGAATTTGATTTAATAAAGTTGGATAAAAATTTGAATCTTCAGTTTTAAGCTGATCAAAATATATATTTTAAAGGCTTGTAAAATTTATATTGATAATACTGAGGTTAATGGAAGCTTCAGAATTAAAATTGGAACTATTTTGTTCAGTTTGGAATTATATCGTTTAAATCGATATTTAAAATAGCCATCCGAGGCACAGTCTCGGAATTCGAAGAAACCCGTTCCATTGGATCCGTAATATTGCATTATTGTCGGATTTCAATTTTCATAGCAATCGGAGTTGTCGTTTGACCCTGGCAGCTCAAAACGCATAAAAACTGTTTTAATCGATTTAATTTAAAATTGATCTTTTACTACCGTAACTTGCGCACATGATCGAATTAGGACTCGAAACTTTTTCCATTGCGTTCGGAATAGGCGTGTAACATTATAAACGCCTAGCGGCATGCCTCGATAGGAGTTTGAAATTTTAAGTTGCATTCACCGAGACAAGTTGAATTTAAATTTAAATTATATTTTATCTGGTCAACTTCAGTTAAAATTCCCTCACATCAAAAACTTTTTCTCCACAACCTTCTTCTACATGCCGTTGTTATTCCTTCACTTCGCTCAAATCACAATTAATGCTAAAATGGCCGAACTCATTTTAATAAGAACAAAAACGTTTTCGATCAAAAAAATCAGATAGAGCTTCAAAAAAAATTAAAATGGCCGCATACTTCAGTTTCTAAATTTAATCATAATCGATTCGAGGAACCTTCGCCTCCTCTTAGTCGCGATGGCAACGTGAGGGAGTCAGGCATGCAATCTGGGTTGGCGTCGTCGATTTCGTGATGTGGCCGATGTGACAACCTACGATGGGATGCTCGCGCAACGTTCAATGGGAGCGCCGCGGCAGGCGGCGTGGTGGAGGGGTTTCGTTCGATTCGCGTGGTCGAGTTTCAGTGGGTAGGTCGCGATCGACTTCGGTGGCTAGGGTTTCTACAAAATTTGAAAAAAAAGAAGAAAAGGAAAATGAATCAATTAGCCTCTGAATCCTAGTTTTTCAATTCAAAATGGGGCCAATGAAGAAATCTAAGCAATATGAAGAGGAGTTAAAAAGCTCAGATGCTGATATTGGATCTGGCAGCGAACAGGATTTTGATTCAGATCAAAACTCTGATTATGAGCAGTTGAATGATGAGAGTGGAAGTGATATTGAAGAAGACAACATTGGGATAATAGTAATGATCCTCATGGCAATAGCGATGACATTCGGCAAGGGAGGGATTGAATGCCAGTCAGTAAGATCAAAAGCGAGAAAACAAGTCCGGATTGGAAATTGGTTGCATGCGTGAGCTAAAGGTGAGATCTTCTCACTCAAAAAAAGGGTTTTTTTAGTTTTAAATAGTTAAATTTAAAATGGTTGATCGTGTGCTTGGATGATGGTTGCTATTATTTGTTTTGAAATAGACCCTGTACGCCGCATAATAGCGGAGGTTATTATATAAAACCCATATACCGCGATATTCCACCTCGAAGTGGAATTGGTATTTAATTGTTTGCTAACGTCTGTGGATGAAGGGAAACAGGTTGGAGGGATCCAACTGGATTCCTTACAAATAGTAATTTTATTTATATTCTGTGATATACCTCATTGATATATTTGTTTTATCTATGAATCTGTGTATATAGATAAGCGTTATGGGTTATACCGCTTATCGATGTTAATATGATTGAATCTGTGATGGCTGATGTTGTGCACTATTGTGTTGAACCCCTGGACTACACTATACACACACACATATGGATTGCACGTGGAAATTGGTTAAGTTACAGTTTTTGAAATAATTTTTGAATTGAATTTTGAATCCAAATGGTTTTGGAAATAAATCGGATTTAAAGTGGGAAAAACTTTTGAAAAGGAATTTCGAAATAAAAAGTTATTTTTGAATAAATTAATTTGGCTTTGAAATTTGTTTTAAATTTGAATAACAATTGGAAATTAAATCCTATGTTGTAAGCTTATGATTTCAAAAAGATTATATGGGCTTACATACTTGAACCATTTTATAAAGTGTTGTTTTGGGAATTTAAATTAACCCAAAGATTCTAACTTGTATAAATGAAATCGTATTTTTCCGAAATAAAAACTATTTGTTTTCGAACGATATAAGCTTTCATATAAGAAATGAATTTCCAATTGGTATTAAAGGAAGTTCAAGTTGAATTGGAAATGGTTTTCCAAGTTAGAAATGATTTGCAAATTATAGTCTAAAGGATTATACAAGTTATAAGGATGTTTATATAGGCTTTAACCATTTAAAAAGTATGGTTTTGGGAAATTTAAATTTAAATCCAAGTTTTATACTTGAATGGTTTAACTTATGTAATTTGTAATCGGATTTTCCGAAAACGAAAACTATTTGTTTCAAATGATAATAGTTTTCATAAAAAAAATATAAAAAATAAAGAATTTCTAATTTGTGTCGAAAGATTTCAATTTTGAAACGAAATTGTAAATAGTTGGAAAACTATGAATTAACCTTTGTGAAGACGATTAAATCTTGTTTTGAAATCTGAGAAGATTTTAACTAGTATATCTTCCATATACAAGATTTGAATTAGAAAGGGTTTGAAAGTTATGAATTAAATCTTAAATTGGAAGATTGGATGAGTTAATCCAATTTGAAATGGAATTTGTTTTGAAATCCATGAATGGATCTTTGTGAAATTGGGTGAACTTTGTAAAATAAATCTTTTATTTAAAAGATTTGAAATGGTAATTTAAACCATTGGAAAGGAAAGTTTTGGATATTAAGTTGTGACTTAATTGAAATTCCATATCCATATATTTTTAAATTTATGCTTATTATTCGATTTAGCCGAGAAATGACTTTGTGTCATATAACCCATTCCAAATAACGATACGTCGATATGGATAGCATTTGAAGACCGGTGGTGAAGACCAGGTATTTGCGAGAATGATAGGATAACCTATGGATTGTCTCTGCACTGAGTCGCGCCGGTATAGAGATTTCCTAAGTGATGGAAAATCTGATCGGGATTGTGAACACCCGGATTTTGCAAGGGCTTCTTCGGAAGTTCCTTCGGTTCTGTTCGAACTCGGAACAAACTTATATGGTTGTATGTCTGACACTACATTTTGAGATATAAAGTAGATTTCTTTCAAATACATATCTGTTGGTGGCGGAGATTTATTCTCTTAGCTTAACACCCTTCTCTGAGACGTACGAGCTCAGAGGTTATGTAGTTGAAGGTTATCGATGATATATTTCTAATTTGGTAGTGTGACATACTGTTAGCGCCAAAATTGGTCACTAACACCCAAATCCAGATGAAAGCACCAACTAATAGTCACTGATAACAGATAGAGTGTGTATAGAGAGTAATAATATGAAGAACAGTTAAAATTAAAATGAAAGCAGTAAAGAACAACAGGTTTTATAGTGGTTCGGCTAACTCTGGCCTACGTCTACTCCAGAAGTTTTCTTTTTATTGATGTAAGAATTAGTTGCAGTTACAAAGTGGTAGGCTAGCCTTAATAAAAATGTCAGAGAGCAGAAGAGAAGAAGAAGAAAAAGAAGAAGATGAAGATCCCCCATCTGGAGACCCACATGCTGTATTTATAGGCAAAACCAGGTTGTTGGGCCTCCTGAGTTGTTTGGGCCCATCAAGGGTACCGCGGTGTCGAGGTATGGAGCTACCGAGGTGTGGAGGTATGGAGCTATCGAGGTATGGAGGTATGGATCTACCGAGGTATGGAGGTATGGATCTACCGAGGTATGGAGGTACCGAGGTATGGATCTACCGAGGTATGGAGGTATGGATCTACCGAGGTATGGATCTACCAAGGTATGGAGGTATCCAAGGTATGGAGGTATGGATCTATCGAGGTATGGATCTACCGAGGTATGGAGGTGCGAGGTGCAATGCCGAGCGAGGTGAGGTATGCCGAACCTCCACCATGCCGAACCATGTTTCCTAGACCCAAATTATAGTTGATTCATCTTTATCCAATCATATTTCCATCTTCCAAGCACATTGCGTCATCCATCCATCCAGTCGACTGAATCCATCATAACCAGCCTCAACGAACGTGCAGTCGATTAAGTTAAAACCGCATGTCCACGGCCTGGTAAAAAGGCGGGTTAACATTTGCCCTCAAAAACATGCCTTGCCGTTGGAAGGTGTGTTTTAAATAGCCTCAAATCCGATATCTAGAGTCCATGTTTCATCCATATCCAATAACCAATAACCGACTTTAGGACCTCTCAGGGTCAATATCGAAATCCCCTGCCGTTCATGGCCGATATTCATATCTCGGGTTCTTGTCAAGCATAATCCATACCTGACGACCATTCTCCAGTGTTCCTGAACGCTGAGTAATGCATGGCTTAAGTCCTAAGTCGAATCCTGGCTGCTGCGGACCCTTGCCGAGCATTGTCCATACTCGACGACCTGAAATAGTAACCGATAATATGGGGCCTAAGTCCTAGGCCGAATGCTGGTCTGTCCGGACCCTTGCCGAGCATTGTCCATACTCGACGACCTGAAATAGTAACCGATAATATGGGGCCTAAGTTTCTAGGTCGAATCCTGGTCTCTCCGAACCCTTGCCGAACATAGTCCATACTCGATGACCTGAAATAGTAACCGATAATATGGGGCCTAAGTCCTAGGCCGAATCCTGAACTCTTCGGACCCTTGCCGAGCATAGTCCATACTCGATGACCTGAAATAGTAACCGATAATATGGGGCCTAAGTACTAGGTTGAATCCTGGTCTCTCCGGACCGTTGCCGAGCATAGTCCATACTCGACGACCAGAAATAGTAACCGATAATATGGGGCCTAAGTCCTAGGCCGAATCATGGTCTCTCCGGACCTTTGCTGAGCATAGTCCATACTCGACAACCTGAAATAGTAACCGATAATATGGGGCTTAAGTCCTAGGCCGAATCCTGGTCTCTCCGGACCCTTGCCGAGCATAGTCCATACTCGACGACCTGAATAAGTCGATTTGCCGTGCTTGGACAAAGCGACCTACCCCTTGCCAGGTATAATCCATACTTGACGACCATTTGTCAAAAACCAGATAAAAAATCCAATCGAAAAGCCAATCCAAAATCCAGATCAAATCAAAAAATCCATATCGAAAATCCAAACCAATATCTGAACCAGAAAAAAATCATCCAAATATAAGTCCAAACCAAGAAACAAACAAAACCGGAAGTTCAAACCAAATTAGAAAAAAGAAAATGTCCAAGCCAAAAAAGAGAAAGCAGATTTCACAAATTAGAGCGTCGCTGTTTATCATCATCTCAGAGCATGCCTAGGGGCTATCTCCGTCCTCATACATAAGTAAGTGACTTGGCCGTTTGCCCGTAGTTTGCTACTTATTTCGTAATATCCCAATGAATTGATGACCAATCGACCATCATTCCTGTGAAACTGGTTCATCATTATCTAATGGTGCGCCCCCAAGTCTAGGTCCATCCGGAGTGTTAGTTGTTTGTTGATTGGGGGTTGCCCTCTGCTGAACCATTCCTTCTGCTTGCTGGTTGAGCGCTTCTGATCTGGCTCCATGGATCTGAGCCCCAGCATTTCCTACTTGCGTAAATTGTCTGAGAAGAGCCTGCATCATCTCCTCTTGTCTTTTCATCATGACTTCCATTTCCTCTCTAGTGATGTAGATGGATACTTGACCTGCTCCAGCTCCAGAGGAAGCCTCTTGACTTCCCTACTGATTGTTCCTTTCTGTCACTCGCTTTCTTGTTGATGGCCTAGCCATTGCTTTCTAGAGTCCAAGTTTCTATCTCCAAAATCCCTGAGTGCTTGCCTTCTCAGTAAAAGCACCAAAATGTTAGCGCCAAAATTGGACACTAACATCCAAATCCAGATGAAAGCACCAACTAACAGTCACCGATAACAGATAGAGTGTGTGTAGAGAGTAATAATATGAAGAACGGTTAAAATTAAAATGAAAGCAGTAAAGAACAACATGTTTTATAGTGGTTCGGCTAACTCCGGCCTACGTTCACTCTAGAAGTTTTCTTTTTATTGATGTAAGAATCAATTACCGTTACAAAGTGGTAGGCTAGCCTTAATAAAAATGTCAGAGAGCAGAAGAGAAGAAGAAGAAGAAAAAGAAGAATATGAAGATCCCCATCCATAGACCCACATGCTGTATTTATAGACAAAACCAGGTTGTTGGGCCTCCTGAGTAGTTTGGGCCCATCAAGGGTATCGAGGTGTCAAGGTATGTAGCTACCGAGGTGTCGAGGTATGGAGCTACCGAGGTATGGAGGTGACGAGGTATGGAGGTATGGAGCTACCGAGGTATGGAGGTGTGGATCTACCGAGGTATGGAGGTATGGATCTTTCGAGGTATGGAGGTATGGATCTACCGTCAAGGTATGGAGCTACCGAGGTATGGAGGTATGAAGGTACCGAGGTATGGAGTTACCGAGGTATGGAGGTATGGATCTAATGAGGTATGGAGGTATGAATCTACCGAGGTATGAAGGTATGGATCTACCGAGGTATGGAGGTATGGATCTACCGAGGTGTGGTGGTATGCATCTACCGAGGTATGGATCTACCGAGGTATGGAGGTGCGAGGTGCAATGCCGAGCGAGGTGAGGTATGCTGAACCTCCACCATGCCGAACCATGTTTAATGCCAAACCATGTTTAATGCCGAACCATGTTTCCTAGACCCAAATTATAGTTGATTCATCTTTATCCAATCATATTTCCATCTCCCAAGCATATTGCATCATCCATCTATCCAGTCGACTGAATCCATCGTACACCAGCCTCGACGATCATGCAGTCGATTAAGTTAAACTCGCCTGTCCATGGCCTGGTAAAAAGGCGGGTTAACACATGATGAGTGTTGCTGTGTGTTGATGATAATTTGTTGATCATTTGTGATCGAAGCATGGTTTTGTGAAAAAACGTAGCTTTGTGGACGAGACTTCGTCAAGCCTCACAACCCAGTAATGGTCAAAACAGGAATCGTGGCAGCAAGGTTATTTGGAGGTAGCTCCTCCTGAGGGTGTGACCATTTCCTTCTGGATATAAAAAGTGATATCATGGTATGGAGCCCAGATATTTACTTATGTTGATTCTTTATGAAAAGTGGTATCATGGTATGGAGCCCAGATACTTTACTATGTGGTTGTTGGATTGGGGACCCTCGGATAAAGGTCGGTAACGACCGAGGGATGGCATGCTCGTGTCAGTTGTTACCTAGTTACAGACGTAACCCGGCCTTGTGTAGCAGAGATCCGGTTAGGTTCTCGAGGACGTCCCTCCAGAGGCATTCCATTTTATTTTGGAAGTTTCTTTGGCCGGCCATTTGTTGGAAATCCAAACAAAACAATACGTGCCTTGTACGGTTTTAGTTGTAGAACCTGTCATTTAATATGGTAGCTATAGCAGGCATAATATAATGGTACATATGCTGGCTAAGATTAATATTATACTTTTGAAATGTTTTCCACACTATGCACTAATAATAATAATATCAACTGATTTTCTCGTATTAAGCATTTTTGACTGTCATAATTAGAAATCTTCTCCAAATTTGCGCTTGCATTGTGTGTGTGGTGGGAGGCCTTATGGCGGTTTCATTTTCTTAAAAGCATTGCATATTTCAAACTTTAAATTCTTTTGTTTGTTTTTAAAGATAAAAAGTATTTTGAGATCTCACACCAGTCTCATGACTGACCTGAAGTTTATTGTTCCCTTTCTAAACTCTGGGTGCCCATAATTTTCCATACGGGCAGCCTAGAGTCAGGTTAGCAGTTATTCGGGAGCAAAGTCAAGAAGTTGCTATGAGAATCAGGAGTTGGAGCTAGATGGCGAGGCGTATCACTATATATGTAATATTTCTTTCTGCTGTTTGTTGTTGTACACTCTGATAATGCAATGTGATGTAATGTAATAACTGATATAGTGATTCTCTTTGAAGATATTTATTTATCTATTATATTTGTTCCGCTGCGATATGTGAGATTCTGTTATTGTTTCTATTCTTCTTCTACCTCTTCTTCTTTAAACCCTAAAGACTCGTAAGTTTGTTCCTCTTTGGATGAATTTTTGTGGAATTTCACTAGCTCAAAAGGGCACGTATTTGCGGGCCTTTACAATATCGTTAGAGATTTTGCAGACGTCTTTGAGGAGGTTAGGGAACTACCCCTTAAGAGAGAGATTGACTTTAGGATTTATTTGACCGAGAATGCTAAGCCACTAACGTTACCTGTGAGGCACATGGCACCTAGGGAGAGGAAAGAATTGAGCAAGTAGATTCATGAGTTTTTAGAGAAGAGATTCATAAGAAGGAGCATATTCGAGTAGGGAGCACCATTTGTCTTCGCCAGTAAGGCAGCTGGTTCTCTCCGACTTTGTGTGTATTATAGAGAATTAAATAAGCTCACCAAGAAGAACCGTTGTCCACTCCCTAAGATAGATGATCTGTTTGACTAGTTGGTAGGTTCTTCGGTTTTCTCTCAGCTTGATCTTGCAACGGGATTCCATCATCTTAGAGTCGTTGATGATAGAATAGACAAGACTGCCTTTAGAACACTGGATGGATTCTTTGAGTGGTTGGTTATGCCTTTTGGGCTAACCGATGCTCCAGCCTATTTTGTTGATTTGATGAGCCGTGTCTTTAGGCATGTCCTAAATAAGTGTGTGGTGGTATTCGTGGACGGCATCTTGGTATTTTCCAAGAAATGGAGGAGCATGTTGTTCATTTAGAAGAAGTTCTTCGCACACTTTGTAGTCATCATTTGAGAGCTAAGTTTTTGAAGTGTCGGTTTTAGAGAAAGGAGGTATTTTTCTTGTGGTACATAGTTTCGAAGGAAGGTTTGGCTGTGGATCTCTCCAAGGTTATTACAGTGCAAGATTGGAAGGCCCCAAAGAACGTCATTGAGGATTGGAGCTTCTTAGGGTTAGCTGGCTACTATAGGAAGTTCATTAGAGACTTTGCCAAGATTTCGGCACCACTGACGCGCCTTACTAAGAAAAATAAAGCTTTCATGTCGGAGGTGAATTGTGAGGATTCCTTCACGAAGCTTAAGAGAATCTTACTGGTGCCCCAATGTTAGTTTTACCCGATGGAGCTAAGCTTTTCACTGTATACACCGATGCATGTGGGATGGATCTAGGAGCGGTGTTGATGTAAGAAGGGAGGGTAGTGTGTTATGGCAGTAGGCTTTTGAGGACACTTGAGAAGAACTACCTTACCCACGATTTGGAGTTGGATGACATAGTTTTACACTCAAGTCTTGGAGGCACTATTTTATTCGAGAGAGGTTTGAGCTTTTTAATGACCACAAGTCATTAAAGTATCTATTCTCACAGAAGGACTTGAACTTGTGGCAACAGAGGTGGATGGAATTTTTAGCCTCATATGATTTTGAGATTGCTTATACACTTGGAAAAGGTAATGTGGTTGCTGATGCATTGAGAAGAAGGAAAACAACCCTCCTAGATTGTTGGTGACAGTAGAGGTGAGGCTTGCCCTTATGGATCAGATTGGCTCGAGGCAACGGAAGGATTCGGAGCTCATGGACATTATGGATCGGATTACCCGAGGAGAGGTCTCGAGACATCTCCAACGCTATTCCATTGATGGTAGATGGTGATTTAAGAGAGATGGGAGGCTTTACGTTCCACGCGCAAGTGACTTGTTGAGAGTAGTTTTGGAGGAGACACACCATTCCCGTATGACTATTCATCAGGGTGGTGACAAAATGTATCAGAATATGAAGAGGATGTTCTATTAGGGTGGAAAGAAGAAGAATGTGGCGGAACTCATAGCTAAGCGTCTCATATGCCAAAGGATAAAAGCAAAGCAGCAGAAGCCTGGTGGATTACTTCAGCCCTTAGATGTGTCAAAGTTGAAGTGGGATAGTATTTCTATGGATTTCATTGATGGTTTACCCTATTCTAGGAAGGGGAACACTAGCATTTGGGTGGTTGTAGATAGATTAATCAAGAGTTCCCACTTCGTCCCACTTAAGAGTAAGTGTATGGCTTAATATTTGGCATCCTTGTATATTCGAGAGATAGTCCATCTACACGGAGTTCCTTCTAGCGTTGTTAGTGACAGAGATCTCATTTTCACTAGTGAGTTTTAGAAGAAGCTTATAGGGGGTGCTAGGGACGCAACATAGGTTGAGTATGGCCTATCACCCCTAGAAAGATGGCCAAATGGAGAGGGTAAATAGGGTGCTTGAGGATTTGCTACGGATGTGCATTTTGGACTTTGGAGGTACTTGGGAGGAGCAACTTCCATTGGTTGGGTTTGCCTACAATAATAGTTATCAAACAAGCATTAGGATGGCATCTTTTGAGGCTTTATATGAGAGACCTTCCAAGTCCCCATCATGTTGGGTTGAGTCTACGGAGAAGTTATTACTTGGGTCCGATATGGTCAGGGAGACATCTGGGAAAGTGGATTTGATTCGGAGGAAGATGAAGACAGGTTAAGACAGGCAGAAGTCTTATGTAGATAAGCGAAGGAGAGACTTAGAGTTTGAGGTTAGAGACTTAGTTTTTATCAAAATATCTCCGCTTAGGAAGGTGGTAAGTTCAGATCAAATGGAATGTTAGCCCTTAGATTTGTTGGACCATTTCCTATCACAGAGAGAGTTAGGAAGATGGGTTACCAAGTAAGGCTACCCGATAGGCTCGAGGAACGCACGACATTTTCAGTGTTTCAAGCACTTGCGAAAGTGCTTACATGACTCGACAGAGGTTCTAGAGCCTAGTAAGTTAGAGGAGGTGGAGGTAGAAGGGGAAGCTACTGTTTTGGCGTATCCCCATGAAGATTGTTGGAATTGTCATCAAGCGACTAAGGAATAAGGAGGTTCCACTAGCGAAGGTGCAATGGGGAGATGATGTTGCAGACGCCACTTGAGAAGCAGAAGAGAAGATGCGTACTTCTTATCCTCGTCTTTTTAATGTAAGTTTTAGAATTCCTTTTTTCATCTTTAGTTTTGAATAGTTCTTTCCTTTATTATCCTTTGGGAGGGTAGAACTTAAGATTTAACCTATGGAAGGTAGGATTGTATGTAAACATGTTAATAGGGCATTTTATGAATGATGTATGCTAGTGGTTGCAAGTGTTTGCTAGTGGGTGCTGTGAACGCATATAGGTACACTAGGCACTATTATTCTTTAGGGATCAGCCTAACTAGGACACTAGAGTATATGCATATGGATGTGTGCGCATTTTTATTTTATTTCCATGGTTGCTATAAATGGATGTTTATCATATGATTGTTGCATTTGAATGATGCTTGTAGCACGCATATATATTATCAGTTATCAATAGGATTTTTTTGCATTCATTTGGATACATGGCACGGATATGATTGTATAAAAGGAGGTCAACTGAATCAGTAGACCGCCTAATCTTTTGCATTAGTTAGGGTCATTTATACTGCACTAATTGCACAAGTATCATAAGTGGCACTAGAAAGACTTAAGGACAATGCATGAATTTTTGATGATTGAGTATTTGATTATAGAATTGGATGTAAACATTTAGTACATTCTTTTATCCTTAGAGATTTCGGGGAAGAAATCTCTTAAGGAGGGGAGAATGTAACAACCCAAAATTTAATCCATAATAATTAATTCATTAGGCAATTAAATAGTTAAATAACTTTGTGAAATTATCAGGATTGAGCCATGGGAGTTGCATCATAGTGTCCGTCGTAATTTTCGAGTCAATTTCCATATATAGAACGTTGGAAATCGAGCTAATATGAACGAGAAAAAAATTAAACAAAAATCGAGAAAGAAAAGAAAAAATAAAAAAATAAATGGTAGGTCGACCGACCGGTCGACCTAGGTACCAAGGCGGTCGACCGCCCGGTTGACCCGCCTCTGCCAATTACGCATGAACGAATGCTTATTCGTTTGAACGTTCCAGAGGTTATTGATGCGTATTTTGCATGCTTCTGACCAATCCGGTCCATTTATTTTTTGCATCTGATGGCTCCTATTCAACCTATGACGTGGTTGCATCCTATTCATTTCCTAAATCCAACAGTCTGAGATCCACTTCTACCCGTATAAATAGACTCCTAGATCTAACACTTTTTCTTATTCTTGGTTTTGTCCAATTGGGTTCACCTTTCTAGGAAGGACCCTAAATGGAATAATTTTTCCAAAGTGAAAATCATTATGAATTAAATTATTTTACAACTCCAAGTGGATTCGAGAAGACCAAAGGAAGAGCTTAGGACCAGAGGTGAGTGATTGTAATTATTTTAAGATTTCTTTAAGTAATTTAAAATAATAGGGACACCAATAGTTGTAGTTTTACTATAATTTTAAAATAACCTTTTTATCAGTTTTAGATCTACATTTTCAGTCTAATCGCTTTTAGTTATACTTTTTCAGTTAATTATGATTTATTACTGTTAAGCATAGCTTTTTATTTATTTACAGTTTATTTACAGTATTTAAGTTTATTTACTGTTATTTATTGCTTATTTACATCTTTTTCTACGTTTTGGATCTTATGCAAGCGTCTATTCCCTTCTTCCTTCTTTTCTTCGTGTATGGATTAGAATAAATTAAACGCGAATATGGATTATATAAGTAAGAATGTTGAATGAAGAAAATAAGATGTAAATTATAAAGACTGTAATAAATAATGGAATTGAACTGTAAAATAAATGAAATTGGACTGAATTCGTACCTAATTATGATTAGAATTGGACTAATTAATTGGCTTAGTTATAACGTAGAATTATAACTAAAAAAAAGTAAAAGATGAAAGAAGCTTATTTTCACACTTAGACCTTAGGTTAAGTAATAAGCATGATTATAACGTAGGTTATAATAAGAAAAAGAATAGAATGAGGCTTATTTTAAGACTTGGGAAAAATTAATAAGCGTAGAAAGTAAAGGTGATAATAAAGGCTTATTTAAATAAATTATATAAGTTAATAAGCAAAGATGAAATTTTAATGTATACCATATAGCATTCCTTATTAGAAAAAATGGTATCTCACATTAGCTTAAAGTGAGATGAGGGCACGCTTATGCTGAGAATGGTAGTAATCGGTCAAATAGAAGTCCAAATCATGGGGGATTTGGATAAGGGGCGCAACTAGATATTGCATGGATGACGGGCCAGTACCAACAACATTTCCCCTATAGTTTCTATAGACACATGGTGATCTCACATTAGCCTAAAGTGAGATGAAGGGCACGCTTATGCTGGAGTTTGAGGTAATAAGAAGACCCAATAGGTGGAGCAAAAAGTAGCTTGGGCATGGAGGCAGTTACACGTTCGACTTCCAGTCTGGTGCTCAGTAATCGCTATGGGTTCCAAGTGCTTAGTATGGTATCTTTTGTAGACACAATTGCCTTCTATGTAGGGAGCTACATATGTCGTCCGGATGCACAGTGGGTGCTTTGTGCATCTTCTGTAGAAATCATTGGCTGTTGTTTAGGGAGTTATAAAATATCTGGTCCGCAGTAAGTTCTATGGAGCAGCAAACCGATCAAAATGGGTAGAATTAGGGTTACATCCTAATTACAAAATTAGGAATTCAGCCTAATCAAAGAAGAAATCAAGGACAAGTGCAAGCAATCAAAATTAATCCTATCTTATAAATTAAGTGGTATTTAATCGTATTTATTTCCAATTTATCTCTTTCATATTTCCTTTGTTTCCACTTTATATACTAGAACTGTTGTAGAGTAGATTACTTTTACTTTTTTTAAAGACCCTAGTAATTACTATCATTCACAGACCTTTAGTTTGAACTCTTCCTCTATTTTCTATTTTTTTCTCCCCCTTAGGCAACAAGGGTAAGGACAGTAGATTGCAGTTGCTTGGAAATTTCTTAGAGAATTTTGCTACCATGTATTTCTTTTCTTTCAACTTTTGTTCTTTCTATGTACTGGCTTATTATGAGAAATATTATGTATTCTGATTTTTGAGACTATGAGTTTTTGTTTCATGAGACATATTGGATTTTTAGACATGTAAGTGGTATTTTGTATTTGACTTATTTATGAAGCAATTATGAATTTTTTTTTAATTAAGTTATTATTTCAAGTTTCTGCTGTTTTCATCTATTTTTGTCTTGTGAATCTTAGTCTCTGTTAGCTGTAGTTATACCTACAATGCACCACACCTTTAATGTGTCCTTTTGGGTATATTAGGCGATGTGGGGTATTTCACAACCTTTCCCCGTCCTTCGCTCATTAAAATTTATCTTCCAAAATTTTAGTACCTGGGCTTAACTTCATTTTTCTTTTAGTAGCTAATTAAATAATTTTCTAATTTATTTTATTAACTTCTAGTCTTTTATACTTTCTTTTCTTTTACATAAGTGTCTATATAAGATTTTCTTATTTATTCTGGTTTTCAACATATAGCGCTCCATCTAGAAAATGAATACAAAAATAAAGAGAAGCCTTTCTTACAAAATATCGTATGTGTTTTTATACAACAAAGACATCTAATGCTTACAATCTGTGACGCCCCACCTCTATACTCACACTAGCCAAGTACACTACGGAGTAATGCCATCAACTAGCACAAAGAATAAGGCTGTTGAGGAGCGACCATCCGTGTAATTGTTTTGTGCGAGTACCAATATGTTAGATAGAAGGTCACGTATTTCATTTAATGAATATAAATAAGCATAAAATAAGCTACTACACAGTGGCTAGGTGATCTTCGGAAACAAATATAAAATAAGCATAACACAAATCAGTCACAGATATTCATATCACTAAGGTGGAAACATAAATGAATATACCACATGAAAGTGTACATCAAAGTAGTGGTCATACAAGTTCCACTACATCACAAAAGAATAGGTACAAGTGCTACACAAAAGAATATGTATACATCAAGGAGTCTCTATCTCAAATGTATAAAGCAAAAACTACTAATCTAAGTAGTTAGCCAAAAGTCAGAAGCTAGTCCCTGCTTAGAAGTCAAGTGGAAGCACCTGTAACACCTCGATCTGATCCGAGTGTTATTTAAGAAGAAAATAATAAACGGATCATTCTAGCTATAAATATCATATAAAATGAGATAGGATATGAGATATGCCAAAAACGTATGATAACAATAATGTCGTACTGTGACAAGTATATGCTAGATAACAACAAAAATCATACAATATCTCGAATATACTCAAACACCAAAAAGAATGTCATATTATTTAACAGATTCACCAAACCACAAATATTGATAAAACTTATCAATGCACAAAAATTGGTGAAACACAAATTCTAGAAATCATCAATTAGAAATCCAGAAAACACAAAGGGGGAGGCCTGTCACAAACGGAAGCATGAAAACTCACCAACACGTGCATCACAAACGGAACGCTATTCCATGGTCGCTAACCATCAAATTTGAGCCGAGGCTCCACAAATGGCCCGAAGATCATGGGTCGCTACCCCACCAAATTTTGAGTCGAAACTCCACAAACGGGGTTTGGTGCCCCACAAAAATAAAGAAACATTGCACATTTCTAGTCTAAATCACAAAATGATCATCATCGATCAAGAAGAAGTGTCAATTACACTAAGCTAGTAAATAAATGAGTTTAGCCTCATGTCCCATAACCATTAGCTTAACTTTAATATTTACGAACAAATTGTAGATTTCCACTCGAAGATTGTCTCAAGATTTTCAATCGAACAAGTCTAAAAATTAACCGACAAAGTAAACGCAAGCGTTTGATACCACTTGTTTTGCTAAGCCGTTTAATTAGATTTCTCGTACGAATGCGGTAAAGGTTTGTATATACTAATAGGTTGGAAAACGGTTTTTTAAACGTGCTTCGTATTAAAAATAGAGTTGAAATCATCTTTGTGAAAGAGTTTGAATATTTACTACTAGTATAGAAACCTTTGTATTTTAAAGTGACAAACCATAGAAATGATTGTAGAAACAATCAATCACCAAAAATTCACATTCGAAGACGTGAACGAAATCTATAGAAATCGATACCAAATCCATCAAAATGGATATCCCCAAAAATCCCGAAAAAGAAATTATCAAAGTTAACAAAAGTGATAACAACTAATCGGATCCACGAAAATCGATTTAAAATTTGAAGTCCACACAAAAACCGCAAAATTGGCTGAGTTAAGCAGATTTAGTCGACTAAACCGTGTAGTCAGTCGACTGATTATATGCCTGGAAACTTTTGGCTTCTAGGTTCAGTCGAATGAACTCTATAGTCAGTCGACTGACACAGGGACATGAATTTTCTGTCCCCCGGATTTAGTCGACTGAACTTTAATTTGCAGTATTCTCAGCCTAGCCCCAAGAAGGGCAAAATCCTACTGGAAACAATCGAGAGAGCAATGGAGACTAGGGATTTATGCCAAGCGACAACCCAGCCTTATAGGCTCTTCGATACACCCCAAAAAATATATTCAAACATCAATGATAGGATTTTTGAAGATTTTGACTTCAAAAAACCAAAATTGGAATATTCATAAAACCAATTCAAATCAAAAGAAAATGAACATGAATAGGTGTTAGGAATTCATACCTAACAACAATGAAAGCTATAGACATAGATGTGAGTTCAAGAACTCACCTTTTACTCAAAAACACAAGTAAGAAGCTCTAAAACAAGCAAATATTGATCTCTCTTCAACAACACCTCTAGAATCTTCAATCTATTATCAAAGGTGAAGTTTTTCCTAAGTTAGGTTATAGGAATTTCTGAAAATTGAAGATGGATTGAGATGGAGAAGATGAAGAGGATGCTTATCTAAGCTTCTCTTTGATTTTATAACTTGAAGTTGAATTTCCTAAGAGAATTAGAGCTTAGGAATTTCTAATCTCTTTTCTTTTCATCCATTTTTCTAGGGCTTGAAGTGTTAGGAAATATTACGAAGGAATGAAGAGGAGTGGAGTGGAGTTGGGTTATAGTTAGGTTAGTGGGCTGAAACCCAAACCCAATGAAAACAACAAAATTTTAATCAACTCCAAACATATCGATGTTTATACTCAAAAAGGTCGCAAACGCCGTTTAAACTCAATGGAAGTGGTCTCGAGTCCTAATTCGACTATTTGCAAAAAGTGACATTTCGGACTTAAATCCAACTAATGATGCTATATTTAAATAAATATTTAAATATATAATCGTAAAATATGCGGGTTGTTACGCAACCCAACGATCCTAAAAGAAACAATTGTTGGAAGCTGGACGTAAATATCAACTGACATTAATTAGGTCATTCTACCTTAACCCACATATCTTGACTTACATTATTGGCTTCTAATTCAATCATTCCAGGAAAATATACTACTATCTTATCCTAATCCTAATATCTTAAACGTGCATTTATTTAAACTAAAATCGTTATTTAATTTTATTTTTGCATATAAATTGACGGTTAAATTTATTTATTTGCATATAAACTGCTAGTTAAACAGTTATTAAATTTATTATTGAATATAAACTGTTAGTTAATACCTGTTATTTATTAGCTGTTATATTTTTATATGCTCTATATTGATGTTAGTTTAAATTGGATGATGATTGTAATAAATGGTTGATGATTGATATTTGGATGAATGGATGCGATAATTTATATTGTATAAACTGCAAGTTATTATGCATTTTCATTTCATTCGGGATTGCAGTTTGAAATGATATACAACCGCATTTTTATTTTTATATTGCGGATTGAAATGATAAATATCCGTATCACTTGACCATAGGATAGAAAATTTTATACAGGCACCGCGGTATATATATAAAATTATTTTTGAAATGATTTTTATGGTTTAGATATGATACAGTTTAATAAATATTAAAATTTGATATTATATAAATATTATTTTATAATTATGCATATATAGTTAGATTTTGAATTTAATCTATGTATAATCTGCTAGAATAAAATAAATAAGTGGAATAATGGAGCTCATTTTTTTATATTATATGGTTGAGTACATGTTAAGATATTGAATATATATAGAGTTTTAAATAATTTAAATCAATTAAGATTTGGAGTTAAATTGAAAATTTATTTTGAATTGAGCTTAATTAAGAATTTAACTTCATAAGTTGATGTAGAATTTATTAAGTTGAAATTTTAAAAGGTATGATATTTATAACTGAATTTTTATTCAAGATGAATTAAATGAATATTTCTAGTATAAATAAAATTGAAGGAAATATTTAGTTATAAGTAATTTTAGTTTTATTTAAAGGATTATGGATTTATTTTGCAAATATTTCAAACTAAATAATAGGACATTAAATTGTTGGATAGAAGTTTCCAACCTTAGTTCCAATTGTTTAATGTTCAAAGGCTGAAATACATTGAAACTGAAGTGGTTTATTGAAATGGGAAGTGAATTTAAAATTTATGGATTTAGTCTTAATTTGAAGAAAATAAAATTCTAAAGTCGTGGAAATTATTTACTTTATAAAGTAATTTTAAATTCAAACCATTTTATTTATATACCGTTGAATATCCAAATCATTTAAGTTGGAAGTTATGGTTTAAAGCTATGGATTCGAAGTATTATGTTTTGACGAGTTATAATTTAAATGTATGGTTTCGAGATATTATAAATTTTAAAGTGGTATGGTTTTAGAAAAAGATATATTTGAAATAATATCAATATTGTTTTGATTTTTTTAAAGAGGAAAATGATATCGTATTTATATGGTTTTAAAAAGGGATATTATATTGTGGTTTTAAGTATAAATTATTTTGAAAAGACCGCGGTGTTATAATAACGTTTGGTTGTTAAAGAGACCGGGATCGGAAGTTGTCATACTCTCTGCCAACTCTGAAAACCACTTTAACAACCGTGTACGCGGTGGAGATTCTAGATGAAGTTGGATGGTGGCGGCGTTTTCCTTTGAGGTAATTACGTGGACCCGACTCCCGTGAGTTGGCATAAGGTGGCTAAAACAGGAGCGATTCTCGGGCCAATGAGGTCATTCCTCTGATCGGATACTCCTCTTCGATACTATACTTTGACTTTGGATTATTTCGGTGGCCACCTTCACTTTTGATTTCTTTGATTTGGGGGAGTTTGTCCGAGGTTGGCGGTAGTAGCAGCTACGCGTTACCACCAGCCCAGATGTGTAATTGGTATATCTACCCTGGCATTGCCTAGTTGTGCCATGTCACCTACCCTATCGCGCCTTATACGATTTTGGTTTTCTCCCGTAGCACGTGTGGTATCCTTTGGTGGCTTCTCGATCAGGAGGGACTACGATATTGGATGGACTACTGGGACTATTATTGTGTTAAGGGGGAGATTGGGTAACTCCTTAACGCTATTTAAATGTAAGTTTATTTTACAAATAGACACTATTATAATAGCGAAATAGACTACATAGTAAATAGTTCAACGGATTCTTAAGAGATGTGAATCCCGAGCATCTTTTAAGTTACTGCACTCATATTTATTTCAGTTGATTTAACTTACATAAGATCTTTTAGTTTTGACTTGAGTGTTTTGTCTTTTCAATTCGCTCGGGTCAGTCCGAGCGTTTCAGGATCGAAGACTTTAGCTCTGGACGACGAAGACGGAGATTTCTATTATTTATTATATTCCACTACACTGATATCGTTCCGCTGCATTGTTATATTAGTATGTGAACTCTGATACTTATTGTATAAAGAAGAATCAAATGTTTTGTAAACAGTTTTATGAATTGTATATTTATTATTATATTTTTTTCTTCCGCTGTGAGATTCTGTTTTTTTTTATTTCTTTCTCATTTTTCTTATTTACCCCATAACAATCCGCCCTTCCGTATGGTTTGAATTGGCACGTGTGTCGATCTAAATCGTGCGAAAAGGCGGAATGTTGCAATATGGTATCAGAGCTTTGGTTTAGCGATAAACCTTAGCTTTGTGGGGTTTGACTCTTTACTAATAGGGTAGTAATACCCTATGGGAGTCGCTGAGTGTATATATATGAGAGAGCGTATTTGTTAGTGTTATAAAAAGGTTTTAATATCGCGTTAATCTGTTCCGTTTTGTATTTGTAAATTCTGGTTGGTGCATAAGACGCTATGACATCAATAGGGATTTCCAAACACTTAATAGGACAGACCGACATAATATTTGTTTTTAATATAGGTAAATGAAATAATTTTGCATATTATATTTTCTATATATAAAATAATTTTCCTTCTTCAAATAATATCTATATTTGGCTGCAATAGATTGGTTGTTAGGTAATAAAGTGTATAAATAATAATAGAAATAAGATTGAAAAATAAAATAAATGAAATATGGAAATTTAGAACTTACGATCCGGGGTTTTGAATTTTTCTCGAATAAATTTTAGAATATAATAATATTATTTATAAGTATTTTCTGATATAAATAATTCGGAGGAATTGTTTTAAAGAAGATTTTGGAGAAAATAAGTTTTGTACTTTCCTCTCTGTCGCTGGAAAATAATTTCGGTAATGGCGACCGCATCATCGACTTTCATTTTCGAGTTTCGAACGGAAATGCCACTGTAGTAGTTTTACTGCAGACTCATTTTTTTTAAATATATATATATGTATATTTTGAATTGTTTTAATATAATTAGAGATATATAAGTTGTAAGAATATATTTATCTATTATTTTAAAATTTGAAATTTAACCCGGTATTAAATTCTTAAATTTCCATTAATTAATTGTTTCAATTATTGTAGTGAAATAAAAGATAAGTAATTAATAATTGGAACCTCTAATTTAGGTAAGAGATTTAATGCCAAGATATAAAGGAAATAAAAAGGAAGTATAATGAATTAATAAAAGGAAATGGAACAAACTTGTATAACTTTCAAATTACACCCTTAAATAACATATATATAACTTATCAAATATTAAAAGTTGAAATGTTTAATAAGAGATTGTAATAGAATATTATACAAGTAGAAATTTGAAATAATAAAAGTATTCAATGAAATTGCTGTTAAATGAGAATTTAATGTTATAAACTTAAGTTATAATTGAAATTTTACCAAGTAAATATAATTAAAGGTAAGTATGACAAATAGATGATTATAAACTTAAGTAATTAAAGGGTAAATAGATGAGGCATGCAATTATGAATGAATGTAATATAATAAAGAGAAATTGTAAACTTAAGTAAAAGGGTTGAAGTTATTTCTAAATAAAATTGAAAGAAATAAAAATGAAAATAAAATTGAAAGAAATAAATGAAAATAAAAAGATAAACAGTTATATGAATGAAAAGAATCACTGAATGAATGAAAGAAAGGAAATTAAACAACTAATGTATGAAATAAAATTAATAATAAGTAAATTTGATTTGAATTGTGTTGTTTGGTTTATGGTTGTTGGGGTAAGGATACTTTAGATTTGTATGGATGTGTGAATAACCTATTTAGTTTTATCTAAGACTGTTGAGTAAATGATGCGCTAGTAGTTTATTCTTTATTCCGTACAATTTAAAAGTTTTGAACCCGAACAACTATTTGTTGTTTGATAGAATAGTTGCTTTGTATTTGTTGTGTATGCTGTTGTTGAAATGGATGGTTGTTGTATTGATTTGTTGTTAGTGATTGGAACCACATAAATATTTCACTTTACATAAATTGTCAACCCTTTGGATTTTACAAGTGAAATGCAGGGCATGGAAGCAATTGCTACTGCTTTTGGTTCCATAAATTAAGCGTAAATTGCCCGACAAATTGGTACGTTTCAGATTTCGATTTATAGCGCTATTTTATATATTTTCTCGGGTTGGGATATAATATTTTGGATAATATATGTAATATAGTTGTTATATTTTGATATTATATTTTTCCCTAGCCTCTCCGTACAAGGGAGACTCTGCCGAAATTTTTCGTAAAATTTTGGTCCTAAAAATTATTTTAAAATGTTTTTCCAAACTTTATCTATTCAAGTATAAAAAAGATATAATGATTATAAAATGGGTATATTTTATTTAAAGTAATAAATTTTGTAAATTATTGTTTATAAGTTAATATTTTGAATAAGATGTATTGTTTATTTAATTCTTCCTTCTCCCTTCTTTTCCTTTTCGGGGACGAAAAGTTTTGAGTGGGGAGAGTGTAACGACCCGTAAATTTCAACAATTAAAGTTGTTAATTAAATAGGATTTTGTAATTGAAATTTTGTAAAAAAAAGTGATAAATTAGTATTGAAATGAAATCCAATTGAAGAAATAGTGGAAACCATTATAATTTGTTAATTAAATTTGATTTGTGAAATTAATACTGGAAGAAATAAATTGTAAATAGTATTAATGAAATAATAACTGAATTGAATTGCAACTATATAAATGAAAGTAAATTTTATTAAGTGGATGTCAACATTGAATAAATTAATTAAAATAAACTCTAAATACTTGTTTGGGTAGAATCAATAATTGATGGATTAAATGGTAAGTAATTAGAATTTAAATTCTATAAAATTTGGAAACTGAATGTAATGTAAAGTAATAAGGTTAGTGCAATATCCATTAATGAATGGAATGAAATGAGACTAATATAAATGTATATTAGGTTATAAATCAATTTGAATGAAAAGAAAAAAAACGTAAATATTGATTGATAAATAAATATACAAGTTTATTAAAGGTTATAATAGTGGGTTACTAGTAAATTCACTCATTTACCAATAAAGATAATTAGATGTGCCTTGATGATAATTAATAACATAACGGAAAAGAGTAAATGTATTCATTAGAATATTAATTGCAATTGGATAGGGATTTTAAGTAACAATGTTAATGCAAGGTAAGTAATGCTAAATTAAAGTCAATAATAATGAATAGTGATTAATTAAAAATTTGTAACATATATTATAAATTACCTGCTTATTTGTTAATGGAATTAGAATTTGTAATAAGTGGTAATAAAATAAATAAATGTTACACTAATGGAAAATGAAATAACGTTCGTTTAAAAGTTGAGTAATTATAGGGTCGTATTTATTATAAGCGTTACTTTATTAATTATGATTAATGGTGAAATTAATACGAGAAGTATGTAAAGTAATAACTAAGAAAGGAACACGTTATAAATTGATTATGACCTAAACTTATGTGCAAGTTAAAGGCTGAAATTGAATCTAATCCATTCAATTGGAAACTTATTAAAATAAATTGGACTCAATTTTTAATAAAGGGGTTATTTTAAGAAATTGAAATAAATTCTATAATGGATGAATTAAGTTAATTTAAATTGGGAATGGGAATTGGTTTAAAGAATTATAAATTTATAAGTAAATCAAGATGATAAAATTTATGAATTATAGAAATTGAATTTTTAATAGTGAGTTAATTTATTAATTTATAATAGTTGGATTTATTGCAAATGAATAAAATCAAATATGTAATTATTACGTTAATTTAAAAATTAAGTTGAAAATTGGCAAATATTTATGTAATAATTTTAAATCCAATGGTAAACCCTTCTATTTGAAATTATGAATGAAATAAATATGGGTTAATTCAAATCAATGGAAATTTTGCAAATTTATCTATAATTTTGAATTTTATGAGATTGAAAATTTATATTTAATAAATTGACATTTAAAATTTTTTAATCGTTATAAATGTTTGAGGATTATAAAGTGATAAAGATTACAAATTTCAGAATTTAAATTTTGAAATTTGATTTAATTAATTTATTTTAAATTTATTTAATTAATATAAAAATAGCCATTTTGGTCACGGACTTAGATTTCGACGAAACCAGTTTCATCGGATTTGTAACAGTGAATTATTGTAGGGTTTCATGTTTTGCGATCGGACTTGTCGTTTGATCGTACGAACGCGAAACGCCTTCATACGATGGAATCAATTTGAAATCAATTTGAAATATTGTTTTCAGCATAACTTCTTCATACGATGGAATTTGGACGTGAAACTTTTTCCATCGTGTTCAGAATATTTTTAAACACCTATTTTGATATATGGGTTTAACCAATTTGGTTCCGGGGTCAGAACAGGCTTTTTGGGCCAACTATCGTTCAACGCGTTTGTTTATCGGATCCATCCACTCTATTTCTAACTACCTATATAAACCCAGTTATAGACCTTAGCCTCTGTCTATTCTCATTTGTTTGTGTATACAATCACTCAGCTCCTCCTCTTCTAATGGCTGCAAACACTAGATCCAAACACAATTGCAATTCAAAATCCGTAGCCAAAAATTCAATCTCCTCAAACCATAGCAAATTATATATGGATTTGAAGCTCTCGACGAGTGCAACCTAAATCTACAATTTGTTTGCGAAATCGAATTAAAATTTGTCCAGAAAACCCAAGTTTATTCTCGGGCATCCGTTGCGTCGAAATCATTTGTCGCCTGATCGGAAATTGGTTTCTGGGTTTGGTAGAGATTGTCCAGAGGAGTTCGTCTATGCGGGTTATGTCGAGGATCAACGACTAGATCGTCGTATTTTTTGCAATTAGGGTTTCGGTACGGTGGCGGCGGCTGGCTGTGTTCGGCGGTTCTGGTGACGTGGATGGTACCGTTGGGTGCGCCTCTGCTAGGCGAGGTGTATGATGGTGGTCGGCTTGAAGGAGGCGGCTGTAGGTGGCTATTTTTGTTGGCCAAAGCTCGGTCAGATAACATGGGTTTGGGTTTGTTGTTCACTGGGTACGGCTTAGAGAAACGCATGCGCGTTGACTTAGTGACGTGACGACTAGTCATATTGTGTTCTCTTTTGTATTTTATTTTTTTAATTTCAATCACAATTTTTCGCTATATCTTTCACATACGAACCCCAATTCACGTGCTGGTTTTTTTGTTAGGATCATATTGAAATTCTGGACTTGATGACGCTAGTTTGGACGAATTTCAAGACGGTCAAATTTTTGGGTTAAATTGAATTTAAATTCGAAGGATGAGTGTTTTAACCCACTCACAACTTCTAAATTTTCTTATGTTTGTTAAATTGATTTACAATATGAGTAGAAATTCATTTATGACTGTTTTGCATATTTTATTCATCATCTTAGTTAGATTGCATTTATTTAAACTAAAATCGTTATTTAATTTTATTTTTGCATATAAATTGACGGTTAAATTTATTTATTTGCATATAAACTGCTAGTTAAACAATTATTAAATTTATTATTGAATATAAACTGTTAGTTAATACCTGTTATTTATTACTTGTTATATTTTTATATGCTCTATATTGACGTTTGTTTAAATTGGATGATGATTGTAATAAATGGTTGATGATTGATATTTGGATGAATGGATGCGATAATTTATATTGTATAAACTGCAAGTTATTATGCATTTTCATTTCATTCGGGATTGCAGTTTGAAATGATATACAACCGCATTTTTATTTTTAAATTGCGGATTGAAATGATAAATAACCGTATCACTTGACCATAGGATAGGAAATTTTATACAGGCACAGCGGTATATATATAAAATTATTTTTGAAATGATTTTTATGGTTTGGATATGATACGGTTTAATAAATATTAAAATTTGATATTATATAAAAATTATTTATAATTATACATATATAGTTAGATTTTGAATTTAAGCTATGTATGATCTGCTAGAATAAAATAAATAAGTGGAATAATGGAGTTGATTTTTTTATATTATATGGTTAAGTACAAGTTAAGATATTGAATATATATAGAGTTTTCAATAATTTAAATCAATTAAGATTTGGATTTAAATTGAAAATTTATTTGGAATTGAGCTTAATTAAGAATTAAACATTATAAGTTGACGTAGAATTTATTAACTTGAAATTTTAAAAGGTATGATATTTATAACTGAATTTTTATCCAAGATGAATTAAATGAATATTTCTAGTATAAATAAAATTGAAGGAAATATTTATTTATAAGTAATTTGAGTTTTATTTAAAGGATTATGGATTTATTTTGCAAATATTTCAAACTAAATAATAGGACATTAAATTGTTGAATAGAAGTTTCCAACCTTAGTTCCAATAGTTTAATATTCAAAGGCTGAAATATATTTAAACTGAAGTGGTTTATTGAAATGGGAAGTGAATTTAAAATTTATGGATTTAGACTTAATTTAAAGAAAATAAAATTCTAAAGTCGTGGAAATTATTTACTTTATAAAGTAAGTTTAAATTCAAACCATTTTATTTATATACCGTTGAATATCCAAATCATTTAAGTTGGAAGTTATGGTTTTAAAGCTGTGGATTCGAAGTATTATGTTTTGGCGAGTTATAATTTAAATGTATGGTTTCGAGATATTATAAATTTTAAAGTGGTATGGTTTTAGAAAAAGATATATTTGAAATAATATCAATATTGATTTGATTTTTTTGAAGAGGAAAATGATATCGTATTTATATGGTTTTAAAAAGGGATATTATATTCTGGTTTTAAGTATAAATTATATTGAAAAGACCACGGTGTTCTAATAACGTTTGGTTGTTAAAGAGACCGGGATCGGAAGTTGTCATACTCTCTGCCAACTCCGAAAACCACTTTAACAACCGTGTACGCGGTGGAGATTCCAGAATGAAGTAGGATGGTGGCGGCGTTTTCCTTTGAGGTAATTACGTGGACCCGACTCCCATGAGTTGACATATGGTGGCTAAAACAGGAGCGATTCTCGGGCCAATGAGGTCATTCCTCTGATCGGATACTCCTCTTCGATACTATACTTTGACTTTGGATTATTTCGGTGGCCACCTTCGCTTTTGATTTCTTTGATTTGGGGGAGTTTGTCCGAGGTGGGCGGTAGTAGCAGCTACGCGTTACCACTAGCCCAGATGCGTAATTGGTATATCTACCATGGAATTGCCTAGTTGTGCCGTGTCACCTACCCTATGGCGCCTTGTACGAGTTTGGTTTTCTCCCGTAGCCCGTGTGGTATCCTCTGGTGGCTTCTCGATCAAGAGGGACTATGATATTGGATGGACTAATGGGACTATTATTGTGTTAAGAGAGAGATTGGGTAACTCCTTAACGCTATTTAAAAGTAAGTTTATTTTACAAATAGACACTATTATAATAGCGAAATATACTACATAGTAAATAGTTCAATGGATCCTTAAGAGATGTGAATCCCGAGCATCTTTTAAGTTACTACACTCATATTTATTTCATTTGATTTAACTTACATAAGATCTTTTAGTTCTGACTCGAGTGTTTTGTCTTTTCAATTCGCTCGGGTCAGTCCGAGCGTTTCAGGATCGAAGACTTTAGCTCTGGAGGACGGAGACGGAGATTTCTATTATTTATTATATTCCACTACACTCATATCGTTCCGCTGCATTGTTATATTAGTATGTGAAATATGATACTTATTGTATAAAGAAGAATCAAATGTTTTGTAAACAGTTTTATGAAGTGTATATTTATTATTATATTTTATCCTTCCGCTGTGAGATTCTGTTTTGTTTTATTTCTTTCCCATTTTTCTTATTTACCCCATAACAATCTGCCCTTCCGTATTGTTTGAATTGGCACGTGTGTCGATTTAAATCGTGCGAAAAGGCGGAATGTTACAACGTGGTATCAGAGCTTTGGTTTATAGATAAACCTTAGCTTTGTGGGGTTTGACTCTTTACTAATAGGGTAGTAATACCCTATGGGAGTCGCTGAGTGTATATATGACGGAGCGTATTTGTTAGTGTTATAAAAAGGTTTTAATATTGTGTTAATCTGTTCCGTTTTGTATTTATAAATTCTGGTTGGATCATAGGACGCTATGACATCAATAGGGATTCCCAAACACTTAATAGGACAGACCGACATAATATTTGTTTTTAATATAGGTAAATGAAATAATTTTGCTTATTATATTTTCTATATATAAAATAATTTTTTTTTCTTCAAATAATATCTATATTTGGCTGCAATAGATTGGTTGTTAGGTAATAAAGTGTATAAATAATAATAGAAATAAGATTGAAAAATAAAATAAATGAAATTTGGAAATTTAGAACTTATGATCCGGGGTTTTGAAATTTTCTCGAATAAATCTCGGAATATAATAATATTGTTTATAAGTATTTTCTGATATAAATAATTCGAAGGAATTGTTTTAAAGAAGATTTTGGAGAAAATAAGTTTTGTACTTTCCTCTTTGTCGCTGGAAAATAATTTCGGTGATGGCAGCCGCATCATCGACTTTCATTTTCGAGTTTCGAAGGGAAAGGCCACTGTAGTAGTTTTACTACAGACTCATTTTTTTTAAATATATATATATTGAATTGTTTATAATTAGAGATAATAAGTTGTAAGAATATATTTATCTATTATTTTAAAATTTGAAATTTAACCCGGTATTAAATTCTTGAATTTCCATTAATTAATTATTTCAATTATTGTAGTGAAATAAATGGTAAGTAATTAATAATTGGAACCTCTAATTTAGGTAAGAGATTTAATGCCAAAATATAAAGGAAATAAAAAGGAAGTATAATGAATTAATAAAAGGAAATGGAAAAAACTTGTATAACTTTCAAATTACACCCTTAAATAACATATATATATAACTTACCAAATATTAAAAGTTGAAATGTTTAATAAGATATTATAATAGAATATTATACAAGTAGAAATTTGAAATAATAAAAGTATTCAATGAAATTGCAGTTAAATGAGAATTTAATGTTATAAACTTAAGTTATAATTGAAATTTTACCAAGTAAATATAATTAAAGGTAATTATGACAAATAGATGATTATAAACTTACGTAATTAAAGGGTAAATAGATGAGGTCATGCAATTATGAATGAACGTAATATAATAAAGAGAAATTGTAAACTTAAGTAATAGTGTTGAAGTTATTTCTAAATAAAAATTGAAAGAAATAAAAATGAAAATAAAATGAAAGAAATAAACGAAAATAAAAAGATAAATCGTTATATGAATGAAAAGAATCACTGAATGAATGAAAGAAAGGAAATTAAACAACTAATGTATGAAATAAAATTAATAATAAGTAAATTTGATTTGAATTGTGTTGTTTGGTTTATGGTTGTTGGGGGTAAGGATACTTTAGATTTGTATGGATGTGTGAATAACCTATTTAGTTTTATCTAAGACTGTTGAGTAAATGATGCGGTAGTAGTTTATTCTTCATTCCGTACAATTTAAAAGTTTTGAACCCGAACAACTATTTGTTGTTTGATTGAATAGTTGCTTTGTATTTGTTGTGTATGCTGTTGTTGAAATGGATGGTTGTTGTATTGATTTATTGTTAGTGATTGGAACCACATAAATATTTCACTTTGCATAAATTGTTAACACTTTGGATTTTACAAGTGAAATGCACGGTATGGAAGCAATTGCTACTGCTTTTGGTTCCATAATTTAAGCGTAAATTGCCCGACAAATTGGTGTGTTTCAGATTTCAATTTATAGCGCTATTTTATATATTTTCCCGGGTTGGGATATAATATTTTGGATAATATACATAATATAGTTGTTACATTTTGATATTATATTTTTCCCGAGCCTCTCCGTACAAGGGAGACACTGTCGAAATTTTTCGTAAAATTTTGGACCTAGAAATTATTTTAAAATGTTTTTCCAAACTTTATTTATTCAAGTATAAAAAAGATATAATGATTATAAAATGGGTATATTTTATTTAAAGTAATAAATTTTGTAAATTATTGTTTATAAGTTAATATTTTGGATAAGTTGTATTGTTTATTTAATTCTTCCTTCTCCCTTCTTTTCCTTTTCGGGGACGAAAAGTTTTGAGTGGGGGAGAGTGTAACGACCCGTAAATTTCAACAATTAAAGCTGTTAATTAAATAGGATTTTGTAATTGAAATTTTGTAAAAAAAAAGTGATAAATTAGTATTGAAATGAAATCCAATTAAAGAAATAGTGGAAACCATTATAATTTGTTAATTAAATTTGATTTGTGAAATTAATACTGGAAGAAATAAATTGTAAATAGTATTAATGAAATAATAACCGAATTGAATTGCAACTATATAAATGAAAGTAAATTTTATTAAGAGGTTGTCAACATTGAATAAATTAATTAGAATAAAATCTAAACACATGTTTGGATAGAATCAATAATTGATGGATTAAATGGTAAGTAATTAGAATTTAAATTCTAAAAATTTGGAAACTGAATGTAATGTAAAGTAATAAGGTTAGTGCAATACCCATTAATGAATGGAATGAAATGAGACTAATATAAATGTATATTAGGTTATAAATCAATTTGAATGAAAAGAAAAAAACGTAAATATTGATTGATAAATAAATATACAAGTATATTAAATGTTATAATAGTGGGTTACTAGTAAATTCAGTCATTTACCAATAAAGATAATTAGATGTGCCTTGATGATAATTAATAACATAACGGAAAAGAGTAAATGTATTCATTAGAATATTAATTGCAATTGGATAGGGATTTTAAGTAACAATGTTAATGCAAGGTAAGTAATGCTAAATTAAAGTCAATGATAATGAATAGTGATTAATTAGAAATTTGTAACATATATTATAAACTACCTGCTTATTTGTTAATGGAATTAGAATTTGTAATAAGTGATAATAAAATAAATGAATGTTACACTAATAGAAAATGAAATAACGTTCGTTTAAAAGTTGAGTAATTATAGGGTCGTATTTATTATAAGCGTTACTTTATTAATTATGATTAATGGTGAAATTAATACGAGAAGTATGTAAAGTAATAACTAAGAAAGGAACACGTTATAAATTGATTATGACCTAAACTTAAGTGTAAGTTAAAGGCTGAAATTGAATCTAATCCATTCAATTGGAAACTTATTAAAATAAATTGGACTCAATTTATAATAAAGGGGTTATTTTAAGAAATTGAAATAAATTCTATAATGGATGAATTAAGTTATTTTAAATTGAGAATGGGAATTGGTTTAAAGATTATAAATTTATAAGTAAATCAAGATGATAAAATTTATGAATTATAGAAATTGAATTTTTAATAGTGAGTTAATTTATTAATTTATAATAATTGGATTTATTGCAAATGAATAAAATCAAATATGTAATTATTACTTAATTTAAAAATTAAGTTGAAAATTAGGAAATATTTATGTAATAATTTTAAATCCAATGGTAAACCCTTCTATTTGAAATTATGAATGAAATAAATATGGGTTAATTCAATTCAATGGAAATTTTGCAAATTTATCTATAATTTTGAATTTTATGAAATTGAAAATTTATATTTAATGAATTGACATTTAAAATTTTTAAATCATTGTAAATGTTTGAGGATTATAAAGTGATAAAGATTACAAATTTCAGAATTTAAAGTTTGAAATTTGATTTAATTAATTTATTTTAAATTCATTTAATTAATATAAAAATAGCCATTTTGGTCACGGACTTAGATTTCGACAAAACCAGTTTCATCGGATCCGTAACAGTGAATTATTGCAGGGTTTCAAGTTTTGTAGCAATCGGACTTGTCGTTTGATCGTACGAACGCGAAACGCCTTGAAATCAATTTAATTGAAATCAATTTGAAATCAATTTGAAATATTGTTTTCAACATAAATTCTTAATACGATGGAATTTGGACGTGAAACTTTTTCCATCGCATTCAGAATATTTTTAAACACCTATTTTGATATATGGGTTTAACCAATTTCGTTCCGGGGTCAGAACGGGCTTTTTGGGCCAATTATCGTTCAGCACGTTTGTTTATCGGATCCATCCACTCTATTTCTAACCTACCTATATAAACCCAGTTATAAACCCTAGCCTCTATCTATTATCATTTGTTTGTGTATACAATCACTCAGCTCCTCCTCTTCCAATGACTGCAAACACTGGATCCAAACACAATTGCAATTCAAAATCCATAGCCAAAAATTCAGTCTCCTCAAACCATAGCAAATTATATATGGATTCGAAGGTCTCGACAAGTGCAACCTAAATCTATAATTTGTTTGTGAAATCGAATTAAAATTTGTCCAGAAAACCCTAGTTTATTCTCAGGCATTCGTTGCGTCGAAATCATTTGTCGCCTGATCGGAAATTGGTTTCTGGGTTTGGTAGAGATTTACCAGAGGAGTTCGTCTATATGGGTTATGTCGAGGATCAACGACTAGATCGTCGTAATTTTTGCGATTAGGGTTTCGGTAGGGTGGCGGCGGCTGGCTGTGTTCGGCGGTTCTGGTGACGTGGATGGTACCGTTGGGTGCGCCTCGGCTAGGCGAGGTGTACGATGGTGGTCGGATTGAAGGGGGGCGGCCGTAGGTGGCGATTTTTGTTGGTCAAAGCTCGGTCAGATAACGTGGGTTTGGGTTCATTGTTCACTGGGCATGGCTTGGAGAAACCCGTGCGCGTTGACTTAGTGACGTGGTAACTAGTTATATTGTGTTCTCTTTTGTATATTTTTTTTAATTTCAATCACAATTTTTCGCTATATCTTTCACATACGAACCCCAATTCACATGCGGTTTTTTTTGTTAGGATCGTATTGAAGTTCCAGACTTGATGATACTAGTTTGGACGAATTCCGAGATAGTCAAAATTTTGGGTTTAAATTGAATTTAAATTCAATTTAAATTCGAAAGATGAGTGTTTTAACCCACCCACAACTTCTAAATTTTCTTATGTTTGTTAAATTGATTTATGATATGAGTAGAAATTCATTTATGACTGTTTGGCATATTTTATTCATCATCTCAGTTAGATTGCATTTATTTAAACTAAAATCGTTATTTAATTTTATTTTTGCATATAAATTGACGGTTAAATTTATTTATTTGCATATAAACTGCTAGTTAAACAATTATTAAATTTATTATTGAATATAAACTGTTAGTTAATACCTGTTATTTATTACCTGTTATATTTTTATATGCTCTATATTGATGTTTGTTTAAATTGGATGATGATTGTAATAAATGGTTGATGATTGATATTTGGATGAATGGATGCGATAATTTATATTGTATAAATTGCAAGTTATTATGCATTTTCATTTCATTCGGGATTGCAGTTTGAAATGATATACAACCGCATTTTTATTTTTAAATTGCGGATTGAAATGATAAATATTCGTATCACTTGACCATAGGATAGAAAATTTTATACAGGCACCGCGGTATATATATAAAATTATATTTGAAATGATTTTTATGGTTTGGATATGATACGGTTTAATAAATATTAAAATTTGATATTATATAAATATTATTTTATAATTATACATATATAGTTAGATTTTGAATTTAAGCAATGTATAATCTGCTAGAATAAAATAAATAAGTGGAATAATGGAGTTGATTTTTTTATATTATATGGTTAAGTACATGTTAAGATATTGAATATATATAGAGTTTTAAATAATTTAAATCAATTAAGATTTGGAGTTAAATTGAATATTTATTTGGAATTGAGCTTAATTAAGAATTTAACTTCATAAGTTGATGTTGAATTTATTAACTTGAAATTTTAAAAGGTATGATATTTATAACTGAATTTTTATTCAAGATGAATTAAATGAATATTTCTAGTATAAATAAAATTGAAGGAAATATTTAGTTATAAGTAATTTGAGTTTTATTTAAAGGATTATGGATTTATTTTGCAAATATTTCAAACTAAATAATAGGACATTAAATTGTTGAATAGAAGTTTCCAACCTTAGTTCCAATTGTTTAATATTCAAAGTCTGAAATATTTTGAAACTGAAGTGGTTTATTGAAATGGGAAGTGAATTTAAAATTTATGGATTTAGACTTAATTTAAAGAAAATAAAATTCTAAAGTCGTGGAAATTATTTATTTTATAAAGTAATTTTAAATTCAAACCATTTTATTTATATACCGTTGGATATCCAAATCATTTAAGTTGGAAGTTATGGTGTTAAAGCTGTGGATTCGAAGTATTATGTTTTGACGAGTTATAATTTAAATGTATGGTTTCGAGATATTATAAATTTTAAAGTGGTATGGTTTTAGAAAAAGATATATTTGAAATAATATCAATATTGATTTGATTTTTTTAAAGAGGAAAATGATATCGTATTTATATGGTTTTAAAAAGGGATATTATATTCTGGTTTTAAGTATAAATTATTTTGAAAAGACCGCGGTGTTATAATAATGTTTAGTTGTTAAAGAGACCGGGATCGGAAGTTGTCATACTCTCTGCCAACTTCGAAAACCACTTTAACAACCATGTACGCGGTGGAGATTCCAGAATGAAGTAGGATGGTGGCGACGTTTTCCTTTGAGGTAATTACGTGGACCTGACTCCCGTGAGTTGTTATAAGGTGGCTAAAACATGAGCGATTTTCGGGCCAATGAGGTCATTCCTCTGATCGGATGCTCCTCTTCGATGCTATACTCTGACTTTGGATTATTTCGGTGGCCACCTTCGCTTTTGATTTCTTTGATTTGGGGGAGTTTGTCCGAGGTGGGCGGTAGTAGCAGCTACGCGTTACCACCAACCCGGATGCGTAATTGGTATATCTACCCTGGCATTGCCTGGTTGTGCCGTGTCACCTACCCTATCGCGCCTTATACGAGTTTGGTTTTCTCCCGTAGTCCGTGTGGTATCCTCTGGTGGCTTTCCGATCAGGAGGGACTATGATATTAGATGGACTACTGGGACTATTATTGTGTTAAGGGGGAGATTGGGTAACTCCTTAACGCTATTTAAAAGTAAGTTTATTTTACAAATAGACACTATTACAATAGCGAAATATACTACATAGTAAATAGTTTAACGGATCCTTAAGAGATGTGAATCCCTAGCATTTTTAAAGTTACTGCACTCATATTTATTTTAGTTGATTTAACTTACATAAGATCTTTTAGTTCTGACTCGAGTGTTTTGTCTTTTCAATTCGCTCGGGCCAGTCCGAGCGTTTCAGGATCGAAGACTTTAGCTCTAGAGGATGAAGACAGAGATTTCTATTATTAGTATTTATTATATTCCACTACACTCATATCGTCCGCTGCATTGTTATATTAGTATGTGAACTTTGATATTTATTGTATAAAGAAGAATCAAATGTTTTGTAAACAGTTTTATGAAGTGTATATTTATTATTATATTTTATCCTTCCGTTGTGAGTTTCTATTTTGTTTTATTTCTTTCTCATTTTTCTTATTTACCCCATAACAATCCGCCCTTCCGTATGGTTTGAATTGGCACGTGTGTCGATTTAAATCGTGCGAAAAGGCGGGATGTTACAATATATGTGAGTTCAAGAACTCACATTTTACTCAAAAACACAAGTGAGAAGCTCTAAAACAAGCAAAGATTGATGTCTCTTCAACAACACCTCTAGAATCTTCAATCTATTATCAAAGGTGAAATTTTTCCTAAGTAAGGTTATTGGAATTTCTGAAAATTGAAGTGGGATTGAGATGGAGAAGATGAAAAGGATGCTTACCTAAGCTTCTCTTTGATTTTATAACTTGAAGTTGAATTTCCTAAGAAAATTGGAGCTTAGAAATTTCTAATCTCTTTTCTTTTCCCCTATTTTTCTAGGGCTTGAAGTGTTAGGAAATATTATAAAGGAACAAAGAGGAGTGGAGTGGAGTTGGGTTATAGTTAGGTTAGTGGGCTGAAAACCAAATCCAAAGCCCTAAATGAAAACATCAAAATTTTAATCAACTCCAAACATATCATGTTTATGCTCAAAAAGGTCGCAAGCGCCGTTTTGAACTCAATGGAAGTAGTCTCGAGTCCTAATTCGACTGTTTGCAAAAAGTGACATTTCGGACTTAAATCCGACTAACGATGCTATATTTAAATAAAACATTTAAATATACAATCGTAAAATATGCGAGTTCTTACAGACTCCCCTCCTTATAGAAATTGCGCCATCGCAATACTTAAGAAGAAAACAAAGAGTAACAACCATAAAAGCATATCAACACAAAAGAAAATTTTGAAATAAGAAGTTCACCTTAAAAAGCTCGAGAGAGTAAGTCCATATGAGTTCGCTCGATGAATTCTCTGGATTCCCAAGAACAATCCTTAGGATTTGAGGACCATTGAACTTTCACAAGCGGAAACTCTTTATTATGAAGATGTTTAACCTCCGTAGCAATGATACGAATAGGATGTTGCTCATAAGTCAAATTATGCGACACTTCAATTTCTTCAACAACATTGGACTCAAGAATAGAATCAGAATCCCTAAGGCTTTTTCGTAGATGAGAGACATGGAAAACGTCATGAATAGCAGAAAATTGAGCCAGTAGTAAAAGGCGATAAGCCACAGAATAAATGCGTTCGTGATGGGAAATGGACCAATATATCGAGGCGCTGATTTTTCTGATCGACTAAAACGCACAACATCCTTCATAGGTGAAACACGAATAAACACCAAATCTCCCACAGAAAATTCCAAATCCTTCTTCGATTATTGGCACAGGATTTTTGCCTTCTTTGAGCTTCTTTCATCCTATGACGAACGAGGTCAATCTTTTTTGTGGCATCATGAATAAAATATGGAACCAGCTTCTCACTGGCCTCAAGCCAACAAGAAGGAGATCGACATGGCCTTCCGTAGAGTGCCTCGAAAGGAGCCATACCAATACTAGATTGGAAGCTATTATTATAAGAAAACTCAACAAGGGATATATGATCTTCCCAACTTCCACTAAAATCAAGAATACATGCACGAAGAAGATCTTTAAGTGTTTGATTCACACGCTTGGTTTGTCCATCGGACTGACGATGATAAGCGGTGCTAAAATTAAGCTTCGTTCCCAAAGCTTTTTGAAGACACTTCCAAAATTCACTAGTTCGATCACGATCGCTAATAATAGAAGTAGGAACTCCATGCAATTTAACAATTTCTTTAGCATAATGTTTGGCCAAAAGAGGTACGGTCCGATTAGACCGAACGGGAATAAAATGGGCGGATTTTGTAAGTCTAGCCACAATCACCCATAAAGTGTCATGGACCGAAAGAGAACAGGGAAGATCATTAACAAAGTCCATGGAGACCTGGTCCCACTTCCAAACTGGAATGTCTAAAGGTTGCAATAACCCAACGGGCCTTTGATGCTCGGCCTTAACGAGTTGGCAAGTCATGCAATGCTTAATAAAGTTAGAAATATCAGATTTCATTCCATCCCAATAATAAAGTCGCTTCATATCCGCGTACATTTTTGTAACATTCCTGGGATTTTATCAAGTTTAATTTGGAAATTAAATTAATTTTTGAAGATAAATTGTGAATTAATTAAAGATTCCTAGAATAAATGAATAATTTTTTATTATAAATAGAAAATTTGATTAGAAATTTAAGTATAAGTAGCTTACAAATAAAGATTGGATTTAGAAAAATATAATGTATCAAAAAAATAAAATAGAATTTAAAAGCTTGGGATCGATAAAAATATTTATGATTGTTTGTTTCTAAATTTTAAATATTATTTGGGAGTTAGAAATAAAAAGAGAAAAATTAGCATACTCATTTTCAAAATGTTATTTTTAAGTTAAATTTTCATATATGAATAAATGTAACTATAGTTAATATGAAATCAAAGTTTTAAATCATTTTTTTTATAAAATTGTACAATAATAAATAATGTAAAAGTGTGTGAATGAAAATTGTAAAAATAAACAAGTATATAAACATTATGAACAAAAAATTAAATGTAAGAGAATAATTGAAATAAAATTTTATTGTGTAAATATAAATATAAAAATTTATAAAATAAAAGGAAAGAATCCTTTGTCTTGTAAAATTGCAAATGATAAATATATACAAAGGGGATGGAGTAAACAAATGTAAACATACATAAAAGTAGACAAGAAAGCAAATCAACATGCATATATTCCATAATCAATTCCTCTTTACAAATGGCATTCAAATTATTTGATTGAATAAAAAAATGGAATTTAAAATTATGAAAAACTTTTCAGTTTCCCATATGAGATTGTTAAATATCTTAGCAAATCTGAAACAACAGTGAAAAAGATTTGGGTATCTCAAATCTAAAACCCCAAAAAAAAAAAAATCAATCAGAAAAGATTGCCATTCTCGTCTCTTCTCAAAATCTCAAAGCAAATAATTCTGAAAACAAGATTCAAAAATCTCAAACCTGTAGGCAGCAACAGATCAGAAAAAAATCTATTCAAAAAGGATTTGAGCATGCAATAGTTCAACCAGAAAATAAGAATTGCAGTTAAAAATTTCAAGAATGCAAAAGCTTCAACAAAGCAACTTCAACCTGAAGCATGCAAATGCCCATAATCAGGCAATATCAATGTCAATGTTCCAGACCTGATAGTATATTCAAGCTGGAAATCAAAAGTCAGGAAGCTATTAACCAGAAGATAAAATTTGCAGTGAAAAGAAAAAATCCAAGAATGCAAAGGCTTCAACCTGAAATGCATTAGAGCAGTGCAGTTCTCTCTGGGATTTAAATAAAGATAAGTAGATTTCCTTAAAGCTTTGAATTTAATATTGTTAATCAATGATAAATCATAAGTTTAAAACAGTTGAAACAAAATCAAAAAATGCAGATTCAACTTGAAAGCAAATGTAAATTGAAGTCTGGAGCTTGGAAAATAAATCAAGTTTGAAGCTTTAGAACAAATTCAAACTGTAAGTAAGTAGAATTAAATTGTTGGGTTTGATGAATTAAATGAACAAATACAACAGTGATTAAACAAAAGTTTTTATTCACGAGTTCCAGACTCCAGCTTCAGGCAAGACAAATCAAAATCAAAATAAGGGAAAATCAAAAGCCTGCAAACTCAAAACAATCTTTCCTGTCTCTGTTCTTGTCTCTGCTGTAAATCATCAGGTGAGCAAGCTTGACCTGTTCGATATTTTGAATGTTTAGGTAGTGTTTGGAATATAGGCTTGTGAAATCGTATGGATATATCTGCATGTATGTGTGTGAAGTACCGTGGTCATGTTTGTGCTTACACAGGAACAACTCTCTGTTATTCTATAATCCCAAACCCATCACTGTGAGCAAACTATCCTGTTATTTATAGGTTGTGATGAATGCTTGATATAGATACTATGAAAATCTTTGGTATGCATGTGAAAAGGGGTGTATATGTATAAAATGGATGTGCATGCTTTTGATAGGGGTCTGTTAGTAACAGGATAACCAAACTCCAGAGGAAGAAAAATTTATATCTCAGAATTTAAATAAATTTAGATGATGATTCCCAAATGAAAGTTGATCATATTAGTATAATACTAATTATAAAAATATTTTCGAATGTGTTTATGCAGTAAACATTCTAAAACTTTAGAATTACAGTGATAAACATTTATATCAGAAAATTCAAGTGTTATAATTTCTAGTTTCAGTTATATGATTGGATTCGTATTCGAAATTTATGAATTTTGGTAATAATATTGGAATTTTTAAACTTGAAATTGATGGAAATTTTCGAGTTGATCAATGGTTGGAGTTTTGTCAAAATCTGGTGATCGGCGTGGTAATGTTTGGCGAAACTCGGTGTGGAGGTGCTGGGATGGTCATAGATTGTTAGAAAAATACTCGTTTAAATTCTTGATCACTGTGGTGATCAAGCGACGTGATTCTAGGGTTTATGCAACAGTTTTTAAGGCCGGGGTTCCTTGAGCATTTTCGTCGAAATGGATGAAGTATCGGCGATCGGTCCGGTGGGGATTGCAGCATGTGGTCAAGACGAGGCTTCGGTGAAGTTTCCATGGCCTCCGATGGCCAGAGGCGAGAGGATGGTGTGGTTATGGTGGTTCGGTACTATTTCAATCTGGGTGTTGAACCACTCGATTTCAATTTGTGGTCAATTTCGACGTTCTGGGTTGTCGTGGTGACTCAAGGGATGATGGGTGGTCTCTTGATGATCGGAGCATCGAATGGAGCTGGCCGCGTCGATCGTGCACATGCACGCACAAATATCCGTGCATCAGTGGGATCAGGTAGTTTTTTTTGGTGTTTGGGGAAGAAGGGAGGCGACTCGAAGCATGTCTCGGGAAAGATATGGTGTAGCTCGAGTCTCAACTCGAAGCAAATGGGTTAGCCTCGGAATGAAATTTGTTACAGGTTTCAAAAAAATAAATAAACAAAACCTGTAAGGTTGTTTCAAAAATCTAACAGAGTTTAAATTTAAAATAAATTAAATTTGAAACACAAGATTTAGACAAAGTTAAATCAAGTTTAAATATGAATTCAAATTTTACTTTGTATCGTAATTTTGAATTAAATAAGTTTATATATTTAAATGTTTAAACAAGTTTAAAATGTTTTAAGTAGATTTTAAATGATTTGAGTCTTAAGATGAATTTTGAAACTAGAAGTAAGATCTAAACCAGGTTTTTGTAAATCTGGGTATAGAAATGAAGTTGTATCTTAGTTTTTGAAATAAAGGAATAATGTTTATTTTAAAGTTAGGTTAATTAATTAAGAGTTAAACGATTAACAATTAAGGATAAATTAATTAAGATGATGAATTAGGAGAATTTGTGAAAGCAAGTAAGGGGTGGTTTAATTGATTTTAAGTTAAGGTTAATAAATCTATAATTAAGGGCTAAATGGATTTAATGCAATTAAGTAATGAAAATTAATTAATGAAATCAATTAATTGCTTAAAGGTTATTACTTAATTAAAAGTAATTAATTTATAATTAAAAGTGGATAAATCAAGTGTTTAACATTGAAGTCACTTATCATAACAAATTAAGAATGATTAACTTAATGATAATTAATTAACTTAGGGATGATTAATTAATTAGAGATAATTAATTTAATGATAATTAATTAAGTAAGGGTTAACTAATTAATTAAAGATGATTAATTAAACGATGAATTAAATAATTAAAGGTTAATTGTAAAAAAAGAAAAAAAAGAAAAAAATATATCAAAATGATTTGTAATTAATATTAAATAACTAGGATTAGTAACCCATAAGTAGTTAATCTGATTTGAATTAATCAGATAATTAACCGACCTTATTTATGTAGGTTTGGATTCTATAGGATGGTTGAATTGTTTGATATCCCTGTTTGTGATGCTCTGTTTTGATTTGAGCTATGTTTACTGGAATTTATTATCTGTGATAAATACTTTTGATCTGTGAATAAAAGATAAGTGTTACAATTGGTTGGTACCGCTTATCAAATATAAGCGTTATAGTTTATACCGCTTATTAAATATATTGCTATATTTGAATCTGTGCTGATTGATGGTGTGGCACTTTTATTGTGTAAAACCCCTAGACCACACTTATACACACACAAATATGGATTGCACGTGGAGATGGGTTAAGTCACAGATTTTTGAAATAGTTTTAAAAATTGAATTTTTGAACCCAAAATAGTTTTGGAATTAGAATTGAAGCTTTTGAAAATGAATTTCAAAGATAAAGTTATTTTGAATAACTTGATTGAGTTTTGAAATTTAAATAATTGGGTTTAAATTGGAATTCAATATTTGAATTGAATTCTATGATTTAGGAACTAGGGTTTAAAAAGGGTTATTCAATTTATAAATGGGTTTTTAAACCATTTTAAAAGTGTTGTTGGGAATTTAAATTTTAAACCCAAAGATTTTAACTTGTATAAATATAATTGGATTTTTCTGAAACTGAAAACTTTATGTTTTCAAATAATAAGAGCTTTCACATAAGAAATGAATTTCCAATGGGTGTTAAAAGGAATTCAAGTCTAAAATAAAATGGTTCTCCAAGTTATAGATAAAACTTTGGAAATGGGTTGAAAGCTATAAAAGAAATTTTTAATTTAAAGATTTAAATGAGTTAATCCAGTTGAAATGGAAATTGTTTTTGGAAATCTATAAATAGATCTTTGTGAATCTAGGTGAACTTTGTGAAATGAATCTTTTTATTTAAAGATTTAAAATGGTAATTTGTTTAACCATTTAAAAGAAAGGTTTTGGGTTTTATAAGTTGTGACTTAACCGGAATCCCATATCCATATGTTTTTAAATATCGCGCTCACTATTCGGTTTAGCCGAGAGAGGACCTTGTGTCATATAACCCATTCCGAATAGTGATACGATGTTATGGATTGCAATTGAAGACCGGTGTTGAAGACCGAGTGTCTTCAAGAACGTTAGGATAACCTATCGATTGTCTCTGCACCGAGTAGCTACGGTATAGAGATTCCCTAAGTGATGGAAAGTCCGACCGGGATTGTGGATACCCGGATTGGCAAGGGCTTCTTCGGAAGTGCCTTCGGTTCTGTTCGAACCCGGAACAGACTTGTATGGTTGTATGTCTGATACTACACTTTGAGATATTAAACTGATCTCTATCAAATACATTTCTGCTTGGTGGCGGAGAATTTATTCTCTTAGCTTAACACCCTTCTCTGAGACGTACGAGCTCGGAGGTTATGTAGTTGATATTTATCAGTGATATATTCCCAATTTGGTACTGTGGCATGCTAAGTGCTGCTGTGTGTTAATGATCATTTGTTGATCATTTGATCAAAGCATGGCTTTTGTATAAAGCGTAGCTTTGCGGACGAGACTGCATCAGGACCTCACACCCCGGAAATGGTCGAAACAGAAAAGATGCGGCAAGGTTATGAGGGTCGCGCCCTTTAGGGTGTGTCATTCCCTTCTGGTAAAGGGTGGTATCATGGTATGGAGCCCAGATGCTTACTCATGTGGATACTGCAGATCTATTACTTTGTGATTGCTTTGTGGTTGTTGGATTAGAGGTACTTCGGATAAAGGTCCCAAAGGACCGGGGGATGGCATGCTCGAGTAGTAGTTACCTAGTTACAGAGGTAACCCGGCCTTGTGTTGGCAGAGATCCGGTTAGGTTCTCGGGACGTCCCGCCAGAGGCGATCCCATAGACAGTAGGAAGTTCCTTAGCCTGACCATTTGTTGGTAATCCATTCATCCAATACGTGCCTTGTACGGTTTTAGTTGTAGAACCTGCCATTTACTTATGGTGGTTACCACTGTTTAGATGGTAGCTATAGTGGGAATAGTTCGGAATGTCTATGCTGGCTAGGATTTATATTATACTTTCGAAATGGTTTTCCACACTTTGCACTTATAGTAATAATATCAAAGAAACTTTCTCGTATTAAGCATATTTGACTATCATAAGGAGAAATCTCCTCCAAGTCCACGTTTGCATTGTGTGTGTGGCGGGAGGCCTTATGGTAGTTTCATTTTCTAAAAAGCATTGCGGATTTCAAATTTAAATTCTTTTGTTTGTTTTAAAAGACCAATTGCTTTTGTTTGCTCACACCAGTCACATGACTGACCTGGAGTTTATTGTTCCTATCCTAAACTCTGGGTGCCCACTATTTTCCTACACGGGCAGTCTAGAGTTGGGTTTTCAGATAGTCAGGTTTAGTAGATTATCTGGAGCTAGTTCAGTCTTTGGATATGAACCGCACTGGTTCATCTGTGTGCATCGTGATCGGGAGTGCGAGCTATTGCTGGATTGGTGTTTTGAAGATGGAGTTCTTCCTTGAAGATCACCTTGGAGATTTTGTTCCGCTGCTGATGTTATCTTTTCTTTCCGCTGCTATTGTCTTGTATCATATCTCTGATGTATATTCATTGTATCATTCTGTTGTATCAGATATTGTATCATGTTGTATATCAAATATATATTCTGTTTCTTCTGCTGCATTGTACTTAACGTGTTATAGGCTCCGGCACGACTCGAATTTCAACGTTTGAATCTGCGGCATTCAAGTACAGTGGAGTACGGATGTCGATTCTCGAACGCTGGAATTTGGATCGTGACATTTTGGTATCAGAGCTGAGGGTTAAAACTTTAGCTCAGGAGTATAACACATTAAGTAGATCATTAGAGATAGGGTGAAGTATATCCTAGAATGAGTAATCCCTAAGATATCCGTTCGAATGCCTCAGTAAATTCTCTTACTATCCACTAATAGTAAGTATGAGTGCGAGAAGAGGACGAGATAGGGGACAGGGGAGTACCACTATAAATGGTCAATACCCTGCAACAGCGGAAACAACTTTCTCTATCAATCTCCTTTGATTCGATTTCGAAATTCTTTTGATTGCTTTGTATCAGCTCCAGGAAGAAGTTTCGGTGCGATGGTGGCCCTACGTATCGTCGTAGAGAATTCTTACTTCGTATCTTCATCGGTTTCTTATCAGCTTTTCGTTCTAAACTTTAATGAATTTGAAAATTGGAAATTTTAAAAAAATTGGAAAATTTAAAAATTAAGTAAATTGGTTAACCAATACAAGGCTAAATTTGAGTTGTATCAATAAAACAATATCTAGTGTTTGAGAATTATGGAAGATTAAATCCATTTATCTATTCTCTGAGATCCGATATATTCTATGAATGATTAGTTATCCCTTCGAACTAATCAATGCCCTTGCATATTCGTAGACCGATGGACCCAAATATCTTGTGAAATAATTGTATGAGTTTATTCTCATATTGTTGATATTCTGATTTGGTAAGCCAAATACAGAATTGTTACCCAGTCTGATTTGGAAAAATACTTCTCTATCTTTTGTCTATTCTCTGTTGTCTCCTTTGCAAATTTCGAGGACGAAATTTTTTTTAAGGGGGGAAATCTGTAACATTCCTGGGATTTTATCAAGTTTAATTTGGAAATTAAATTAATTTTTGAAGATAAATTGTGAATTAATTAAAGATTCCTAGAATAAATGAATAATTTTCTATTATAAATAGAAAATTTGATTAGAAATTTAAGTATAAGTAGCTTACAAATAAAGATTGGATTTAGAAAAATATAATGTATCAAAAAATAAAATACAATTTAAAAGCTTGGGATCGATAAAAATATTTATGATTGTTTGTTTCTAAATTTTAAATATTATTTGGGAGTTATAAATAAAAAGAGAAAAATTAGCATACTCATTTTCAAAATGTTATTTTTAAGTTAAATTTTCATATATGAATAAATGTAACTATAGTTAATATGAAATCAAAGTTTTAAATCATTTTTTTTATAAAATTGTACAATAATAAATAATATAAAAGTGTGTGAATGAAAATTGTAAAAATAAACAAGTATATAAACATTATGAACAAAAAATTAAATGTAAGAGAATAATTAAAATAAAATTTTGTTGTGTAAATATAAATATAAAAATTTATAAAATAAAAAGAAAGAATCCTTTGTCTTGTAAAATTGCAAATGATAAATATATACATAAGGGGATGGAGTAAACAAATGTAAACATACATAAAAGTAGACAAGAAAGCAAATCAACATGCATATATTCCATAATCAATTCCTCTTTACAAATGGCATTCAAATTATTTGATTGAATAAAAAAATGGAATTTAAAATTATGACAAACTTTTCAGTTTCCCATTTGAGATTGTTAAATATCTTAGCAAATCTGAAACAATAGTGAAAAAGATTTGGGTATCTCAAATCTAGAACCCCAAAAAAAAAAAATCAATCAGAAAAGATTGCCATTCTCGTCTCTTCTCAAAATCTCAAAGCAAATAATTCTGAAAACAAGATTCAAAAATCTCAAACCTGTAGGCAGCAACAGATCAGAAAAAAATCTGTTCAAAAAGGATTTGAGCAAGCAAAAGTTCAACCAGAAAATAAGAATTGCAGTTAAAAATTTCAAGAATGCAAAAGCTTCAAAAAAGCAACTTCAACCTGAAGCATGCAAATGCCCATAATCAGGCAATATCAATGTCAATGCTCCAGGCCTGATAGTATATTCAAGCTGGAAATCAAAAGTCAGGAAGCTATTAACCAGAAGATAAAATTTGCAGTGAAAAGAAAAAAATCCAAGAAAGCAAAGGCTTCAACCTGAAATGCATAAGAGCAGTGCAGTTCTCTCTGGGATTTAAATAAAGATAAGTAGATTTCCTTAAAGCTTTGAATTTAATATTGTTAATCAATGATAAATCATAAGTTTAAAACAGTTGAAACAAAAACAAAAAAATGCAGATTCAACTTGAAAGCAAATGTAAATTGAAGTCTGCAGCTTGGAAAATAAATCAAGTTTGAAGCTTTAGAACAAATTCAAAATGTAAGTAAGTAGAATTAAAATTGTTGGGTTTGATGAATTAAATGAATAAATACAACAGTGATTAAACAAAAGTTTTTATTCACGAGTTCCAGACTCCAGCCTCAGGCAAGACAAATCAAAATCAAAATAAGGAAAAATCAAAATACTGCAAACTCAAAACAATCTTTCCTGTTTCTGTTCTTGTCTCTGCTGCAAATCATCAGGTGAGCAAGCTTGACCTGTTATATATTTTGAATGTTTAGATTGTGTTTGGAATATAGGCTTGTGAAATCGTATGGATATATCTGCATGTATGTGTGTGAAGTACTGTGGTCATGTTTGTGCTTACACAGGAACAATTCTCTGTTGTTCTATAATCCCAAACCCATCACTGTGAGCAAACTATCCTGTTATTTATAGGTTGTGATGAATGCTTGATATAGATACTGTGAAAATCTTTGGTATGCATGTGAATAGGGGTGTATATGTATAAAATGGATGTGCATGCTTTTGATAGGGGTCTGTTAGTAACAGGATAACCAAACTCCAGAGGAAGAAAAATTTATATCTCAGATTTTAAATAAATTTAGATGATGATTCCCAAATGAAAGTTGATCATATTAGTATAATACTAATTCTAAAAATATTTTCGAATGTGTTTATGCAGTAAACATTCTAAAACTTTAGAATTACAGTGATAAACATTTATATCAGAAAATTCAAGTGTTATAATTTCTAGTTTAAGTTATATGATTGGATTCGTATTTGAAATTTATGAATTTTGGTAATAATATTGGAATTTTTAAACTTGAAATTGATGGAAATTTTCGAGTTGATCAATGGTGGGAGTTTTGTCAAAATCTGGTGATCGGCGTGGTAATGTTTGGCGAAACTCGGTGTGGAGGTGCTGGGATGGTCATAGATTGTTAGAAAAATACTCGTTTAAATTCTTGATCACTGTGGTGATCAAGCGACGTGATTCTACGGTTTATGCAACAGTTTTTAAGGTCGGGGTTCTTTGAGCATTTTCGTCGAAATGGATGAAGTATCGGCGATCGGTCCGGTGGGGATTGCAGCATGTGGTCAAGACGAGGCTTCGGTGAAGTTTCCATGGCCTCCGATGGCCAGAGGCGAGAGGACGGTGTGGTTATGGTGGTTCGGTACTATTTCAATATGGGTGTTGAACCACTAGATTTCAATTTGCGGTCAATTTCGACGTTCTGGGTTGTCGTGGTGACTCAAGGGATGATGGGTGGTCTCTTGATGATCGGAGCATCGAATGGAGGTGGCCGCGTCGATCGTGCACATGCACGCACAAAAATCCGTGCATCAGTGGGATCAGGTAGTTTTTTTTGGTGTTTCGGAAAGAAGGGAGGCGACTCGAAGCATGTCTCGGGAAAGATATTGTGTAGCTCGAGTCTCAACTCGAAGCAAATGGGTTAGCCTTGGAATGAAATTTGTTACAGGTTTCAAAAAAAAACCTGTAAGGTTGTTTCAAAAATCTAACAGAGTTTAAATTTAAAATAAATTAAATTTGAAACACAAGATTTAGACAAAGTTAAATCAAGTTTAAATATGAATTCAGATTTTACTTTGTATCCTAATTTTGAATTAAATAAGTTTATATATTTAAATGTTTAAACAAGTTTAAAATGTTTTAAGTAGATTTTAAATGATTTGAGTCTTAAGATGAATTTTGAAACTAGAAGTAAGATCTAAACCAGGTTTTGTAAATCTGGGTACAGAAATGAAGTTGCATCTTAGTTTTTGAAATAAAGGAATAATGTTTATTTTAAAGTTAGGTTAATTAATTAAGAGTTAAACGATTAACAATTAAGGATAAATTAATTAAGATGATGAATTAGGAGAATTTGTGAAAGCAAGTAAGGGGTGGTTTAATTGATTTTAAGTTAAGGTTAATAAATCTATAATTAAGGGCTAAATGGATTTAATGCAATTAAGTAATGAAAATTAATTAATGAAATCAATTAATTGCTTAAAGGTAATTACTTAATTAAAAGTAATTAGTTTATAATTAAAAGTGGATAAATCAAGTGTTTAACATTGAAGTCACTTATCATAACAAATTAAGAATGATTAACTTAATGATAATTAATTAACTTAGGGATGATTAATTAATTAGAGATAATTAATTTAATGATAATTAATTAAGTAAGGGTTATCTAACTAATTAAAGATGATTAATTAAATGGTGAACTAAATGATTAAAGGTTAATTGTAAAAAATAAAGAAAAAAAAACTAGGATTAGTAACCCATAAGTAGTTAATCTGATTTGAATTAATCAGATAATTAACCGACCTTATTTATGTAGGTTTGGATTCTATAGGATGGTTGAATTGTTTGATATCCCTGTTTGTGATGCTCTGTTTTGATTTGAGCTATGTTTACTGGAATTTATTATCTGTGATATATACTTTTGATCAGTGAATAAAAGATAAGCGTTACAATTGGTTGGTACCGCTTATCAAATATAAGTGTTATAGTTTATACCGCTTATTAAATATATTGCTATATTTGAATCTGTGCTGATTGATGGTGTGGCACTTTTATTGTGTAAAACCCCTAGACCACACTTATACACACACAAATATGGATTGCACGTGGAGATGGGTTAAGTCACAGATTTTTGAAATAGTTTTAAAAATTGAATTTTTGAACCCAAAATAGTTTTGGAATTAGAATTGAAGCTTTTGAAAATGAATTTCAAAGATAAAGTTATTTTGAATAACTTGATTGAGTTTTGAAATTTAAATAATTGGGTTTAAATTGGAATTCAATATTTGAATTGAATTCTATGATTTAGGAACTACGGTTTAAAAAGGGTTATTCAACTTATAAATGGGTTTTTAAACCATTTTAAAAGTGTTGTCGGGAATTTAAATTTTAAACCCAAAGATTTTAACTTGTATAAATATAATTGGATTTTTCTGAAACTGAAAACTTTATGTTTTCAAATAATAAGAGCTTTCACATAAGAAATGAATTTCCAATGGGTGTTAAAAGGAATTCAAATCTAAAATAAAATGGTTCTCCAAGTTATAGATAAAACTTTGGAAATGGGTTGAAAGCTATAAAAGAAATCTTTAATTTAAAGATTTAAATGAGTTAATCCAGTTGAAATGGAAATTGTTTTTGGAAATCTATAAATAGATCTTTGTGAATCTAGGTGAACTTTGTGAAATGAATATTTTTATTAAAAGATTTAAAATGGTAATTTGTTTAACCATTTAAAAGAAAGGTTTTGGGTTTTATAAGTTGTGACTTAACTGGAATCCCATATCCATATGTTTTTAAATATCGCGCTCACTATTCGGTTTAGCCGAGAGAGGACCTTGTGTCATATAACCCATTCCGAATAGTGATACGACGTTATGGATTGCAACTGAAGACCGGTGTTGAAGACTGGGTGTCTTCAAGAACGTTAGGATAACCATCGATTGTCTCTGCACCGAGTAGCTACGGTATAGAGATTCCCTAAGTGATGGGAAGTCCGATCGGGATTGTGGATACCCGGATTGGCAAGGGCTTCTTCGGAAGTGCCTTCGGTTCTGTTCGAACCCGGAACAGACTTGTATGGTTGTATGTCTGACACCACACTTTGAGATATTAAACTGATCTCTATCAAATACATTTCTGCTTGGTGGCGGAGAATTTATTCTCTTAGCTTAACACCCTTCTCTGAGACGTACGAGCTCGGAGGTTATGTAGTTGATATTTATCAGTAATATATTCCCAATTTGGTAGTGTGGCATGCTATGTGCTGCTGTGTGTTAATGATCGTTTGTTGATCATTTGATCAAAGCATGGCTTTTGTATAAAGCGTAGCTTTGCGGACGAGACTGCATCAGGACCTCACACCCCGGAAATGGTCGAAACAGGAAAGATGCGGCAAGGTTATGAGGGTCGCGCCCTTTAGGGTGTGTCATTCCCTTCTGGTAAAGGGTGGTATCATGGTATGGAGCCCAGATGCTTACTCATGTGGATACTGCAGATCTATTACTTTGTGATTGCTTTGTGGTTGTTGGATTAGAGGTACCTCGGATAAAGGTCCCAAAGGACCGGGGGATGGCATGCTCGAGTAGTAGTTACCTAGTTATAGAGGTAACCCGACCTTTAGTTGGCAGAGATCCGGTTAGGTTCTCGGGACGTCCCGCCAGAGGCTATCCCATAGACAGTAGGAAGTTCCTTAGCCTGACCATTTGTTGGTAATCCATTCATCCAATACGTGCCTTATACGGTTTTAGTTGTAGAACCTGCCATTTACTTATGGTGGTTACCACTATTTAGATGGTAGCTATAGTAGGCATAGTTCGGAATGTCTATGCTGGCTAGGATTTATATTATACTTTCGAAATGGTTTTCCACACTTTGCACTTATAGTAATAATATCAAAGAAACTTTCTCGTATTAAGCATATTTGACTATCATAAGGAGAAATCTCCTCCAAGTCTGCGTTTGCATTGTGTGTGTGGCGGGAGGCCTTATGGTAGTTTCATTTTCTAAAAAGCATTGCGAATTTCAAATTTAAATTCTTTTGTTTGTTTTAAAAGACCAATTGCTTTTGTTTGCTCACACCAGTCCCATGACTGACCTGGAGTTTATTGTTCCTATCCTAAACTATGGGTGCCCACTATTTTCCTACACGGGCAGTCTAGAGTTGGGTTTTTAGATAGTCAAGTTTAGTAGATTATCTGGAGTTAGTTCAGTCTTTGGATCTGAACCGCACTGGTTCATCTGTGTGCATCGTGATCGGGAGTGCGAGCTATTGCTGGATTGGTGTTTTGAAGATGGAGTTCTTCCTTGAAGATCGCCTTGGAGATTTTGTTCCGCTGCTGATGTTATCTTTTCTTTCCGCTGCTATTGTCTTGTATCATATCTCTGATGTATATTCATTGTATCATTCTGTTGTATCAGATATTGTATCATGTTGTATATCAAATATATATTCTGTTTCTTCTGCTGCGTTGTACTTAACGTGTTATAGGCTCCGGCACGACTCGAATTTCAACGTTTGAATCTGCGGCATTCAAGTACAGTGGAGTATGGATGTCGATTCTCGAACGCTGGAATTTGGATCATGACAATTTTACTACTACCGGGACGAATGGTAAATTTAGAACGATGAGAATCTTCTAAAATGTCTTTACAAAGATTACCAATATTTGGCATGATAAGTCTACCAAATTTTTGAATGCCTCCATGAGCATCGATTTCAAAATCTTTCAAACCATCACTATTTCTATCCCGACAACTTTGGCTAAGAAGAACTAATTTGGGGTCATGCTTTTGAGCTTCAAGAATGCAGTCTAAAGGAGAAGGATGAGCCTCAAGGGTACATAAAACAAGAGACGAACAAGAATCGGATTCATGATCTCGAATCTCATAAGTGGACAAAATCTCGAGTTCATTCCATTCGGATAACATCATAGAAACAACCGCTTGTTGCTTACGACTAAGGGCATCAACAACACGATTTCCCTTTCCGGGAGTATAAAGGATATCAAGATCATAAGATGCAAGGAACTCAAGCCAACGTCGTTGACGCAAATTAAGTTCCTTTTGAGAAAATAAATACTTCAAAGATTTATGGTCGGTATAGAGAATAAATTTCTCTCCCAAAAGATAATGGCGCAAAATTCTAAGGGCAAAAACAATGACCGCGAGCTCTAAATCATGAGTGGCATATCTAGTCTCGGTGGGTTTTAATTGCCTAGAAGCATAAGCAATAACACGTTTCCTTTGCACGAGAACGCCTTCCAAACCAACATGACTATCATTGGTATAAATAATAAAGTCTTGGTTCCCTTCGGGAATCACATGGATATGAGCATCTGAAAGGAGTTCTTTTAATCTTTGAAAAGAAGCTTCATATTTTTTTGACCAAATGTATTTAACTCCCTTCTTTGTCAACTAGTAAGAGGCACAGAAACTTTAGAAAATCCTTTTATGAAATGACGGTAATAGCTCGTCAATCCAAGGAAGCTATGAATTTCCGTCACACTCTCCGGTCACTTTCAATTTTGAATCGCTTCAATCTTTGAAGGATCCATGGAAATTCTGGATTCAGAAATAATATGTCCAAGAAATTTCACACACTACAGCAAAAAGTACTTTTGGTGGCGCACAAAAAACGCAACCATAACTTATGGTGGCGTTGTAGGGAACGCCGCCATACGACATGCAACTAAAAAAATAATACTTTTGGTTGCGTTTTTGTAAATGCCGTTATAATGTGTCTTATTGCGGCGACAGAAAAATGCCATCGTAAATCTTTTTTTGTAGCATGTTGAAACGCCACCAAAAGTGATATTTTTTATCAACATATTTTTTCCATAGCGTTTTCTAAACGCCACTAAATAGACACTGTTATACATTGATTATTTTAAAGGCTGTACATTTCACCGCAGCAATAATTTTTTTGTTGCGTTTTTTCTGCCATTATATTTTTCCCGTAGCGTTTGATAAACGCCACTAAATATTTTTTCTTTTTTTGTCTATTTCTTACATTCTGCTAGCTCGTTCACTCTCCAATTCACTTTATTCATAATTTATATTAAACAGTAATAATAAATAGTTCGATAATAAACAAAAAATACATGAACAAATGAACTACCATAAGCACAAGTAGTACATTACCATACATTGATATAGAAGTAGTACATAACCATATATAGTCACATAACTGGTGCTAACAAATTGCTCTCTTCGAAAATCCAATCCTGCACAAGTAAAATTACAAAATATAGTCAAACAATTATGTTAATTCATAAGACTTCATGTCTAATATCAAACAACTACAACATTGTACAAGTATATCATAATATTATTTATAAAATTTAGTTAACTTAAACTTAGTTAAATTTATAAAACTTCTTTAATTTTAACAAAACTTAGTTAATTTTTATTAACTTGGATAACTTAGTTAATTATTATTATTATTATTATTAGAACTTGGTTAACTTAATTATATTATTATTATAAACTTAGTTTATTTTTAAAATAAATTGGTTAATTCATCATCATTATTATTTAAAAAACTGTTAAATTAGTTATATTATTATTTTTTGTAAAATTTAGTTAACTTAAACTTAGTTAATTTTATAAAACTTGTTAATTTTAACAAAACTTAGTTAATTTTTATTAACTCAATTAACTTGGTTAATTTTTTTTTATTATTATTATTATTAAAACTTAGTTAACTTAATTGTATTACTATTATTAATATTATAAACTTAGTTAATTTTTATAAACTTAGTTAATTCTTCGTCATCGTCATTATTATTACTTAAAACTTTTTTAAATTAGTTATTATTATTATTTATAAAATTTAGTTATCTTAAACATAGTTAATTTTATAAAACTTATTTAATTTCAACAAAAATTAGTTAATTTTTATTAACTTGGTTAACTTAGTTAATTTATTATTATTATTATTATTATTATTATAAACTCACTTATTTGTTGTCATTGTCTTTATTTATAAAACTTTGTTAAACTAGTTATATTATTACTATTTATAAAATTTAGTTAACTTAAACTTAGTTAATTTTATAAAACTTGTTTAATTTTAATAATTAATTTTTATTACCTTAGTTAACTTAATTGAATTATTATTATTATTATTACTAAAACTCAGTTAACTTAATTATATTATTGTTATTGATTAACTTAGTGGAATGATCAAATTATTTCCACTACCTGTGCATGTTAGGTTCCTTAATTTACACACACAATTAAGTTAATAATTATTAATTAATCCCAGCAAGTAAATCGCTAACCAAGCTAAGTTAGGATATGAATGTGCACTTATTACTTGGAAAAGCTTTATAGATCTCTTTGGAAAATTTTCCATTAACCCCAACCATCTCGACCAAAGGCTTGACACCTTCAAAATGATCAGCAACTCTTCCATAATATACAAAGACATGAAACATAGATGTTAAGCCTAATATTCCTAATAATTTTCAAATTAGCAAGGACTGAATGATGATATAAAAACATTATTGACCATCCTGTTTGTCCAAGTTAAGGCCTTTTAGTTGCACATGCATAAAACATTTCCAAATATCCTCTGTACCCTAGTAGCTACTTTACTTATTTTCACTACAATTTCTTGTACCCAAAAAATAATAATTTCATTATCTATCAACTGCTCACTTTAAAAATATAAGATGGTAGGTACAAAAGTTGAAGAAAATACTTAGCTACTTTACTTATTTTCACGACAATTTCTTGTACCAAAAAGAAAAAGAATTTTAGAATCTATCAACTGCTCACTTCAAAAATATAAGATGGTACGTACAAAAGTTGAAGAAAATACCTAGCTGGTTGAATATTGAAGGCAGAATATCTTGCAATCCTGTCGTGAGAAATTCCAGTTTAGTAAGGTTAGTCAAATTGCAATATACAAAATATTAAATGAATTTTGATACAATTGATATACAGAAGAATGAGATTAGATTACTTTTAGTTTGGCAACCCATGTGTTAGCTTGAATTGAAGCTTGCACTGAAAATAAAAAAACATAGATTCAATCAGGTAAGGAAGTCCATGACAGAGACTTTTTTGGTGATTATATTCTACATTACCCTTAGGGTTCAAAAATTGGATAACGGAATCGTCTTGGAAGATGTTGACCTCTTCAATAGCAGGGATGATGTTTACCCCTATTCTTTTCATAGTGCTTTGAAGCTTTTTATCGTCTGTGGTGTTGGATTTTTGAACTGCCTTCTTCTTTCTAGACAAGCAAATGAATAAGAATAAACAAAATTAAACAATGTATATAAAAAACGCTCCCTCCAATTTTTTAATTAGGTTAAAATTTCAAAATAGCTGCACTAGATTAGCATATGAAACCGGTGAAGCAGCTTTAATAACATGATAACTGATAAGTTCATTATTTATATTGGGAATCCACCTTACTTGTGAATTTATGTTCCAATTTTAGTGATCTTTTAGTTGATACAATTTGAATAGAAAAAAAAACAGTCAAAATGTTGCATTATTTTCTCAATCAATCCACATACAAGTTTACAGTCAAATGATATCTTTGTTTGTAAACAAAATCATTCACCACACAAAACATTTTCCACATCGTAGTAAACAACGTTTGTTCAAGACCCGTATTTTTCAGCACAAGGTGGAGCGCTAAGCACAGTTGGAGGGTGTCCTAAAACTTCACACCATGTGTACTGTAATTAAATGGCAATTAAATAATCAAAAAGACCAAGTAATCCAGATTTCTAAAATTAATTACTCAAGTATGTAATGATCTATGTTTTGACACAATCATTACGATAAATAAAGAACAATGATGTAAAAAGTCCAAAATGCAGTGCATCTATGAACCGCTATAATACACAAAACCCATACAACAACTATATCACTTAATAATATCAAATAAGAATATTACAAGACAACATCAGTACAAACATCACCGCTCTAAAATTGTCAGCATCCATAAAAAGCATAAATTTAGACGTTAAGCTTAATACTTGACATGTCAGTAAAGTTTAGAACATCAAGATTAATGGTTCCCATGTCCAAGATAGACCCACAACAGCATTTACAAATTGAATCTTCTCTTTGAATTTTGAAGTAGCCACTGTTTTTTATCACACGTGTAAGGTGGATAATATGGGTAATTAACGATCTATAATGATTGTTTGTAATGACAAGAGTTTACTATATTACAATTGAGTTTACTATATCATGCCAAAGTTTCAATTACGCACTGTTCTTTTGAATATACATGCACTATATCACAATGGATATTTTATTGAAAGAGATTCCGATTAATGATACTTAAGAGTTGAAGATGTCATTACAATCCCTTTGCAAATATGAATGTATTAATGGAATAAGCCATACTTGAAGTGCAAACTTGTTGACAAAGAAATTGCATTGAAGCAATCAGAATTGTAACCGCTATTTGGATAAACAAAAAAGAATTATCATTTGAGAACTTTGAAAAGAACATTCTCACTGGCAGATTCAGCTAGCTTATGTATGTACTAGTGCTTCAACCTATTTTAATTATGTATTATTAAACCTATATCATAACAAAAGGTAATTATTATATATGCTCCTTAAATTAAAGACAGACTTAGAAATCACATATTTTATTAATATGAATATCCATAATTACCGACCTTTTTGGCCCCAAATCACTTAATTAATCACTTCTATAAAACTCTAGCACTCAATTACCACAATCCTGCATCTTAACTTCGTTTGCATTACAGATTCTTAAACCACGTTTGCCAAAAGGCTCATAGAGCCATACTAATTGATCCCTAAACCTAATCAAATGAACAAAATTTGGTCTTACATCCATTTGATAGGACTCGTAAACGTTTCTAGAACTTTATCCTAACCTGTTAAAAATGGAAACCATAAAGAACCACAATCATTGGAAACCCAATTCAAAATGTTTAAGTGTTATTGGAATCTAATTCAACTAATATATTAATCATGGTACAACATTCACATTGAGAGAGAATTCCATTAATTATACAGACTAAGAAAAATTCAAAATATTAATTTCAGTGGATAAACATGTACTATATACATTCTATATTTTTCCTACAAGCCCTTACGATTCCAAGGTAAACGACTATTGCTATACGGCTATTTAAGAATATATTTTTTCTTTTTTTTTGTTTTATTTTCAAAGCAACATGTTTGTATACTTGCATATGCAATTAGAGAATTTATGGAAAACATCAATACATATGAAATTTATAAAATTCTAAAATAAAATAAATGATAACATGGATACTTCATGATAAAGATTGATTATGCCTTCAGGAATGTAGATCTCCATGGTAAATCAATAACTCAATACCTGCGTACATGAAATATTAACTGGTTATCAAACGTATTAATTACATTTGCCTAATTTAGACACAAATAATAATCACATTTACCTTAATTGCAACATCATTTCTTACACAACAATCATTAAAAAGTAATAGCCAACTTCATGATCAAGTAAACAATATTTCTATCAACTCAAAATAACCAAGGCAATATTTCAAGTTAATGTTCTAGTATGCTTGTTAACTATGGCAAGACCTGAATTATTAGGTATATTATTACTATTATTATCAACCCACATGTCATTCAAATATTTGCGAGCATACCTTATATTGTATTTTTCTTTAATTTTTTCTATATTTGTAAAGATTAAACTTGTAGTTATTTTAATGTCTTGATTAGTTAAACATCAGCCAATATGGTGCATAAGTGCATAGTCCATAGTTAGTTTGGATCTATTTTTAATTTTAAAGTAAGTACTGAAACTAACAGTACAAATTTATGCAAAGATTATACAGCGCGAATTTATGTGTGGTTGAAAAACTATACTATTCACGCTATCAAAATTAGCCATCAAAATTCATGCTTCCATATAATGCTGAAATAGCTTATTTCATAAACCTACCTACTATATAATATAACCATTAAAGAATAAAAACCTACCTTCTACATAACTAACTATACCAATACTATTCATGCTGTCATATAATAGTTAATAGTTAGTTTACTTTGGATCCAATTCATGCTGTTAAAATGAAAGTTATATATTCTCGGTCAATATAATAGGAGTGCTTGAAAAACTACCTCCTACATAAATCTCAATCATAGACAAACTTGTATGTTGCTTTCCCTTGAGAAAACTTGCAGTAGTTAAGCATGGACCACATGGTCTATGTCCCCACTAGCATTTGATTTACAAAATATTTCCTACGTACTAGTATAGTTATTTAAAAGTATTTACTTGCATCCAGTTCATTTGTTATAATTATAATTTCGATGTTATAAATATTTCAAACATACATTAAATCAATACAATTTCTGTATTTACAACTGATTAACGATTGTCATGTTCTGTATACATGGTATACCTACACCTAGATACACATTGTGATTCTTATTTTGACTAACCTATACCTTAAAATATTTAGTTGAAAACTCATTTGGAATATTGGATGCAAGTGCATAATTGAAAGAAGAATACTCATGTGCAACAAAATATTACTAATACATTTACTTTTAGAAGTATAAATAAAAACATAGTCAAAATAATGCATTGAAACAAGGGTTTGAAATAGAATTGGTGCAAGCATTTGCTATTATTATTGTAACATGGGTTTGTAATATTGATTGAAATGGAATTGGTGCAAGCCTTAAATCTTTGGGATTTTATAAAACTATTTCTACAAAAGTCACTAAAATAATGCATTATAAAATCTGACATCACTGCCTATTTGCAATTCAGCGCCATTAAAACTTGTCATATGTTCAAAGTTTGTAAAACTTGAAACCTTAATGCACACAAGACCGCACATACTATAACGACCCGTAAATTTTCAATAATTAAGTCTGGTTATTTTAATTAAAATTGAGTAATTAAATTCGAAAGAAAACAATTTTTTTATAATTTGTATTGGAGCAAACGTTAAAAAGGTAATGTAGCTATGGTAAATTAAATAAGACTTTGTGATTTAATAATTAAAAAAATAAATCCGCGTAACTTATTAATGAAATAGTAAGTAAATTAAAACATAACAATGCTAATTATGGTTAATAATCAATAGGATGAAGGAAATGACAATTAATGAATTTATTTAAAATTGTAAAGTTATAATGGAATTATTGTATTTATGTGTGAATGTAACTTTAAAATAGGAATGTAGATTTATTATAAGGTATTAATTGATATAGTAGAAAGCATGAGACCAAATAGGTAAATTCATTGAGGATATTAATTGTAATTGGATGTAAGCTAATAAATAAATAAATTTTGCGCAACCTTAATTAATTGAAATAACTGTAAGGTCATAATTTGGTGCATTCGGTAGAATTTGAAAAATAAATTTCAGTAAATGTAATAAAGTATTTGGAATGTATATTGTTTCCATAGGATAATATAAAGAATTGAAAACTTGCGACCTATATTTGGAATAATGACCAAAATAAGTGAAACAGTGTTAATGTAAGTAAATTGGTAACAAATTGAATGGATTCCCATGATTTATTGAAATTTTTATAAGTTACAACTTGGTTATGAATTCAATATAAGGTAAGTGAGTAGTAATATTTTTAATCTGTCTATAAACGTAATAATATAGTGTTAATGGTAATTAATTAGTGCTATATATGGAATTATAACTTGGGTTGGTAAGCAATAAACTTATAAATGAAAGAAAAGTAAATAGGTGACCATTTATATATGTTATTTATTCATTTAGTATGTTAAATAAAAATTTGGAAATCAGATTTCAACTAAGGGAAATTAAGTAGTACGTTAATTGGAAATAAAATTTGATAATTATTACATTAATGTGAAATGTAATACAAATGGTTAGGGGTTGTCAAATATGGTAAACTAAGGTAATTACTAATAAATTGAATGAATTTCAATTCAATGGAAATAATGTAAATGTATACTTAGCTACAAATTGAATATATGAAAACAAATGTAAGCATTGAATTAAATTAATGAATTTAAATTATAATAAATGGTCATTGAATATAATCAATGTTCTATAAGTAATTATAATATTGGATTGAAGGAAATAAATTTAAAGGTAATGAATGAAAAGAAAACAAGGTAACTAAGTTTATAGAATAGTAATGAACTTAATAAAGGTCTTGGATTGAAACAAATTACTCCATTGAAATCCAAATTATATTAAGTGTAAATTTTTGTAGCAATTGAAATTAAAGGGTATGCAATTCGAAATGAAGATAATATGAGAAAAAATTTAATGTAATAGTTTTAAACCCAATATTTATGTAACATCCCAAAATTTATAAATTTAAATTCGGTAACTTGTTTAGATTTTTGAAAATTTATTTGAAAAAGTTTCAAAAGAAATAAATTATGAATAATATTAATATTACAAAGATACATGGATATAAATAAATATTTGATAGTTTAAGTTTTTAAATAAATGATAAATAAATAAAAACATATAACAAACAAGAAATTGTCTTAGACCATAAAAATAACATATATGTGATAAATTAAGTATTGACAGTTGAACTTCAAATAGAAATAATTTTTTTTTTCAAGATTTAGATTTGTAATAAGACTATATGGTAATAACATGACATATGGAATACATATAAACTTGTATGAAAGTTTTATAAACCAAGAAACAATAAAATAAAGAGTTGTATGCAAAACAAAACAAAATTAGATTACAAAAATCTACAAAACAAAACAAAACTTTGTACTTACAAAAAATCAAATTAAGATTGTATGTTAACAAGGATGGAAGCATGAACATTTAATGCCATCTTCTCAGCATATACAAAATCATATCAGCCAAATTTATCTTTGCTTAGCCAACAAGACAAAAAAATAAAAATACCTGATCAAAGAAAATCTTGCACCAGTAAAACCTTCCCTTAGTATAAACCTCTTTATATATATGTACACATCCATATTCATTTTAGTTCGTTCAAAAGCAAAGTCAGGAAGAAAGGAAAACATAAGTATCACTATATTTTTCAATCTCAAGATCACTCAACTGAATAAGACAGAAAAAAAATTCATCTGCAGTTCTTCAAAATAAAGAAGCAACTCTCTTCATGAACATTACTATGTGAGTAAACCTATTTTCTTTTAAATTGAAATCTAAGTATCTAGCTCATGAATCTTTTGTTTTGTTGTATATTGAAAAGGAATGTTGTTTTGTATGTTTCTGTGTTGCTGGAAACTTTTATACAGCTTGTTCTTCAATATTTTAGGTCTCAGAGCAAAGTGATTTGGAAAAATTCAAATAAACCTTCATCCAAACATTGTTAGCTTAGGATTTTTAAACAAGACAAGTTTGTTTCAACTAGAATCACAGCCTAATTTTTTTATTAAGCTTGATCATGAAGAGTTAACTCTATAACCAAAGTTTTACAGTAAGAACAAATTTTTATGATAAATTTAAGTATTTTAAATCATTGTTTTGATTACTTTACTTGAATGAATATACCAGAATATGATTTTTAAAATTAATATGATGAGTTTTCATTTAGTATTCAAAGTGCAGTTCGGGTTTGTACAAAATTTGGTTTTTCTTCATTTTCTGATGATCGATTAGATATTAATTGATGAAAATTAGTTTGAAGCTAGAGTGTTGATCCATGATCTCAGGAAAATTGTCGAAATTTCTTTCTATTGCATAAATTGAGAAGTCGAGTTTGATTTAGGGTTACAGTTCGAGTTTTGAACGTATTCAGTGGGAAGAGGATTGCGTCCTCTTGGGTTGACCAAGCTTCTTGAGATTCAAGGAAATGAAAGAGAGGAGTGTTGACGTGATATAGCCGGAGTCATGGATTTTCTGGCGAACTACGCGGGGAGGACGAGGCAATTTGGTTTGGGTACGTTCGAGCTTCAGTTCGACGAAAGGGTGGATTTTTGATTTCGAGATTTTTGTGATGCATTGAGCTTTGATTTCGAGTTCGAGTGAGTAGTGCAACTTGCCGAAGCTCGCGATGGCCACCAGAACGGCGGTGCGACGCCGTGCACGTGCACGGCCTTGCGCGACGTGTCAGGAAATTTTCGGTGGAATAACTCGAGTTGATGCTCGGGTAGATGGTAAAGCTGCTTCGAGTTGGTTTGGGTACGTTAGTATGTTATCTTGTATGAAGTTCAACATTTAAACTTAGCTGAAGCTAAAAAGAGAAAAAAAAGGGAGAAGAAGAAGAGAGCGCGAGAGGAAGAGGAAGATGCTTCGGGGAATGCAGGTGAAACTCGAGCGAGTACTCGAGTGAAACTTGGGAAGACTCGGGTTGTTTAAAAAAAAAATGAGTTTAGCCTAATAAAATTTCAAGTTTTAATTAACCAGCAATATTTAACGATGTTTAAAATTTAATTAATACTTTAGCTAAATAAATTAATTTAAGATAAGTATTAAAGTTAATTAACATTAGAGCTCTTTGTAATAATAATAAATTGATTTCGAAATAATTAAAGAAGATTGTTTAAAATGTTAATTTAGGTAAATAACTATTAACCAACAGTTTTGGAAAACAATCAAGAATGATTAAAGTAACAATTATAATTAACTAAGTAGTTAAGGATTCATAATTTGTATTTAAAATTGGTTAATTAATAATTAAGTATCTAATTAAATTATAAACTGTTAATTAGATAATTTAAATTAATCAATTAGTTGATTAAGAAATAATTATTCAAGTTAATTAAAATCTAAATCAATTTATGCAAAATTAATCATTGATTTTAAAATGATCAATAAAAATAATTATGTGGTTAATTTATTTAAATTACACTCACATTGGAAAATAATTAACTATCGTCGTGCACTGTATTGATGTTTCTGTTGTGGTTGTGAGACTGTGTGATGTAGATTGCTCTGTACTGCACTATGATTTGTGATTTGTTCTGTATTGATGTGAAAACCCCTTTACCCGTAAAACGACATTTAAACTTCGATGCGACAGGGAGTCGGATTTCAGTTAGTTATCCGAAACCCACATCGAACCCTGAATATGAATCTTGGTGATTGTTATGTCCACATGTTTTAAAATTAAACGCTCACTATTTGAATTAGCCGTGAAAGGACCTTTGTGTCATATAACCCATTTCGAATAGTGATACGTCGAAATGGATAGCATTTGAAGACCGGTGGTGAAGACCGGGTGTCTACGAAAATGTTAGGATAACCTATCGATTGTCTCTGCACTGGGTTGCTCCGGTATAGAGATTCCCTAAGTGATGGGAAGTCCGATCGGTATTGTGGATAGCCGGATTTGCAAGGGCTTCTTCCTTTATTGGACGAAGTGCCTTCGGTTCTGTTCGAACCCGGAACAGACTTGTATGGTTGTGTGTCTGACACTACACTTTGAGGTATAAAGTAGATTTCTTTAAAATACGTATCTATTGGTGGTGGAAAATTTATTCTCTTAGCTTAACACCCTTCTCTGAGACGTACGAGCTTAGAGGTTATGTAATTGAAGGTTATCAGCGATATACTCCCAATTTGGTAGTGTGGTATGCTAAGTGCTGCTGTGTGTTGATGATCATTTTTCGATCATTTGTGATCGAAGCATGGCTTTCGTGTAAAGCGTAGCTTTATGGACGTGACCTCATCGGACCTCACAACCGAAGATGGTCGAAACAGGAAAGATGCGGCAAGGTTATGAGGGTCACGCCCTTTAGGGTATGTCATTTCCTTCTGGAAAAAGGTGATGTCATGATATGGAGCCTTGATATTTAACTATGTGGTAGCTCCAATCTCATTTACTGTGTGGTTGTTGATTTGTGATAGAGGGCCCTCAGATAAAGGCCCCAAAGGACCAAAGAGTGGCATACTCGAGTAGTAGTTACCTAGTTACAAAGGTAACCCAGCCTTGTGTTGGCAGAGAGCCGGGTAGGTTCTCGGGACGTCCCGCCAGAGGCGTACCCATGTAGCAGTAGGAAGTTCCTTAGCCTGACCGTTTGTTGGAAATCCAATTCCCAATACGAACACAGTACAGTTTTAGTTGTATAACCTGCCATTTACTTATGGTGGTCACCACTGTTTAGATGGTAGCTATAGTAGGCATAGTTCGGAATGTCTATGCTGGCTAAGATTAATATTATACTTTCGAAAAAATTTCACACTATGCACTAGTAATAATACCAAAGAATTTTATCGTATCAAGCATATTTGACTATCGTATGAAGAAATCTCCTCCAATTCTGCGATTGCATTGTGTGTGTGGCGGGAGGTCTTATGGTAGTTTCATTTTCCAAAAGCATATCGGATTTTCTTTATAAATCTAGTTTATTTAAAAGCAACTGTTTTGTTTACTCATGCCAGTCCCATGACTGACCCGGAGTTCATTGTTTCTTTCCTAAACTCTGGGTGCCCATAATTTCCACACGGGCAGCCTAGTAGCATGTTTTCGTGTTTTGGCATAGCAGTATTTTGGAGCTTTTGCTTTGGAGATAGTTTAGAACCTTTTGGGATCTCAGGTGTTTAGTTTTTGGGAGTTCGTTATCACTTCATTCCTTTGAAGACTTTTTGGATATATGATCACTGTTGTATTATTATGATGTTTATCTGGAGTTGTGGTGTATGTATTAAAAATACTCTGATGTAGTAATGAATATTATGATGTTGTATCTGTGATGTATGCATGATATTCATTTTGTTCTGCTGTTTTACATTCATCTGATGTTGTTATAAGCTCCGACGAACCAGATTCGATGTTTGAATCCGCGACATTGGAATACGAGTGTCGTATTCGGTGCCGATTTTCGAAAGTCGAGTCACGGCCGTCACATTCGGTATCAGAGCCGAAGGTTGCGTAAGAACTTTAGCTACGGAGTATAACACATTAGATAGCTCATTAGAGATAGGGTGAAGTATGCCCTAGAATGAGCATAACCAAGACCGAAACTCCAAATTTTCTTAGTCTATTTTCTTTTTACTGCTGATATTCCTTAAGATATTTCATCCGAATATCTAAACAATTTCTTACTAATTACAGATAGTAAGAATGAGTAGACGAAGAGGAAGAGTTAGGGGTCGAGGAAGTGCCACAACAACTAATCAAGATCCCCCAACAGCAGTAGCAGTAATACCTATCCAACAGCAGCCGAATCTGGCTGATTTATATAAGTATTTCTCAAGGCTTGGTGGCAAACCTTTCATCGGCAAGGAGTCAATTGTTGAGGCTCAAGCATGGATCAGATCATGTGAGAAAATCTTCAGAGGGCTAAAGCTGCAAGACGATCAGAAGCGACTCATAGCTTCTTGGCAACTTCAAGAAGAAGCCTTAGCCTGGTGGGAGACAGTCATTGTAGACAAGCCAGAAGACGAGTTTTCTTGGGAGAAATTCAAAGAAGTATTTGAGAAGCTCTATCTGCCATCGGCTGAGATTTCTCGAATGTACCAGGAATTCATGGAGTTAAAGTAGGGGAGTTTGTCATTCGAGGAGTATCTGAACAAATTCAATGAATTGTCGCGTTTTGGTCCTGAATTGGTGAATACACCTTTAAAGAAGAACGAACCTTCGTGGGATGAATAAGAAATTCCATGAAAGGATGAGTGGCCACGTTAAGGAATCCTTTTCAGATTTAGTTGATATGGGATACAGATATGCCACACTCGATATGCAAGAAGCCCCGGTGGAGAAAGGAAATTCGAGCAATCAAAATTGGAAGAAGCGGAAATTTAGAGGCAAGAAACCATGGCAGGGCAACGAGAAAAAGAAGAGCATTCAGGGAAGCACGACAGAGAATGTCACTTGCTATAATTGTCTAGAAAAAGGCCACTACTCAAACAGCTGTAAGAAGCCAAAGAGAGATCGGTCCATTCAAGCGAAGCCCAGGAAATGCTATTATTGTCAGAAAGTGGGGCATGATGTTAAAGACTGCCCAACCATGAAGCAAGCTCAAACAGCAAAGGTGTATGCAGTCAAAGTCCAACCTGCATCTTCCAAAGTAGAGAATGGAAAAGGAGTTCTGGAAGGTAACCTCATTATTTATGATAGCATTGTTAGAGTCCTATTTGACACAGGAGCTACACATAGTTTTATCTCTCAGCAAGCTATAAATGAATTGAATCTTGAACCCAATTTTGTTGATCAGCCTATATGCGTAAAGAATCCAGTTGGAGGTCCCGTGAACCTTTGTCTTTGATGTAGAGACGTTCCTATCTCATATTCTTATTACCAATTCCCTATCAGTCTCTTTGTTCTTGATTTTAACGAGTTTGAAGTCTTATTCGGAATGGATTGGCTAGCTAAATACGAAGCCAAATTGGATTGTAACAATTAGTTGATTTCAATTAAAACCGAATTTGGAGATTTCATCGAAATTTCTTGTGAGGAACCTAGTCCAAAAAGGGAAGAGTTGATGTATAATTTGGGTTATCCCGTGCCCAGTTTGGAGTCTATACCCATTGTTAGAGTTTTTTCGAACGTATTCGGAGAAGTGAAATCTTTACCTCTACATCGAGAAATAGAATTCAGAATCGACCTAGTACCTAATGCTCGTCCTGTCGTTCACGCAAGTCGTAGGATGGAACCTAGGGAAAAGGTTGAATTAGTTCGGCAAACCGATGATCTACTAGCAAAAGGATTAATTCGACCCAGCATTTCGGAATGGGGTTTAGCCGTCGTGTTTGTTGCTAAATCGGACGGATCTTCGAGATTGTGTGTAGATTACCGCAATCTCAATAAGATGACTCTCAAGAATAAATTTCCACTACCTAGAATTGATGATCTATTTGATCAATTGCACGACGCTCGTTTCTTTTCAAAGATGGATCTAGCCTAGGGATTCCATCAACTATGAATCGCCGAAGATTGTTTCCATTTGACCGCTTTCAGGGGTCCCAATATGTTCTACGAATGGTTAGTCATGCCTTTCGGACTAACCAATGCTCCAGAATACTTCGTAGATCTTATGACTCGTGTGTTCCGGGAAGTATTGAATAAATTTGTGCTTGTGTTTATTGATGATATTTTGATCTACTCCAAAACCGAAGAGGAGCATGTCGAGCATCTTAGAATGGTTTTGGAGATTTTAAGGAGGAATATTCTATTTGCAAAATTTTTCAAATGCCACTTTTAGGTCAAAGAAGTTAAATTTCTCGGTCATATTGTTAATAAAGAAGGAATTGCTGTTGATCCTAGCAAAATTTCCGCAATTCTTGATTGGAGAAAACCCACTACCCCAAAAGAAGTTCGAAGCTTCTTGGGTTTAGCAGGCTATTATTGGAAGTTTGTTCAGGACTTTTCTAAGATAGCTAGTCCATTGACTAAGCTAACAATGAAGGATGTAAAATTCAATTGGACTCCAAAATGTGACGAAGCTTTTCAGGAGTTGAAGAAGAGATTAACCACTGCTCCTGTTCTCGCTATTATCAACGGGAATCAGGGATTATCTGTTTATACTAACGCATGTGGTGATGGGGTAGGTGCAATATTAATGTAAAATGGAAAGGTAATTGCCTACGCGAGTAGACAATGGCGTCCTCATGAAAGAAACTACTCAACCCATGATTTGGAACTCTTAGTTGTTATCTTCGCTTTGAAGATATGGCGACATTGTATTCTGGGTAAAAATATTTTCAGCTTTCCTAACAATTTATGAATTTAACTTAACTTAATAAATATACTTAATGAACTCTCTTTCTCTAGGTGAAAATTTTGAATTATTCACCGACCACAAACCTTTGAAAAATCTATTCACCCAGAAAGATCTTAATTTGCGACAACAACGTTGGTTGGAATTTCTAGAATCTTATGACCTAGATATTCTATATACACCCGGAAAAGCCAATGTAGTTGCTGATGCTTTGAGTAGAAAGCATGCTATTCTTGCTCATCTTGTTATCGCTCCTACTCTTCTCAAAAGGATTGCAAGACAGCAGTATGAAGATGAGTTTCTTTGGGGAATTTATAAAAGGATTTGCCAAGGAGAAGACACTAGTTTTGAGATGGATAATGGAGGAGTTATAAGATTAAAAGGCAGAATATGTGTCCCAGACATCCCTGATCTGAAACGTGAAGTTTTGGACGAATGTCACAAATCTTGCATTCATCCATGAGTCAATAAAATATATAGAGATATTAAAAGAACTTTCTGGTGGAAGACAATGAAAAGAGACATATCCATATATATGAGTCGATGTGCTACTTGTCAACAAATTAAAATCGATCAAAAGAAAATGGCCGGTTTACTTCAGCTTTTGGAAGTACCAAAATGGAAATGGGATGATGTATCGATGGATTTCATCGACGGATTACCATGAACCAAGAAGGGAAATGAAGCAATTTGGGTTATAGGGGACCGTCTAAACAAAATTGCTCACTTCATTCCAGTGAAATCCACTCGAACTGCAGCAAGCTTAGCAGAGCTATATATAAAGGAAATTGTTCGTCTCCAAGGTATTCCTAGCAGCATAGTGAGTGATCGTGACCCGATCTTCACTAGTAGATTTTGGGAGGCATTCCACGCCGCATTGGGAACAAGATTGAATTTCAGCACTGCTTATCACCCACAGTTTGATGGGCAGACTGAGAGGATTAACCAAATTCTAAAAGACCTATTGCGTGCTTGTATACTTGATTTTGGTGGTTCTTAGGAGGACCATTTACATCTGGTCGAGTTCTCATATTACAACAGCTATCAGGTCAATATAGAGATGGCTCCTTTTAAAGCTTTATATGGTCGTCCCTGTCGATCACCCGCATGTTGGATTGAGGCAGGTGATAGACTCGTCCTTGGACCAGATATGATTAAAGAAGCCACGGAGAAGGTTGATTTTATACGAAAGAAATTGAGGAGAACTCAAAGTCGTTAAAAGAGTTATTATGACCGCCGAAGGAGAGATTTAGAATTTCAAGTTGGAGATTCTGTATTTCTGAAAGTGTCTCGAATGCGGGATGTATTGAGGTTCGAGAAAACTGGAAAGCCGGCACCGCGTTATATTGGTCCTTTTCCTATTTTAGAGAGGATCGGTCCTCCAGCATATAGAGTGCAGCTATCCAGCTGGTTATCTGGCATGCATAATGTGTTCCACATTTCTAATCTTTGAAAATTTGTGCACGACCCAGATAGTATTATTGAGAAGGAAGCTCAGCAGGACCTTGAGATTACTCCCAACTTGGCAGTAAAAAGAGAAAAGGTAAAGATTGTAGATCGTGATGAAAAGCGATTGAGAAACAAAGTTGTGAAACTAGATAAAGTTTAGTGGAGTGGCGATCCAAAGGACTGCACTTCGAAAACTGAAGATAATATGCAGAAATCATATCCCAATTGCAGGGTGGATATCTCGGCTTAAACTGGTAAGCCATTTTCCTCATTTTTTTTGAATTCTTATATTATTTGGTTGTTTTTCTCTCTCTTTCAAATTTCGAGGACGAAATTTTCTTGTGGGGGATATTTGTAACATCCCAAAATTTATAAATTTAAATTCGGTAACTTGTTTAGATTTTTGAAATTTTATTTGAAAAAGTTTCAAAAGAAGTAAATTATTATTAATATTAATATTACAAAGATATATGGATATAAATAAATACTTGATAGTATAAGTTTTTAAATAAATGATAAATAAATAAAAACATATAACAAATAAGAAATTTTCTTAAACCAGAAAAATAACGTATACGTGATAAATTAAGTATTGATAGTCGAACTTCAAATAGAAATATTTTTTTTTTCAAGGTTTAGGATTGTACTAAGACTATATGGTTATAACATGACATATGGAATACATATAAACTTGTATGAAAGTTTTATAAACCAAGAAACAATAAAATAAAGAGTTGTACGCAAAACAAAAAAAAATTAGATTACAAAAATCTACAAAACAAAACAAAACTTTGTATTTGCAAAAAATCAAATTAAGATTGTATGTTAACAAGGATGGAAGCATGAGCATTAAATGCCATCTTCTCAGCATATACAAAATCATATCAGCCGAATTTATCTTGGCTTAGTCAACAAGACAAAAAAATAAAAATACCCGATCAAAGAAAATCTTGCACCAGTAAAACCTTCCCTTAGTAGAAACCTCTTTATATATATGTACACATCCATATTCATTTTAGTTCGTTCAAAAGCAAAGTCAGGAAGAAAGGAAAACATAAGTATCGCTATATTTTTCAATCTCAAGATCACTCAACTGAATAAGACAAAAAAAAAATCATCTGCGGTTCTTCAAAACACAGAAGCAACTCTGTTCATGAACATTACTATGTGAGTAAACCTATTTTCTTTTAAATTGAAATCTATGTATCTAGCTCATGAATCTTGTGTTTTGTTGTATATTGAAAAGGAATGTTGTTCTGTATGTTTCTGTGTTGCTGGAAACTTTTATACAGCTTGTTCTTCAATATTTTGGGTCTCAGAGCAAAGTGAATTGGAAAAAAATTCAAATAAACCTTCATCCAAGCATTGTCAGCTTAGGATTTTTAAACAAGACAAGTTTGTTTCAACTAGAATCGCAGCCTAAATTTTTTATTAAGCTTGCTCATGAAGAGTTAACTCTATATCCAAAGTTTTACAGCAAGAACAAATTTTTATGATAAATTTAAGTATTTTAAATCATTGTTTTTATTACATAACTTGAATGAACATACCAAAATATGATTTTTAAAATTAATATGATGATTTTTCATTTAGTATTCCAAGTGCAGTTCGGGTTTGTACAAAATTTGTTTTTTCTTCATTTTCTGATGATCGATTAGATATTAATTGATGAAAATTAGTTTGAAGCTAGAGTGTTGATCCACGATCTCAGGAAAATTGTCGAAATTTTCTTCTATTGCGTAAATTGAGAAGTCGAGTTCGATTTAGGGTTACAGTTCGAGTTTTGAACGTATTCAATGGGAAGAGGATTGCGTCCTCTTGGGTTGACCGAGCTTCTTGAGATTCAAGGAAATGAAAGAGAGGAGTGTTGACGTGATATAGCCGGAGTCGTAGAATTTTTGGCGAACTACACGAGGAGGACGAGGCAATTTGGTTTGGGTACGTTCGAGCTTCAGTTCGACGAAAGGGTGGATTTTTGATTTCGAGATTTTTGTGATGAATCGAGCTTTGATTTCGAGTTCGAGTGAGTAGTGCGACTTGTCGAAGCTCGCGATGGCCACCAGAACGGCGGTGCGACGCCGTGCACGTGCACGGCCTTGCGCGATATGTCAGGAAATTTTCAGTGGAATAACTCGAGTTGATGCTCGGGTAGATGGTAAATCTGCTTCGAGTTGGTTTGGGTACGTTAGTATGTTATCTTGTATAAAGTTCAACATTTAAACTCAGCTGAAGCTAAAAAGAGAAAAAAAGGGAGAAGAAGAAGAGAGCGGGAGAGGAAGATGCTTCGGGAAAATGCAGGTGAAACTCGAGCGAGTACTCGAGTGAAACTTTGGAAGACTCGGGTTGTTTAAAAAAAATGAGTTTAGCCCAATAAAATTTCTAGTTTTAATTAACTAGCAATATTTAACGATGTTTAAAATTAAATTAATACTTTAGGTAAATAAATTAATCTAAGATAAGTATTAAAGTTAATTAACATTAGAGCTCTTTGTAATAATAATAAATTGATTTCGAAATAATTAAAGAAGATTTTTTTAAAATGTTAATTTAGGTAAATAACTATTAACCAACTATTTTGGAAAACAATCAAGAATGATTAAAGTAATAATTATAATTAACTAAGTAGTAAAAGATTCATGATTTGTATTTAAAATTGGTTAATTAATAATTAAGTATCTAATTAAATTGTAAATTGTTAATTAGATAATTTAAATTAATCAATTAGTAGTTAGTTGATTAAGAAATAATTAATCAAGTTAATTAAAATCTAAATCAATTTATCCAAAATTAATCATTGATTTTAAAATAATTAATAAAAATAATTATGTGGTTAATTTATTTTAATCACACTCACATTGGAAAATAATTAACTATCGTTGTGCACTGGATTAATGTTTCTGTTGTGGTTGTGATACTGTGTGATGTAGTGTAACGACCCTAAATTTTAATGGTTTTAGTAACGTATTAATTAAAAAAATTTGAAGTTATAAACGATAAAATTTTGAAATACAAATTTTATATTTGGAATGCATCTAGTTAAACATAGCAGTTGGTAATTTTTCGTCCGAAAATATGAAAGTTTATTTCGTGCGTAAACTTACTTCAATCTAATCAGTTAAAAAGCGATGAAAATAAAACGTTTTCAAAACCAAATTATTTTTACATTGAAAAATTCTAAACCATCTTTTGAGCAAGTTGTCAGTTTGTCGTTCTTCCAAATTCGGACATTTTTGGCTCCGTCAATCTTATTTTTCTGCGATTTTTATGCATTTTCCGTTAGTAGAAAATTTGATTTTTTTTTAAATTCCATCGTACCACTGATATTTGTATACCATTTTGATTGTCTCGTTGTACTGACCTCTACGGTATATTTACTTCTGTGTTTTATGGTCCCGTACGCGACGAAAAACAATAAGCTGTTCGTGTAACGGTACAGTAAATTCTGACTTTACATTTTCTGTATGTTTCAAAATTGAAACGTGATGTCCAAACAAAATTAACTGTTGCTTTAAATTTTTCAGCTGAATCATAGCGTGTGACCGTTACCGTTACTCTTACATTTAGTTCATTTTATAAGAGGCATGTTCACTCAGCTCCTTTCTCTGTAGCCAGCTGTTCACCTCTTTGAAACTCATCATCTTCCTCTAACTTTAATTTATAATATGTTGTTTCGTTATCTACATTCGGGTCTCTTCACTTTTCCATTCCTCGTTTTGATAAGAGAAAATATTCGTTCGCATATAAAATAAAGGCAACTGCCTGTTCATTTCCAAAGAAATAAATGTAGCGTAGTTTATATTATAAAGCTTATAATATTGGGAAACCTGTAGCCTGTTTCTTTTATGTGCATAGATTATATATTTGTCAGAGACTAAAGTCTATTTCCTTTATTCATTTTTCTTTTGGTTGTCACTTCCCTTTCCTCTCATTTTTCTTTTGCAAAGCTCTTAATCATTTTTTTCTTCTCTTCTGTGAATCTTCTACCTTCCACCTCTTTTGCCTTCATAGCCAAAGCATAGTTCATGCAAGTGGAAGACATTTTTCCCATCGACCAGACCCGCATCACCACGCAGCGGCCAGCAACCGTCGTTCCCATCGGCCAAGCGTCGCGTGTCCGCCCTCCTTCCCTTGCCTGTCAAGCATCGCGGCACGCTTCCACCGAGCTTAGATTCCTACCGTGATCCATCCTCCAACCCGCATACACAGCCTTCACCTATCAATTGTTGCGACCAAGGCCACAACCCGCAACATGCGGCAACGTCGTCACCTCCTTCCTCGATCTCAACCTGCCGCACGTGAGATCCCATCACCTCGCGCAAACACCGACCGCCCATCCTCTCCAAAACCCTTCTCACACAAGCTGCCGACTTCGCCTCCGTCCTGACATAACCCGCAATTGTCCACTCCATCACCGAGACCTCCGCCGTTCCCTGTTCCCAACGCCGAACCCATGCACAACGTCCCTTCCAACTCACAGCCAGGCCGAGTCTCAATCCACCACCGGATCCGCTTACCCAAAACCGAACTCCCCTACTCCCCTGGATCCGCCTGAACCCAAAACCAAGGCCAGCTTCTTCCTGTGTGGTCACCGCTTCCACCACGTACTCGGATAGTCGAGACCAGCCCACGTGAAACGACCCCCTTCTCTATCACCAGCCTCTGCTCACGCCCTTTCTCTTACCCTTGTTTTTCCGTCTTAATGCAGGTATACACATTGGATATTGTTGATTTTGTTTAGCTATCTGGTTATATATATATAGTTGAGTTCGAATTCATGCTATGTTTGGGTTTTGGAATATAGTATGTAAGTCTGTTATATAAGTATATTTATATATTATTTATATAAATAAGTTTGGTTCCATTACCATCAGGGTTCTAAAGCAAACAGCTCATACACATATATTTTATGTTTACTGTTTGAAGAATATTCGTACAGCATTAAATATAGTGTTTTATTCATTTATCTTATTCTTTACATGGTATAGATTGTAGTCGATGAACATTTTTCACAGTGTACATATATAAGAGATATTAGGCTGTTATGTCTTTATGCAAGTTTATGACAATTTATATAAGATTTTTGTTTTGTGTTTTATATATTAAGGTGTACGAGCTTGCCACATAATTTATATCATGTGTCATCTATGTTTTCTCAAATGGTTGCCGTAAATATATATATGTTCGGAAAGTATGTTATATTATATGGTTTAAAGGTGAATGCCTATATACTTGAATGGTATGCGTATATATTGTTTAAATGTAACGTATTGTGTTTATATTTTATCAGTTTTTAAAACTTTTGGTTTATTGGTCGATTTATAAGTATACAAATATATATATGTAAATTGTTAAGTTGAATGTATTGATTTTAAAATATTATAAATGCATGTTTGACTTTAATACTTGAATTTTGTTAAACAATGATTTTGAATTTTATTTTATTTTTGGGTTATATATGTAAATAGTTATATATATAACTTCGCTTATACCACTTATCATCATTGATCCTTTTCTGATTTGATTCGTCAATTTTTGTTATCAGCCCTGGGTCGTCGAATTCGTGCCCAACTCTTTTTGCTCTGGAAGTCGTGCTTGCATTTTTGCAACCCAACTTTATTATCTATTCTCTAGCCTCGAAAGGTGAGCAATCACTCACGATTAATGTTATTTTATTTATTAAATTTGATTTCAATTGAAACGACAATTGAAATATGCTGCTGTTGGTTATTTACATTGTTATATATGCTATTACCTGTATCTGTTCACCTATGACATCTGACACCATTATCTGTTAATTATTTATGCGATGATAATACAGTTTGGTTGATAATTGATTGATTGATTGTTGTTTATATTGGATGTAAATTGTAATGTATAAAGTGATAAATATTATGCAATTGAATTTGACGTAGGATAGTTTAAAAATGTGAATCAACGTGAATCGACATATGTGTTAAATTTGATTAGTTAACTTGAATAATATGATCCCTTTTAATTGGCAAGTTAATTGACATGTAGAATTGATAAATTATACTTTGAACCTTTGAACATATATTGGATTAATTGTTGTAGTATTAAATTCGAAATTGAAATTGAACGACAAGTGGAAAACCGTAACGTAATAATCTTTAATCTACATGAAATGATAGTGTAGATTATAGAAATAATTATATTAATTCGCACAAACAACAATGTGAATTAATACGATTATTTTGGGATTATTTGAATTGATTATTGGATTATGTTTGTTTGTTGTTATTGTTTGTTTATTTACTTTGACACCATCCCAGTTATCACACTGCAAGTTCCCTTTGTTATGTTTGATTTTTGAATTGGAATTGGAATCGGGTTGAAATGATAAATACCCAAAATGAATTTGACCTAGGATAGAGAATTAAATAAAATCCGATTGGTCAATAAATTGATTTAAAAATAAAATAATGATTTTATTCGAGCAAAGAATAAGTTTTGAAATGAGGTTGGAATTTGAATTTTTGAAAGGAAAATGTAAAGGTTGAATATGAAACAAATATTAACGTAGTAATTGATGAAAGAACGTTGTTTGAAATTTAATTATTTAATAATTAAATTTGGAATTAGTAATAATTGAGTTTTGAAATTATTAAGTTTGAAATCATTTAATAATTAAATTTGGAATTATAATTAAGTTTGAAATTATAATTAAGTTTGAAATTATTAAGTTGAATTTATAATTAAGTTGAAATATTTGATGATTAAGTTTGAATTCGTAATTAAGTGGAAAAGATTTAATAATTAAGTTTGAATTGATAATCAAGTTTGTAATTATTAAGTTTTGAAATGATTAATAACTAAGATTGAAATTATTAAATAAGTGAATAAGATTGAATTATTTGATAATTGAATAAAATTTGAATTCTTTGATAAGAGAAAATGAACTTTTGATTAAGTGAATTTGATCTTCGTTAATAAATGAAATGAGGTTTCTTTATTTATGAAGTTTGGAAAAATATTTAAGTAAGTTAATAAGTGAAATCGAAACTTCTCGATTATGTGAAATTTAGTTCTTTATTAATTGAGTTTGAAATTTGTAACGAAGTCAGTAAATAAGTGAAAATTGAATTTCTTTAATAAGAAATAAAATGTGATTTATTGAAATGAATGAGATTTATTGAAATTAACGTAAGGCTTGTAATTTAAAGAATTAATTTGACGAATTTAATTTATTTCCATTTGATGTTTTGATATAATGAAGTTGAATGTAAGTAATTGATTTAAATGAATTGGAATTTAAATAGAAGTTGTTTGAATGACAAATTTACTTAATGAATATGGAATGAAATCGATAAATGAATTTAAATTGATTTGAATAAAAATTAAACCATTTTAAATGATTTCGGAGTGAAATTTATATATGAACTTGAATCAATATTTGAATTGTTTAAATAAAAGTCGAAATCGAATTATAAGATTTTGAAATGGTAATTTGGAAGTTTTGAAATGTAAACTTGGGAAATTGATTTAGAAAGACAAACGAAATGTTGATTTATGAATTGAAATTGAAATTGACTTGGTTTGAAATTTACTAAACGACCAATCGGTGTAATAATTACGGAAGTTATTAAAGAGACCGGAAACGGTTATGGATATACTCTCTATCTAAACCGAAAACCACTTTAATAACTATACGCGGAGTGATGATCCAGAATGAAGTGGTTGAATTGATGTACGTGATGACTGAAGGAAGAGAACGATAATGGATAGCCTCAACACTTGTGCCAAATTGGAAATGACTAAAATCAGGAGCCGTGCCGGGCCAAATGGGGTTAGCCACCTCGAGCGAACACACTTCTTCGCAACTATTACTCATTACTTGTTATTGATTGGTGCACCCTCGGAATTTCAGGAGTGTTGTTTCGCGGTGTTGCGATCGTTGCGGCGATGCGTTCTCACCAGTCCGGATCAGGCAAACGGTAGTTTCACTACCTTGGGTATTGCCTCATGTGCCTTGTCATACTTGTATCCCTATATACGCGACCACTACGAATTTGTTTTGTGTTATACCTATAGAGTACTCCCTGATATCCCACCAGTTTACGGTGGAGTTTACAGTGCTGTATAGACTATGATGTTTATAAAAATGTGTTAAGGGGGATAATGGTAACGCCTTAACACTATTTTGATACTTTATATTACTGATAGACATTATGTATTTAGCGTACACTATTACATAGTAGATAGTTTAACGGATCCTTAAAGGATGGTTATTCCAACGTCCTTTGAGTTATTGTATTTCAATTGTTTTTTTCACTTGAGTTGGATTTATTGATATAAGAATGTTAATCCTGACTCGAGTGTTTTGTGTTTTGCTTTACGCTCGGGTCAGACTGAGTGCACCAGTATTTGAGACTCGCCTTTGGAGTTGGAGCTTCGCTTGGAGATCCAGCTATCTATCCAGATTTCAGATATTTAGTTGATTCTAGTTATGTATTCTGATTTGTAACTGATGTATCGTGTTACTCTTCTGCTGTAAACTCTGATGTATCTTATATATTTATATAGTAGCTTCATGAACTACTATCTCTTTTACTTCCGCTGCATATTATTACTCTGTTTCTGTGACTCTGTGATTATTTATTTACTGTATATCTGAGTTTTGTCAAATTTAAATTAACAATTCGGTATTTTGAATTATTCAAGTCCGACATGTGCGGATGCGAATAGTCCAAAATAGCGGGTCGTTACAGTTGGTATCAGAGCTTTTGGTAGCTCTAGGCAAAACTTAGCATATATGGTAAATGTAGTTACAGAATCACTCCCACTCGAGTTTCAATCTCTTCATTTTGACTCAATTCCTTTGAATTTTGGAACGTCCCCTCGGTTCCGTAATTCATTCCTGTCCCTCACTATTCGTGTTCTTTCAATGCTGGAGCATCCCATAATTCCAATTTGAATGATATCTATAATAGATCGGCGGTCTCGCCAATCTTCGAATTATTTGTAAAGGGGTGAAATTACTTTATAATAGACATCGATTTACCGAAGATTTCTGTATTTTCGGTTTACGATACTATCTATCTCCTACTATACCTGAATTCTATTTCTTGAGATCGAATGTTGATTTGCCTCGGAATTCAGCATCGATCTAATTCTTGAAGTTATGGTCGATCCGGTTAAGGTTGCCCGTGAATTAAATAAGTTTATCCATCGCCTGATTCTGTTAATTGAATCATCTTATTTTTTTCATTCGAACTCGTATTTGAATCAAAATTCTCTTAATTTGCATCCATCAAATTTGAATCTCCGTCCTTGCTTTGAAAATCCATTATCAAATAAGAAAGTGTATTTGTAAATTAATGTTAAAAATGTTTTATATATATTGTATTGTTTGAGTTGTTGATGTTGATTTGGGCTTTCGATCGATTCGTCTGATCAACGCTATCGATAGGATTTCCAAAACACTTTAACAGAGCAAACTGACACAATATTATTTTCAAATTTAGTAAACAAAATAGTTTTTTATGATGATATTATATATAAATAAAAGTTTTCTGAAATGAAATTGTTAATGAACCTGTTGTTCGAAATGATAATATTTTCATTTATTGTATTATAAACCATTGACTATTGCATAATATAAATAAATGAATTTATAAAACATGGATATAATTTGATTTGGAATTTAAAAATGAATTTAAACAATAATTTGGGAATTTAATTTCCGATTGATTTCAAACCTTGTATTTAAAGTTTTAAAGGTATATTATTTAAAGTATTTTCCAATAGAAATGGTTTTCAAAGAATTTTAAATGATTAAATTTGAGCTCTTCCCTTTTTCGCTGGAAAATAATTTCGGTGATGACGGCCGCATCATCGACATTCATTTTCGAGTTTCGAAGTGAAGAGACTATTCTGTAGCTTTGCTACGGTTTGTTTTGAAAATAAATTGATTTTAATTTCTTAAAGTATGATTTAATTTGTAATATATATATATTGATTTATGATTTAAATCTAATCGGTAGATTATATATATTTATTTATCTCTAAAAAAATTTTGAAGTTACTCGAAAATTTAATTCTTAAATTTATGTTAAAGGATAATTTCAATTATAAAATGAAACCGAAATTTTGAATAAAATTTTAAACCTGAATAATTAAATTAGAAATTTACTTGTATAATACTCAATTACATTCAATATAACTTATCTAAATTGCTCAAAAGTTAACTATGTAATTGGATAGTATACAATATAAATTGTCTTTATAAATAAATGTGAGTTTGTATAATAAATGTTATTCACTTAAATTTTAATTATAAAATGTTTATGAAGATAAATAGAATAAAAAGTTAATTGAATAATAGATGTGATTAATAAAATAAAATTTTCGTTTTGAAAGTTAATAAATTGAATTAAATCAACTTAAGGTAGTATCTTGAATTAGGTTAATTTAAATTGAATTTCATTTGAAAGAAACCTTTTGTACCTAACATTAATAAATGAGAAATCAAATCAATTTTATTTAAAATTCCAAGTCTTTCATTAATTTCAACTTACTGGAATACTTTGAATTTAAAATCAATTGTTGAATAGTAATTAATTAAAATTGGAAGTTATAGGGTTTAAACTAATTGTTTTATTTTGTTTTCAATCTATTTTTTTCTGGTTGTTTCTATTCCCCTACTTCCTCCTTTTTCGAGGACGAAAAGTTTTGAGTGGGGGAGAATGTAACGACCCTAAATTTTAATGGTTTTAGTAACGTATTAATTAAAAAATTTTGAAGTTATAAACGATAAAATTTTGAAATACAAATTTTATATTTGGAATGCATCTAGTTAAACATAGCAGTTGGTAATTTTTCGTCCGAAAATATGAAAGTTTATTTCGTGCGTAAACTTACTTCAATCTAATCAGTTAAAAAGCGATGAAAATAAAACGTTTTCAAAACCAAATTATTTTTACATTGAAAAATGCTAAACCATCTTTTGAGCAAGTTGTCAGTTTGTCGTTCTTCCAAATTCGGACATCTTTGGCTCCGTCGATCTTATTTTTCTGCGATTTTTATGCATTTTCCGTTAGTAGAAAATTTGATTTTTTTTAAAATTCCATCGTACCACTGATATTTGTATACCATTTTGATTGTCTCGTTGTACTGACCTCTACGGTATATTTACTTCTGTGTTTTATGGTCCCGTACGCGACGAAAAACAATAAGCTGTTCGTGTAACGGTACAGTAAATTCTGACTTTACATTTTCTGTATGTTTCAAAATTGAAACGTGATGTCCAAACAAAATTAACTGTTGCTTTAAATTTTTCAGCTGAATCATAGCGTGTGACCGTTACCGTTACTCTTACATTTAGTTCATTTTATAAGAGGCATGTTCACTCAGCTCCTTTCTCTGTAGCCAGCTGTTCACCTCTTTGAAACTCATCATCTTCGTCTAGCTTTAATTTATTATATGTTGTTTCGTTATCTACATTCGGGTCTCTTCACTTTTCCATTCCTCGTTTTGATAAGAGAAAATATTCGTTCGCATATAAAATAAAGGCAATTGCCTGTTCATTTCCAAAGAAATAAATGTAGCGTAGTTTATATTATAAAGCTTATAATATTGGGAAACCTGTAGCCTGTTTCTTTTATGTGCATAGATTATATATTTGTCAGAGACTAAAGTCTATTTCCTTTATTCATTTTTCTTTTGGTTGTCACTTCCCTTTCCTCTCATTTTTCTTTTGCAAAGCTCTTAATCATTTTTTTCTTCTCTTCTATGAATCTTCTACCTTCCACCTCTTTTGCCTTCATAGCCAAAGCATAGTTCATGCAAGTGGAAGCCATTTTTCCCATCGACCAGACCCGCATCACCACGCATCGGCCAGCAACCGTCGTTCCCATCGGCCAAGCGTCGCGTGTCCGCCCTCCTTCCCTTGCCTGTCAAGCATCGCGGCACGCTTCCACCGAGCTTAGATTCCTACCGTGATCCATCCTCCAACCCGCATACACAGCCTTCACCTATCAATTGTTGCGACCAAGGCCACAACCCGCAACATGCGGCAACGTCGTCACCTCCTTCCTCGATCTCAACCTGCCGCACGTGAGATCCCATCACCTCGCGCAAACACCGACCGCCCATCCTCTCCAAAACCCTTCTCACACAAGCTGCCGACTTCGCCTCCGTCCTGACATAACCCGCAATTGTCCACTCCATCACCGAGACCTCCGCCGTTCCCTGTTCCCAACGCCGAACCCATGCACAACGTCCCTTCCAACTCACAGCCAGGCCGAGTCTCAATCCACCACCGGATCCGCTTACCCAAAACCGAACTCCCCTACTCCCCTGGATCCGCCTGAACCCAAAACCAAGGCCAGCTTCTTCCTGTGTGGTCACCGCTTCCACCACGTACTCGGATCGCCGAGACCAGCCCACGTGAAACGACCCCCTTCTCTATCACCAGCCTCTGCTCACGCCCTTTCTCTTACCCTTGTTTTTCCGTCTTAATGCAGGTATACACATTGGATATTGTTGATTTTGTTTAGCTATCTGGTTATATATATAGTTGAGTTCGAATTCATGCTATGTTTGGGTTTTGGAATATAGTATGTAAGTCTGTTATATAAGTATATTTATATATTATTTATATAAATAAGTTTGGTTCCATTACCATCAGGGTTCTAAAGCAAACAGCTCATACACATATATTTTATGTTTACTGTTTGAAGAATATTCGTACAGCATTAAATATAGTGTTTTATTCATTTATCTTATTCTTTACATGGTATAGATTGTAGTCGATGAACATTTTTCACAGTGTACATATATAAGAGATATTAGGCTGTTATGTCTTTATGCAAGTTTATGACAATTTATATAAGATTTTTGTTTTGTGTTTTATATATTAAGGTGTACGAGCTTACCACATAATTTATATCATGTGTCATCTATATTTTCTCAAATGGTTGCCGTAAATATATATATGTTCGGAAAGTATGTTATATTATATGGTTTAAAGGTGAATGCCTATATACTTGAATGGTATGCGTATATATTGTTTAAATGTAACGTATTGTGTTTATATTTTATCAGTTTTTAAAACTTTTGGTTTATTGGTCGATTTATAAGTATACAAATATATATATGTAAATTGTTAAGTTGAATGTATTGATTTTAAAATATTATAAATGCATGTTTGACTTTAATACTTGAATTTTGTTAAACAATGATTTTGAATTTTATTTTATTTTTGGGTTATATATGTAAATAGTTATATATATGACTTCGCTTATACCACTTATCATCATTGATCCTTTTCTGATTTGATTCGTCAATTTTTGTTATCAGCCCTGGGTCGTCGAATTCGTGCCCAACTCTTTTTGCTCTGGAAGTCGTGCTTGCATTTTTGCAACCCAACTTTATTATCTATTCTCTAGCCTCGAAAGGTGAGCAATCACTCACGATTAATGTTACTTTATTTATTAAATTTGATTTCAATTGAAACGACAATTGAAATATGCTGCTGTTGGTTATTTACATTGTTATATATGCTATTACCTGTATCTGTTCACCTATGACATCTGACACCATTATCTGTTAATTATTTATGCGATGATAATACAGTTTGGTTGATAATTGATTGATTGATTGTTGTTTATATTGGATGTAAATTGTAATGTATAAAGTGATAAATATTATGCAATTGAATTTGACGTAGGATAGTTTAAAAATGTGAATCAACGTGAATCGACATGTGTGTTAAATTTGATTAGTTAACTTGAATAATATGATCCCTTTTAATTGGCAAGTTAATTGACATGTAGAATTGATAAATTATACTTTGAACCTTTGAACATATATTGGATTAATTGTTGTAGTATTAAATTCGAAATTGAAATTGAACGACAAGTGGAAAACCGTAATGTAATAATCTTTAATCTACATGAAATGATAGTGTAGATTATAGAAATAATTATATTAATTCGCACAAACAACAATGTGAATTAATACGATTATTTTGGGATTATTTGAATTGATTATTGGATTATGTTTGTTTGTTGTTATTGTTTGTTTATTTACTTTGACACCATCCCAGTTATCACACTGCAAGTTCCCTTTGTTATGTTTGATTTTTGAATTGGAATTGGAATCGGGTTGAAATGATAAATACCCAAAATGAATTTGACCTAGGATAGAGAATTAAATAAAATCCGATTGGTCAATAAATTGATTTAAAAATAAAATAATGATTTTATTCGAGCAAAGAATAAGTTTTGAAATGAGGTTGGAATTTGAATTTTTGAAAGGAAAATGTAAAGGTGGAATATGAAACAAATATTAACGTAGTAATTGATGAAAGAACGTTGTTTGAAATTTAATTATTTAATAATTAAATTTGGAATTAGTAATAATTGAGTTTTGAAATTATTAAGTTTGAAATCATTTAATAATTAAATTTGGAATTATAATTAAGTTTGAAATTATAATTAAGTTTGAAATTATTAAGTTGAATTTATAATTAAGTTGAAATATTTGATGATTAAGTTTGAATTCGTAATTAAGTGGAAAAGATTTAATAATTAAGTTTGAATTGATAATCAAGTTTGTAATTATTATGTTTTGAAATGATTAATAACTAAGATTGAAATTATTAAATAAGTGAATAAGATTGAATTATTTGATAATTGAATAAAATTTGAATTCTTTGATAAGAGAAAATGAACTTTTGATTAAGTGAATTTGATCTTCGTTAATAAATTAAATGAGGTTTCTTTATTTATGAAGTTTGGAAAAATATTTAAGTAAGTTAATAAGTGAAATCGAAACTTCTCGATTATGTGAAATTTAGTTCTTTATTAATTGAGTTTGAAATTTGTAACGAAGTCAGTAAATAAGTGAAAATTGAATTTCTTTAATAAGAAATAAAATGTGATTTATTGAAATGAATGAGATTTATTGAAATTAACGTAAGGCTTGTAATTTAAAGAATTAATTTGACGAATTTAATTTATTTCCATTTGATGTTTTGATATAATGAAGTTGAATGTAAGTAATTGATTTAAATGAATTGGAATTTAAATAGAAGTTGTTTGAATGACAAATTTACTTAATGAATATGGAATGAAATCGATAAATGAATTTAAATTGATTTGAATAAAAATTAAACCATTTTAAATGATTTCGGAATGAAATTTATATATGAACTTGAATCAATATTTGAATTGTTTAAATAAAAGTCGAAATCGAATTATAAGATTTTGAAATGGTAATTTGGAAGTTTTGAAATGTAAACTTGGGAAATTGATTTAGAAAGACAAACGAAATGTTGATTTATGAATTGAAATTGAAATTGACTTGGTTTGAAATTTACTAAACGACCAATCGGTGTAATAATTACGGAAGTTATTAAAGAGACCGGAAACGGTTATGGATATACTCTCTATCTAAACCGAAAACCACTTTAATAACTATACGCGGAGTGATGATCCAGAATGAAGTGGTTGAATTGATGTACGTGATGACTGAAGGAAGAGAACGATAATGGATAGCCTCAACACTTGTGTCAAATTGGAAATGACTAAAATCAGGAGCCGTGCCGGGCCAAATGGGGTTAGCCACCTCGAGCGAACACACTTCTTCGCAACTATTACTCATTACTTGTTATTGATTGGTGCACCCTCGGAATTTCAGGAGTGTTGTTTCGCGGTGTTGCGATCGTTGCGGCGATGCGTTCTCACCAGTCCGGATCAGGCAAACGGTAGTTTCACTACCTTGGGTATTGCCTCATGTGCCTTGTCATACTTGTATCCCTATATACGCGACCACTACGAATTTGTTTTGTGTTATACCTATGGAGCACTCCCTGATATCCCACCAGTTTACGGTGGAGTTTACAGTGCTGTATAGACTATGATGTTTATAAAAATGTGTTAAGGGGGATAATGGTAACGCCTTAACACTATTTTGATACTTTATATTACTGATAGACATTATGTATTTAGCGTACACTATTACATAGTAGATAGTTTAACGGATCCTTAAAGGATGGTTATTCCAACGTCCTTTGAGTTATTGTATTTCAATTGTTTTTTTCACTTGAGTTGGATTGATATAAGAATGTTAATCCTGACTCGAGTGTTTTGTGTTTTGCTTTACGCTCGGGTCAGACTGAGTGCACCAGTATTTGAGACTCGCCTTTGGAGTTGGAGCTTCGCTTGGAGATCCAGCTATCTATCCAGATTTCAGATATTCAGTTGATTCTAGTTATGTATTCTGATTTGTAACTGATGTATCGTGTTACTCTTCTGCTGTAAACTCTGATGTATCTTATATATTTATATAGTAGCTTCATGAACTACTATCTCTTTTACTTCCGCTGCATATTATTACTCTGTTTCTGTGACTCTGTGATTATTTATTTACTGTATATCTGAGGTTTGTCAAATTTAAATTAACAATTCGGTATTTTGAATTATTCAAGTCCGACATGTGCGGATGCGAATAGTCCAAAATAGCGGGTCGTTACATGTAGATTGCTCTGTACTGCACTATGATTTGTGATTTGTTCTGTATTGATGTGAAAACCCCTTTGCCCGTAAAAACGACATTTAAACTTCGATGCGACAGGGAGTTAGATTTCAGTTAGTTATCCGAAATCCACATCGAACCCTGAATATGAATCTTGGTGATTATTATGTCCACGTGTTTTAAAATTAAACGCTCACTATTCGAATTAGCCGGGAAAGGACCTTTTGTTCATATAACCCATTTCGAATAGTGACACGTCGAAATGGATAGCATTTGAAGACCGGTGGTGAAGACCGGTTGTCTTCAAAAACGATAGGATAATCTATCGATTGTCTCTGCACTGAGTTGCTTCGGTATAGAGATTCCCTAAGTGATGAGAAGTCCGACCAGGATTGTGGATACCCGGATTTGCAAGGGCTTCTTCCATTATTGGACGAAGTGCCTTCGGTTCTGTTCGAACCTGGAACAGACTTGTATGGTTGTGTGTCTGACACTACACTTTGAGGTATAAAGCAGTTTTCTTTCAAATACGTATCTGTTGGTGGCGGAGAATTTATTCTCTTAGCTTAACACCGTTCTCTGAGACGTACGAGCATAGAGGTTATGTAATTGAAGGTTATCAGCGATATACTCCCATTTGGTAGTGTGGCATGCTAAGTGCTGCTGTGTGTTGATGATCATTTATGATCAAAACATGGCTTTTGTGTAAAGCGTAGCTATGTGGACGAGACCTCATCGGACCTCACAACCCGAAATGGTCGAAACAGGAAAGATGCGACAAGGTTATGAGGGTCGCGCCCTTTAGGGTATGTCATTTCCTTCTGGAAAAAGGTGATGTCATGGTATGGAGCCCAGATACTTACCCATGTATCAGCTCCAATCTCATTTACTGTGTGGTTGTTACTTTGTGATAGAGGGCCCTCGGATAATGGTCCCAAAGGACCGGGGAGTGGCATACTCGAGTAGTAGTTACCTGGTTACAGAGGTAACCCGGCCTTGTGTTGGCAGAGAGCCGGGTAGGTTCTCGGGATGTCCTGCTAGAGGCGTACCCATGTGGTAGTAGGAAGTTCCTTAGCCTGACCGTTTGTTGGAAATCCAATTCCCAATACGAACCCAATACGGTTTTCGTTGTATAACCTGCCATTTATTTATGGTGATAAGCACTGTTTAGATGGTAGCTATAGTAGGCATATTTCGGAATGTCTATGCTGGCTAAGATTAATATTATACTTTCGAAATTTTTTCACACTATGCACTAGTAATAATACCAAAGAATTTTATCGTATCAAGCTTATTTGACTATCATAAGAAAAAAATCTCCTCCAATTCTACGATTGCACTATGTGTGTGGTGGGAGGTCGTATGGTAGTTTCATTTCCCAAAAGCATACCGGATTTTCTATTATAAATCTAGTTTATTTAAAAGCAACTATTTTTGTTTACTCATACCGGTCCCATGACTGACCCGGAGTTTATTGTTTCTTTCCTAAACTCTGGGTGCCCATAATTTCCACACGGGCAACCTAGTAGCAGGTTTCCGTGTTCTAGCGTAGCAGTATTTTAGAGCTCTTGCTTTGGCGATAGTTTAGAAGCTTTTGGGATCTCAGCTGTTTAGTTTTTGGGAGTTCGTTATCACTTCATTCCTTTGAAGACTATTTGGATATGATCATTGTTGTATTATTATGATGTTTATCTGGAGTTGTGGTGTATGTATTAAAAATACTCTTATGTAGTAATGAATATTATGATGTTGTATCTGTGATGTATGTATGATATTCATTTTGTTCCGCTGTTTTATATTCATCTGATGTTGTTATAAGCTCCGACGAACCAGATTCGATGTTTGGATCTGCGGCATTGGAAAATGAGTGTCTTATTCGGTGTTGATTTTCGAAAGTCGAGTCAGGGCCGTCACAATTTAAGTCATCTATTTAGCAATAATGAATGGAATAATTATTGATGGGTTTAATTAAATAGAATTTTGGAAATTTAATTTATAATTGTTAAATTTAAAGAAATTGAGGAATTTATCAATTTTAAATCAACAGTTAAAATTGTTTAAATTAGTATAAATGTTTAGAAAAATTTAAAATGTCCAGAATTGTCGATTATAGAATTGAAATTGAAGGTTGATTTAATTAAATAATTTTTAATTTATTTAATTAATATAATAATAGGCATTTGGGCCACTGACTCGGATTTCGACGAAACCAGTTTCATCGGATCCGTGTCTATGAATTATTGTAGGGTTTCAAGTTTCCTAGCGATCGGACTTGTCACTTGATCGTACGAACGCGAAACGCCTTGAAATCAATTCAATTGAAATCAATTTGAAAAATATTGATTTTAGCATAACTTATCCATACGATGGAATTTGGACTTGAAACTTTTTCCATTGCGTTTAAAATATTTTAAAACATCTATTTTGATATATGGGTTGACCCAATTTCGTTCCAGAGTCAGAACGGGCTTTTTGGGCCACTTTATCGTCAGCGCGTATATTCAACCCCATCCATCCATTCAAATATCAACCATGCCTATATATATCCTGCTATAAACCCTAGCAGCATCAATTCCTCATTTGTATACGTACAAGAACTACCATGCTCCTCTTCCTCAATGGTTGTAAATCCTAACTTATCCAATTCAAACTGCAATTCAAAAATCAATTTCAAAAATTCAAACTCCTCAGAAAAATTTAAAAAGTATATATGTCGTAGATCTCACTGATACTAATCTGCGTCTACTGTTTGTTTTTCGAGACAGTGACCGGATTGTTTAGAAATCACGGTCAAAGTCGAATTGGGCGTTTTTGATTTCGACGTCAATCGACGAAATTGGAAACTGGGTATTTTAGATCTCGTCATTGGCTTCGAGATGGTGGTCGTCGCTTGACTTGAATCGAGGTGTGGTAGTCGGATTTTGCACGCTAGGGTTTCGAAACCCTAGAAAGTGGACGGCGGCGCGGCGATGTAGGGGCGGCGCGATCGTGACAGGAGGGGCGGCGTGGCGATGCGAATCTGGAGATGGTCATGTCGTGACCGATGGTGGCATCTGCGTCGAGGTCAAAGAGGTCAAAGTTCACGTTTTGGTTCAGTGGTTCTGTGTCTCGTGTGTGCGGTTACATGCTGGGAGAAAGGGAATGATGGGTGACGTGGCAACATGGTGGGTTGTTGTGTTTTTCTTTTTATTTATTTTAATTTCAATTTCGAATCGTTTATCGATGATAACTTTTACATACGAGATCGAATTGACGCGCGGTTTTCTCCGCTATGTTTGTATTTAAATTCCAGACATTTTGGCGCTGGTTTGGATGGATTTGGAGACTGTACAAATTTTGGGTTTAAATTGGATTTGAATTTAATTTAAATTCAAAAGGAGAGTATTTTAACCCACTCACAACTTCTAAAATCTCTTATGTTTGTTAAATTGATATATGATGTAATTTGAAATTTATATATGGTTGTTTGGCATATTTTAAACATAATCCCAGTAAAATTAAATTATTTAGTTTAATTGTTATTTAATTTTTCATTGCATATGAACCGCCAGTAAAATTGTTATTTATTTATTTATTGCATATTAACTGCCAGTTAAATTGTTATTTATTTTTATTGCATATAAACTGCCAGTTAAATAGTAAAATTTATTTTTGAATATAAACTGATAGTAGATACCTGTTATTTATCACATGTTATATATTGATGTATGGTTTGAAATTGGATGATGATTGTGATAAATGGATGTATGATTTTATGATGGATGAATGGATGTTTATTTATATCATCATAAACTGCAAGTTGTTATGCATTTTATTGCATTCGGGATTGCGGTTTGAAATGATATATAACCATAATTTTATTTTAAATTATGGATTGAAATGATGAATATCTGTATCACTTGACCATAGGATAGAAAATTATATACAGGAACCGCGGTCTATATATAAAAATATTTTGAAATGATTTCTATGGTTTTGGAAAGGAATATATGGTTTAATAAATATTAGTTTTGATGTTATATAAATATTATTATATATATACACATATATAGTTAAATTCTTGAACTTAAGCTATGTATAAAATTGTTTAATAAAAATGACTTTAAAAAAATGGAGTTTGATGGTTTATATTATATGGGTAAGTACCTATTTAAGATATTATATATATATATAGAGTTTTAAAGGACTTAAATGAAATTTAAGTTGGAAAATAAATACGAAATTGCTTTAAATTGAATTATTAAGAATTGTACTTGAATAAATTATTGTGTATGATTTGAAATATAAATAAAAGTGGAGATTTTAAAGGGTATGATTCTATAACTTGATTTGGTTTAAGTGATTCAAATGAATATAAAGTTGAGGTAAACGAATATATCAAGGAAATAAATTGAAAGAATATCCAGTTGTTTGAAGTTAAAAGTTTTACTTAAATTTTATTGAATTTATTAAGTAAACATTTCAAATCTAAATAATAGTAATTGAATTTGATATATATGGGGTTATCAAAGAATTAGTTTTTAAACGGTGAGATATATAAAGCTTTGAAATATATAGAATTAAATGGTTATTTAGGGGTCCGAATCTAAAATTGGAATTTGATTTGTGAAGGTGAAGAAGCTATTTTATTATATAAAGTAATTTAATATTTAAACCATTTAAGTATTAGAAGTATGTTTCAAAGCTATGGGTTTCAAGTTATATAGATTTGAAATGGGCTATGATTTTGGGAAAGAATATATATTGAAATAAAAATGATATCATATTGATTTTGGGTTTTAAAACAGAAATGATATCGTATTTATAGTCTTTGAATTGGATTTATATTCCGGTTTTAAAGTATATAACTATTTTGAAAAGACTGCGGTGTTATAATAACATTTGGTTGTTAAAGAGATCGGGATCGGAAGTTGTCATACTCTCTGCCAACTCCGAATACCACTTTAACAACCGTGTACGCGGTGGAGATTCTTGAATGAAGTAGGATGGTGGCGGCGTTTCCTTTGAGGTAAATACGTGGACCCAACTCCCGTGAGTTGGCATAAGGTGGCTAAAATAGAAGCGATTGACGGGTTAATGAGGTAGCACTTTTGATCAGACACATCCCTTCGATATTATACTCTGACTTTTGGATTTATTCGGTGGCCACTTTTTATTTATTTGATTTGGGGGTGTGACTCGAGGTGGGCGGTAGCTGCGGCTATTCGTTACCACCGACCCGGGAGCATAATTGGTATATCTACCGTGGCATTGCCTAGTTGTGCCGTGTCACCTACCCTAGTGCGCCTTATACGATTTTGGTTTTGTACCATACCTATGGAGTGCCCTCTGACGACGCCCAGTACGGGGTAGATTACGGTACTGTATAGACTATGGGAATATATAAATGTGTTAAGGTGGAAAATGTAAAGCCTTAACGCTATTTAAAAGTAAGTTTATTTTACAATTAGATACTATTATAATAGCGAAATATACTACATAGTAAATAGTTTAACTGATCCTTAAGAGATGTAAATCCCGAGCATCTCTTGAGTTACTGCACTCATATTTATTTCTGTTAATTTAACTCACAAAAGATATTTTAGTCTGACTCGACTGTTTTTCCCTTCAATTCGCTCGGATCAGTCCGAGTATTTCAGGATCGAAGACTTTATTTCTGGAGGAAGAAGACGAAGATTTCATCATCATCATTATTATATTATTATATTGTTCCACTACACACTGTATTCCGTTGCATCGATTTTATTCATTGGTATGTGCAACTCTGATATATATTGTATAAGTAAAATTAAATATTTTGTAAACAGCTTCATGAACTATATATTTGATTATTTATATTTTATCCTTCCGCTATGAGATTCTGTTTTGTTTTATTTCTTTCTCGTTTTTCTTATTTACCCCATAACAAATCCGCCATTCCGTATGGTTTGAATTGGCACGTGTGTCGATTTAAAGCGTGCGAAAATGGCAGGACGTTACATATGGTATCAGAGCTTTGGTTTAGCGATAAATCTTAGCTTTGTGGGGTCTGACTCTTTATCAATAAGATAGTAGTACCCTATGGGAGCCGCTGAGTGTATATATATGAGAGAACGTATTCGTTAGTGTTATAAAAAGGTTTTAATATCGTGTTAATTTGTTCTGTTTTGTATTTATAAATTCTGGTTGGTGCATGGGACGCTATGACATCAATAGGGATTTCTAAACACTTAATAGGACAGACCGACATAATTTTGTTTTTAATATAGGTGAATGAAATAATTTTGCCTATTATATTTCCTATATATGTATACATATATATATATATAATAAATTTTTATAAATGATATATATATTTGGTTGCAATATATTGGTTGTTAGGTAACGAAATTTATAAATAATAGTTGAAATAATATTGAAAATAAAATAAATGAAAATTGGAAATTGAGAACTTAAGTCCCGAGGTTTTTGAAAATTTCTTTCAAATGATTTGGAAAATAATAATAATATTATTAGAAGTATTTTCTGCGATGACCCGCAAATCCGTACTCCTTGAATATACACTAATCTCCATAGATTAACTCAAGATGAACAGAAATACGAATTATCAATGTTTAAGAAAAAGAAAAAGACAGAAGAAGAGGGAAAAGATAGAAGATAGAGAGCAAAGAAAATAGAAAATAAGTAGAACGGAACAGAAAGAAAACAACAGAACAATAACATAATCTCACAATTCGCAGCGGAACAACATATAATAAATAAATGAATAATCTTTAAACAAAGAACTATATCAGTTATTACTTTTCATACATTACATTTCATTACATCAGAGTGTACAACAACAACAATCAACAACAAACAATGCAGCGGAAAAATAAATACTATATACTAGTAATACGCCATGCCATCCAGCTTGCATCCAGCAACTCCAGAATATCCAGAATATCTTGATAAACCTAACTCTTGACTGCCCGTGTGGAAATTGGTGGGCACCCGGAGTTTAGGAAGGAAAACAATAAACTCCGAGTCAGTCATGTGACTGGTGTGGGAACTCAAAACAGTTTATTTATCTTTAAAATCAAAATAGAGGAATATTTTTAAAGTCAATTCGCAATGCTTTTAAAAATGAGACTACCATAAGGCCTCCCGCACACACACACAATGCAAACGCAGAATCGAAGGAGATTTCTCCTTATGATAGTCAAAGATGCTTGATACGCATTTAAAAGAACATTTGATATTTTTACTAGTGCATAGTGTAGAGAAAAATTCATTTCGAAAGTAGAATATAAATCTTAGCCAACATACGACCATTATCGTATGCCTACTATAGCTACCATCCAAACAGTGGGGCGCCACCATAAGTGAATGATAGGATCTACAACTAATACCGTACAAGGATCGTATTGTTTCTTTGGATTTCCAACAAATGGTCAGGCCAAGGAACTTCCCATTGCCACATGGAAACGCCTCTGGATGGACGTCCCGAGAACTTAACCAGCTCTCTGCCAACACAAGGCCGGGTTACCTTTATCACTAGGTAACTACTACACGAGTATGCCATCCCCCGGTCCTTTGGGACCTTTAACCGAGCGCTCGTCATCAACATCACACATAATAATAAGTGTTTCAACATGAGTAAGTATCTGGGCTCCATACCATGATACCACCCTTTTCCAGAAGGAAATGCACATACCCTAAAGGGAGCTACCCCTCATAACCTTGCCGCATCTTTCTTGTTTTGACCATTCCGGGGTGTGAGGCTCGACGAAGTCACGTCCACAAAAACATACTTTATACAAAAGCCATGCTTTGGGTCAACAAATGATCATAGAAATGATCACCAGAATAGACGATCAAATAAATGATCCTATCACAAATAATCAACACAATGATCATTTCACAGCAACACTCAGCATGTCACATTACCAAATTGGGAATATATCATTGATAACATTCAACTACATAACCTCTGAGTTCGTACGTCTCAGAGAAGGGTGTTAAGCTAAAAGAATAAATTCTCCGCCACCAACAGAAATATATTTGAAAGAAATCTTCTTTATATCTCAATTTGTAATGTCAGACATACAATCCATACAAGTCTGTTCCAGGCTCGAACAGAACCGAAGGCACTTACAAAAAATTCCTTGCAATCCGGATATCCACAATCCTGATCGGATTTCCCATCACATATGGAGAACTCTATACCGGTGCAACTTGGTGCAGAGTCAATCGACAGGTCATCCTATCGCTCTCGCAAATACCGGGTCTTCAACACCGATCTTCAATGCTATCCATTACGTCGTATCACTATTCGGAATGGGTAATCCGAAAAACGAGTGCAATAATTTAAAAATAAGTGTAGCATTCAAATTCAAGCAAATCACAGCAAATACCTTTCAAAGGTAAATATTGATAGTCCGTTATTGAACTATCAATGGATATGCACAACATCACCAGATTCCAAATAATTTTCCAAATTATTTATTTCCCAATAATATCCTTACAAGATATATAATTTTCACACTTCAAAAATAAATCAATATTTATTTTTAAACAAATTCCCCTTTTTATAAATTCCTTAGTGAATTTATATTTCACAATATCTACTGATATCCGATTTCAATTATTCATTTTCAATTTATCTTCAAAAAGATAAATTCTCTAAACTTTTCATTTCACATTGGAAAAACATTTCCATACTTATTTATTCATAAGTAATTCACAAATTTTGTTTATTTTCAACACTTGGAAAATATTCAATATACTTCAATCGAAATTAAGTATATATTTCATTCTTTAAGGAAATCATTCTCTTAAACATATTTATTTGGGCCAAAACGAATGTTGCGTAAAACATCGTTACGACGTCCCAAAATCACTAGTATAGGGATTCGAAATTAAAATAGATATATAAATCGCAATACTATATAAAACATTTCCTTTCGGAAATCATTTACTATAACAACAGTGTTATAGTCCACCATTTCCTTCTATTTCTCGAAAACATCTATTTCAACAATAAATGTTGAAATCTATGGTTTTGAATCTCAACACATTTAAAACATCGTTAGATCGTTTTAATTCAATTTAAAACATCGTTAGATCGTTTTAATTCAATTTAAAACATCACATTCAAAACAATTTCTTTAACATATTATTCACTATTCAAAAACGTGAATATACTACGTTAACAATTTCATCATTTCTATTCATTTTGTTTCAAAGGATTATTCACTATTTAAAATGTGAATATAACTCCATAAATAAGTTATAAAAATTAACTTATCAAACTAAGTCGTTTGCGGATTTATAAAACAATGTTTATAAATTCCATTTCTATTTATTTTATAACAACTTCCTTTTATAAATTCCTTTATTAACCTATCTCAATTCATAACTCAATTATAAACCAAAAGTTCATATTATAAGTGAAATACTTATAATTTATTTGTTTGCAAAATCGTTCCTTTAAACTTCATAATTATAAATCTTATAACTTATAAGATTCAATTATTTATCCAAAACCATTCTTTTAACAACTTTATAAATTTTATAAACCTACTGCTTATAAAATTCCATTTATAACTTCACCGTTTATAATTCTATAAATTTCATTCATTTATGAATTCATTCACAATTCATTCTGACACTTATAAAAACTTGTTTTATAACTCAAATATTTTTAATTTATAAATATCAATTTATAAATTCTTTTATATAAATCAATTTATATTATTATTTTAAAACATCTTTAATCTCCTTTATAATTTCACCATTTTGATTTATAAAATAATCAAATTTTATAAGTCCTATTTTTAAACTTTTTACAATAAATCCAAAAATCTCAATTTAAACTATTTTATAACATTAAAATTTATACGTTTATTTATTTAATATGAATCAATTCCAAAATATTTTATAAACGTGTACTTTCAAAAATCACTTTAAAAATCATTTTAAAATTCCAAAGTTTGGTCCAATGATGCTACATACCAAATAGTCAATCACGACAACAATGATATCATATATCGATATGATAATCCATCAAATATCAAAATATCTGAAATCAAATAAATACTGTTGAGGAATCCAGTTGGATCCCTCCAACCTGTTTCCTGCATCCACAAACATTAGCACAATACCAATTCCGCTCCAGTACGGAATTATCGCGGTATATGGGATTCAAAATATTATCCGCTTAATAGACGGCGCAATAGGGTCTCATCTTCTATACAATGCGGGAAATCAATAACTCCAATATATACATATGCCAATATATATATATTGCTATTATATATAATACCAATTTCACTGTTTATGAAATATTCGCGGTATATGTTTTTAATAAATAACATCCGCTTACTAACGGCGCATAATGTCTATTTTAACAATCAATAGATAACAATCATCATTCAAACATGCATTCAAATATTTTAAATATAACTATTTAAAATAAAATCGAAACCGATTCGATTGAGTAAGAAGTTCTCACCTTGATTTCAATTTCGTTTTAGCGATTTATTTCGAATAAAATTAAACGGACGTTTAATTTTACCCGAAATTATCACTAACTCCAAACGAATCCAATCCTATTCCATAGCGTAGTGCTCGTCCATACGATTCCAACGCTTCTTGTTTCGCGCGTTTTCGACCTCGTATGAAAAAGTTATGATATTATGAAGTTACACGATTTTTTTTAATATAATTTACAACATAAATTAACTATTTTTAAACCTAGCTAATATTGGCCGTGAGATCCCATTTCTTTGAATCCAGGCCGTTACCCCCCCATCCATCTTCTTCCTTTGTTCACGCGTGCCTCCACTATAGCCGAACCCATGCTCGCGTGAAACCCTAGATGGCCGCGCCTCCTACCAACCTCCAGACCCCATCATACCACTGCCATTCGACTCGCCTCACCTTGCTTCTCCACCGCCCTGAGCCTCGTCGAGCTCGGTCGAGCCTAGGCGTTGAAAAACGCGATGGAACGCGCCACCTTCACGAACCAATTGCCGCTTCATCCTTGCTCGAAAACTCATCATCACCGCATGGATGGATAGCCCTCGACGAGTTCTAGATGTTTCGTGTTGAAAGCTTTTCAATTAAACTGATGGATTTTGAGAGATTGAGGAGGAGAGAGTATTGATTTTCGGCCATTCAATTGAGGGGGGCGGCCGGTGATAGAATTAGGGTTAATTTATTTTTATTTTTATTTTCTCTTGAGAGTGAAGGCTATTTATAGAATTTTGAACGAACACTATTCATCCGGTTTTCCAAAACTCCGATTTACGCACGGTAACTGGCGTTTCTGGGGTTTACCCCGCGTTCCGGACACAATGGAACAGGTTTTGGAAGCTAATTCGGACATCTGTGCGAGTTATGGCTATAAACGTTCAATTTAAATTTAAACCGATTTAAACGATTTTCTAGGTGTTTTAATTTGTACCGGACAAACTGTAAATCCAATTGACACGAAATTTGAAACCATACAATAATATCACATTACGGGTCCGATGAAACTGGTTTCGTCGAAATCCGAGACTTTTTGAAAAATGGCTATTTTAACTCGCCAAATTAATATTAAAACAATTTTGATGCGTTTCGAGCTGCCACGATCAAACGATAACTCCGATTGCTACGAAAATTGAAATCCGGTAATAACAAACTATTACGGATCCAATGGAACTAGTCTCGTTCAATTCTGAGACTGTTCAAAAATTGACTATTTTCACTAGTCGATTTAATATTAAAATATTCAATTTTCACAAATAAACTTTTAATTCGATTTTAAAAGTTCTAAAATATCGTTCTAACTTCAATATGATAAAATAAAATTTTACAAATCATTTTCAATCATACTTAACCCAATTTTCAATTATTTCCATAATTTAACAAATTAAATTATCGATTTAATTATTCAATTAAATCCAATTATTCGAATTAAAATTTATTCGACTGATAAATTCACTTATTAATATTTAAAATAAGTTAAATATTCAAATTTTAAATAATTAAAATTCTGGGTCGTTACAGACTTCCCCCCTTAAAAGAATTTCGTCCTCGAAATTATTAAGTAAGAAAAGTTATAGAATCTATTAACTTCCCCAAAATCCATAGTTAAATTTCTTGTAATAACTTTACTAAGTTTTCAAATCATACTTAGTTATCTTTTCAAAAACAACTACTATTATTTAACTTTCAATTCCAAAATCAAAGTTAAAGTTTTCACAAATTTTCCAATTTTCTCAAAAAAAAATTCTAACGCCTTAAATTTTCGGAAAAATTTGCCATAGTCTCCTTTGCGCGGCTCGATCCGAAAAAAAATGACAGTATATATATCAAAAATATACATCTCATCAAGTAATGAGGCATCCCGAAGGGAAAAAAGTATAAAAGTACGGTATGTAATCCGAGATATGTACCTTATATTTTATTAGCAAGCATATACGGCTATTATAGCGCGAAAGCGAGCTCCAAATGCGAAGCAAACGCGATTCACACCTACTAAACACTCAACAAACAACATGAGAACATGCATATATGAAAATAATCTCAATATACATCATATAGCAACATAATAACTATATATGCCAACATAGCAAATGAAACAAAAGCAACAAATGCAAACATCAACCAACTATCATCCAACTAACATCCATAACCAATAAATATTCATTCACATTCTCATTAATATTCAATGTATTGGTTTTCAATTTAATCACATTTGATTTATTAACCGTGGATGTTTTTACTAACATTCATTTTCAATTAGTTTATATTCACTAATTCATATTCAAGTTGGTTCACTTCCAAATCAAATTCAATTCTATTTAAGATTCATTTAACTTCCAATTGAATTTCAATTACTTTAGCTTCCAATTTCATTAATACTTAATGAATTATATACAATCAACTAACAATCATATATCAACCAATGTACATTAATTACAACCAAATTCGTTTTCTTACAATTGGTTTAAATTAATTGATTTTTTATTCAACTATTCAACTTTCAAGAACATTAGATTTTAATGAATTAACACTTATATTCATTATTTCATATCAACTTAATTCACATTCAATTGATTTAACATTTAATCCATTAATTCAATTCAATTACAAAAGTTGAATTTCATTTACATAATCTAAGTTCACATCTATCACTTAACTTTATTAATTTACTTTGATACCAATATCAACTTCATTCAACATCTCTTAAGTTCTATTCCATTTAAACATTATTTGGGTTAACTTAACTTAAATTCCCACTTATAAATAAATTCAGATTCCAAATTCTAAAGTAAATTTCCACTTAACTTTAAATTCATTTTTATTTACAACTCATATTCATAAATATATTCATATAGTTTCACTTCTCATATATATAAGTTTATTTCACAATTGTAAATCACTTTAATTATAATTCAATTCTTATAATTATTTTTACTTATACAATTATTCTTTTATTTAGATTATTCAAACAACTAAACAATCAACTTATATACACTTTAATAATTCTGAAAAATTATTTCTTTATATATAAAATATAATCAAGTAAAATTATTTCATTTACCTAATTTTAAAACAATACTGTGTCGAATTGTTCTATTCAAGTGTTTATAAAACCCCTTCGGCATAGTTTTGCAGACCACGCTGACGAAAGTTCATATGCCACTCAATAAACCAATCATCACAATATAAAACAATTTTATATATTCACTAACAAATACGCTCTCATAGCTATTATTACACTCAAACTCATTCTAGAGTACTACTGACTCTATCTCTAATGAGTAGTACCCAACAGAACCATGGTTGTCGCTTAACCATATGCTCTGATACCACCTGTGATGACCCGCAAATCCGTACTCCTTGAATATACACTAATCTCCATAGATTAACTCAAGATGAACAGAAATACGAATTATCAATGTTTAAGAAAAAGAAAAAGACAGAAGAAGAGGGAAAAGATAGAAGATAGAGAGAAAAGAAAATAGAAAATAAATAGAACGGAACAGAAAGAAAACAACAGAACAATAACAGAATCTCACAATTCGCAGCGGAACAACATATAATAAATAAATGAATAATCTTTAAACAAAGAACTATATCAGTTATTACTTTTCATACATTACATTTCATTACATCAGAGTGTACAACAACAACAATCAACAACAAACAATGCAGCGGAAAAAGAAATACTATATACTAGTAATACGCCATGCCATCCAGCTTGCATCCAGCAACTCCAGAATATCCAGAATATCTTGATTAACCTAACTCTTGACTGCCCGTGTGGAAATTGGTGGGCACCCAGAGTTTAGGAAGGAAAACAGTAAACTCCGGGTCAGTCATGTGACTGGTGTGGGAACTCAAAACAGTTTATTTATCTTTAAAATCAAAATAGAGGAATATTTTTAAAGTCAATTCGCAATGCTTTTAAAAATGATACTACCATAAGGCCTCCCGCACACACACACAATGCAAACGCAGAATCGGAGGAGATTTCTCCTTATGATAGTCAAAGATGCTTGATACGCATTTAAAAGAACATTTGATATTTTTACTAGTGCATAGTGTAGAGAAAAATTCATTTCGAAAGTAGAATATAAATCTTAGCCAACATACGACCATTATCGTATGCCTACTATAGCTACCATCCAAACAGTGGGGCGCCACCATAAGTGAATGATAGGTTCTACAACTAATACCGTACAAGGATCGTATTGTTTCTTTGGATTTCCAACAAATGGTCAGGCCAAGGAACTTCCCATTGCCACATGGAAACGCCTCTGGATGGACGTCCCGAGAACTTAACCAGCTCTCTGCCAACACAAGGCCGGGTTACCTTTATCACTAGGTAACTACTACACGAGTATGCCATCCCCCGGTCCTTTGGGACCTTTAACCGAGCGCACGTCATCAACATCACACATAATAATAAGTGTTTCAACATGAGTAAGTATCTGGGCTCCATACCATGATACCACCCTTTTCCAGAAGGAAATGCACATACCCTAAAGGGAGCTACCCCTCATAACCTTGCCGCATCTTTCCTGTTTTGACCATTCCGGGGTGTGAGGCTCGACGAAGTCACGCCCACAAAAGCATACTTTATACAAAAGTCATGCTTTGGGTCAACAAATGATCGTAGAAATGATCACCAGAATAGACGATCAAATAAATGATCCTATCACAAATAATCAACACAATGATCATTTCATAGCAACACTCAGCATGTCACATTACCAAATTGGGAATATATCGCTGATACAATTCAACTACATAACCTCTGAGCTTGTACGTCTCAGAGAAGGGTGTTAAGCTAAAAGAATAAATTCTCCGCCACCAACAGAAATATATTTGAAAGAAATCTGCTTTATATCTCAATTTGTAATGTCAGACATACAATCCATACAAGTCTGTTCTAGGCTCGAACAGAACCGAAGGCACTTACAAAGAAGTCCTTGCAATCCGGATATCCACAATCCTGATCGGATTTCCCATCACATATGGAGAACTCTATACCGGAGCAACTTGGTGCAGAGTCAATCGACAGGTCATCCTATCGCTCTCGCAAATACCGGGTCTTCAATGCTATCCATTACGTCGTGTCACTATTCGGAATGGGTAATCCGAACAACGAGCGTAATAATTTAAAAATAAGTGTAGCATTCAAATTCAAGCAAATCACAACAAATACCTTTCAAAGGTAAAGATTGATAGTCGGTTATTGAACTATCAATGGATATGCACAACATCACCAGATTCCAAATAATTTTCCAAATTATTTATTTCCCAATAATATCCTTACAAGATATATAATTTTCACACTTCAAAAATAAATCAATATTTATTTTTAAACAAATTCCCCTTTTTATAAATTCCTTAGTGAATTTATATTTCACAATATCTACTGATATCCGATTTCAATTATTCATTTTCAATTTATCTTCAAAAAGATAAATTCTCTAAACGTTTCATTTCACATTAGAAAAACGTTTCCATACTTATTTATTCATAAGTAATTCATAAATTTTATTTATTTTCAAAACTTGGAAAATATTCAATATACTTCAATCGAAATTAAGTATATATTTCATTCTTTAAGGAAATCATTCTCTTAAACATATTTATTTGGGCCAAAACAAATGTTGCGTAAAACATCGTTACGACGTCCCAAAATCACTAGTATAGGGATTCGAAATTAAAATAGATATATAAATCGCAATACTATATAAAACATTTCCTTTCGGAAATCATTTACTATAACAACAGTGTTATAGTCCACCATTTCCTTCTATTTCTCGAAAACATCTATTTCAACAATAAATGTTGAAATCTATAGTTTTGAATCTCAACACATTTAAAACATCGTTAGATCGTTTTAATTCAATTTAAAACATCGTTAGATCGTTTTAATTCAATTTAAAACATCACATTCAAAACAATTTCTTTAACATATTATTCACTATTCAAAAACGTGAATATACTACGTCAACAATTTCATCATTTCTATTCATTTTGTTTCAAAGGATTATTCACTATTTAAAATGTGAATATAACTCCATAAATAAGTTATAAAAATTAACTTATCAAACTAAGTCGTTTGAGGATTTATAAAACAACGTTTATAAATTCCATTTCTATTTATTTTATAACAACTTCCTTTTATAAATTCCTTTATTAACCTATCTCAATTCATAACTCAATTATAAACCAAAAGTTCATATTATAAGTGAAATACTTATAATTTATTTGTTTGCAAAATCGTTCCTTTGAACTTCATAATTATAAATCTTATAACTTATAAGATTCAATTATTTATCCAAAACCATTCTTTTAACAACTTTATAAATTTTATAAACCTACTACTTATAAAATTCCATTTATAACTTCACCGTTTATAATTCTATAAATTTCATTCATTTATGAATTCATTCACAATTCATTCTGACACTTATAAAAACTTGTTTTATAACTCAAATATTTTTGATTTATAAATATCAATTTATAAATTCTTTTATATAAATCAATTTATATTATTATTTTAAAACATCTTTAATCTCCTTTATAATTTCACCATTTTGATTTATAAAATAATCAAATTTTATAAATCCTATTTTTAAACTTTTTACAATAAATCCAAAAATCTCAATTTAAACTATTTTATAACATTAAAATTTATACGTTTATTTATTTAATATGAATCAATTCCAAAATATTTTATAAACGTGTACTTTCAAAAATCACTTTAAAAATCATTTTAAAATTCCAAAGTTTGGTCCAATGATGCTACATACCAAATAGTCAATCACGACAACAATGATATCATATATCGATATGATAATCCATCAAATATCAAAATATCTGAAATCAAATAAATACTGTTGAGGAATCCAGTTGGATCCCTCCAACCTGTTTCCTGCATCCACAAACATTAGCACAATACCAATTCCGCTCCAGTACGGAATTATCGCGGTATATGGGATTTAAAATATTATCCGCTTAATAGACGGCGCAATAGGGTCTCATCCGCTATACAATGCGGAAAATCAATAACTCCAATATATATATATATTGCTATTATATATAATACCAATTTCACTGTTTATGAAATATTCGCGGTATATGTTTTTAATAAATAACATCCGCTTACTAACGGCGCATAATGTCTATTTTAACAATCAATAGATAACAATCATCATTCAAACATGCATTCAAATATTTTAAATATAACTATTTAAAATAAAATCGAAACCGATTCGATTGAGTGAGAAGTTCTCACCTTGATTTCAATTTCGTTTTAGCGATTTATTTCGAATAAAATTAAACGGACGTTTAATTTTACCCGAAATTCTCACTAACTCCAAACGACTCCAATCCAGTTCCATAGCGTAGTGCTCATCTATACGATTCCAACGCTTCTTGTTTCGCGCGTTTTCGACCTCGTATGAAAAAGTTATGATATTATGAAGTTACACGATTTTTTTTAATATAATTTACAACATAAATTAACTATTTTTAAACCTAGCTAATATTGGCCGTGAGATCCCATTTCTTTGAATCCAGGCCGTTACCCCCCCATCCATCTTCTTCCTTTGTTCACGCGTGCCTCCAGTATAGCCGAACCCATGCTCGCGTGAAACCCTAGATGGCCGGGCCTCCTACCAACCTCCAGACCCCATCATACCACTGCCATTCGACTCGCCTCACCTTACTTCTCCACCGCCCTGAGCCTCGTCGAGCTCGGTCGAGCCTAGGCGTTGAAAAACGCGATGGAACGCGCCTCCTTCACGAACCCATTGCCGCTTCATCCTTGCTCGAAAATTCATCATCACCGCATGGATGGATAGCCCTCGACGAGTTCTAGATGTTTCGTGTTGAAAACTTTTCAATTAAACTGATGGATTTTGAGAGATTGAGGAGGAGAGAGTATTGATTTTCGGCCATTCAATTGAGGGGGGCGGCCGGTGATAGAATTAGGGTTAATTTATTTTTATTTTTTTTTCTCTTGAGAGTGAAGGCTATTTATAGAATTTTGAACGAACACTATTCATCCGGTTTTCCAGAACTCCGATTTACGCGCGGTAACTGGCATTTCTGGGGTTTACCCTGCGTTCCGGACACAATGGAACAGGTTTCGAAAGCTAATTCGGACATCTGTGCGAGTTATGGCTATAAACGTTCAATTTAAATTTAAACCGATTTAAACGATTTTCTAGGCATTTTAATTTGTACCGGACAAACGGTAAATCCAATTGACACGAAATTTGAAACCATACAATAATATCACATTACGGATCCGATGAAACTGGTTTCGCCGAAATCCGAGACTTTTTGAAAAATGGCTATTTTAACTCGCCAAATTAATATTAAAACAATTTCGATGCGTTTCGAACTGCCACGATCAAACGATAACTTCGATTGCTACGAAAATTGAAATCCGGTAATAACAAACTATTACGGATCCAATGGAAATGGTCTCGTTCAATTCTGAGACTGTTCAAAAATTGACTATTTTCACTAGTCGATTTAATATTAAAATATTCAATTTTCACAAATAAACTTTTAATTCGATTTTAAAAGTTCTAAAATATCGTTCTAACTTCAATATGATAAAATAAAATTTTACAAATCATTTTCAATCATATTTAACCCAATTTTCAATTATTTCCATAATTTAACATATTAAATTATCGATTTAATTATTCAATTAAATCCAATTATTCGAATTAAAATTTATTCGACTGATAAATTCACTTATTAATATTTAAAATAAGTTAAATATTCAAATTTTAAATAATTAAAATTCTGGGTCATTACATTTTCTGATATAAATATTTCAATATAATTTGAAAGGATTGTTTTAAAGAAATTTGAAGGGAATAAATTCTGTACTCCCCTCTCTGTCGCTGGAAAATAATTCGGTGATGGCAGCCGCATCATCGACATTCATTTTCGAGTTTCGAAGGGGGAAGGTCACTGTGGTAGTTTCATTGTAGATTTATTTTGATAAACAAATATAAATTTTAAATTGTTTTAAATATAATTAGATATATATGTTGCCAGTATATGCATTTATCTATTATTTTAAAATGATTTGAAATTCAACCCAGTATTTAAATTCTTAAGTCTCCATTAATCAATTGTTTCAATTGCTTTAGTGAAATGGAATTTAATTAATAGTTGGAACCCTTAAAAAAGATTAAATGCTAAGTTATAAATAAAATTAAAGAAAGCTGAAATTTGTAACTTATAAAACAAAAGATGTAATTATTGAACATTAAATTAAATTAAATGATGAGGTAGAGCTTGTATAAGTTTCATTCGCATTCTTTAACATATATAAAACTTACCAAAAGATGTAAAAAGTTGAAATGTTAATAAGAAAATACAATAGATATTGTACAAGTAATAAACTTGAGGTAATGAAAGTAATTAATGAAATTCCTTAATAAATAAGAATTCGGTATTGTAGTTGTTATAAACTTAAGTATAATTGAAATACTACTAATTAGATAAAATGGAAGGCAGGTATTGTAAGTAAGAAATTTTAACTTAAGTAAATATGTCGAAGTTAATTATTTTAATAAACAGAAAAATGAATACTGTAAATTAATGAATTTAGGCAGTGAATAAATGAATGTAATATAATAAAAGGAAAAATTACATGGTATGAATAAATAAAAGTAAAATTTTGTAAGAAATAAATGTAAATTAAAAAGATAAACCATTATCTGAATGAAAAAGAGAAATCAAACAACAAACGTATGAATGGAATTAATAAAGATAAACAAAATCTGTTGTTGAAATTGTGTGGTTTGTTTTGGTTTATGGTTGTTTGGGCAAGGATATTTCAAAATTGGTTGAATGAATGAATGAATGATCTATTTAGTTTCATCTAAGGCTGTGGAGTAAATGATGCACTTAATAGTTTATTTTCCATTCCATACAATTTGAAGTTTTGAACCCGAACAACTATTTGTTTTGTTTGTTATGGATGAAAGATTGATTTGTATGGATTCTATGTGATGGTTGTATGCCTTATTGCAAGTGATTGTTGATTGTATTGAATTGTTTGTTTGTAGTTGAAATAACCTTAAATATTTCATTTCATACAATTGTTAACCTTTTGGATTATATAAGTGAAATACAGGTTATGGAAGCAATTGCTATTGCTTTTGGTTTCATAATTAAGCGTAATTTTCCCGACAAATAGGTACGTTTTCAGGTTACGGTTTATAGCGTTATTATTTTGTTTTCCTGTGGTGGGATATATATTATTTTAGAAAATATATGTTGTATATTATTATAATTGATATTATATTTTCTCCCGAGCCTCCCCGTACAAAGGAGACTCTGCCGAATTTTTTCGTAAATTTTAGACTTAGAAAATATTTTGAAATTGTTTTCCAAACCTTATTAATTTGAATATATAAAGATTTAATTGTTTATAAATCTATATACTTTATTTAAATTATCCTATTCCGTAAACTTATTGTTATGAATATAACGTGTTGAATAATTGATACTGATTTATAAATTCTTCTTTTCCCTTCTTTTTCCTTTTCGGGGACGAAAAGTTTTGAGTGGGGGAGAGTGTAATGACCCGTAAATTTTCAATAATTAAGTTTGGTTATTTTAATTAAAATTGAGTAATTAAATTTGGAAGAAAACAAAAAATTTATAATTTATATTGGAGCAAACGTTAAAAAGGTAATGTAGCTATGGTAAATTAAATAAGACTTTGTGATTTAATAACTGGAAAAATAAATTCGCGTAACTTATTAATGAAATAATAAGTAAATTAAAATGTAACAATGCTAATTATGGTTAATAATTAATAGGATAAAATGACAATGAATGAATTTATTTAAATTTGTAAAGTTATAATGGAATTATTGTATTTATGTGTGAATGTAAATTTAGAATAGAAACGTAGATTCATTATAAGGTATTAATTGATGTAATAGAAAGCATGAGACCAAATAGGTAAATTCATTGAGGATATTAATTGTAATTGGATGTAAGATAATAAATAAATAAATTTAGCGCAACCCTAATTAATTGAAATAACTCTAAGGTCATAATTTGGCGTATTCGGTAAAGTTTGGAAAATAAATTTCAGTAAATGTAATAAAGTATTTGGAATGTATATTGTTTCCATAGGATAATATAAAGAATTGAAAACTTGCGACCTATGTTTGGAATAATGACCAAAATAAGTGAAATAGTGTTAATGTAAGTAAATTGGTAACAAATTGAATGGATTCCCATGATTTATTGGAAATTTTATAAGTTACAACTTGGTTATGAATTCAATATAAGATAAGTGAGTAGAAATATTTTTAATCCGTCTATAAACGTAATAGTGCAGTGTTAATGGTAATTGATTAGTGCTATATATGGAATTATAACCTGGGTTGGTAAGTAATAAACTTATAAATGAAAGAAAAGTAAATAGGTGACCATTTATATATGTTATTTATTCATTTATTATGTTGAATAAAAATTTGGAAATCAGATTTCAATTAAGGGAAATTAAGTAGTACGTTAATTGGAAATAAATTTTAATAATTATTACACTAATGTGAAATGTAATACAAATGGTTAGGGGTTGTCAAATATGGTAAACTAAGGTAATTATTAATAAATTGAATGAATCTCAATTCAATAGAAATAATGTAAATGTATACTTAGCTACAAATTGAATATATGAAAACAGATGTAAGCATTGAATTAAATTAATGAATTTAAATTATAATAAATGGCCATTGAATATATTCTATGTTCTGTAAGTAATTATAATATTGGATTGAAGGAAATAAATTTAAAGGTAATGAACGAAAAGAAAACAAGGTAACTAAGTTTATAGAATAGTAATGAACTTAATAAAGGTTTTAGATTGAAACATATCACTCCATTGAAATCCAAATTATATTAAATGTAAATTTTTGTAGCAATTGAAATTAAAGGGTATGCAATTCGAAATAAAGATAATATGAGAAAAAAAATTAATGTAATAATTTTAAATCCAATATTTAAGTCATCTATTTAACAATAATGAATGGAATAATTATTGATGGGTTTAATTAAATAGAATTTTGGAAAGTTAATTTATAATTGTTGAATTTAAGGAAATTGATGAATTTATCAATTTTAAATCAACAGTAAAATTTGTTTAAATTGGTATAAATGTTTAGGAAAATTTAAAATGACAAGAATTGTCGATTATATGATTGAAATTGAAGGTTGATTTAATTGATTAATTTTTAATTTATTTAATTAAAATAATAATAGACTTTTTGGCCACTGACTCAGATTTCGACGAAACCAATTTCATCGGATCCGTATCGGTGAACTATTGTAGGGTTTAAAATTTCGTAGCGATCGGACTTGTCGTTTGATCATATGAACGCGAAACCCCTTGAAATTGATTTAATTGAAATCAATTGAAATCAATTTGAAAAATAATGATTTTAGCATAACTTCTTCATACAATGGAATTTGGAATTGAAACTTTTTCCATCGCGTTTAAAATATTTTAAAACATCTATTTTGATATATGGGTTGATCCAATTTCGTTCCGAAGTCAGAACGGGCTTTTTGGGCTACTTCGTCGTCAGCGCGTATATTCAACCCGATCCATCCATTCAAATGTCAACCCTGCCTATATATATCCTGCTATAAACCCTAGCAGCCTCTATTCCTCATTTCTATACGTACAGAAACTGCTGTGCTCCTCTTCCTCAATGGCGGTAAACCCTAATTTATCCAATTTAAATTGCAATTCAAAAATCAACTTCAAAAATTCAAACTCCTAAGAAAAATTTGAAAAAAATATATGTCATAGATCTCAGTGATACAAACCTATGTCTGCTGTTCGTTTTTCGAGACAGTGGTTGGATTGTTCTGAAATCGCGGTCAAAGTCGAATTGTGCGTTTTTGATTTCGACGTCAAGCGACGAAATTGAAAACTGGGTATTGTAGATCTCGTCATAGGCTTCGAGATGGTGGTGGTCGCTTGACTTGAATCGAGGTGTGTTGGCCGGATTTTGCACGCTAGGGTTTCGAAACCTTAGAAAGTGGACGGCTGTGCGGCGATGTAGGGGCGGCGCGATCGTGATAGGAGCAGCGGCGTGGCGATACGAATATGGAGATGGTCATGCCGTGACCGATGGTGGCATTTGCGTAGAGGTCAAGGAGGTCAAAGTTCACGTTTTGGTTCAGTGGTTCTGTGTCTCGTGCGTGCGGTTACGTGCTGGGAGAAAGGGAACGATGGGTGACGTGGCAACATGGTGAGTTGTTATGTTTTTCTTTTTATTTATTTTAATTTCAATTTCGAATCGTTTATCGATGATAACTTTTAAATACGAGATCGAATTGACGCGCGGTTTTCTCCACTAGGTTCGTATTGAAATTCGGACATTTTGACGCTGGTTTGGACGGATTTGGAGACTGTACAAAATTTGGGTTTAAATTGGATTTGAATTCAATTTAAATTCAAAAGGTGAGTGTTTTAACCCACTCGCAACTTCTAAAATCTCTTATGTTTGTTAAATTGATATATGATGTGATTTGAAATTTATTTATGGTTGTTTGGCATATTTTAATCATCATCCTAGTAAAATTAAATTATTTAATTTAATTGTTATTTAATTTTTCATTGCATATGAACCGTCAGTAAAATTGTTATTTATTTATTTATTGCATATTAACTGCCAATTAAATTGTTATTTATTTTTACTGCATATAAACTACCAGTTAAACAGTACAATTTATTTTTGAATATAAACTGATAGTAGATACATGTTATTTATCACCTGTTATATATTGATGTATGGTTTGAAATTGGATGATGATTGTGATAAATGGATGTATGATTTTATGATGGATGAATGGATGTTTATTTATATCATCATAAACTACAAGTTGTTATGCATTTTATTGCATTCAGGATTGCGGTTTGAAAGATATATAACCGTAATTTTATTTTAAATTACGGATTGAAATGATAAATATCTGTATTACTTGACCATATGATAGAAAATTACATACAGGAACCGCGGTCTATATATAAAAATATTTTGAAATGATTTCTATGGTTTTAGAAAGGAATATATGGTTTAATAAATTTTAATTTTGATGTTATATAAATATTATTTTATATATATATATATATATATAGTTAAATTCTTGAATTTAAGCTATGTATAAAATTGTTTAATAAAAATGAGTTTAAGAAAAATGGAGTTTGATGGTTTATGTTATATGGGTAAGTACCTATTTAAGATATTATATATATAGAGTTTTAAAGGACTTAAATGAAATTTTAGTTGGAAAATAAATACGAAATTGGTTTAAATTGAATTATTAAGAATTGTACTTGAATAAATTATTGTAGATGATTTGAAATATAAATAAAAGTGGAGATTTTAAAGGGTATGATTCTATAACTTGATTTGGTTTAAGTGATTCAAATGAATATAAAGTTGAGGTAAATGAATATAGCAAGGAAATAAATTGAAAGAATATCTAGTTGTTTGAAGTTAAAAGTTTTACTTAAATTTTATTGGATTTATTAAGTAAACATTTCAAATCTAAATGATAGTAATTGAATTTGATATATATGGGGTTATCAAAGAATTAGTTTTTAAATGGTGAGACATATAAAGCTTTGAAATATATAGAATTAAATGGTTATTTGGGGGTCCGAATCTAAAATTGGAATTTGATTTGTGAAGGTGAAGAAGCTATTTTATTATATAAAGTAATTTAATATTCAAACCATTTAAGTATTATAAGTATGTTTCAAATCTATGGGTTTCAAGTTCTATAGATTTGAAATGGGCTATGATTTTGGGAAAGAATGTATATTGAAATAAAAATGATATCATATTGATTTTGGGTTTTAAAACAGAAATGATATCGTATTTATAGTTTTTGAAATGGATATTATATTCCGGTTTAAAGTATATAACTATTTTGAAAAGACCGCGGTGTTATAATAACGTTTGGTTGTTAAAGAGACCGGGATCGGAAGTTGTTATACTCTCTGCCAACTTAGAATACCACTTTAACAACTGTGAACGTGGTGGAGATTCTAGAATGAAGTAGGATGGTGGCAGCGTTTCCTTTGAGGTAAATACGTGGACCCAACTCCCGTGAGTTAGCATAAGGTGGCTAAAATAGGAGCGATTGACGGGTTAATGAGGTAGCACCTTTGATCGGACACAACCCTTCGATATTACACTCTGACTTTTGGACTTATTCGGTGGCCACTTTTGATTTATTTGATTTGGGGGTGTGGCTCGAGGTTGGCGGTAGCTGCGGCTATGCGTTACCACCGACCCGGAAGCATAATTGGTATATCTACCTTGGCATTTCCTAGTTGTGCCGTGTCACCTACCCTAGCGCGCCTTATACGATTTTGGTTTTGTACCATACCTATGGAGTGCCCTCTGACGACGCCCAGTATGGGGGAGATTACGGTACTGTATAGACTATGAGAATATATAAATGTGTTAAGGTGGAAAATGTAAAGCCTTAACGCTATTTAAAAGTAAGTTTATTTTACAATTAGACACTATTATAATAGCGAAATATACTACATAGTAAATAGTTTAAGGGATCCTTAAGAGATGTAAATCCCGAGCATCTCTTGAGTTACTGCACTAATATTTATTTCTGTTAATTTAACTCACATAAGATATTTTAGTCTGACTCGAGTGTTTTGTCCCTTCAATTCGCTCAGGTCAATCCGAGCATTTCAGGATCGAAGACATTATTTCTGGAGGACGAAGATGTTTCATTATTATTATTATATTATATTTTTCCACTACACACCGTATTCTGCTGCATCGATTTTATTCGTTGGTATGTGCAACTCTGATATATATTGTATAAGTAAAATAAAATATTTTGTAAACAGCTTCATGAACTGTATTTTGATTATTATATTTTATCCTTCTGCTGTGAGATTATGTTTTGTTTTATTTCTTTCTCGTTTTTCTTGTTTACCCCATAACAAATCCGCCCTTACATATGGTTTGAATTGGCACGTGTGTCGATTTAAAGCGTGCGAAAATGGTGGGACGTTACACATTCCAAACCAATATTTGGAATTTTGGACATACTCCAAACTTATGCACAAATAAAGATATTCTTTTATCTAACCTCATGCACTCAAAGCTATGCATATTGAAGTCCAATAAGTTCAAAGTTTTTTTTTTGCCTTTTTCAAGATATCCAAAAATCCTTTAAAACCAACATTCAGCATTGATTACTATGAAACTGTTATGTGTGTATAACATCTTAAGCGCTTTAATTCTAGCGATGCTCTATTTGAAAATAGAAATGCTCAAAATCCATATGTATTCAAAACCTAATATACAGTCCTAACAACACCAAGCCATGATAGTGAAATCATTTACTCAATATTCGTATGAACACAAAATCTTAATGCTTCAAAAACCATTTATCTAACCCAATGGATCAAAAATTGGGAAATCATTCACAACTTTTAAACACATCCCTGTTTATACAAAAGGTTTCATATTTTTTCAAAAACCTGGCAAAAACAGTTACACTTGGTTTTTAGCAAAACAGTCAAAAGCTTGATACATTGTACAAATACACCATATACATTCAGAGCCATATATAAAACTATATTCGTTAAAAACAAAATTCCAGCTCAAGTATATATATGAAGGTGTACATATTAAGAATTAAAGTATGTGTATATATGTATGCATGTTAGGTTCGACGAAATGGAGGAGATCGCCAAAACTTGTGAACAAACTGATGCGAACAAACTGATAAGTATTAAAATTTATATATATGCGTGAAGTTGTACATGTTAAGGATCGAAGTATGGAATAAAACTGATAAATATTCAAAGTAATAATCCTCGTTACATTGATTACCTTGATTTGTAGTTTCGGGCCTTGTGAACAAAGCTTAGGGGAAAAGATTCGACGAAGTGGAGGAGATCCCTATTGACAAAGTGGATGGAAGCTAATGACAAGGAGCTGATGACGAAGTGCAACGATGGTTCAAGCGAGAGGACGGTTGAATTGTGCGAGAGGGAAATTTTGGTGAAAGAGGGAAAAATGAAACGATGGAGGGAAAAACGTAACGACCCTGAATTTCGAACCAATTTTAAAATTTTAAATTTATTACTTTAATATAAAAATTTGAAATTTACATACTGTGACGACCCGAACTCGATGTCCGAAAACAACATCAAATTCGTATCGCCGGAGCTTGCAACAACATTAGATGATAAATAACACAGCGGAAATAAAAGATGATATCGCTGATACAACATGAATACAATAACCAAATACATCAATTTGATACAATGATAATCATCAACATCAGAGAATACAATACAAAATACAGCGGAACACGATACAATATGATAAGTCTTCACAGAATCCAATACTGCAACTCTGATCCAAAAGCTCCAAAACTCCAAGCTCGATCCACCATCAAGGTTGCACCAAGATAAGCAAGTCCGTCCGTGGACTCCAAAGACTCCAAAATGATTAAATAGAAAGCTGAAGGCTACCAAAACGATATCTACTACCTGACTATCTGAAAAACCAAACTCTAGACTGCCCGTGTGGAAAATGGTGGACACCCAGAGTTTAGAAAGGGAACAATAAACTCTGGGTCAGTCATGGGACTGGTATGAGCAAACAAAAACATTTGGTCTTTGAAACAAACAAAAGGTTTTAAGTTTTGAAATCCGCAATGCTTTTGGAAAATGAAACTACCATAAGGCCTCCCGCCACACACACAATGCAAACGCAGAATTGGAGGAGATTTCTCCTTACGATAGTCAAAAATGCTTGATACGAGGAAATTTCTTTGATATTATTAATATAAGTGCAAAGTGCATAAAAAACATTTCGAAAGTATAATATAAATCCTAGCCAGCATAGACATTTCGAACTATGCCTACTATAGCTACCATCCAAACAGTGGGGCGCCACCATAAGTAGATGGTAGGTAATACAACTAAAACCGTACAAGGCACGTATTGGATGAATGGATTTCCAACAAATGGTCAGGCTAAGTAACTTCCTATTGCCACATGGGAACGCCTCTGGCGGGACTCCCCGAGAACCTACCCAGCTCTCTGCCAAACAAGGCCGACTACCCCCTTCCCGGGGAATAAAACCTCAGATATGCCACCCCCGGTCCTTTGGGACCTTTAACCGAGGATCCTCTATACCAACAACATCACACAGTAATAGATATATACTACACTGCCCACATGAGTAAGTATCTGGGCTCCATACCATGATACTACCCTTTTCCAGAAGGAATGGTCATACCCTAGGGGAGCTACCCCTTGAAACCTTGCCGCATCTTTCCTGTTTCGACCATTACCGTTTTGTGAGGCTCGATGAGGTTTCGTCCACAAAGCTACGTTTTTCACAAAGCCATGCTTTGGTCACAAATGATCAACAAATGATCATCAATCACATAGCAGCACTTAGCATGCCACACTACCAAATTGGGAGTATATCGCTGATAACCTTCAACTACATAACCTCTGAGCTCGTACATCTCAGGGAAGGGTGTTAAGCTAAGAGAATAAATTCTCCGCCACCAACAGATATGTATTTGAAAGAAATCGGCTTTATATCTCAAAGTGTAGTGTCAGACACACGACCATACAAGTCTGTTCCGGGTTCGAACAGAACCGAAGGCACTTCCGAAGAAGCCCTTGCAATCCGGGTATCCACAATCCCGATCGGACTTCCCATCACTTAGGGAATCTCTATACCGTAGCTACTCAGTGCAGAGACAATCGATAGGTCATCCTATCGTTCTCGCAAATACCCGGTCTTCACCACCGGTCTTCAAATGCTATCCATAACGACGTATCATTATTCGGAATGGGTTATATGACACAAGGTCCTCTCCCGGCTAAACCGAATAACGAGCGCAAAATTTTAAAAACATATGGATATGGATTTCAGTTAAGTCACAACTTAAATTCAAAACTATTTCAAATCGTTTACACAAATTACCATTTCAAATCTTTAACCAAAAAGATTTATTTCACAAAGTTCACTTAGTTTCACAAAGATCCATTTACGGATTTCAAAACAATTTCCATTTCGAGTGGATTAATCCATTTAATCTTTAAATCAAAGATTTAACCCATAGCTTTTAAAAAAATCGTTTCCAAAGGTTCATTCATAACTTGGAAAGCTGTTTTTCAATTCAAACTTGAAATTCCTATAATACCAATTTGGAAATTCATTTCTTATATGAAAGCTTGTATCATTTGAAAACAAACAGTTTTCATCTTGGAAACCAAACATTTAAATTATACAAGTTTCTCAAACTTGGGTTAAATTTAATTCTCAAAACAACACTTTTGAAATTGGTTTAAAAAAACCCATATAAACTTGTATGACCTTTTACTCCATAAATTCTCAAAATAGAATTTAATTTCAAATTTTGAACTCAATTTTAAATTGAATTATTAAGTTTCAAAACTTTATTAAGTTATTCAAAATAAATTTTATTTTAGAAATTCTTTTCCAAAAGCTTTTCATTTTAAAACCCGATCCATTTTCAAAATCATTTAGATTTAAAAATTCAATTTTACAATCTATTTCAAAAACCTGTGACTTGACCAATTTCCACGTGCAATCCATATTTGTGTGTGTATAGTGTAGTCCAAGGGGTTTTACACAATAGTGCACACATCTATCATAAGAATATCGATAAGCGGTATAACTCATAACGCTTATCTTCATTCACAAATTCATAGATAAAGTAAATTTATCAATCACAAAGATTTATTAATATGATTCGATGTGGGTTTCGGATAACCAACTAGAATCCGACTCCCTGTCGCATCGAAATTCAAATGTCATTTACGGGTCAAAGGGTTTGCATATTCATATAACAATATATTCATCATAGATATAACAACTCAGCACAAAGCATTTCAAAGCATCACGTCACATATCAAATATATCAATCCATCACATAGCATCCAATAGCAATCAAACCTCAACAACTAAGATGAAAAGTTTAGGTGGTTTTTAAATTTATCAACCACATGATTATTTTCATTACTAATTCTTAATCAATGATTAAGTTTATCAACTACAATTGATTTAGTTTTTTAATCACCCTTATTAATTAAATCATTCCTAAAGTAAATATCTAAATTAATTGACCCTTAATTAATTAAATCTAAATTTCTTATTCCTTAATTAACTACTTTATTAATAAACCTTTAATTATTGATTAATTAATCATTAATCTTTGATTATCTTCCCTTAACTACTTTCACTAAGTAATCACTATTTTAATTCATTAATTACTTGATCAATTAACTTAAATTACTAATTAATATACTTAAATTAATAAATGCTCAATTATTGATTAATTCAATCTTAATTATAACTAATTATCCTAAAATCGATTTTGTTAATTATTAATGAATTAATCTTAATTACAAATTATTACTTACTTGATTATCATTAACGACATGAATTTACTTACTTTTAAGTTAAAATTTTTAAACATTTGATTTTTATTGCTAAATCATTTATTAAGTTTCATTTAAAATAACTTGTTACAAATGTAAATTTAAACTTAATCGTTTTTAAAATCCTTTATTTTAAATTTTATAATTTATACTTCCTATTTAATAAATAAATCATCATTTATAAGGAGGAATAGTTTAAGGAATTCATTTAACAAATTCATTAAAGTTAAAAAACTAGGATATAAAAATTTCAGGCAAACCCGAGTATTCCCCGGGGCTAAAACCCAATATACTCGATCCCTGCTTCGAGTTTTATCAAAATTTACCCGAGCGCCCTCCCCTAAAATTTCGAACTTAAAAATCTTCTAAGTGCTTTACGCTCGCATCAAAACCCACTTCGAGTTGAAACCCGAGCCACCCTTGCCTTTCCCCGAGCTCTCCTTCGAGTCGCCTGAAAACACATCGTCTTCCCCAACCAGAAACCCACTGATACAACGTTGCACGTATACGTGCACAACGACGCTAGCCATCGCCGATCGATGACGAACTCACCACAACGTCACCGTACGTCGCAGTGACCCTCTCCAATCGTCCAATCACTGTTTCGTGCCTCAATTTAAAATCGAATCACTCAGACCAAAAAATGGAACCCATCACCATGGCCAATCCTCTCGAGCTCACGCCGCCGACCATATTAACCTCTGAAACCACTGCCACACCTCCGCGAACTTTCCACGAAGCCACCACCAGAACACGGTGCGACTCGATCAACCGAAGGTCACGCATTCGCGTCAGTTAACAGTGTGACCAAAATTAGGTTTAGAATGCAAATCGACTCGTTGTCGCCACCACCGTGGTCGTGACCACCCCCCATTATTTTTCCTGTCACCCCGGTAGTCTCGCCCACCTCTTCGCCTAACCCTGACCATCGAAGCCCCTTCAGTCGCCTGAAATTGGCAGGAAACCAATTTCCGTTCAAGTGAAAAATGCTCTCGAAATACAAAATGAAAAATCGACAATTTAGCTTTAAAAATCCTATCTTCCAATACGAATCCAAGATATAAACTCGATTTTGAAAATTGTTAGTTTCGAATTTATCCAAAAATGAGAATTTTTACTGTAAATTATTATATTCAAAATATTTACTTAATATTTTTACATAACATTGTTTGTAAAAATAGCTTCACATTGTTGTAAACAATTTCCTTTCTGGAATCATAGTTTGAAACGATCTATATATGAAGATATGAATTTTCTTGATTAAATGGTACCCTGTAAAGGTTAAACAGAGAGATTTCATGCTTAACACAGACATGCATCTACTTCCTTCATATATATAAACACATGCAAGCAATTTAACACAATCATACAAACAGTATTTAACTTATCATTTCAAATATAATTCTAATCATCAAGAAAACCAAGCAACTCAGGTTTTAAAAAATATGGTTTGCTCACCTGACTTTTAAGTTGAACAGAGGAAGAACAGTTATTTTCTTTTATGCTTTGTTTTTTTTCTTGAACTCCTGTTTTGCTTTGAATTTTTTTCCAGTTTCTGTTGAAGATTTGGTTTTCAAGCTTGGTAATGTTTCTTGTTTTCCAGTTTGAAGCTTCGGCTTGCAAGCTTGATCCTTCCAGGTTTGATCTTGAGATGATCTACAGGTTTTTTTTTTTTGAACTTACATTTGCTTTGAATCTGGATCTAGCTTTTGCTTCTCAGGTCTGCATCCAGATTCTTGCTTTGATATTTTTGATTTATTTTCTGTTTTTGATGTTGCCTTGCCTTGCCTTTGAATTTTTCTACAGATCTTTGGAGAGGAGGATGGACTTTGAATCACTGGTTTTAACTTTGGTTTCTTACTATCGAAAAGAATGAACACAACTGACTTGTGATTTCAGATTTTGGGAAGCTAAATGGCCTGCTATAGTTTTTAAATTTTAGTTCAAAAGAGAACAAATTCCCTTTGCCATTTGTAACTTTATTTCTATGCATGTTGTACACTTGTAGTTGGTATGAAAAATTATGTTTAAACCCTTTGACTCAATTTAATTTGTAAACTTTTGTTTAACCCTCCTTGTAGTTATATTTTCACATATATATACATATGCCTTGATTTTTTTTTTAAAGTGGTTTATATTCTTTTATTTATTTATGTTTATATTTTCATTTGCTTATATCCTCCTTTGTATTTATATTTTACACAAATTAAATCCCTATTGTTTTTCACATTCAAACTTAAGTTTTTGCTCACTATTTTATATACAACTATTTTATACATTTTATATTCATGCATTTTTTTATCATTTATTTTTGTACAAATTTTTTTAAAGAAAAGAATGTTTTAAATAATTTTATTACATATTAACTAGTAATTACTTTTATTTATATGGGTGAATTTTACGTAAAAATAATGTTTTGAAAATGAGTGCATTAATATTTTTTTCAACTTTCAAACATATCTAATATATCTAAAATTTAGAAACAACCTTTTATTAATTATAAAGCTTCTGATTCTATTTTATTTTTAATACATTTTATTTTTGAAAACCAATATTTGTTAATAAACTACTTATTCTTATATTCCAAATCAATTTGCTATTTGTCTTTAAATCCATATTTATTTTTAAATCAAATTTTTTATTTATTTATAAAATTACTTATCTCTAAATTTTAACCAAATCCTACTTATAATCTAAAATTTTAAAATCATTCAAGAAATTTCCCAATTAACACATGAATAAAAATTCATAATTTATTTTCAAAACTAAATTAATTGCAAAATTAAATTAATTGCAAAATTAATCGTAGTAAATTTTCAGGAATGTTACAGATTCCCCCCCTTAAAGAAATTTCGTCCCCGAAATTTGCTAGGGAGACGAGGAAGAATAGATGATAGATAAAGAACGATTGATCAGATCAGATCGAAATATTTATTCTGCATTCGGTTTACCAAATCAGAACATCAACAAATATGAGAATCAACTCATTCAATTACGAAATAATTGGGTAGTTTAATCTACGGAGTATACATGGGTATTGGTTAGTTTGAAGGAATAACTAACCGCTCGTAGAATATATCGAAACCTAATAAAATAGACAAAAATAGATTCGACTACGATTTCAGATTCAAGATTTAACTCATTTATGATTTGCTAAGAAATAAAACTAGGTGTAGCTCCTACAACGAACAAACTTGAAAATTTTAATCGTAAACAAGAAGGTTACCTTATAAAATTTCCTTTTCTTTATCAGCCCTTGAGGTTGAAGAATCACCCCTGACTGCGTATCTCTTTGCTACTAGAGCTTCCTTCTTTGCCGGACAGTCGTTGATCCTATGTCCTGGCTTGCGGCAATGATAACATCCTGTAGATTCCTGATCTGGCCTCATAAATGGCTCTCTCAATCCTGGCTTCCAAGGATTCTTACATTTATCCGAGTAGTGGCCTTTCTCCAAGCAGTTGAGACAAGTGACTTCTTTGAGCTTTTTCTTTCGAGAATTCTTCTTTTCTTTATCTTTCCTCGATTTCTTTCCACCAAACTTCTTTTTCCTCCAATTCAGATTACTTGTGTTTCCACCCTCCTTTGGAACTTCCTGCTTGTCCAGAGTATCATATCTATAGCCCATATCAATTAATTCAGAAAAGGATTCCTTTACGTGAGTAGTCATCCTCTCCTGAAATTCCATGTTCATTCCCCGAATAAACTTTTCATTCTTCTTTAACGGTGTATTTACCAATTCTGGACCAAATCGAAATAATTCATTGAATTTGTTCAAGTATTCCTCAAATGATAAGCTTCCTTGCTTCAAATATATAAACTCTTGGTACATTCTAGAGATACCAGCAGACGGTATATATCGCTGCTCGAACACTTCCTTGAAGCGACTCCAAGTGAATTCATCCGCCGGTTCATCTAATGTAATAGTTTCCCACCAAGCTAAAGCCTCTTCCTGGAGTTGCCAAGAAGCTATCAATCGCATCTGATAATCTTCCAACCTTAGTCCCTTGAAAATCCTTTCGCACGATCGAATCCAGGTTTGTGCTTCGATAACTGGTTCTTTGCCAGTGAATGACTTTCCACCAAGTCTAGAAAAACTTCGATATAAATCAGATAGATTTGATTGAGATTGAATAGGAATATCTGTCGTTGCAAGGCCTTGACCAGTTGAAATGGTACTTGCATGTCCCCAATCTCGTCTTCTTCTTCCACTCATTCTCACTATCTGTGAATAGTAAGAAAACCGATTTAGGCATTCGGACGAAATATCTTAGGGAATAACAACAGATAAAGGGAATAGATTGTGAAATTTGGATTTTGGTTTCACTGGTTATACTCATTCTAGGGTATACTTCACCCTATCTCTAATGAGCTATCTAATGTGTTACACTCCATAGCTAAAGTTCTTACTCAACCTTCAGCTCTAATACCAAAACTGTGACGACCCAAACTCGATGTCCGAAAACAACATCAAATTCGTATCGCCGGAGCTTGCAACAACATTAGATGATAAATAACACAGCGGAAATAAAAGATGATATCACTGATTCAACATGAATACAATAACCAAATACGTCAATTTGATACAATGATAATCATCAACATCAGAGAATACAATACAAAATACAGCGGAACACGATACAATATGATAAGTCTTCACAGAATCCAATACTGCAACTCTGATCCAAAAGCTCCAAAACTCCAAGCTCGATCCACCATCAAGGTTGCACCAAGATAAGCAAGTCCGTCCGTGGACTCCAAAGACTCCAAAATGATCAAATAGAAAGCTGAAGGCTACCAAAACGATATCTACTACCTGACTATCTGAAAAACCAAACTCTAGACTGCCCGTGTGGAAAATGGTGGGCACCAAGAGTTTAGAAAGGGAAAAATAAACTCCGGGTCAGTCGTGGGACTGGTATGAGCAAAAAAAACATTTGGTCATTGAAACAAACAAAAGGTTTTAAGATTTGAAATCCGCAATGCTTTTGGAAAATGAAACTACCATAAGGCCTCCCGCCACACACACAATGCAAACGCAGAATTAGAGGAGATTTCTCCTTATGATAGTCAAAAATGCTTTATACGAGGAAATTTCTTTGATATTATTACTATAAGTGCAAAGTGCATAAAAACCATTTCGAAAGTATAATATAAATCCTTGCCAGCATAGACATTTCGAACTATGCCTACTATAGCTACCATCCAAACAGTGGGGCGCCACCATAAGTAGATGGTAGGTAATACAACTAAAACCGTACAAGGCACGTATTGGATGAATGGATTTCCAACAAATGGTCAGGCTAAGGAACTTCCTATTGCCACATGGGAACGCCTCTGGCGGGACACCCCGAGAACCTACCCGGCTCTCTGCCAAACAAGGCTGGCTACCCCTTTCCCGGGGAATAAAACCTCAGATATGCCACCCCCGGTCCTTTGGGACCTTTAACCGAGGATCCTCTACACCAACAACATCACACAGTAATAGATATATACTACAGTGCCCACATGAGTAAGTATCTGGGATCCATACCATGATACTACCCTTTTCCAGAAGGAATGGTCATACCCTAGGGGAGCTACCCCTTGAAACCTTGCCGCATCTTTCCTATTTCGACCATTACCGGTTTGTGAGGCTCGATGAGGTTTCGTCCACAAAGCTACGCTTTTTCACGAAGCCATGCTTTGATCACAAATGATCATCAATCACATAGCAGCACTTAGCATGCCACACTACCAAATTGGGAGTATATCGCTGATAACCTTCAACTACATAACCTCTGAGCTCGTACATCTCAGAGAAGGGTGTTAAGCTAAGAGAATAAATTATCCACCACCAACAGATATGTATATGAAAGAAATCGGCTTTATATCTCAAAGTGTAGTGTCAGACACACGACCATACAAGTCTGTTCCGGGTTCGAACAGAACCGAAGGCACTACCGAAGAAGCCCTTGCAATCTGGGTATCCACAATCCCGATCGGACTTCCCATCACTTAGGGAATCTCTATACCGTAGCTACTCAGTGCAGAGACAATCGATAGGTCATCCTATCGTTCTCGCAAATACCCCGTCTTCACCACCAGTCTTCAAATGCTATCCATAACGACGTATCATTATTCGGAATGGGTTATATGACACAAGGTCCTCTCCCGGCTAAACCGAATAACGAGCGCAAAATTTTAAAAACATATGGATATGGATTTCAGTTAAGTCACAACTTAAATTCAAAACTATTTCAGATCGTTTACACAAATTACCATTCCAAATCTTTAACCAAAAAGATTTATTTCACAAAGTTCACTCAGTTTCACAAAGATCCATTTACGGATTTCAAAACAATTTCCATTTCGAGTGGATTAATCCATTTAATCTTTAAATCAAAGATTTAACCCATAGCTTTTAAAAAAAATCGTTTCCAAAGGTTCATTCATAACTTGGAAAACTGTTTTTCAATTCAAACTTGAAATTCCTATAATACCAATTTGGAAATTCATTTCTTATATGAAAGCTTTTATCATTTGAAAACAAAAAGTTTTCATCTTGGAAAACCAAACATTTAAATTATACAAGTTTCTCAAACTTGGGTTAAATTTAATTCTCAAAACAACACTTTTGAGATTAGTTTAAAAAAACCCATATAAACTTGAATGACCTTTTACTCCATAAATTCTCAAAATAGAATTTAATTTCAAATTTTGAATTCAATTTTAAATTGAATTATTAAGTTTCAAAACTTTATTTAGTTATTCAAAATAACTTTTATTTTAGAAATTCTTTTCCAAAAGCTTTTCATTTTAAAACCCGATCCATTTTCAAAATCATTTAGATTTAAGAATTCAATTTTACAATCTATTTCAAAAACCTGCGACTTGACCAATTTCCACGTGCAATCCATATTTGTGTGTGTGTAGTGTAGTCCAAGGGGTTTTACACAATAGTGCACACATCTATCATAAGAATATCGATAAGCGGTATAACTCATAACGCTTATCTTCATTCACTGATTCATAGATAAAGTAAATTTATCAATCACAAAGATTTATTAATATGATTCGATGTGGGTTTTGGATAACCAACTAGAATCCGACTCCTTGTCGCATCGAAATTCAAATGTCATTTACGGGTCAAAGGGTTTGCATATTCATATAACAATATATTCATCATAGATATAACAACTCAGCACAAAGCATTTCAAAGCATCACGTCACATATCAAATATATCAATCCATCACATAGCATCCAATAGCAATCAAACCTCAACAACTAAGATGAAAAGTTTAGGTGGTTTTTAAATTTATCAACCACATGATTATTTTCATTACTAATTCTTAATCAATGATTAAGTTTATCAACTACAATTGATTTAGTTTTTTAATCACCCTTATTAATTAAATCATTCCTAAAGTAAATATCTAAATTAATTGATCCTTAATTAGTTAAATCTAAATTTCATATTCCTTAATTAACTACTTTAATTAATAAACCTTTAATTATTGATTAATTAATCATTAATCTTTAATTATCTTCCCTTAACTACTTTCACTAAGTAATCACTATTTTAATTCATTAATTACTTGATCAATTAACTTAAATTACTAATTAATATACTTAAATTAATAAATGCTCAATTATTGATTAATTTAATCTTAATTATAACTAATTATCCTTAAATTGATTTTGTTAATTATTAATGAATTAATCTTAATTACAAATTATTACTTACTTGATTATCATTAACGACATGAATTTACTTACTTTTAAGTTAAAATTTTAAAACATTTGATTTTTATTGCTAAATCATTTATTAAGTTTCATTTAAAATAACTTGTTACAAATGTAAATTTAAACTTAATTGTTTTTAAAATCCTTTATTTTAAAATTTATAATTTATACTTCCTATTTAATAAATAAATCATCATTTATAAGGAGGAATAGTTTAAGGAATTCATTTAACAAATTCATTAAAGTTATAAAACTAGGATATAAAAATTTCAGGCAAACCCGAGTATTCCCTCGGGCTAAAACCTAATATACTCGATCCCTGCTTCGAGTTTTATCAAAATTTACCCGAGCGCCCTCCCCTAAAATTTCAAACTTAAAAATCTTCTAAGTGCTTTACGCTCGCATCAAAACCCACTTCGAGTTGAAACCCGAGCCACCCTTGCCTTTCCCCGAGCTCTCCTTCGAGTCGCCTGAAAACACATCGTCTTCCCCAACCAGAAACCCACTGATACAACGTTGCCCGTATACGTGCACAACGACGCTAGCCATCGCCGATCGACGACGAACTCACCACAACGTCACCGTACGTCTTAGTGACCCTCTCCAATCGTCCAATCACTGTTTCGTGGCTCAATTAAAAGTCGAATCACTCAGACCAAAAACAGGAACCCATCAACATGGTCAATCCCCTTGAGCTCACGCCGCCGACCATATTAACCTCTGAAACCACTGCCACACCTCCGTGAACTTTCCACGAAGCCACCACCAGAACGCGGTGCGACTCGATCAACCGAAGATCACGCATTCGCGTCAGTTAACAGTGTGACCAAAATTAGGTTTAGAACGCAAATCGACTCGTTGTCGCCACCACCGTGGTCGTGACCACCCCCCATTATTTTTCCTGTCACCCCGGTAGTCTCGCCCACCTCTTCGCCTAACCCTGACCATCGAAGCCCCTTCAGTCGCCTGAAATTGGCAGGAAACCAATTTCCGTTCAAGTGAAAAATGCTCTTGAAATACAAAATGAAAAATCAACATTTTAGCTTTAAAAATCCTATCTTCCAATACGAATCCAAGATATAAACTCGATTTTGAAAATTGTTAGTTTCGAATTTATCCAAAAATGAGAATTTTTACTGTAAATTATTATATTCAAAATATTTACTTAATATTTTTACATAACATTGTTTGTAAAAATAGCTTCACATTGTTATAAACAATTTCCTTTCTGGAATCATAGTTTGAAACGATCTATATATGAAGATATGAATTTTCTTGATTAAATGGTAACCTGTAAAGGTTTAACAGAGAGATTTCATGCTTAACACAGACATGCATCTACTTCCTTCATATATATAAACACATGCAAGCAATTTAACACAATCATACAAACAGTATTTAACTTATCATTTCAAATATAATTCCAATCATCAAGAAAACCAAGCAACTCAGGTTTTAAAAAAATATGGTTTGCTCACCTGACTTTTAAGTTGAACAGAGGAAGAACAGTTATTTTCTTTTATGCTTTGTTTTTTTTTTCTTGAACTCCTGTTTTGCTTTGAATTTTTTTCCAGTTTCTGTTGAAGATTTGAATGTTTCTTGTTTTCCAGTTTGAAGCTTTGTCTTGCAAGCTTGATCCTTCCAGGTTTGATCTTGAGATGATCTACAGATTTTTTTTTTTTGAACTTACATTTGCTTTGAATCTGGATCTAGCTTTTGCTTCTCAGGTCTGCATCCAGATTCTTGCTTTGATATTTTTGATTTATTTTCTGTTTTTGATGTTGCCTTGCCTTGCCTTTGAATTTTTCTACAGATCTTTGGAGAGGAGGATGGACTTTGAATCACTGGTTTTAACTTTGGTTTCTTACTTTCGAAAAGAATGAACACAACTGACTTGTGATTTCAGATTTTGGGAAGCTAAATGGCTTGCTATAGTTTTTAAATTTTAATTCAAAAGAGAACAAATTCCCTTTGCCATTTGTAACTTTATTTCTATGCATGTTGTACACTTGTAGTTGGTATGAAAAATTATGTTTAAACCCTTTGACTCAATTTAATTTGTAAACTATTGTTTAACCCTCCTTGTAGTTATATTTTCACATATATATATATACACATATGCCTTGATTTTTTTTTAAAGTGGTTTATATTCTTTTATTTATTTATGTTTATATTTTCATTTGCTTATATCCTCTTTTGTATTTATATTTTACACAAATAAAATCCCTATTGTTTTTCACATTCAAACTTAAGTTTTTGCTCACTATTTTATATACAACTATTTTATACATTTTATATTCATGCATTTTTTTATCATTTAATTTTGTACAAATTTTTTTAAAGAAAAGAATGTTTTAAATAATTTTATTACATATTAACTAGAAATTACTTTTATTTATATGGGTGAATTTTACTTAAAAATAATATTTTGAAAATGAGTGCATTAATATTTTTTTCAACTTTCAAACATATCTAATATATCTAAATTTAGAAACAACCTTTTATTAATTATAAAGCTTCTGATTCTTTTTTTTTTAATACATTTTATTTTTGAAAACCAATATTTGTTGATAAACTACTTATTCTTATATTCCAAATCAATTTGCTATTTGTCTTTAAATCCATATTTATTTTTAAATCAATTTTTTTTTATTTATAAAATTACTTATCTCTAAATTTTAACCAAATCCTACTTATAATCTAAAATTTTAAAATCATTCAAGAAATTTCCTAATTAACACATGAATAAAAATTCATAATTTATTTTCAAAATTAAATTAATTGCCAAATTAATCGTAGTAAATTTTCAGGAATGTTACAGATTCCCCCCCTTAAAGAAATTTCGTCCCCGAAATTTGCTAGGGAGACGAGGAAGAATAGATGATAGATAAAGAACGATTGATCAGATCAGATCGAAATATTTATTCTGCATTCGGTTTACCAAATCAGAACATCAATAAATATGAGAATCAACTCATTCAATTACGAAATAATTGGGTTATTTAATCTACAGAGTATACATGGGTATTGGTTAGTTCGAAGGAATAACTAACCGCTCGTAGAATATATCGAAACCCAATAAAATAGACAAAAATAGATTCGACTACGATTTCAGATTCAAGATTTAACTCATTTATGATTTGCTAAGAAATACAACTAGGTGTAGCTCCTACAACGAACAAACTTGAAAATTTTAATCGTAAACAAGAAGGTTACCTTATAAAATTTCCTTTTCTTTATCAGCCCTTGAGGTTGAAGAATCACCCCTGACTGCATATCTCTTTGCTACTAGAGCTTCCTTCTTTGCCAGACAGTCGTTGATCCTATGTCCTGGCTTGCGGCAATGATAACATCCTGTAGATTCCTGATCTGGCCTCATAAATGGCTCTCTCAATCCTGGCTTCCAAGGATTCTTACGTTTATCTGAGTAGTGGCCTTTCTCCAAGCAGTTGAGACAAGTGACTTATTTTAGCTTTTTCTTTCGAGAATTCTTCTTTTCTTTATCTTTCCTCGATTTCTTTCCACCAAACTTCTTTTTCCTCCAATTCAGATTACTTGTGTTTCCACCCTCCTTTGGAACTTCCTGCTTGTCTAGAGTATCATATCTATAGCCCATATCAATTAATTCAGAAAAGGATTCCTTTACGTGAGTAGTCATCCTCTCCTGGAACTCCATGTTCATTCCCCGAATAAACTTTTCATTCTTCTTTAACGGTGTATTTACCAATTCTGGACCGAATCGAAATAATTAATTGAACTTGTTCAATTATTCCTCAAATGATAAGCTTCCTTGCTTCAAATCTATAAACTCTTTGTACATTCTAGAGATACCAGCAGACGGTATATATCGCTGCTCGAACACTTCCTTGAAACGACTCCAAGTGAATTCATCCGCCGGTTCATCTAATGTAATAATTTCCCACCAAGCTAAAGCCTCTTCCTGGAGTTGCCAAGAAGCTATCAATCACATCTGATCATCTTCCAACCTTAGTCCCTTGAAAATCCTTTCGCACGATTGAATCCAGGTTTGTGCTTCGATAACTGGTTCTTTTCCATTGAATGACTTTCCACCAAGTCTAGAAAAACTTCGATATAAATCAGATAGATTTGATTGAGATTGAATAGGAATATCTGTCGTTGCAAGGCCTTGACCAGTTGAAGTGGTACTTGCATGTCCCCAATCTCGTCTTCTTCTTCCACTCATTCTCACTATCTGTGAATAGTAAGAAAACTGATTTAGGCATTCGGACGAAATATCTTAGGGAATAACAACAGATAAAGGGAATAGATTGTGAAATTTGGATTTTGGTTTCACTGGTTATACTCATTCTAGGGTATACTTCACCCTATCTCTAATGAGCTATCTAATGTGTTACACTCCGTAGCTAAAGTTCTTACTCAACCTTTAGCTCTGATACCAAAACTGTGACGACCCGAACTCGATGTCCGAAAACAACATCAAATTCGTATCGTCGGAGCTTGCAACAACATTAGATGATAAATAACACAGCGGAAATAAAAGATGATATCACTGATACAACATGAATACAATAACCAAATACATCAATTTGATACAATGATAATCATCAACATCAGAGAATACAATACAAAATACAGCGGAACACGATACAATATGATAAGTCTTCACAAAATCCAATACTGCAACTCTGATCCAAAAGCTCCAAAACTCCAAGCTCGATCCACCATCAAGGTTGCACCAAGATAAGCAAGTCCATCCGTGGACTCCAAAGACTCCAAAATGATCAAATAGAAAGCTGAAGGCTACCAAAACGATATCTACTACCTGACTATCTGAAAAACCAAACTCTAGACTGCCCGTGTGGAAAATGGTGGGCACCCAGAGTTTAGAAAGGGAACAATAAACTCCGGGTCAGTCGTGGGACTAGTATGAGCAAACAAAAACATTTGGTCTTTGAAACAAACAAAAGGTTTTAAGTTTTGAAATCCGCAATGCTTTTGGAAAATGAAACTACCATAAGGCCTCCCACCACACACACAATGCAAACGCAGAATTGGAGGAGATTTCTCCTTATGATAGTCAAAAATGCTTGATACGAGGAAATTTCTTTGTTATTATTACTATAAGTGCAAAGTGCAAAAAAAACCATTTCGAAAGTATAATATAAATCCTAGCCAGCATAGACATTTCGAACTATGCCTACTATAGCTACCATCCAAACAGTGGGGCGCCACCATAAGTAGATGGTAGGTAATACAACTAAAACCGTACAAGGCACGTATTGGATGAATGGATTTCCAGCAAATGGTCAGGCTAAGAAACTTCCTATTGCCACATGGGAACGCCTCTGGCGGGACACCTCAAGAACCTACCCGGCTCTCTGCCAAACAAGGCCGGCTACCCCCTTCCCGGGGAATAAAACCTCAAATATGCCACCCCCGGTCCTTTGGGACCTTTAACCGAGGATCCTCTACACCAACAACATCACACAGTAATAGATATATACTACAGTGCCCACATGAGTAAGTATCTGGGCTCCATACCATGATACTACCCTTTTCCAGAAGGGATGGTCATACCCTAGGGGAGCTACCCTTGAAACCTTGCCGCATCTTTCCTGTTTCGACCATTACCGGTTTGTGAGGCTCGATGAGGTTTCGTCCACAAAGCTACGTTTTTCACAAAGCCATGCTTTGGTCACAAATGATCAACAAATGATCATCAATCACATATATGTATACTTGGTAATGTTTGGTAAATGATCATCAATCACATAAATGATCATCAACAAATGATCATCAATCACAAATGATCAACAAATGATCAACAAATCAACAAATGCTTGGTAATGTTTCTTGTTTTCCAGTTTGAAGCTTTGGCTTGCAAGCTTGATCCTTCCAGGTTTGATCTTGAGATGATCTACAGGTTTTTTTTTGAACTTACATTTGCTTTGAATCTGGATCTAGCTTTTGCTTCTCAGGTCTGCATCCAGATTCTTGCTTTGATATTTTTGATTTATTTTCTGTTTTTGATGTTGCCTTGCCTTGCCTTTTAATTTTTCTACAGATCTTTGGAGAGGAGGATGGACTTTCAATCACTGGTTTTAACTTTGGTTTCTTACTGTAACGACCCAGAATTTTATATAATTAAAATTTGAATATTTAATTAATTTTAAGTATTAATAAGTGAATTTATAAGTCGAATAAATTTTTATTTGAATAATTGGATTTAATTGGATAATTAAATCGATAATTTAATATGTTAAATTATGGAAATAATTGAAAATAAGGTTAAATATGATTGTAAATGATTTGTGAAATTTTATTTTATCATGTTGGAGTTAGAATGATATTTTAGAACTTTTTAAATCGAATTAAAAGTTAATTTGTGAAAATTGAATATTTTAATATTTAAATCGACTAGTGAAAATAGTCAATTTTTGAACAATCACAGAATTGAATGAAACCAGTTCCATTGGATCCGTAATAGTTAGTTATTACCGGATTTCAATTTTCATGTCAATCGGAGCTATCGTTTGATCGTGGCAGCTCGAAACGCATCGATTTATTTTTAATTTTAATTTGGCGAGTTAAAATAGCCATTTTTCAAAAAGTCTTGGATTTCGACGAAACCAGTTTCATCGGATCCGTAATGTGATATTATTGTATGGTTTCAAATTTCGTGTCAATTGGATTTACCGTTTGTCCGGTACGAATTAAAACGCCTAGAAATCGATTTAAATCGGTTTAATTTAAATCGAACGTTTGTTGCCATAACTCGCACAGATGTCCGAATTAGCTTTCGAAACCTGTTCCATTGTGTCCGGAACGCGGGGTAAACCCTAGAAACGCTAGTTACGGCGCGTGAATCGGAGTTCGGAATTCCCGGATGAATAGTGTTCGAAAATTCCTTATAAATAGCCCCCTACCCTTCATAAATTAAAAAAAAAAAATAATAAACCTAATTTTGATGGTATGGGTTCATGTGCGTGTTGTGTTCCTGAAGGTGGAACGCGCGCGTGGAAGAAGGGTATGCACGGCTCTGATGGCTTGGGGTTGGAATCAACGGTGGATGATGAGCTGTAGGTTTTAATTATAAAATTTATGTTGAAATTTTTATATAAAATTCGAGCAAACTTCAAAAATACATAACTTTTTCATACGAGGTCAAAAATGCGCGAAACCAGTTGCGTTGGAATCGTATGGACGAGCACTACGCGATGAAGTTGGATTGGAGTCGTTTGGAGTTAGTGAGAATTTTGGGTAAAATTAAACGTCCGTTTAATTTTAATCGAAATAAATCGCTAAAACGAAAATAAAACCAAGGTGAGAACTTCTCACTCAATCGAATCAGTTTCGATTTTATTTTAAATAGTTAGATTTAAAATATTTGAATGCATGTTTGAATGATGATTGATATCTATTGATTGTTAAAATAGACATTATGCGCCGTTAGTAAGCGGATGTTATTTATTAAAAACATATACCGCGAATATTTCATAAACAGTGAAATTGGTATTATATATAATAGCAATATATATATATTGGCATATGTATATATTGGAGTTATTGATTTCCCGCATTTTTTGTTTAGCGGATGAGACCCTATTGCGCCGTCTATTAAGCGGATAATATTTTAAATCCCATATACCGCGATAATTCCGTACTGGAGCGGAATTGGTATTGTGCAAATGTTTGTGGATGCAGGAAAACAGGTTGGAGGGATCCAACTGGATTCCTCAACAGTATTTATTTGATTATGGATATTTTGATATTCGTTGATTATCATATACGATATGTGATATCGTTGTTGTCGTGATTGACTATTTGGTGTGTAGCATCATTGGACCAAATTTGAAATTTTAAAATGATTTCAAAGTGATTTTTGAAAGTATACGTTTATAAAATATTTTTGGAATTGATCCATTTTAAATAAATAAAAGTTATAATTTTTAAAGTTATAAAAATTATGATTTTTGAGAAATATAGTTAAAAAAAACTGATTTTTGAGAATATGATGCTAATGATTTTATAAAATAGTTTAATCGGAATTTTTGAATTTATTGTGAAAAGTTTAAATAAAGGATTTATAAAATTTGATTTTTTTTATAAATCAAAATGATGAAGTTTTTAAAGGAAATTAAAGATGTTTTAAAAGAATAATATAAATTGATTTATACAAGAGATTTATAAATGAATATTTATAAATTGAAATATTGAAATTATAAAACGAGGTTTTATAAGTGTTTGAATGAAGTGAAAATGGATTGCAGGAGTGAATGGAATTTATAAAATTATAAGTGGTGAAGTTATAAATGAAATTTATAAATAGTAAGATTTATAAATTTTGTGAAGTTACTAAAGAATATATTTGGATAAATAATTGAATCTTATAAGTTATAAGATTTATAATTATGAAGTTTAAAAGAACAATTTTGTAATATAATCGTTTTATAAACATTTAACTTATAATATGAATCTTTGGTTTATAATCGAGTTATAAAGTGAATAGGTTAATAAAGGAATTTATAAAAGAAAGTTGTTATAAAATAAATAGAAATGGAATTTATAAACGTTGTTTTATAAATTCATAAACGACTTATTTTGATAAGAAAATTGTTGAAACCTATTAATGGAGTTATATTCACGTTTTTAACTGTGAATAACCCTTTGAAATAAAATGAATAAAAGGATGAAATTTGTTGACAAAGTATATTCACGCTTTTGAATAGTGAATAATATGTTAAAGAAAATGTTTAGAATGTGATATTTTAAATTGAATTAAAACGATCTAACGATGTTTTAAATGTGTTGAGATTCGAAACCATAGATTTCAACATTTATTGTTGAAATAGACGTTTTCGAGAAATAAAAGGAAATGGTGGACTATAACACTGTTGTTATAGTAAATGATTTCCGAAAGGAAATGTTTTGTATGGTATTGGGATTTATATATCTATTTTAAATTTCGAATCCCTATACTAGTGATTTTGGGATGTTCTAACGATGTTTTACGCAACATTCGTTTTGGCCCAAATAAATATGTTTAAGAGAACGGTTTCCTTAAAGAATGAAATATATACTTAATTTCGATTGAAATATATTGAATATTTTCTAAGTGTTGAAAATAAATAAAATTTGTGAATTACTTATTAAATAAGTATGGAAATGTTTTCCAATATCAAGTGAATATTAGAGAATTTATCTTTTATAAGATAAATTGAAATGAATAATTGAAATCGTATATGCATGGATATTTGGAATATACATTCACTATGGAATTTATGAATAGAAAGGGAAGTTGTTTAAAAATAAATATTGATTTATTTTTGAAGTGTGAAATTATATATCTAGTAAAGATATTTTTGGAAAATAAATAATTTGGAAAATTATTTGGAATCTGGTGATGTTGTGCATATCCATTGATAGTTCAATAACCGACTATCAATATTTACCTTTGAAAGGTAATTGATGTGATTTGTTTGAATTTGAATGCCACACTTATTTTTGAATAAGCGCTCACTATTCGGGTTAACCGGGAAAGGACCATGGGGTCGTATAACCCATTATGAATATGTGATACGTCGTTATGATAGCATTGATGACCGGTGTTGAAGACCGAGTATCTGCGAAAGCGATAGGATGACCTATCGATTGTCTCTACACTGGGTCGCTCCTGGTATAGAGATTTCCTAAGTGATGGGAAATTCGATCGGGATTGTGAATACCCGGATTGCAAGGGCTTCGTGAGAAGTGCCTTCGGTTTTGTTCGAGCCCGGAACAGACTTGTATGGATTGTATGTCTGACATTACAAATTGAGATATAAAGCCGATTTCTTTCAAATATATTTCTGTTGGAGGCGGAGAATTTATTCTTTTAGCTTAACACCCTTCTCTGAGACGTACGAACTCAGAGGTTATATAGTTGAAGTTATCAGCGATATATTCCCAATTTGGTAATGTGACATGCCGAGTGTTGCTGTGAAATGATCATTGTGTTGATTATTTGTGATAGGATCATTTATTTGATCGTCTATCTTGGTGATCATTTCTATGATCATTTGTTGACCCAAAGCATGACTTTTGTATAAAGTATGTTTTTGTGGACGTGACTTCGTCGAGCCTCACACCCCGTGAATGGTCAAAACAGGAAAGATGCGGCAAGGTTATGAGGGGTAGCGCCCTTTAGGATGTGTGCATTTCCTTCTGGAAAAGGGTGGTATCATGGTATGGAGCCCAGATACTTACTCATGTTGAAAACACTTTATGATTGTGTGAATTGATTGCGAGCGCTCGGTTAAAAGGTCCCAAAGGACCGGGGGATGGCATATTCGGTCAGTTGTTACTCAGTTAGGGGTAACCCGGCCTTGTGTTGGTAGAGATCTGGTTTGGTTCTCGGGGATGTCCATGCAGAGGCATTCTCATGTGGCAATGGGAAGTTCCTTGGCCTGATCATTCGTTGGAAATCCAAAGAAACAATACGAGACTTGTAGGGTTTTAGTTGTATAACCTGCTATGGAATGTGGCGGTAACCTGCTATTGAACATAGTTAGCTATAGTAGGCATAGTTCGGAATGTCTATGCTGGCTAAGATTTATATTCTACTTTCGAAATGAATTTTTCCTACACTATGCACTAATAATAATATCAAATGTTCTTTTAAATGCGTATCAAGCATCTTTGACTATCATAAGGAGAAATCTCCTCCGATTCTGCGTTTGCATGTGTGTGTGTGCGGGAGGCCTTATGGTAGTCCCATTTTTAAAAGCATTGCGAATTGACTTTAAAAATATTCCTCTATTTTGATTTTAAAGATAAATAAACTGTTTTGAGTTCTCACACCAGTCACATGACTGACTCGGAGTTTATTGTTTTCCTTCCTAAACTCTGGGTGCCCACCAATTTCCACATGGGCAGTCAAGAGTTAGGTCTATCAGGATATTCAGGATATTCTGGAGTTGCTGGAAGCAAGCTGGATGGCATGGCGTATTACTAGTTATATAGTATTTCTTTTTCCGTTGCACTGTTTGTTGTTGTTTGATGTTGTACACTCTGATGATGATATGATGAAATGTAATGTATGAAATGTAATAACTGATATAGTTCTTTGTTTAAAGATTATTCATTTATTATTATATGTTGTTCCGCTGCGAATTGTGAGATTCTGTTATTGTTCTGCTGTTTTCTGTTCCGTTCTATTTTCTATTTTCTATTTTCTATTTTCTTTATTTTCTTTTCTCTCTATCATCTTTTTTCTTCTCTTCTTTTCTACTTTTTCTTTTTTTCTTAAACCCTAACTATTCGGTTTTTCGGCAACGAAAAATCGAAAACGTTACATTTGGTATCAGAGCTTATGGTTAAGCGACAACCATGGTTCTGTTGGGTATTACTCATTAGAGATAGAGTCAGTAGTGCTCTAGAATGAATTTGAGTGTAATAATAGCTATGAGAGCGTATTTGTTAGTGAATATATAAAATTGTCTGATATTGTGATGGTTGGTTTATTGAGTGGCATATGAACTTTCGTCAGCGTGGTCCGCAAGACTATGCCGAAGGGGTTTCTAAACACTTGAATAGAACAATTCGGCACAATATTGATTTTAAATTGGGTAAATAAAATAATTTTTGCCTTGAGTATATTTTATATATAAAAGAATAATTTTTCAGAATTATTAAAGTGATATAAGTTGATTGTTTAGTTGTTTGAATAATCTAAATTGAAGAATAATTGTATAAGCAAAAGAATTATAAGAATTGGATTATAATTAATGTGATTTACAATTGTGAAATGAACTTATATATAAGAAGTGAAACTATATGAATATATTTGTCAATATGAGTTATAAATAAAAATGAATTTAAAGTTAAATGGAATATAACTTAAGTGATGTTGAATGAAGTTGGTATTAGTATCAAAGTAAAATTATTAAAGTTAATGATAGATGTGAACTTAGATTATGTAAATGAAGTTCAACTTTTGTAATTGAATTGAATTAATGGATTAAATGTTAATCAATTAAATGTAAACAATTGATATGAAATAATGGATGTAAGTATAAATTCATTAAAAGCTAATGTTATTGGAAGTTGAGTAAATTGAATGGAAATCAATTTAATATGATCCAAATGGAATTAAATGTGTTGAACCAAATTTAATGTAAAGTGAATAATTTGGTTATGTTGAATATACATTGGTTGTTATTTGATTGTTAATTGATTGAATATAAGTTCATTAAGTGTTAATGAAAGTGAATTAGCGAAATTGGAAGCTATATAATTGAATTCAAACTTGAAGTAAATAAGTTTGAATAGAATTGAATGTGAATTGGATTTAAATTAGTAAATGTTAACTAATTGAATTGAGAATGAATGTTGATAAAATCCAATGTAAACGAATCAAATGTGATTAAAATTGAAAACCAATTCATTGAATATTAATGAGAATGTAAATGAACATTTGTTGGTTATGAATGATTGTTGGTTGATGTTTGCATTTGTTGTTTTGTTTCATTTGCTATGTGACATATATAGTTGTTATGGAGATATATGTTGTATATTGAGATTATTTTCATATATACATGTTCTCATGTTGTTTGTTGAGTGTTTAGTAGGTGCGGATCGCGTTTGCTTCGCAATTGGAGCTCGCTTTCGCGCTATATTAGCCGTATATGCTTGCTAATAAAATATAAGGTACATATCTCGGATTACATACCGTACTTTTACATTTTTTCCCTTCGGGATGTCTCATTACTTGATGAGATGTATATTTGTGATATATATACTGTCATTTTTTTTTTTCGGATCGAGCCGCGCAAAGGAGACTATGGCGAATTTTTCCGGAAATTTAAGGCGTTAGAAAAAATTTGAGAAAATTTGGAAAATTTTGAAAACTTTAATTTTGATTTAGAGTTGAAAGTTAAACAATAGTAGATTGTTTTTGAAAATATAACTAAGTATGATTTGAAAACTTAGTAAAGTTATTGTAAGAAGTTTGACTATGAATTTTGGAAAAATTAATAGATTCAGTAACTTTTCTTACTTAATAATTTCGAGGACGAAATTCTTTTAAGGGGGGAAGATTGTAACGACCCAGAATTTTATATAATTAAAATTTGAATATTTAATTAATTTTAAGTATTAATAAGTGAATTTATAAGTCGAATAAATTTTTATTTGAATAATTGGATTTAATTGGATAATTAAATCGATAATTTAATATGTTAAATTATGGAAATAATTGAAAATTAGGTTAAATATGATTGTAAATGATTTGTGAAATTTTATTTTATCATGTTGGAGTTAGAATGATATTTTAGAACTTTTTAAACCGAATTAAAAGTTAATTTGTGAAAATTGAATATTTTAATATTTAAATCGACTAGTGAAAATAGTCAATTTTTGAACAATCTCAGAATTGAACGAAACCAGTTCCATTGGATCCGTAATAGTTAGTTATTACCGGATTTCAATTTTCGTGTCAATCGGAGCTATCGTTTGATCGTGGCAGCTCGAAACGCATCGATTTATTTTTAATTTTAATTTAGCGAGTTAAAATAGCCATTTTTCAAAAAGTCTTGGATTTCGACGAAACCAGTTTCATCGGATCCGTAATGTGATATTATTGTATGGTTTCAAATTTCGTGTCAATTGGATTTACCGTTTGTCCGGTACGAATTAAAACGCCTAGAAATCGATTTAAATCGGTTTAATTTAAATCGAACGTTTGTTGCCATAACTCGCACAGATGTCCGAATTAGCTTTCGAAACCTGTTCCATTGTGTCCGGAATGCGGGGTAAACCCTAGAAATGCTGGTTACGGCGCGTGAATCGGAGTTCGGAATTCCCGGATGAGTAGTGTTCGAAAATTCCTTATAAATAGCCCCCTACCCTTCATAAATTAAAAAAAAATAATAATAAACCTAATTTTGATGGTATGGGTTCATGTGCGTGTTGTGTTCCTGAAGGTGGAACGCGCGCGTGGAAGAAGGGTATGCACGGCTCTGATGGCTTGGGGTTGGAATCAACGGTGGATGATGAGCTGTAGGTTTTAATTATAAAATTTATGTTGAAATTTTTATATAAAATTCGAGCAAACTTCAAAAATACATAACTTTTTCATACGAGGTCAAAAATGCGCGAAACCAGTTGCATTGGAATCATATGGACGAGCACTACGCGATGAAGTTGGATTGGAGTCGTTTGGAGTTAGTGAGAATTTTGGGTAAAATTAAACGTCCGTTTAATTTTATTCGAAATAAATCGCTAAAACGAAAATAAAACCAAGGTGAGAACTTCTCACTCAATCGAATCAGTTTCGATTTTATTTTAAATAGTTAGATTTAAAATATTTGAATGCATATTTGAATGATGATTGATATCTATTGATTGTTAAAATAGACATTATGCACCGTTAGTAAGCGGATGTTATTTATTAAAAACATATACCGCGAATATTTCATAAACAGTGAAATTGGTATTATATATAATAGCAATATATATATATTGGCATATGTATATATTGGAGTTATTGATTTCCCGCATTTTTTGTTTAGCGGATGAGACCCTATTGCGCCGTCTATTAAGCGGATAATATTTTGAATCCCATACACCGCGATAATTCCGTACTGGAGCGGAATTGGTATTGTGCAAATGTTTGTGGATGCAGGAAAACAGGTTGGAGGGATCCAACTGGATTCCTCAACAGTATTTATTTGATTATGGATATTTTGATATTCGTTGATTATCATATACGATATGTGATATCGTTGTTGTCGTGATTGACTATTTGGTGTGTAGCATCATTGGACCAAATTTGAAATTTTAAAATGATTTCAAAGTGATTTTTGAAAGTATACGTTTATAAAATATTTTTGGAATTGATCCATTTTAAATAAATAAAAGTTATAATTTTTAAAGTTATAAAAATTATGATTTTTGAGAAATATAGTTAAAAAAAAACTGATTTTTAAGAATATGATGCTAATGATTTTATAAAATAGTTTAATCGGAATGTGACGCCCCACCTCTATACCCACGCTAGCCAAGAACACTCCGGAGAAGTGCTGTCAACTAGCACGGAGAATAAGGCTGTTGAGGAGCGACCATCCATGTAATAGCTTATCACACGGTGGCTATAAATAATCTTCGGAAACAAACATAGAAATAATCATATCACAAATCAGTCACAGATATCCATATCACAAAGGCGGAAGAAGATATGAATATATAACTAACACATGAAAGTGTACATCAGAGTAGTGGTCAATAAGATCCACGATAATACAAAAGAATAGCAACACGTGCTATACAAAAGAATACAACTATGAGTCTATATCTCAAGTGTATACAGCAAAAACTGCTAATCTAAACAGTTAGCCAAAAGTCAGAGTGATGAATCCCTGGGAGGAAGTCAAGCAGAAGCACCTGTAACATCTCGGTCTGATCCGAGTATTATTTAAGAAAATAATAAACGGATCAGTCTAGCTATAAATATCAGATGACATGATATAACATAAAAGATATGGCATAAACATAAACATCCATAACGACATACCGCTATAAGTATGTAAATAATGATCAACAGAAGATCAATCAATAAGAGATAATCAATATCACAAGAATCTTCTCAAAGATTCGAAGGGGGCATCATACCCTAAACTTGTACTCATAACAAGTCAATGACACAAATTCCAGAAATCAACACGAGAAATCCAGAAATCATAAAAAGGGAAAGAGGCCTATCACATGACGGTCCGAAGACCATGGGGAGCTACCCCACATGTGTGAGTGGAATCACACAGAATGAGGTCAAGACTAACCAAAAAGCAGAAAGGTATGTGTGAATGGAATCACACAAGTGGTGTCTAGTCTAACCTTGCAATGAAAGAGACATCGCGCAATTGCTAGTCTAATTCATAGAGCGATCATCAAGATCAACGAGAAGTGTCAATTACACTAAGCTAGTAAATATAGAAGTTTAGCTTCATGTCCCATAACCACTTGCTTAACTTCAATATTTACGAACAAACTGTAAATCTTCACTAATAAAATTGTCATAAGAGGTTCAATCGAACAAGTCCAAGAATTAACCGACGAAGTGAACGCAAGCGTTTCATACCACTTGTTTTACTAAGTCGTTTAATTAGATTTCTCATCCGAGTGAGGTAAAGGCTTGTATATACTAATAGATTGGAAAACGGTTTAAGAAAAGAGCTTTGTTATTAAAAATAGAGTTGAAATTGTTTGTTAAAAGAGTTTTGATATTTACTACTAGTATTGAAACCTTTATATTATAAAGTGACAAAACACATAAGTAAGTGTAGAAACAATCAGTCACAAAGATCGCATACGGAGATGCGAATAAAATCCAAGGAAATCAGCTCAGGAAGTTCGGTTGAATGTTCTTCAGATAGGATCGCCTACGCAGAGTTATACGGGGTTCGACCTGCCCGGTCAGGTCGCGGGGGTCCAGGGGGCAGCGCCCCCGGCGGGGTGCGGGGCAGCGCCCCGTCACGGTACGACCTAAGTGAAGACAAGCGGCTTACGACCTAAAGCAAAATGAGGTCTAACGACCTAAAGAGTTCGCGGCCTAAGGGATACGACCTAAGTGGCGCGACCTAGTGGATGACAGGTCATACGACCTAAGGGTAAGGTCGGAGGCGACCTACGACTTAGTGGGGTCGAACGACTTAAGGACAGCCGACTTAACAAACAGGTCATACGACCTAAGGGTAAGATCGGAGGCGACCTACGACTTAGTGGGGTCGAACGACTTAAGGACAGCCGACTTAACAATTCGCGACTTAGAGAGGCTTAGGTCGGATACGACCTACGACCTAGTGGAGCATAGGTCGGAGACGACTTACGAGATAACACGCGAACGACTTACTGGAGCTTAGGTCGGAGACGACTTACGAGATAACACACGAACGACTTAACTCTTAACTCGCAGCCGACTTAGCACTCTAACTCGTGAACGACTCAACACAGGCGAACAGAAATACAAAGGCGGTGACTTTTCAACGCGCGCGACTTACGACTTAGGCTTAACTCGTGGACGACTTAGCGATGGCCAGAAACGACTTAAGGCCAGAACGACCTAAATCCGAGGCAGTGCGACCTAACTGCAGTTTTTTGTCAAAAACGCTAAAAATTGGAGTTTTTCGCCAATCCAATCCAAACCAAATGCAAATGCACATGCTAAAGTGATGGGGGATCATTCCCAACAGTCCAATATAGTTATAGGCTAGAATTGTGAGATAAAAATCTCACCTTTGCACTAAAATTTATGAAGATGAAGCTTGAAAGCAAGGAGAAGCAATCCAAAGCTTGAATCCAATATTTTCTACTTGAATTAGGAGTTGAATGATGGAGTTGCAATTGAATTTGAGCTTGGAGTTTTAATTTCCCATTCTCTTCACCATTAATGCTAAAGCTTGAGTTAGTTAGGAAATTTTATGAAGAGTGAGGAGAAGAGGGTTGGAACTTGGGCTTAATAGGCTAAACTAACCCAAAGTCCAAAGCGGGAAAAGTTAGTGAAATTTCACTAACTCCAAACCTATCGATGTTTATACTTAAAAAGTTGTAAACGACATTTCGAACTCAATGGAAGTGGTCTCGAGTCCTAATTTGACCGTTTGCAAAAAGTAGTTTTTCGGACCAAAATCCGATTAACGATTTAATATTTAAATAAAAATATTTAAATGTAAACTCGATAAATATGCGGGTTGTTACACGGAATTTTTGAATTTATTGTGAAAAGTTTAAATAAAGGATTTATAAAATTTGATTTTTTTTATAAATCAAAATGATGAAGTTTTTAAAGGAAATTAAAGATGTTTTAAAAGAATAATATAAATTGATTTATACAAGAGATTTATAAATGAATATTTATAAATTGAAATATTGAAATTATAAAACGAGGTTTTATAAGTGTTTGAATGAAGTGAAAATGGATTGCAGGAGTGAATGGAATTTATAAAATTATAAGTGGTGAAGTTATAAATGAAATTTATAAATAGTAAGATTTATAAATTTTGTGAAGTTACTAAAGAATATATTTGGATAAATAATTGAATCTTATAAGTTATAAGATTTATAATTATGAAGTTTAAAAGAACAATTTTGTAATATAATCGTTTTATAAACATTTAACTTATAATATGAATCTTTGGTTTATAATCGAGTTATAAAGTGAATAGGTTAATAAAGGAATTTATAAAAGAAAGTTGTTATAAAATAAATAGAAATGGAATTTATAAACGTTGTTTTATAAATTCATAAATGACTTATTTTGATAAGAAAATTGTTGAAACCTATTAATGGAGTTATATTCACGTTTTTAACTGTGAATAACCCTTTGAAATAAAATGAATAAAAGGATGAAATTTGTTGACAAAGTATATTCACGCTTTTGAATAGTGAATAATATGTTAAAGAAAATGTTTAGAATGTGATATTTTAAATCGAATTAAAACGATCTAACGATGTTTTAAATGTGTTGAGATTCGAAACCATAGATTTCAACATTTATTGTTGAAATAGACGTTTTCGAGAAATAAAAGGAAATGGTGGACTATAACACTGTTGTTATAGTAAATGATTTCCGAAAGGAAATGTTTTGTATAGTATTGGGATTTATATATCTATTTTAAATTTCGAATCCCTATACTAGTGATTTTGGGATGTTCTAACGATGTTTTACGCAACATTCGTTTTGGCCCAAATAAATATGTTTAAGAGAACGATTTCCTTAAAGAATGAAATATATACTTAATTTCGATTGAAATATATTGAATATTTTCTAAGTGTTGAAAATAAATAAAATTTGTGAATTACTTATTAAATAAGTATGGAAATGTTTTCCAATATCAAGTGAATATTAGAGAATTTATCTTTTATAAGATAAATTGAAATGAATAATTGAAATCGTATATGCATGGATATTTGGAATATACATTCACTATGGAATTTATGAATAGAAAGGGAAGTTGTTTAAAAATAAATATTGATTTACTTTTGAAGTGTGAAATTATATATCTAGTAAAGATATTTTTGGAAAATAAATAATTTGGAAAATTATTTGGAATCTGGTGATGTTGTGCATATCCATTGATAGTTCAATAACCGACTATCAATATTTACCTTTGAAAGGTAATTGATGTGATTTGTTTGAATTTGAATGCCACACTTATTTTTGAATAAGCGCTCACTATTCGGGTTAACCGGGAAAGGACCATGGGGTCGTATAACCCATTCCGAATATGTGATACGTCGTTATGATAGCATTGATGACCGACGTTGAAGACCGAGTATTTGCGAAAGCGATAGGATGACTTATCGATTGTCTCTGCACTGGGTCGCTCCTGGTATAGAGATTTCCTAAGTGATGGGAAATTCGATCGGGATTGTGAATACCCGGATTGCAAGTGTTTCGTGAGAAGTGCCTTCGGTTTTGTTCGAGCCCGGAACAGACTTGTATGGATTGTATGTCTGACATTACAAATTGAGATATAAAGCCGATTTCTTTCAAATATATTTCTGTTGGTGGCGGAGAATTTATTCTTTTAGCTTAACACCCTTCTCTGAGACGTACGAACTCAGAGGTTATATAGTTGAAGTTATTAGCGATATATTCCCAATTTGGTAATGTGACATGCTGAGTGTTGCTGTGAAATGATCATTGTGTTGATTATTTGTGATAGGATCATTTATTTGATCGTCTATCTTGGTGGTCATTTCTATGATCATTTGTTGACCCAAAGCATGGCTTTTGTATAAAGTATGTTTTTGTGGACGTGACTTCGTCGAGCCTCACACCCTGTGAATGGTCAAAACAGGAAAGATGCGGCAAGGTTATGAGGGGTAGCGCCCTTTAGGATGTGTGCATTTCCTTCTGGAAAAGGGTGGTATCATGGTATGGAGCCCAGATACTTACTCATGTTGAAAACACTTTATGATTGTGTGAATTGATTGCGAGCGCTCGGTTAAAAGGTCCCAAAGGACCGGGGGATGGCATATTCGGTCAGTTGTTACTCAGTTAGGGGTAACCCGGCCTTGTGTTGGTAGAGATCCGGTTTGGTTCTCGGGGATGTCCATCCAGAGGCATTCTCATGTGGCAATGGGAAGTTCCTTGGCCTGATCATTCGTTGGAAATCCAAAGAAACAATACGAGACTTGTAGGGTTTTAGTTGTATAACCTGCTATGGAATGTGGCGGTAACCTGCTATTGAACATAGTTAGCTATAGTAGGCATAGTTCGGAATGTCTATGCTGGCTAAGATTTATATTCTACTTTCGAAATGAATTTTTCCTACACTATGCACTAATAATAATATCAAATGTTCTTTTAAATGCGTATCAAGCATCTTTGACTATCATAAGGAGAAATCTCCTCCGATTCTGCGTTTGCATGTGTGTGTGTGCGGGAGGCCTTATGGTAGTCCCATTTTTAAAAGCATTGCGAATTGACTTTAAAAATATTCCTCTATTTTGATTTTAAAGATAAATAAACTGTTTTGAGTTCTCACACCAGTCACATGACTGACTCGGAGTTTATTGTTTTCCTTCCTAAACTCTGGGTGCCCACCAATTTCCACACTGGCAGTCAAGAGTTAGGTTTATCAGGATATTCAGGATATTCTGGAGTTGCTGGAAGCAAGCTGGATGGCATGGCGTATTACTAGTTATATAGTATTTCTTTTTCCGTTGCACTGTTTGTTGTTGTTTGATGTTGTACACTCTGATGATGATATGATGAAATGTAATGTATGAAATGTAATAACTGATATAGTTCTTTGTTTAAAGATTATTCATTTATTATTATATGTTGTTCCGCTGCGAATTGTGAGATTCTGTTATTATTCTGCTGTTTTCTGTTCCGTTCTATTTTCTATTTTCTATTTTCTATTTTCTTTATTTTCTTTTCTCTCTATCATCTTTTTTCTTCTCTTCTTTTCTACTTTTTCTTTTTTTCTTAAACCCTAACTATTCGGTTTTTCGGCAACGAAAAATCGAAAACGTTACATTTGGTATCAGAGCTTATGGTTAAGCGACAACCATGGTTCTGTTGGGTATTACTCATTAGAGATAGAGTCAGTAGTGCTCTAGAATGAATTTGAGTGTAATAATAGCTATGAGAGCGTATTTGTTAGTGAATATATAAAATTGTTTTATATTGTGATGGTTGGTTTATTGAGTGGCATATGAACTTTCGTCAGCGTGGTCCGCAAGACTATGCCGAAGGGGTTTCTAAACACTTGAATAGAACAATTCGGCACAATATTGATTTTAAATTGGGTAAATAAAATAATTTTTGCCTTGAGTATATTTTATATATAAAAGAATAATTTTTCAGAATTGTTAAAGTGTATATAAGTTGATTGTTTAGTTGTTTGAATAATCTAAATTGAAGAATAATTGTATAAGCAAAAGAATTATAAGAATTGGATTATAATAATGTGATTTACAATTGTGAAATGAACTTATATATAAGAAGTGAAACTATATGTATATATTTGTCAATATGAGTTATAAATAAAAATGAATTTAAAGTTAAATGGAATATAACTTAAGTGATGTTGAATGAAGTTGGTATTAGTATCAAAGTAAAATTATTAAAGTTAATGATAGATGTGAACTTAGATTATGTAAATGAAGTTCAACTTTTGTAATTGAATTGAATTAATGGATTAAATGTTAATCAATTAAATGTAAACAATTGATATGAAATAATGGATGTAAGTATAAATTCATTAAAAGCTAATGTTATTGGAAGTTGAGTAAATTGAATGGAAATCAATTTAATATGATCCAAATGGAATTAAATGTGTTGAACCAAATTTAATGTAAAGTGAATAATTTGGTTATGTTGAATATACATTGGTTGTTATTTGATTGTTAATTGATTGAATATAAGTTCATTAAGTGTTAATGAAAGTGAATTAGCGAAATTGGAAGCTATATAATTGAATTCAAACTTGAAGTAAATAAGTTTGAATAGAATTGAATGTGAATTGGATTTAAATTAGTAAATGTTAACTAATTGAATTGAGAATGAATGTTGATAAAATCCAATGTAAACGAATCAAATGTGATTAAAATTGAAAACCAATTCATTGAATATTAATGAGAATGTAAATGAACATTTGTTGGTTATGAATGATTGTTGGTTGATGTTTGCATTTGTTGTTTTGTTTCATTTGCTATGTGACATATATAGTTGTTATGGAGATATATGTTGTATATTGAGATTATTTTCATATATACATGTTCTCATGTAGTTTGTTGAGTGTTTAGTAGGTGCGGATCGCGTTTGCTTCGCATTTGGAGCTCGCTTTCGCGCTATATTAGCCGTATATGCTTGCTAATAAAATATAAGGTACATATCTCGGATTACATACCGTACTTTTACATTTTTTCCCTTCGGGATGTCTCATTACTTGATGAGATGTATATTTGTGATATATATACTGTCATTTTTTTTTTCGGATCGAGCCGCGCAAAGGCTATGGCGAATTTTTCCGGAAATTTAAGGCGTTAGAAAAAATTTGAGAAAATTGGGAAAATTTTGAAAACTTTAATTTTGATTTAGAGTTGAAAGTTAAACAATAGTAGATTGTTTTTGAAAATATAACTAAGTATGATTTGAAAACTTAGTAAAGTTATTGTAAGAAGTTTGACTATGAATTTTGGAAAAATTAATAGATTCAGTAACTTTTCTTACTTAATAATTTCGAGGACGAAATTCTTTTAAGGGGGGAAGATTGTAACGACCCAGAATTTTATATAATTAAAATTTGAATATTTAATTAATTTTAAGTATTAATAAGTGAATTTATAAGTCGAATAAATTTTTATTTGAATAATTGGATTTAATTGGATAATTAAATCGATAATTTAATATGTTAAATTATGGAAATAATTGAAAATTAGGTTAAATATGATTGTAAATGATTTGTGAAATTTTATTTTATCATGTTGGAGTTAGAATGATATTTTAGAACTTTTTAAATCGAATTAAAAGTTAATTTGTGAAAATTGAATATTTTAATATTTAAATCGACTAGTGAAAATAGTCAATTTTTGAACAATCTCAGAATTGAACGAAACCAGTTCCATTGGATCCGTAATAGTTAGTTATTACCGGATTTCAATTTTCGTGTCAATCGGAGCTATCGTTTGATCGTGGCAGCTCGAAACGCATCGATTTATTTTTAATTTTAATTTGGCGAGTTAAAATAGCCATTTTTCAAAAAGTCTTGGATTTCGACGAAACCAGTTTTATCGGATCCTTAATGTGATATTATTGTATGGTTTCAAATTTCGTGTCAATTGGATTTACCGTTTGTCCGGTACGAATTAAAACGCCTAGAAATCGCTTTAAATCGGTTTAATTTAAATCGAACGTTTGTTGCCATAACTCGCACAGATGTCCGAATTAGCTTTCGAAACCTATTCCATTGTGTCCGGAATGCGGGGTAAACCCTAGAAACGCTGGTTACGGCGTGTGAATCGGAGTTCGGAATTCCCGGATGAGTAGTGTTCGAAAATTCCTTATAAATAGCCCCCTACCCTTCATAAATTAAAATAATAATAATAATAAACCTAATTTTGATGGTATGGGTTCATGTGCGTGTTGTGTTCCTGAAGGTGGAACGCGCGCGTGGAAGAAGGGTATGCACGGCTCTGATGGCTTGGGGTTGGAATCAACGGTGGATGATGAGCGGTAGGTTTTAATTATAAAATTTATGTTGAAATTTTTATATAAAATTCGAGCAAACTTCAAAAATACATAACTTTTTCATACGAGGTCAAAAATGCGCGAAACCAGTTGCATTGGAATCATATGGACGAGCACTACGCGATGAAGTTGGATAGGAGTCGTTTGGAGTTAGTGAGAATTTTGGGTAAAATTAAACGTCCGTTTAATTTTATTCGAAATAAATCGCTAAAACGAAAATAAAACCAAGGTGAGAACTTCTCACTCAATCGAATCAGTTTCGATTTTATTTTAAATAGTTAGATTTAAAATATTTGAATGCATGTTTGAATGATGATTGATATCTATTGATTGTTAAAATAGACATTATGCGCCGTTAGTAAGCGGATGTTATTTATTAAAAACATATACCGCGAATATTTCATAAACAGTGAAATTGGTATTATATATAATAGCAATATATCTATATTGGCATATGTATATATTGGAGTTATTGATTCCCCGCATTTTTTGTTTAGTGGATGAGACCCTATTGCGCCGTCTATTAAGCGGATAATATTTTAAATCTCATATACCGCGATAATTCCTTACTGGAGCGGAATTGGTATTGTGCTAATGTTTGTGGATGCAGGAAAACAGGTTGGAGGGATCCAACTGGATTCCTCAACAGTATTTATTTGATTATGAATATTTTGATATTCGTTGATTATCATATACGATATGTGATATCGTTGTTGTCGTGATTGACTATTTGGTGTGTAGCATCATTGGACCAAATTTGAAATTTTAAAATGATTTCAAAGTGATTTTTGAAAGTATACGTTTATAAAATATTTTTGGAATTGATCCATTTTAAATAAATAAAAGTTATAATTTTTAAAGTTATAAAAATTATGATTTTTGAGAAATATAGTTAAAAAAAAAACTGATTTTTGAGAATATGATGCTAATGATTTTATAAAATAGTTTAATCGGAATTTTTGAATTTATTGTGAAAAGTTTAAACAAAGGATTTATAAAATTTGATTTTTTTATAAATCAAAATGATGAAGTTTTTAAAGGAAATTAAAAATGTTTTAAAAGAATAATATAAATTGATTTATATAAGAGATTTATAAATGGATATTTATAAATTGAAATATTGAAATTATAAAACGAGGTTTTATAAGTGTTTGAATGAAGTGAAAATGGATTGCAGGAGTGAATTGAATTTATAAAATTATAAGTGGTGAAGTTATAAATGAAATTTATAAATAGTAAGATTTATAAATTTTGTGAAGTTATTAAAGAATATATTTGGATAAATAATTGAATCTTATAAGTTATAAGATTTATAATTATGAAGTTTAAAAGAACAATTTTGTAATATAATCGTTTTATAAACATTTAACTTATAATATGAATCTTTGGTTTATAATTGAGTTATAAAGTGAATAGGTTAATAAAGGAATTTATAAAAGAAAGTTGTTATAAAATAAATAGAAATGGAATTTATAAACGTTGTTTTATAAATTCGTAAACGACTTATTTTGATAAGTAAATTGTTGAAATCTATTAATGGAGTTATATTCATGTTTTTAACTGTGAATAACCCTTTGAAATAAAATGAATAAAAGGATGAAATTTGTTAACAAACTATATTCACGTTTTTGAATAGTGAATAATATGTTAAAGAAAATGTTTAGAATGTGATATTTTAAATTTAATTAAAACAATCTAACGATGTTTTAAATGTGTTGAGATTCGAAACCATAGATTTCAACATTTATTGTTGAAATAGACGTTTTCGAGAAATAAAAGGAAATGGTGGACTATAACACTGTTGTTATAGTAAATGATTTCCGAAAGGAAATGTTTTGTATAGTATTGGGATTTATATATCTATTTTAAATTTCGAATCCCTATACTAGTGACTTTGGGATGTTCTAACGATGTTTTACGCAACATTCGTTTTGGCCCAAATAAATATGTTTAAGAGAACGATTTCCTTAAAGAATGAAATATATACTTAATTTCGATTGAAATATATTGAATATTTTCTAAGTGTTGAAAATAAATAAAATTTGTGAATTACTTATTAAATAAGTATGGAAATGTTTTCCAATATCAAGTGAATATTAGAGAATTTATCTTTTATAAGTTAAATTGAAGTGAATAATTGAAATCGTATATGCATGGATATTTGGAATATACATTCACTATGGAATTTATGAATAGAAAGGGAAGTTGTTTAAAAATAAATATTGATTTATTTTTGAAGTGTGAAATTATATATCTAGTAAAGATATTTTTGGAAAATAAATAATTTGGAAAATTATTTGGAATCTGGTGATGTTGTGCATATCCATTGATAGTTCAATAACCGACTATCAATATTTACCTTTGAAAGGTAATTGATGTGATTTTTTTGAATTTGAATGCCACACTTATTTTTGAATAAGCGCTCACTATTCGGGTTAACCGGGAAAGGACCATGGGGTCGTATAACCCATTCCGAATATGTGATACGTCGTTATGATAGCATTGATGACCGGTGTTGAAGACCGAGTATCTGCGAAAGCGATAGGATGACCTATCGATTGTCTCTACACTGGGTCGCTCCTGGTATAGAGATTTCCTAAGTGATGGGAAATTCGATCGGGATTGTGAATACCCGGATTGCAAGGGCTTCGTGAGAAGTGCCTTCGGTTTTGTTCGAGCCCGGAACAGACTTGTATGGATTGTATGTCTGACATTACAAATTGAGATATAAAGCCGATTTCTTTCAAATATATTTCTGTTGGTGGCGGAAAATTTATTCTTTTAGCTTAACAACCTTCTCTGAGACGTACGAACTCAGAGGTTATATAGTTGAAGTTATCAGCGATATATTCCCAATTTGGTAATGTGACATGCTGAGTGTTGCTGTGAAATGATCATTGTGTTGATTATTTGTGATAGGATCATTTATTTGATCGTCTATCTTGGTGATCATTTCTATGATCATTTGTTGACCCAAAGCATGGCTTTTGTATAAAGTATGTTTTTGTGGACGTGACTTCGTCGAGCCTCACACCCTGTGAATGGTCAAAACAGGAAAGATGCGGCAAGGTTATGAGGGGTAGCGCCCTTTAGGATGTGTGCATTTCCTTCTGGAAAAGGGTGGTATCATGGTATGGAGCCCAGATACTTACTCATGTTGAAAACACTTTATGATTGTGTGAATTGATTGCGAGCGCTCGGTTAAAAGGTCCCAAAGGACCGGGGGATGGCATATTCGGTCAGTTGTTACTCAGTTAGGGGTAACCCGGCCTTGTGTTGGTAGAGATCCGGTTTGGTTCTCGGGGATGTCCATCCAGAGGCATTCTCATGTGGCAATGGGAAGTTCCTTGGCCTGATCATTCGTTGGAAATCCAAAGAAACAATACGAGACTTGTAGGGTTTTAGTTGTATAACCTGCTATGGAATGTGGCGGTAACCTGCTATTGAACATAGTTAGCTATAGTAGGCATAGTTCGGAATGTCTATGCTGGCTAAGATTTATATTCTACTTTCGAAATGAATTTTTCCTACACTATGCACTAATAATAATATCAAATGTTCTTTTAAATGCGTATCAAGCATCTTTGACTATCATAAGGAGAAATCTCCTCCGATTCTGCGTTTGCATGTGTGTGTGTGCGGGAGGCCTTATGGTAGTCCCATTTTTAAAAGCATTGCGAATTGACTTTAAAAATATTCCTCTATTTTGATTTTAAAGATAAATAAACTGTTTTGAGTTCTCACACCAGTCACATGACTGACTCGGAGTTTATTGTTTTCCTTCCTAAACTCTGGGTGCCCACCAATTTCCACACGGGCAGTCAAGAGTTAGGTTTATCAGGATATTCAGGATATTCTGGAGTTGCTGGAAGCAAGCTGGATGGCATGGCGTATTACTAGTTATATAGTATTTCTTTTTCCGTTGCACTGTTTGTTGTTGTTTGATGTTGTACACTCTGATGATGATATGATGAAATGTAATGTATGAAATGTAATAACTGATATAGTTCTTTGTTTAAAGATTATTCATTTATTATTATATGTTGTTCCGCTGCGAATTGTGAGATTCTGTTATTATTCTGCTGTTTTCTGTTCCGTTCTATTTTCTATTTTCTATTTTCTATTTTCTTTATTTTCTTTTCTCTCTATCATCTTTTTTCTTCTCTTCTTTTCTACTTTTTCTTTTTTTCTTAAACCCTAACTATTCGGTTTTTCGGCAACGAAAAATCGAAAACGTTACATTTGGTATCAGAGCTTATGGTTAAGCGACAACCATGGTTCTGTTGGGTATTACTCATTAGAGATAGAGTCAGTAGTGCTCTAGAATGAATTTGAGTGTAATAATAGCTATGAGAGCGTATTTGTTAGTGAATATATAAAATTGTCTGATATTGTGATGGTTGGTTTATTGAGTGGCATATGAACTTTCGTCAGCGTGGTCCGCAAGACTATGCCGAAGGGGTTTCTAAACACTTGAATAGAACAATTCGGCACAATATTGATTTTAAATTGGGTAAATAAAATAATTTTTGCCTTGAGTATATTTTATATATAAAAGAATAATTTTTCAGAATTATTAAAGTGATATAAGTTGATTGTTTAGTTGTTTGAATAATCTAAATTGAAGAATAATTGTATAAGCAAAAGAATTATAAGAATTGGATTATAATTAATGTGATTTACAATTGTGAAATGAACTTATATATAAGAAGTGAAACTATATGAATATATTTGTCAATATGAGTTATAAATAAAAATGAATTTAAAGTTAAATGGAATATAACTTAAGTGATGTTGAATGAAGTTGGTATTAGTATCAAAGTAAAATTATTAAAGTTAATGATAGATGTGAACTTAGATTATGTAAATGAAGTTCAACTTTTGTAATTGAATTGAATTAATGGATTAAATGTTAATCAATTAAATGTAAACAATTGATATGAAATAATGGATGTAAGTATAAATTCATTAAAAGCTAATGTTATTGGAAGTTGAGTAAATTGAATGGAAATCAATTTAATATGATCCAAATGGAATTAAATGTGTTGAACCAAATTTAATGTAAAGTGAATAATTTGGTTATGTTGAATATACATTGGTTGTTATTTGATTGTTAATTGATTGAATATAAGTTCATTAAGTGTTAATGAAAGTGAATTAGCGAAATTGGAAGCTATATAATTGAATTCAAACTTGAAGTAAATAAGTTTGAATAGAATTGAATGTGAATTGGATTTAAATTAGTAAATGTTAACTAATTGAATTGAGAATGAATGTTGATAAAATCCAATGTAAACGAATCAAATGTGATTAAAATTGAAAACCAATTCATTGAATATTAATGAGAATGTAAATGAACATTTGTTGGTTATGAATGATAGTTGGTTGATGTTTGCATTTGTTGTTTTGTTTCATTTGCTATGTGACATATATAGTTGTTATGGAGATATATGATGTATATTGAGATTATTTTCATATATACATGTTCTCATGTTGTTTGTTGAGTGTTTAGTAGGTGCGGATCGCGTTTGCTTCGCATTTGGAGCTCGCTTTCGCGCTATATTAGCCGTATATGCTTGCTAATAAAATATAAGGTACATATCTCGGATTACATACTGTACTTTTACATTTTTTCCCATCGGGATGCCTCATTACTTTATGAGATGTATATTTGTGATATATATACTGTCATTTTTTTTTCGGATCGAGCCGCGCAAAGGAGACTATGGCGAATTTTTCCGGAAATTTAAGGCGTTAGAAAAAATTTGAGAAAATTGGGAAAATTTTGAAAACTTTAATTTTGATTTAGAGTTGAAAGTTAAACAATAGTAGATTGTTTTTGAAAATATAACTAAGTATGATTTGAAAACTTAGTAAAGTTATTGTAAGAAGTTTGACAATGAATTTTGGGAAAATTAATAGATTCAGTAACTTTTCTTACTTAATAATTTCGAGGACGAAATTCTTTTAAGGGGGGAAGATTGTAACGACCCAGAATTTTATATAATTAAAATTTGAATATTTAATTAATTTTAAGTATTAATAAGTGAATTTATAAGTCGAATAAATTTTTATTTGAATAATTGGATTTAATTGGATTATTAAATCGATAATTTAATATGTTAAATTATGGAAATAATTGAAAATTAGGTTAAATATGATTGTAAATGATTTGTGAAATTTTATTTTATCATGTTGGAGTTAGAATGATATTTTAGAACTTTTTAAATCGAATTAAAAGTTAATTTGTGAAAATTGAATATTTTAATATTTAAATCGACTAGTGAAAATAGTCAATTTTTGAACAATCTCAGAATTGAACGAAACTAGTTCCATTGGATCCGTAATAGTTAGTTATAACCGGATTTCAATTTTCGTGTCAATCGGAGCTATCGTTTGATCGTGGCAGCTCGAAACGCATCGATTTATTTTCAATTTTAATTTGGCGAGTTAAAATAGCCATTTTTCAAAAAGTCTTGGATTTCGACGAAACCAGTTTCATCGGATCCGTAATGCGATATTATTGTATGGTTTCAAATTTCGTGTCAATTGGATTTACCGTTTGTCCGGTACGAATTAAAACGCCTAGAAATCGATTTAAATCGGTTTAATTTAAATCGAACGTTTGTTGCCATAACTCGCACAGATGTCCGAATTAGCTTTCGAAACCTGTTCCATTGTGTCCGGAACGCGGGGTAAACCCTAGAAACGCTGGTTACGGCGCGTGAATCGGAGTTCGGAATTCCCGGATGAATAGTGTTCGAAAATTCCTTATAAATAGCCCCCTACCCTTCATAAATTAAAAATAATAATAATAAACCTAATTTTGATGGTATGGGTTCATGTGCGTGTTGTGTTCCTGAAGGTGGAACGCGCGCGTGGAAGAAGGGTATGCACGGCTCTGATGGCTTGGGGTTGGAATCAACGGTGGATGATGAGCTGTAGGTTTTAATTATAAAATTTATGTTGAAATTTTTATATAAAATTCGAGCAAACTTCAAAAATACATAACTTTTTCATACAAGGTCAAAAATGCGCGAAACTAGTTGCGTTGGAATCGTATAGACGAGCACTACGCGATGAAGTTGGATTGGAGTCGTTTGGAGTTAGTGAGAATTTTGGGTAAAATTAAACGTCCGTTTAATTTTATTCGAAATAAATCGCTAAAACGAAAATAAAACCAAGGTGAGAACTTCTCACTCAATCGAATCAGTTTCGATTTTATTTTAAATAGTTAGATTTAAAATATTTGAATGCATGTTTGAATGATGATTGATATCTATTGATTGTTAAAATAGACATTATGCGCCGTTAGTAAGCGGATGTTATTTATTAAAAACATATACCGCGAATATTTCATAAATAGTGAAATTGGTATTATATATAATAGCAATATATATATATTGGCATATGTATATATTGGAGTTATTGATTTCCCGCATTTTTTGTTTAGCGGATGAGACCCTATTGCGCCGTCTATTAAGCGGATAATATTTTAAATCCCATATACCGCGATAATTCCGTACTGGAGCGGAATTGGTATTGTGCTAATGTTTGTGGATGTAGGAAAACAGGTTGGAGGGATCCAACTGGATTCCTCAACAGTATTTATTTGATTATGGATATTTTGATATTCGTTGATTATCATATACGATATGTGATATCGTTGTTGTCGTGATTGACTATTTGGTGTGTAGCATCATTGGACCAAATTTGAAATTTTAAAATGATTTCAAAGTGATTTTTGAAAGTATACGTTTATAAAATATTTTTGGAATTGATCCATTTTAAATAAATAAAAGTTATAATTTTTAAAGTTATAAAAATTATGATTTTTGAGAAATATAGTTAAAAAAAACTGATTTTTGAGAATATGATGCTAATGATTTTATAAAATAGTTTAATCGGAATTTTTGAATTTATTGTGAAAAGTTTAAATAAAGGATTTATAAAATTTGATTTTTTTTATAAATCAAAATGATGAAGTTTTTAAAGGAAATTAAAGATGTTTTAAAAGAATAATATAAATTGATTTATATAAGAGATTTATAAATGGATATTTATAAATTGAAATATTGAAATTATAAAACGAGGTTTTATAAGTGTTTGAATGAAGTGAAAATGGATTGCAGGAGTGAATTGAATTTATAAAATTATAAGTGGTGAAGTTATAAATGAAATTTATAAATAGTAAGATTTATAAATTTTGTGAAGTTATTAAAGAATATATTTGGATAAATAATTGAATCTTATAAGTTATAAGATTTATAATTATGAAGTTTAAAAGAACAATTTTGTAATATAATCGTTTTATAAACATTTAACTTATAATATGAATCTTTGGTTTATAATTGAGTTATAAAGTGAATAGGTTAATAAAGGAATTTATAAAAGAAAGTTGTTATAAAATAAATAGAAATGGAATTTATAAACGTTGTTTTATAAATTCGTAAACGACTTATTTTGATAAGTAAATTGTTGAAACCTATTAATGGAGTTATATTCACGTTTTTAACTGTGAATAACCCTTTGAAATAAAATAAATAAAAGGATGAAATTTGTTAACAAAGTATATTCACGTTTTTGAATAGTGAATAATATGTTAAAGAAAATGTTTAGAATGTGATATTTTAAATTGAATTAAAACGATCTAACGATGTTTTAAATGTGTTGAGATTCGAAACCATAGATTTCAACATTTATTGTTGAAATAGACGTTTTCGAGAAATAAAAGGAAATGGTGGACTATAACACTGTTGTTATAGTTAATGATTTCCGAAAGGAAATGTTTTGTATAGTATTGGGATTTATATATCTATTTTAAATTTCGAATCCCTATACTAGTGATTCTGGGATGTTCTAACGATGTTTTACGCAACATTCGTTTTGGCCTAAATAAATATGTTTAAGAGAACGATTTCCTTAAAGAATGAAATATATACTTAATTTCGATTGAAATATATTGAATATTTTCTAAGTGTTGAAAATAAATAAAATTTGTGAATTACTTATTAAATAAGTATGGAAATGTTTTCCAATATCAAGTGAATATTAGAGAATTTATCTTTTATAAGATAAATTGAAATGAATAATTGAAATCGTATATGCATGGATATTTGGAATATACATTCACTATGGAATTTATGAATAGAAAGGGAAGTTGTTTAAAAATAAATATTGATTTATTTTTGAAGTGTGAAATTATATATCTAGTAAAGATATTTTTGGAAAATAAATAATTTGGAAAATTATTTGGAATCTGGTGATGTTGTGCATATCCATTGATAGTTCAATAACCGACTATCAATATTTACCTTTGAAAGGTAATTGATGTGATTTGTTTGAATTTGAATGCCACACTTATTTTTGAATAAGCGCTCACTATTCGGGTTAACCGGGAAAGGACCATGGGGTCGTATAACCCATTTCGAATATGTGATACGTCGTTATGATAGCATTGATGACCGGTGTTGAAGACCGAGTATCTGCTAAAGCGATAGGATGACCTATCGATTGTCTCTACACTGGGTCGCTCCTGGTATAGAGATTTCCTAAGTGATGGGAAATTCGATCGGGATTGTGAATACCCGGATTGCAAGGGCTTCGTGAGAAGTGCCTTCGGTTTTGTTCGAGCCCGGAACAGACTTGTATGGATTGTATGTCTGACATTACAAATTGAGATATAAAGCCGATTTCTTTCAAATATATTTCTGTTGGAGGCGGAGAATTTATTCTTTTAGCTTAACACCCTTCTCTGAGACGTACGAACTCAGAGGTTATATAGTTGAAGTTATCAGCGATATATTCCCAATTTGGTAATATGACATGCCGAGTGTTGCTGTGAAATGATCATTGTGTTGATTATTTGTGATAGGATCATTTATTTGATCGTCTATCTTGGTGATCATTTCTATGATCATTTGTTGACCCAAAGCATGACTTTTGTGTAAAGTATGTTTTTGTGGACGTGACTTCGTCGAGCCTCACACCCCGTGAATGGTCAAAACAGGAAAGATGCGGCAAGGTTATGAGGGGTAGCGCCCTTTAGGATGTGTGCATTTCCTTCTGGAAAAGGGTGGTATCATGGTATGGAGCCCAGATACTTACTCATGTTGAAAACACTTTATGATTGTGTGAATTGATTGCGAGCGCTCGGTTAAAAGGTCCCAAAGGACCGGGGGATGGCATATTCGGTCAGTTGTTACTCAGTTAGGGGTAACCCAGCCTTGTGTTGGTAGAGATCCGGTTTGGTTCTCGGGGATGTCCATCCAGAGGCATTCTCATGTGGCAATGGGAAGTTCCTTGGCCTGATCATTCGTTGGAAATCCAAAGAAACAATACGAGACTTGTAGGGTTTTAGTTGTATAACCTGCTATGGAATGTGGCGGTAACCTGCTATTGAACATAGTTAGCTATAGTAGGCATAGTTTGGAATGTCTATGCTGGCTAAGATTTATATTCTACTTTCGAAATGAATTTTTCCTACACTATGCACTAATAATAATATCAAATGTTCTTTTAAATGCGTATCAAGCATCTTTGACTATCATAAGGAGAAATCTCCTCCGATTCTGCGTTTGCATGTGTGTGTGTGTGTGGGAGGCCTTATGGTAGTCCCATTTTTAAAAGCATTGCGAATTGACTTTAAAAATATTCCTCTATTTTGATTTTAAAGATAAATAAACTGTTTTGAGTTCTCACACCAGTCACATGGCTGACTCGGACTTTATTGTTTTCCTTCCTAAACTCTGGGTGCCCACCAATTTCCACACGGGCAGTCAAGAGTTAGGTTTATCAGGATATTCAGGATATTCTGGAGTTGCTGGAAGCAAGCTGGATGGCATGGCGTATTACTAGTTATATAGTATTTCTTTTTCCGTTGCACTGTTTGTTGTTGTTTGATGTTGTACACTCTGATGATGATATGATGAAATGTAATGTATGAAATGTAATAACTGATATAGTTCTTTGTTTAAAGATTATTCATTTATTATTATATGTTGTTCCGCTGCGAATTGTGAGATTCTGTTATTGTTCTGCTGTTTTCTGTTCCGTTCTATTTTCTATTTTCTATTTTCTTTATTTTCTTTTCTCTCTATCATCTTTTTTTCTTCTCTTCTTTTCTACTTTTTCTTTTTTTCTTAAACCCTAACTATTCGGTTTTTCGGCAACGAAAAATCGAAAACGTTACACTTACTTTCGAAAAGAATGAACACAACTGACTTGTGATTTCAGATTTTGGGAAGCTAAATGGCCTGCTATAGTTTTTAAATTTTAATTCAAAAGAGAACAAATTCCCTTTGCCATTTGTAACTTTATTTCTATGCATGTTGTACACTTGTAGTTGGTATGAAAAATTATGTTTAAACCCTTTGACTCAATTTAATTTGTAAACTTTTGTTTAACCCTCCTTGTAGTTATATTTTCACATATATATACATATGCCTTGATTTTTTTTTAAAGTGGTTTATATTCTTTTATTTATTTATGTTTATATTTTCATTTGCTTATATCCTCTTTTGTATTTATATTTTACACAAATAAAATCCCTATTGTTTTTCACATTCAAACTTAAGTTTTTGCTCACTATTTTATATACAACTATTTTATACATTTTATATTCATGCATTTTTTTATCATTTATTTTTGTACAAATTTTTTTAAAGAAAAGAATGTTTTAAATAATTTTATTACATATTAACAAGTAATTACTTTTATTTATATGAGTGAATTTTACTTAAAAATAATATTTTGAAAATGAGTGCATTAATATTTTTTTCAACTTTCAAACATATCTAATATATCTAAAATTTAGAAACAACCTTTTATTAATTATAAAGCTTCTGATTCTATTTTATTTTTAATACATTTTATTTTTGAAAACCAATATTTGTTGATAAACTACTTATTCTTATATTCCAAATCGATTTGCTATTTGTCTTTAAATCCATATTTATTTTTAAATCATTTTTTTTTTATTTATAAAATTACTTATCTCTAAATTTTAACCAAATCCTACTTATAATCTAAAATTTTAAAATCATTCAAGAAATTTCCTAATTAACACATGAACAAAAATTCATAATTTATTTTCAAAATTAAATTAATTGCCAAATTAATCGTAGTAAATTTTCAGGAATGTTACACATACGTTCTCAGTTGACGTCCAAACTTTGTTTATAAGATAGTCTCATTAGTTATGGATATAGGAAAAGTTTCGTCGCAAAATATTGTAGTAAATTTCGTTCGCATTTTTACTGTATATCAGTTCATTTTAAAAGTGCGTAAATTTTCATCTTCCAAATCTAAATATTTTTACACAGTAATGTTGTAAAAATTTATCTGATCAAGACTTCGCTTTTCGTTTCGTCTAATTCCATCATCGCCTGCTTCATTTAAATTGTTTTGTCGAACGAACAATTTAATCGGCATAAATTTTGAGTTTTGATAAAAATGTCGTATCGAAATTATATGTGTATCGTTGGAAGAACCTAGTCGCGCTGATCATAACGGTGTATTCATTTGTACAAATCGGAGTTCGACGTATATCGTCGCGCTAATTTAACCGATCCAAGCGGACTGGTTAAATAATGTTTAACCCAAAAAATTTCGGCCCGTACCCATTTAAAATTTAAAAAATAAAATTATGGCTGATGTACATTTATTAGGGTAGTTGGAAAATAGTTGTTGGCTTGGAAAATAGGTAAGGCGGTTCGTTTTTCAAAACAACAATTACTGTTCAAATCCAATTCTCAAAATTTAAAAATATAAACGCAACAGGCATCAGCTATACACCTAATCTGCTACAGCAACGGTACTCTCCTTCTCCATCTCTATTTCTTCCTTCTCTTATTTTTTTTTTCTCTGTCAAACTTTGTATCCACAGAGAAAATATATTCTTAGCCTCCGATTGCTTCACTGCACGCACCGACCCAGTCCACCCTCCTTCGCCGTCGCGCACTTCACCTCATCCACGCCAGAGCTCACGCCGTCGCATCCACCCCCTCAGCCCGGGTCGCAACCACCTGTGCGACCATCTTACAGATCATGTACACCACCTCCGCTCCTTCCTAAACCACGACCCTCAACTTCCCTCCTACGTGCGCACGTGCAACGACGCCACACCCACCACCCCCTCTAGCCGACGTGCCTTCCCAGACCTGATGCACCTCTCACCCCTCCACACTGACCGTAGCTCCACTTTCCACAGACCGCGCGTGCATGCCACCTTCGCTCTCTAGCCGTGAGCCTTCACCATACTCAGACTGAAGTTGACCATCGCCTACCCTGCAACCCCCGCTTCACACCCGCGCACCACACCCACCCTCATCCGTGTCGTCCCACTCCACTGCCTGAGCCATCGCACCCCTCCGACGTCCCACCCCAGTCACCGTCGTTGCCAACCCATGCACCACCCGAGACTGGATCACCTCTCGTGCATGTGTGTGCATGTTGTATGTATGCAAAAGTGTGTATGCCGAGGGTATGCAAAAAAAATGCAAGCTTGCGTTTATAAAAAAAAAAAAGTCTTCGTTTTATAAAAAAAATGAAAGTGAACAGTGTTGCTTTATGGAAAGGTGGAAGTGTACTGTCGCTTTCGAATTGTTGCCGAAGAAAATCTATAGGCATGCTGAATAATAGTAACCACTTCTTTTCCTATTGTGTACAGCAGCAACCAGTTGAAGTTCCACTTTGCAGCAGCACCAAAATTTTCAGCTTTCTTTCTTTCTTCGTTGTTAGTAAGTGCATATATATATATGATTTTATAAAAATATATAAGAATGACCACATTGGAATTAATACCATTCTTTTCTTGTCGATGGTTGCTGTTTGTTCGATTATTCATGTTTGAGCTGTGTTGAACCAATTTCATTCGTGCCTCTTCGTGCTTCGCCGTTCATTTTCTTTAACCACGAAAGGTAAATAAATTTCACGACTTATATTCTTATACGATGATAATCAAGTTTGGTTGATAAATGATTGATTGTTTGATGTTGATATTGGACGTTAAATTTGTTAATGCATGAAGTGATAAATCATATACACTTGAATTTGACGTAGGGTAGTTGACAATTTGAAAGTGACATATGTGATTGAATTTGATTAGATAAAATTTGTATAATATGACCCTTTAAATGTGTAATTAATTGACACATATCAATATGGTTAGTTACACCTTGAACCATTTAAATGTATGTTGTATAAATTGATGTAGTATGAAATTGATTAAGTAGATATCAAGTATAGAACCGCATAAATAATAGTGTAATAATCTTTAATCTATATGAAATTATAATGTAGATTCTAGAAATAATTATATTAATTTACATAAATTACAAATGTAAATTAATATGATTATTTTGGAATTATTTTAATTAATTATTGGATTGTTATTGATTGTTGTTATTCTTGTTTATTTACTTTGATACCATCCTAATTATCACACTGCAAGTTCCCTTTACTATGCTTTGATTTTGAATTGAAATGGAATTGGGTTGAAATGATAAATACCCAAATAAAACAAATGACCTAGGATAGAGAATTAAATAAAAAAAACCCGATTGGTCAAATAACTTGATTTAAATTAATAATAAAGATTTTATTCAAATGAAATGAAAGGGTTTTTAAATGAAGTTTGGAATTTGAATTCTAATCGAATTTAAAATGTTAATATTTGATAATTTGAAACAAAATATCAAAAAAGTGTTTGATGAAAGAATATTGATTAAATTTAAGTAAATTATTGAATTAAGTTCTAAAATTTATTTAATAATTAAATAAAATTGAATTTCGTTAATAAGTAAAATTGAATTTCTTCAATAATTAAGTTTTGAAATTTGTTAAACTAGATAAGTAAAAATGTGAAATTGAATTTCTTCAACAAGGAATAAAATGTGATTTATTGAAATTAATATATGACTTGTAATTTAAAGAATTTAATTTATCAAATTTAATTTAATTAAAATTTTAAGATTTGATGTAATATAGGTAAACTTAAATTGATTTAATGAATTGGAAATTAAATTGAAATTGTTTTGAATATTAAATTAACTTAATTTTTATGATTATTAAATGAAATCCATCGATGAATTTAAATTGTTTTGAATGTAAAATTAATGTAATTTTAATGATTATTGAATGAAATCCATCAATGAATTTAAATTGATTGGAATATTAAATTAACTTAGTTTAAATGATTATGGAAGGAAACCTGTATATGAATTTAAATCAATATTTGAATTTTTTAAATCAAAATTTGAAGTTGAATTATAGAGTTTTGAAATTGGAAATTTGGAAGTTCTGAAATGTAAATTTTGGAAATTGTTATAGAAAGACAAATGAAATGTTGGATTTCAAATTCTAAGTGAAATTGAAATTGATTTGGTTTTGAAATTTATAAATGACCAATCGATTTAATAATTACGGAAGTTATTGAAGAGACCGAAATCGGTTAGCGACATACTTACTGTCTAAACCGAATACCACTTTAATAACTATAGCGGAGTGTGATCCAGAATGAGGTGGTTGGAGTGATGTACGTTAATGACTGAAGAAAGAGAACGAAAATGGATGACCTTGACACTTGTGTCAAATTGGAAATGACTAAAACAGGATCCGTGCTAGGCCAAATAGGGTTAGCTACCTCGAGCGAACACATTTCTTCATAAACTACTCATTACTTGTTATTGATTGGTGTGCACCTTGATTGTTTCACGGTGTTGAGATCGTTGCGGCGATGCGTTCTCAGCAGTCCGGATCAGGCAAACGGTAGTTTCACTACCTTGGGTATTGCCTCATTTGCCTTGTCATACTTATATCCTTATACACGACCGCTATGATTTGTTTTGTATTATATCTATGGAGTAGTCCCTGATATCCCACTAGTTTACGGTAGAGTTTGCAGCGCTGTATAGACTGTAATGTTATATAAATGTGTTAAGGAGGAAAATGGTAACGCCTTAACACTATTTTGATGCTTTATGTTACTGTTAGACATTATCTACTTAGTGTACACTACTATGTATAGATAGTTTAACGGATCCTGAAAGATGTTTATTCCATTCACCTTTTAGTTATTGTTATTTCAAATTTTGAACCATATTATCCTGTATAAGAATATATGCCCTGACTCGAGTGTTTGTTTATGCTTATGCTCGGGTCAGTCTGAGGATTTCTATTGTTATGCTGCTTGGAAGCTGAAGACTTGAAGACTATCATTTATCTTTATCTTTATCAGTATTGCTCTATTCTATTTTGATATTATCGGACATCTATGTATTTCCATTTCACTATTTGCTTGAAATATTGTAGTATTTATTTAGTAGCTTCATAAACTACTATTATGACGTTGTTGTAATTCCGTTGCATTATTCTATTATTGTATCTGTCTGTGATTCTGTGATGGTTCTCATTTATATACATATACTCCACTAATGATTATTGTCAATTTAAATGGTACAAATATACGGGTTGTTGCAAAAATGGGGGCAGTGGAGGGAAACACGAGAAAAAAACGTGACAAGGTTTTAAGAAGCGGTAACCCTAAAATTAAGCCGGAAAAAAAAAATTTGTAGCACATACACTACAAACGCTACCGATAATTGCAACTAAAGGTAGATTTTCTTGTAGTGACACGAGATTGCCAAAAGTGGCACAAAGAAAATTTTGCTTTCAATTGATTGCTCCTAAGAGTTTCCAACACAATCCGAAGAAGCTTCTCATGCTCTTCCTTCGTTTTAGAGTTAACAAGAATATCATCTATAAAGATGAGAACAAATCGATCGAGGAAGTCTTTGAAAACTCGATTCATAAGGTCAATGAAATAAGCTGGAGCATTCGTTGAACCAATTGGCATAACAAGCCGTTCATAAGTTCCCTAACGAGTACGGAACAATGTCAAAAGGAATGCTATCCTCTGCAATACGAAGCTGATGAAAACCGGTTGCTAAGTCTAATTGTGAAAAGACTCTAGCACCGCTGAGTTGATCAAATAAATCATCAATCCGAGGTAAGGGATATTTATTCTTGATGGTAAGATCGTTAAGCTTGCGGTAGTCAACGCAAATCCTAAGTGTGCCATCAGATTCTTCACAAAAATAGCCGAAGCTCCCCAAGGAGAGGAACTAGAATGAATAAACTACTTTGCTTCCAATTCGGATAATTGTTTACGCATCTCCTCATTTTCTTTATTAGATATACTATTGGGATTAGATTAATTCTGAACTCAATTACTCGCTTAGGGGGTAATCCTAAGACGGGCTCAAATATGTCGGAAAATTCATGAACAACGTGAATGAGGGAAATGACATCTTCCACATCATCATTATTGTCGTCGTGAGGGTATAGAGAATATAAGGATGCTGCCAATTTGGAATCCAAATCTTTAAGAACAATAGAAATCTGTTTAACAGATTGAGGATGTCGAAGATGAATAGTCCTCTTAGGACATTGGATGTGGGCTTCATAACGGTTAAGCCAATCCATTCCCAAAATCATTCCGAAGCCTAAGTAGCGCGTAACAAGAAAATAGGCTCGGAAAGAATAATCACATAAAATAATCTCGACATCATTACAAAGTAAACTGAGGGTTGCGGATCCACCAACCGGATTTGCAATTCGCGAAGAAGTCATCAAGCCTATAACATAACGAAAAAGTATCAACAAGTTCTTTTGATATAAAAGAATAGGATGCACCCGCATTAAAAAGAACTCGAATAGGAAGATCACAAAACATAATAGTACCATCAAGGATAGAATGAGAAATACCTTGACCACGAGAAGTGTTACTGTAACGACCCGAAATTTTCGATCCCGAAAATTCCAGATAGTTAGAGAAAAGAAGGAAAGAGATAGAAGAAGAACAGAAACACCAAAGCACAATCTCACACTCGCAGCGGATAAATATAATATCAATAATATCAGTTTACAAAGGAAAACTGTACTTGTCAAATTACACTTTAATACTGTAACGACCCGATATTTTCAACCATTCGCATCCACACATGTCAGGCTTGAATTGTTCAAAATAGCGCGTTGTAAATAAACTTTGGCAAATCTCAAAATATACAATAAATAAATAATCACAGAATCACAAACACAGAAATCAAAATACTCGCAGTGGAATTTAAAAATAACTTAGTGGTTCATGAAGCCACTATTTATAGTCTCAAAATAAGTATAAAGTACAAAGTCTTAAAACTAAATATACTTTGAAATCTCCACAGAAACTCTCAATCATAAATTGTCTTGATTACAAAGACTAAAATAAGGACTGAACAAAAACTTGATGGAAGCTTGAAAAGAGATGATCTGCTGAAGTCCTAGCTTCGGAAGTGAAGTCTGAACTGAAATTCAGGCTGACCCGAGCGTAAAATAAAACATAACACTCGAGTCAGGACATACATACTTATACAGTGTAAGCTAATTCAAGTGAACTATAATAAAGTACAAGTAACTTAAAGGATGCTTGGGACCGCCCATCCTCCAAGGATCCGTTAAACTATTTACTATATAGTAATATTTCGCTATTATAATAGTGTCAATTAGTAAAATAAACTTACTTTTAAATAGCGTTAAGGGGTTACCCATATAGCCCTTAGCACATAATAGTCCTAGTAGTCCATCCAGTATCAGCGCATCTCTAGATCGGGAGACTACCCTAAATACTCCATGGGCTACGGGAGAAAACAAACTCGTACAAGGCTCGCTATGGTAGGTGACACGGCACAACTAGGCAATGCCAGGGTAGATATACCAATTACGCTTCCTGACCGATGGTAACGCGCAGCGCGCAGCTACCACCCACCTCGAACAACACTCCCAAATAAAAGGTGCGCACCAAACAATCACAAAAGTAATAGAATGGCATACGAAGAAGTGCGTCTGATCAGAGGTGCTACCTCACTAATCCGTCGATCGCTCCTGTTTTAGCCACCTTATGCCAACTCACGGGAGTCGGGTCCACATATTTACCTCAAAGGAACGTCACCACCATCCTACTTCATTCTGGAATCCCCACCGCGTACACGGTTGTCAAAGTGGTTTTCGGTATCGACAGAGAGTATGCCCATATCCGATCCCAGTCTCCTTAACAACCAACGTTATTATTACCCGTGGTTATAAACCTTTAAAAATAGTTTATATTTCAATCAAAATACTTTATTTCAAACTGTTTAAAGGTGAAGTCATTATTCTTTCAACCCAATATAAATTTCAAAGGTTTAGCCTTAGTTTATCGGCATCATCATTCGGCACTTTGCTAAATGCGGTAATATCCGTTTAACAATTTGACTAAATTAAATTTTAGACTTCAATAAAATTTCAGCAAAAATTTTAACCTCTATTTAAACAAATTTACTTATAAAATCAAAATTTCCACCTTTAAATAGTCATTTAAATTTCTCAATATTTTATGATTTTTGTAAAGTCAAATTTGCAAATATATATCTAACTTCTTTATACTTTCTTTCAAATGTAAAATTTCTATGAATTTTTCTTAACAATTTAGTTTAATCACCGTTTCAAAGATAAACTAAATTTCCAATTTATTTCTGAACCTACCTTTATTTTTAAAACCAACCTCCAAATTTTAAATCAAGTTATAATTTAACTTCCATATTTTCCCAAGTTTACCTATTTCCTCATAGAAAACTTAACCTTAATTATTTCGCTTTATATTCAAGTTATACCAAATTTTCCTGTATTTTCTTAACTTAAATTCTGTTTATTTTACAATCAAAATTTACAAGATAAATTTATACTTTAAATTTTAACATTCATTTATTACATATTTATCTTGTAAAATATCACTATAGTTATAATAATCATTCAAATCCACTTTAAACAAAGTGTTTTAATAAAATAATATTTAATATTTCCAGAAAATATATCTATATAACCACGGGTCTGTATAATATTTTCTAACCTAGGTCAAGTGATACGGGTAATATATCATTTCAATCCATAATTTACAAAATAAATCCGGGTTCTATTATTTCGAACCCGCAATCCCAAGAATTAAAATAAACAAAATAAGTAAATGAACAAATAAATATCGTTCAGGCTTATCGTTTCAGCCTGTGACGATTTCTATTCTACAGGGAACTTGTAGTGTGTTTTACTGTAAATAATAAATAAATAGTGTAACAGCATAAATAAACAGTATATAATATAACTGATGATGTATAGGTTTAATAACGGGATTTTTAACATCATCAATTTATACCACAGTCAAATAAAAATAAAAATTATTCTACAATCACACTTGTTATCAATTTACAGATATATAAGTACGTTTGTCAGGTGAGAAAATTCACCTTTACGAAGTTGAAGATTTTGATTCGAAACTACGGTAACCACAATAGAACAGCGTACAGAAGGCACGATCAATGATTGGAAGATGAGCCCATCCAATTCAGATCTTGAAATAGATAAACGAATAACTAATTATGCGAAATTCAAAACGATCAAAATTTTAAATAACAACTGGAACGAGATTAAAATAAAAGGTTGGTTGCCAAATTTCTCGACCACTCCACCCAAGACTTGACCCCATTCTCAAAGCTCGGCCCAAATTTCTATTTGAATTATATGAATGCTAAAGAGTGAACGGTGGGAAATTCAGTTATAAAGTCTGTGATCAAAAAGTGGTGCACGCATACTTATTTTTTCCAACAGTGCAAAAGCTGATGAAACTTTGGTTTAAAATTTTGAACACACAACTACTATTCTCGGCCATTTATACATGTTATTATTATTTTTCTTTCTTAAATTAAAACCAAATATTATAACGTGCTAGATAAAAAAAGGAACAATAAGCTAAACTAGGTGGCTCATGCCTATATCCTATTCACATGCAACGTATTTACGTTGAAAATTTACGAAATCCAGCCTATAACCCACCTACATTTTCACCGTGGTTATGCAAATTGATTTCCTTTTTTTATATGCATGCGAGTTCACACAGTAAGATACTGTTAGGCATAAAGTTTGCAAAAGGTGGAGAATGAAAATGGAATTTCAAATCTTCAGGTGGAGCAGCCGAGTGAAGTAAAAGACAACAAAGAAAAATAAAAATAAAATAAAAGGAAGAAGAAAGAAAATAACTGCCATTACCTGAAACTCCACACAAGCTAGGAGACGAAGTCCAAAAGATGAGGTAAAGAAAAGTGTTCGTGACTGGTATTTATCAATGAGTTATGCGTTGATTTAGGCAAGAAAGATTTGGAAACTCATATTTCAATGAGTATTGATTTCAGTGGAGATTTGCGTGGATTACGCAAAAGTAATGGCAAGATATAAATTGCTTTAGGGACGGTAAAAGGAAAATTTTGAACGTGATTTATTATCCAGAGAAGATGTGTTGAAAAATGGTGCAGTGGGAAAGGAATCTATCAGAAAAGAAACGACTTTTACAAGAAATGGAATTGGAAAACTATACGCGATTTAAAACTTGCGTTGATTGGGATAAAAGATAGGTAAGAAATAAATGAAGATTTGGACGTTATTTTATTAAAGTTTTATACCAAATTTAAAACAAACGAAGAAAATCGAAAGTGTAACGTTTGCACGTGTATTCAGGGTACTATACATTGAACGACTATAATTAATTTATTTATTACTTAAGAACGCGCACTCTAGACGCAAGATTTAAATCAAACGTACTCCCGCATTTAAATTTACATGTTTTGATTCATTTGCTACTCATATATGCTAAAGAGTATTTTATTACATACGTACTATTTACACCCCCAATGAAACAAAACATGTATAAACGTAAATTTAAAACGTGCCTTTTATAAAGCTTATTTATCCACTATCTACTATCCAATCTAACATTTTATTTATTTCTTACTAACTAAGAAACAAAATGGTAAACGAAAAAGGTTAAATTCCTTTACAAAATATAAATATATTTATTAATTTGAAATGTCTATGAATTAGTAATTGTTAATTATTCACGCAAAGGAAAGTGGAAACCCTCGGTGATTTCAATCCAGTTTTAAAAGAAATTAATAGTTCTTTGGAAGAGTAAAAAAAATATACATTTTTAAATAAATGGATGTAATGGCAAGGTACGGTGAATTTCCTCCTTTAAACGTGCACGACAATTGATTTAGGAACAAAGACTAAAATTAGAATGTGAACGGTTATATATTTGTGGGTAACGCTTCTATTAAATCAGAAGGAAAGTAAATATACTTAAAATGCGTACAACAGACGCAATACTTTATGCCCAAATATAACGAAAATAATGGATTTAAATTTCATACGTTTTCTTATACGTTATTTATCCCCATCAATTAACGCGCCCTTTAAACGCGTAATTCAACAGTTTATTAATACACTGTAATTTATGAAAGTTATTACTTAACTAAAAATAGAATTTGTTTACATTCTTCGGATTTATTTACCATTTTCTAAGAATCTATTACTAAAATGTATATAAGTAACAGTGCAAATTATTTAATTTTTTTAAAAAGTATATAATCCATTTATAACTAAGGTAAAAATTATTATGTTGTTTTAACGGTACAGAAAAATGGAAAAATTGGTGAACGTTTTATAAAATTGAACAAAGAAAAGTGTTGACTCTTAGAGTAAAGAAACGGGAAAGAATATTTGATTTGAACATTATTGAAAAATCAATGAGTTTTATTTATTAAATATGTTGAGTCAACGGAAATAAAATTTATTCATTTCCCACTTAAAAATGCATGTCTACTGATTTATTTGATTATTTATATCCAAGGTAAGAAATTTAGACGCATGAAAAATTGACGCAATAATTAAATCAAGCACACGCCCAGTTTCATAATAAAAGTAACGCTTTTAAATTTACGCGTTCTCTTATGTAGTAAATATACGTTAAAAATGTTCCATCAATAATGCGCATTTTAAACGCGTAGTTAAACAGTTTATTTTAAAAAAAATTCGAATCTTATTTCTTAATTAAAACATGATTTTGCTAGAAATTAAGTTATTTACCATCTTCAACAAAAAACCCAAATTTCCAATTAAAGTTAATTCTTAACCACGTCAAAATTTCAGAGATCTTATTTTTTATTTAAAAATTTGAGCAATTGTTTTAATCAATTCAAAATTTAGATTTTTATATAATAAACCCCCAAAGTTTTATAATTAAAAGAATGAAATATTTGTTAAATTTGGGTTGTTACACTCTCCCCCACTCAGAACTTTTTGTCCTCAAAAAGGAAGAAGGTAGGGGAATAGAAACAACCTGAAAGAAAACTAAACTGAAACTTAACTTAGAATCATTAATCTAAACCAAACAAATTCAATTTTAAATTAATAATTGATTTCATCTATTTAATTTCACTCAAGTTAAATTTTACTATTTCAAATTTCATTACTTCATCTTCTAATTATGCTAAAATAAAAATTTCTAAAATCATAAGTTTGAAAATCGTTTGTTATACTCAAAATTGTGTTCAATAAATTAATATCTTATTTTTTATTCCTAATTATAACTAAATTTATTTCTCTCAATATATTTTTCTCATCTATGTTAATTATATTTACACTTATTACAACTGTTTAAATTTATTTATATTGTAAATTATTCCATTACCCTTGTTAATCTTTTTTTTTTGTAACTAGAATTTAAGTGTATAACATTTATTATAACCACTCAAATTTTATTTATAAAATCTTTTTATATTGTTTATTACCCAATTACATTGTTGACTTCTGAAAATCAAGGTAAGTTATATTGAAATGCAATTGAGTATTATACAAATAAAGCTTTCAAAGTCAATTATCTCAAGTTGGAATCATTTATTCAAAAATTTGATTTTCTTTTTATAATTGAAATTATTCCTCAAGATAAAATTTAAGAATTAAATTTCTGATTCCCTTCAAACCATTTAGAGATAATTAAATATATGTACATAATATGTCAAATCAAATTTAAATCATATATCTATATATTATAAATCAAGTCATATTTTAGAGATTCAAATCAATTAAATTCTCAAGGTAACACTGTAGCCGGACTACAGAATGGTCTCTTCACTTCGAAACTCGAAAATGAATGTCGATGATGTTGCAGTCATCACCGAAATTATTTCCCAGCGACAAAGAGAAGAGCGCTGATTTTTAAAAAAAATTGGAGACAAATTTCTACTCGAAAATAATTTAAATAATATATCCTTTTAAAACTTTAAATACAAGGTTTGAAACCATCAGAAATTGAATTCTCAAGTTCTTGTTTTAAATTCATTTCTATTTCCAAATTAATTTATAACCATTGTTTATAGTTCAATTATTTATATGAGACAAAGCCCTTGGTTTACAAAACCATAAATAAAATCTAAGACTATTATCTCTTGGCAACTAGTTAAATTATTTATAAAAATTCTAAAAATTTATACTTATATATATAATGTTAGATTTTTTCCAAATATAGGAATAAATTTTTCAAAACAAGGATAAAGATTCAAATTTGATGGACTTAAATCAAAGAGAATTTTGATTTAAAGATAAGTTGGAACAGAAGATCCGATGATTAAATAATAGAATAAGGAACTGGACAAGTTTATATAAATCGCGGGCAACCTTAACCTGGTCAACCGTGACTTAAAGAGTAAGATTGATGTGGATTTTCTGGGGTAAATCTACATTCGATCTGAAGAGTTAGAGTTCGAAATAACCTAAGATACTAGCATCTAAACCGAGGATAAATATAAATCTCTGGTGAATCAATGCTAATCGTAAAGGAGTTTCACCCCTTTATTAGAATATTGGCGAGACCGCCAATTCACTATAAAGATCATCCGAAGTGGAGTTATGGGATACTCTAGAATTAAAAGAAGATGAATAGTGAGGGACACGAATGAACTTTGGAACCGCAGGGAACGTTCCAAAATTCAAAGGAAATCGAATCAAAAGGAAGAGATTGAATGAAAGTGATTTTGTAAATCAAATTTACCATACATTCCAAGATTTGCCTAGAGCCAAAGCTCTGATAGCAAATGTAACGACCCGATATTTTCAACCATTCGCACCCACACATGTCGGACTTGAATTATTCAAAATACCGCATTGTAAATAAAATTTGGCCAATCTCAAAATATACAGTAAATAAATAATCACAGAATCACAAACACAGAAATCAGAATACTCGTAGTGGAATTTAAAAATAACTTAGTGGTTCATGAAGCCACTATTAATAGTCTCAAAATAAGTATAAAGTACAAAGTCTTAAAACTAAATATACTTTGAAATCTCCACAGAAACTCTCAATCATAAATTGTCTTGATTACAAAGACTAAAAAAAGGACTGAAAAAAAACTTGACAGAAGATTGAAAAGAGATGATCTGCTAAAGTCCTAGCTCCGAAAGTGAAGTCTGAACTGAAACTCAGGCTGACCCGAGCGTAAAATAAAACATAACACTCGAGTCAGGACATATATACTTATACAATGTAAGCTAATTCAAGTGAACTGTAATAAAATACAAGTAACTTAAAGGATGCTTGGGACTGCCCACCCTCTAAGGATCCGTTAAACTATTTACTATGTAGTAATATTTCGCTATTATAATAGTGTATATTAGTAAAATAAACTTACTTTTAAATAGCGTTAAGCCATATAGCCCTTACCACATAATAGTCCCAGTAGTCCATCCAGTATCAGCGCATCTCCAGATCGGGAGACTACCCTAAATACTCCACGAGCTACGGGAGAAAACAAACTCGTACAAGGCTCGCTATGGTAGGTGACACAGCACAACTAGGCAATGCCAGGGTAGATATACAAATTACGCTTCCGGACTGATGGTAACGCGCAGCGCGCAGCTACCACCCACCTCGAACAACACTCCCAAATCAAAGGTGCGCACCAAATAATCACAAAAGTAATAGAATGACATACGAAGAAGTGCGTCGGATCAGAGGTGCTACCTCATTAATCCGTCGATCGCTCCTGTTTTAGCCACCTTATGCCAACTCACGGGAGTCGGGTCCACGTATTTACCTCAAAGGAATGTCAGCACTATCCTACTTCATTCTGGAATCTCCACCGCATACACGGTTGTCAAAGTGGTTTTCGGTATCGACAGAGAGTATGCCCATATTCGATCCTGGTCTTCTTAACAACCAACGTTATTATTACCCGTGGTTATAAACCTTTAAAAATAGTTTATATTTCAATCAAAATACTTTATTTTAAACTGTTTAAAGGTGAAGTTATTATTCTTTCAACCCAATATAAATTTCAAAGGTTTAGCCTTAGTTTATTCGCATCATCATTCAGCACTTTGCTAAATGCGGTAATATCCTTTAACAATTTGAGTAAATTAAATTTTAGACTTCAATAAAATTTCAGCAAAAATTTAACCTCTATTTAAACAAATTTATTATAAAATCAAAATTTCCACCTTTAAATAGTCATTTAAATATATCAGTATTTTATGATTTTTATAAAGTCAAATTTGCAAATATATATCTAACTTCTTTAAACTTTCTTTCAAATGTAAAATTTCTATGAATTTTTCTTAACAATTTAGTTTAATCACCGTTTCAAAGATAAACTAAATTTCCAATTTATTTTTGAACCTACCTTTATTTTTAAAACCATCCTCCAAATTTTAAATCAAGTTATAATTTAACTTCCATATTTTCCCAATTTTACATATTTCCTCATAGAAAACTTAACCTTAATTATTTCACTTTATATTCAAGTTGTACCAAATTTTCCTATATTTTCTTAACTTAAATTCTGTTTATTTTACAATCAAAATTTACAAGATAAATTTATACTTTAAATTTTAACATTCATTTATTACATATTTATCTTGTAAAAATATCACTATAGTTATAATAATCATTTTAATCCACTTTAAACAAAGTATTTTAATATAAAAAAATATTTAATATTTCTAGAATATATATATATATATATATATATATATATATATAACCACGGGTTTATATAATATTTTCTAACCTCGGTCAAGTGATACGGATAATATATCATTTCAATCCGTAATTTACAAAATAAATCCGGGTTCTATCATTTCGAACCCTCAATCCCAAGAATTAAAATAAACTAAATAAATAAATGAATAAATAAATATCGTTCAGGCCTATCATTTCAGCCTGTGACGATTTCTATTCTACAGGGAACTTGCAGTGTGATTAACTGTAAATAATAAATAAATAGTGTAACAGCATAAATAAACATTATATACTATAACTGATGATGTATAGGTTTAATAACGGGATTTTTAACATCATCAATTTATATCACAGTGAAATAAAAATAATAATTATTCTACAATCACACTTGTTATCAATTTACAGATATATAAGTACGTTTGTCAGGTGAGAAAACTCACCTTTACGAAGCTGAAGATTTTGATTCGAAACTACGATAACCACAATAGAACAGCGTACAGAAGGCATGATCAATGATTGGAAGATGAGCCCATCCAATTCAGATCTTGAACAAGATAAACGAATAACTAATTACGCGAAACTCAAAACAATCAAAATTTTAAATAACAACTGGAGCGAGATTAAAATAAAAGGATGATTGCCAAATTTCTCGACCACTCCACCCAAGACTTGACCCCATTCTCAAAGCTCGGCCCAAATTTCTATTTGAATTATATGAATGCTAAAGAGTGAACAGTGGGAAATTTAGTTATAAAGTCTGTGATCAAAAAGTGGTGCACGCACACTTATTTTTTCCAATAATGCAAAAGGTGATGAAACTTTGGTTTAAAATTTTGAACACGCAACTACTATTCTCGGCCATTTATACACGTTATTATTATTTTTCTTTCTTAAATTAAAACCAAGTATTATAACGTGCTAGATAAAAAAGGAACAATAAGCTAAACTTAGGTGGCTCATGCCTATATCCTATTCACATGCAACGTATTTACGTTGAAAATTTATGAAATCCAGCCTATAACCCACCTACATTTTCACCGTGGTTATGCAAATTGATTTCCTTTTTTTATATGCACACGAGTTCACACAGTAAGATACTGTTAGGCATAAATTTTTCAATAGGTGGAGAATGAAAATGGAATTTCAAAGCTTCAGGTGGAGCAGCCGAGTGAAGTAAAAGAAAACAAAGAAAAATAAAAATAAAATAAAAGGAAGAAGAAAGAAAATAACTGCCATTACCTGAAACTCCACAAGCTAGGAGACGAAGTCCAAAAGATGAGGTAAAGAAAAAGTGTTCATGACTGGTATTTATCAATGAGTTACGCGTTGATTTAGGCAAGAAAGATTTGGAAACTCATATTTCAGTGAGTATTGATTTCAGTGGAGATTTGCGTGGATTACGCAAAAGTAACGAAAAGATATAAATTGCTTTAGGGACGGTAAAAGGAAAATTTTGAACGTGATTTATTGTCCAGAGAAGATGTGTTGAAAAATGGTATAGTGGGAAAGGAATCTATCAGAAAAGAAACGGCTTTTACCAGAAATGGAAATGGAAAAATATACGCGATTTAAAACTTGCGTTGATTGGGATAAAAGATAGGTAAGAAATAAATGAAGATTTGAACGTTATTTTATTCAAAGTTTTATACCAAATTTAAAACAAATGAAGAAAAAGGGAAGTGTAACGTTTGCACGTATATTCAGGGTACTATACATTGAACGACTATAATTTATTTATTTATTACTTAAGAACGCGCACTCTAGACGCAAGATTTAAATCAAATGTACTCCCGCGTTTAAATTTACACATTTTATTCATTTTCTACTCGTATATGCTAAAGAGTATTTTATTACATACGTACTATTTACACCCCCAATGAAACAAAACATGTATAAACGTAAATTTAAAACGTGCCTTTTATAAAGCTTATTTATCTACTATCTACTATCCAATCTAACATTTTATTTATTTCTTACTAACTAAGAAACCAAATGGTAAACGAATAAGCTTCAATTCCATTACAAAATATAAATATGTTTATTAATTTGAAACGTCTATGAATTAATAATTGTTAATTATTCACGCAAAGGAAAGTGGAAACCCTCGCGATTTCAATCCAGTTTTAAAAGAAATTAACAGATCTTTGGAAGAGGCAAAAAAAAAATATACATATTTAAATAAATGGAAGTAATGGCAAGGCACGGTGAATTTCCTCCTTTAAACGTGCACGACAATTGATTTAGGAACAAAGACTAAAATTAGAATGTGAACGGTTATAAATTTGTGGGTAACGCTTCTATTAACTTAGAAGGAAAGTAAACATACTTAAAATGCGTACACCAGACGCAATACTCTATGCCCAAATATAAAGAAAATAACAGATTTAAATTTCATACGTTTTCTTTTACGTTATTTATCCCACAATTAACGCGCCCTTTAAACGCGTAAGTCAATAGTTTATTAATACACTTTAATTTGTGAAAGTTATTACAACTAAAAATAGAATTTGTTTACATTCTTCGGATTTATTTACCATTTTCTAAGAATCTATTACCAAAATGTATATAAGTAATAGTATAAATTATTTATTTTTTAAAAAAAGTATATAATCCACTTATAAATAAGGTAAAAATTATTGTATTGTTTTAACGGTATAGAAAAATGGAAAAATTGGCGAACGTTTTATAAAATTGAACAAAGAAAAGTGTTGATTCTTAGAGTAAAGAAACGGGAAAGAATATTTGATTTGAACATTATTGAAAAATCAATGGGTTTTATTTATTAAATATGTGGAGTCAACGGAAAGAAAATTTATTCCTTTCCCACTTAAAAATGCATGTCTACTGATTTATTTGATTATTTATATCCAAGGTAAGAAATTTAGACGCGTGAAAAACCGACGCAATAATTAAATCAAACACACGCCCAGTTTCATAATAAAAGTAACGCTTTTAAATTTACTCGTTCTCTTATGTAGTAAATATACGTTAAAAATGTTCCATCAATAACGCGCATTTTAAACGCGTAGCTAAACAGTTTATTTAAAAAAAAATTCGAATCTTATTTCTTAATTAAAACATGATTTTGATAGAAATTAAGTTATTTACCATCTTCAACAAAAAACCCAAATTTCCAATTAAAGTTAATTCTTAACCACGTCAAAATTTCAGAGATTTTATTTTTTATTTAAAATTTGGGCAATTAATTTAATCAATTCAAAATTTAGATTTTATATAATAAACCCCAAAGTTTTATAATTAAAAGAATGAAATATTTGTTAAATTTTGGGTTATTACAAATACATCAGAGTTACAACATATACAAGCACTGGACAGATACAATCCACATGTCCTAGATAAACTACAATATAATAACGGATACACTCTATACGTTCCTGCCATCCAGCTCGTCTCCTGAGCTCCAGAACGTCCTTACCTGAAAATCAGTAATACTCGGTCTAACCCGAGCATTACATCAAAGTAACACCGGGTCAGGCTGGAAACCAGCGTGAGTTAACTCACCTAACTTGAAATTCCAATGCATAGAACTTATTTAAATACCCGAGGTAACTCGTATCAATTTACAATTTCATAATTTGTTATAGACGTCACTTATTTCACACATCAATTCCTAAGTAATAAAACTTAGATTAAGTGGTCCAATTCACTTAAATCATTTCATTCTAGCCTATTGATTTCACATATCAATCTTTAAAGAATCGAAGTGGTTTCAGATATTTACTAATACCCGACTCCGGTCTCTTTGAATTTAGTACCATCTTAACCCAAGTTATTCAAGTGAAATACAATTCAACTTTAAATACAAGATGTCACTTTTTACACAGCAATTCATCATCGATAGATAATCACGTTATCATTGTCCATCTAAACATAACATATCACAAAACATTTCATATCAGAGATATCAATCAATTCAAGGCATTTATTCTTTCATAAGCCAGATGGATCATTTCCAAAATTAAATTAATTTATCTCTAATTAAATCAATTACAAATCTTTTAGTCACTTAGATTAATTTTACTTAATCTTTAACTAGTGTAAACCCGTGCTTCACACACGGATCGGGCAAAAATATTGTAGCTGCATATACCATATGCTTACTTGTTCTTATATGTTAATTCATTGTGGATATTTCTTCTTCATAATTTCATAATAAAAATAGATATTAATAAACACCGTTAATAAGATTTTTGGATCTTACAACTTTACTTTTAAGTACGCATAATGTCGTATGCTTTTACATAAACAAATATACAAAGGTACAAATCAATTATTTATTAATATATGTGTGAGACTTAGTTGATTTCAAGAAATAATAAAATAAAGCAACTAAAGTAACCAAGTAATATATCAATATCTCAAGAAATGAAATAAACATAAAAATTAATCCTAAAGTTCAAAATATGGAAACCTTACGTCATCTCTCTTTAAAAAATTAATCAACAACTATAACAATATCTTGAGAATTGTTCTTTTTCTTCATAGTGATTATGCTTCCATGTTACTCTCTTTCCCATAGACCCTTGATACTTTAAAAAGTATGAAATTGCTTGATGCTAATGCGTAGCATTCAAATTTGGTCCTACAAAGAAACCTATCATTTTCAAGCTGTACATTCAAGTGATTGAATAACAACATTTTCTCACTTTTAGTAAGTGCCAAGATTAATTTTATTTTATGCACTCATGTCTAAGAATAGTTATTTCTCACATAGTAATGATGTTCAATATGTTGTTCAGTTTATAGCATCGTACTTATAAACTATTATAGGAGCGTATTTTTTATAAAAATATTTTTTTTATGAAAGAGTGGTCTTCTAAAGAGATCACTCATCACTTTATTGATAGAATTGCCAAAAACCATACATTTTTTTGATAGGTCATGCCTCATATATATAGAAGATCATCCTTAGATCTTCAATAAATGAGAGAAACATAGACGAAAAAAACGATACATTATTATCTGGGGCCTCTAGTTGAGAAAAATTGTGTCACAATAGTGAATAAAATTCTGAACCGCCTATTTTATCCAAAAATGCATCAAGCATGCTTGAATACTTGTGGACCATTAAGATTGCAAGAGACCCGTGGATTGCAAGGTGGCAAAGGCGAGATCTGATAATGAAAGGCAATGTGATGCTACAATTATGTGATGGATGCTAGCCATAGTTACTCCACTTGTGCTGAAAGATGGCTTTGCTGCTATGCTGAAAGATGGCTTTGCTGCTATGCTGAGTGCATGTAGGGACCTGATATTGTTGCAGAATTACAATAGAAATTTGAAAGCCAACTTTAGCTGTTGAAACTCCAAGGCTTTGCTAGAATATAGCTTCGCTAAAGGACGCATATTTCTAATGCGTGATCATTTGCAGGCTGGTATGTTAAGTTTGCTGAAAAATCATGAGGCATGCATGTTGACAAAGACTAATGTGTGTTGGCAGAAACTCATGGTTGAATTGTGCCTGGAAACATATGTGTGTGCCTGGCAAATGTTGAGCGGAAAAAAAGTTAGGAGCATGTACGGGTGTGGCAAGATGCAAGGGGAATGGTAGATGAATGATGGCAGTAGTGTGGAAAAGTAAGTCTTAAAACGGAGGTATGCCAAGCGGTTCAGGGAGGTGCATCTGACTTAGCAAAGAATGTTGTATGCATGGTGGAGAAAACATCTCTACTCTTCGGTTTGGTATTCAAGTAGGAGGGGAGTAAGAACATTGTGAGACACTTCATTACACATGATCCTCTCAAGTAAGCATTCCAATTAACGTTTCTTCTACCGGCCCTGTCCAAAGTGACATATATCAGGTAATGAAATGGACAAAAACTATAGCTATCGCACTTACTTTCATCGATAATCAAAACTGTACGATTTTTCATTCACACTGCATCACGTAAGTCTTTGAATGCTCATGATGGAATAATAATACAGAATTCATCAAGTGACTTTGCCTACAACTAAATTGGATAATACTCGAAATTAATACAAATTTAGCCAAGTACAAAAAGTCTATTTGTAGAATAACAACTTCAGTGAAAAAGTGCATATTTTTTTAACAAACGCACCCAATATGAAAAGGTACACATACAAACATGTAGCGAAAGCACCTTTGATGGTTAATGAAAATAAGATCATATAACATTATCCATATATCAAAATGATAAAATATAAAAATAGGTAAATAACGGTAAAATATAAAGTCTATGATTATAAAATAGCATACCTGGTAGTTGATTGTTATTTTAAAACAAATTTGTTTGCTCTTTCTTCTATATCCTTCTATTTCATTTTGTTAACGAATGACACAAGAGCTACAAATTGGTTTAGGATAAGTAAAATGTAATTTAGGTAAGAGATAATGAAGTTGGAGTTAATAGGACAGGAGTATGAAATGGGATTGATAATAAATCACTACTGTGGGGAATGTAATTTTTTTGGATGGTTAATGGCGCATGCATGTGTACATAGAAGAATGTTATTGCAGAATTTAATATAAGGTAATAAATGCTATCCATAGTTTATACTTTGATGTGAGATATTCCCAAAAAAGAAGACATTACAAAAATTTATTTTGCATATAATAAATGACAAATTCAATAGTAGTTGTTGAAGAGAAGATTTAGTCAATGACGTGTGATGACAATGCAATTTTTCTCCGTTTACGACGGATAACCGTAATTTTATCATTTATAAGGTAATAAATGATATCCCTATTTTATGCCTGATATAAGATATTCCCAAAAACGACGACATTATAAATTTTATTTTACTTAGAATAAATGACGAATTCAATAGTAGTTGCCGAAGAGAAGATTTAGTCAAATTTTTGACTGTTTACGATGGATAATCATAATTTTGTCATTTACTATTATATGTACAAATTTGTACAGTGTAAAGTGTTGTGCTTGTTTAAAATAAATTTGTAACAATTGTGGAATAAATTTAAAGAAAATTATTTACTAAACACTATATAAATAATAATTTTAAATTGCTGATAAATTCATATATGTAATTTTACTATCTAATTATGCTACGTGTACTAATTTGTATAAGAATTTAAGTTGTAACTAATATGATAGATATATGAAATGGGATTGAAAATGTAACGACCCAGAATTTTTAGAAATTATAATTTGAATATTTAATTAATTTTAAATATGAATGAGTGAATTTATAAGTCAAATAAATTTTAATTTGAATTATTGAATTTAATTGGATTATTAAATCGATAATTTAATACGTTAAATTATGGAAATAATTGAAAATATAGTTAAATATGATTGAAAATGATTTGTAAAATTTTATTTTATCATATGGAAGTTAGAATGATATTTTAGAACTTTTAAAATCGAATTAAGAGGTAAATTGTGAAAATTGAATATTTTAATATTTAAATCGACTAGTGAAAATAGTCAATTTTTGAACAGTTTTAGAATTGAACGAAACTAGTTCCATTGGATCCATAATAGTTAGTTATTACCGGATTTCAATTTTCGTGTCAATCGGAGCTATCGTTTGAGCGTGGCAGCTCGAAACGCATCGAATTATTTTTAATTTAAATTTGGCGAGTTAAAATAGCCATTTTTCAAAAAGTCTCGGATTTCGACGAAACTAGTTTCATCGGATCCGTAATGTGATATTATTGTAAGGTTTCAAATTTCAAGTCAATTGGATTTACCGTTTGTCCGTTACAAATTAAAACGCCTAGAAATCGACTTAAATCGGTTTAATTCAAATTGAGCGTTTACAGCCATAACTCGCACAGATGTCCGAATTAGCTTTCGAAACCTGTTCCATTGTGTCCGGAACGCGGGGTAAACCCTAGAAACGCTGGTTACGGCGCGTAAATCGGAGTTCGGAATTTCCGGGATGAATAGTGTTCGATTTTTCTTTATAAATAGCACCCACCACCTTCATAAATTTGATAAAAAAATAACTAAAACCCTAATTTTCTAACCCTAGCCGCCACATTATAAACCAATGGCCAGAAATGTTCCAACTTCTTCCCTCTAGATCTTCCAATCCGTCAACAATTAGAGGAAGTTGTCAACATGAAAGTTGGAGAGGGGAGTGAGAGCTACGATGTGAACGGTGGAGATCGTGTTTGGTGTCGTGTGGGGGGAGTTATGGGGCCGCGTGTGTGGCCTGTGCACATACGTGCGCGAGCATCAGGGGGTGGCCGAGCTTCATGATGTTGGTAGTGGAGGTAGCTCTCGCGAAGAGCTTCGATTTGCAAGTGGTTTGATGTGATTTCGTCGAGTGATCGCGATGGAAATTTAAACCCTAGTTGTTGTTGTATGGGTTTGGGAGTTCGGCTTTTACCTGTAGCTTGAACGTGAGAAGGAAGAAGCAAAAAGGGACGGTCATGATGGATGGAGTTTGGATCTAGTGGCTGGTAATGGTTGTAGTTAAAAATTAAGTTGAAAAATGTTGTAATATTTATAAATTAAATCGTATAAACTTTGTAATGCAATATCTTTTTCATACGAGGTCGAAAAAATGCAAACTCAGTTGCGTTGGAATCGTATGGACGAGCACTACGCGATGGAGTTGGTTTGGAGTCGTTTGGAGTTAGTGAGAATTTTGGGTAAAATTAAACGTCCGTTTAATTTTATTCGAAATAAATCGCTAAAACGGAAATAAAATCAAGGTGAGAACTTCTCACTCAATCGAATCAGTTTCGATTTTATTTTAAATAGTTAGATTTAAAATATTTGAATGCATGTTTGAATGATGATTAATATCTATTGATTGTTAAAATAGACATTATACGCCGTTAGTAAGCGGATGTTATTTATTAAAAACATATACCGCGAATATTTCATAAACAGTGAAATTGGTATTATAAATAATATCAATATATATATATTGGCATATGTATATATTGCAGTTGTTGATTCCCCGCATTTTTTTTAGCGGATGAGACCCTATTACGCCGTTATTAAGCGGATAATATTTAATAAGAACATGTACCGCGATAATTTCGTACTGGAGCGAAATTGGTATTGTGCTAATGTTTTTGGATGCAGGAAAACAGGTTGGAGGGATCCAACTGGATTCCTCAACAGTACTTATTTGATTTCAGATATTTTGATATTTGATGGATTTTCATATTGATATATGATATCGTTGTAGTCGTGATTGACTATTTGGTGTGTAGCATCATTGGACCCAGATTTTGGGATTTTAAAATGATTTTAAAGTGATTTTAGAAAGTATACGTTTTATAAAATAATTTTTGGAATTGATCCGTTTTAAATAAATAAACGTTATAATTTTTAATGTTATAAAAAATTATGATTTTTGAAAAATATAGGAAAAAAACTAATTGTTGAGAATATAATGCTAATTAATTTATTAAATAGTTTAATCGGGATTTTAGAATTATTGTGAACAGTTTAAATATAGGATTTATAAAATTTAATTATTTTATGAATCAAAAGGATGAAGTTTTTAAAGGAATTTAAAGACGTTTAAAAAGAATAATATAAATTGATTTATATTAAGAGATTTATAAATGGATATTTATAAATTGAAATATTGACATTATAAAACGAATTTTTATAAGTGTTTGAATGAAGTGAAAATGGATTGCATAAGTGAATGGAATTTATAAAATTTTAAATGGTGAAGTTATAAATGAAATTTATAAATAGTAAGATTTATAAATTTGTGAAGTTATTTGAAGAATAGATTTAGTTAAATAAATGAATCTTATAAGTTATAAGATTTATAATTATGAAGTTTAAAGGAACGATTTTGCAAACGAATAAATTTATAAGTATTTAACTTATAATGTGAATTTTTGGTTTATAATTGAGTTATAAATCGAATAAATTAATAAAGAAGATTTATAAAAAGGAAGTTGTTATTAAATAAATAGAAATGGAATTTATAAACGTTATTTTATAAATTCACAAACGACTTATTTTGATAAGTAAATTGTTATGATTTATTTATGGAGTTATATTCACATTTTTGAATAGTGAATAATCCTTTGAATTAAAATGAATAAAAGGATGAAATTGTTAATGAAGTATATTCACGTTTTTGAATAGTGAATAACACGTTAAAGAAATTGTTTTGGATTTGGATGTTTTAAATAGAATTAAAACGTTCTAACGATGTTTTAAAATGTGTTGAGATTCGAAACCATAGATTTCAACGTTAATTGTTGAAATAGATGTTTTCGAGAAATAGAAGGAAATAATGGACTATAACACTGTTGTTATAGTAAATGATTTCCGAAAGGAAATGTTTTGTATAGTATTGGGATTTATATATATATTTTAATTTCGAATCCCTATACTAGTGGTTTTGGGTTGTCGTAACGATGTTTTACGCAACATTCGTTTTGGCCCAAATAAATATGTTTAAGAGAATGATTTCCTTAATAGAATGAAATATATACTTAATCTCGATTTAAGTATATTGAATATTTTCTAAGTGTTGAAAATAAAAAGATTTGTGAATTACTTATTGAATAAGTATGGAATTGTTTTTCCAATATGAAGTGAATATTTAGAATTTATCCTTTTGAAGATAAATTGAAAATGGATAGTTGAAATCGTATATGCATAGGTATTTTGGAATATAAATTCATTATAGAATTTATATGTGAAAGTGGAATTTGTTTAAAAATAAATATTGATTTATTTTTGAAGTATTGAAATTATATATCTAGTGAAGATATTTTTGGAAAATAAATAATTTGGAAAATTATTTGGAAACTGGTGATGTGTGCATATCCAGTGATAGTTCAATAACCGACTATCAATATTTCCCTTTGAATGGGTAATTGATGTGATTTGTTTGAATGTGAATGCCACACTTATTTTTTGAATAAGCGCTCACTATTCGGGTTAACCGGGAAAGGACCATGGGGTCGTATAACCCATTCCGAATATGTGATACGTCGTTGTGAATTGCATTGAAGATCGGTGTTGAAGACCCGGTATTTGCGAGAGCGATAGGATGACCTGTCGATTGTCTCTGCACTGGGTAGCTCCTGGTATAGAGATTCCATAAGTGATGGGAAATCCGATCAGGATTGTGGATATCCGGATTGCAAGGACTTCTTTGTAAGTGCCTTCGGTTTTGTTCGATCCTGGAACAGACTTGTATGGATTGTATGCCTGACATTACAAGTTGAGATATAAAGCCGATTTCTTTCAAATATATTTCTGTTGGTGGCGGAGAATTTATTCTTTTAGCTTAACACCCTTCTTTGAGACGTACGTGCTCAGAGGTTATATAGTTGAAGTTATCAGCGATATATTCCCAATTTGGTAATGTGACATGCTGAGTGATGCTGAAATGATCATTGTGTTGATTATTTGTGATAGGATCGTTTATTTGATCGTCTATCCTTGTGATCATTGTGTTGATCATTTGTTGACCCAAAGCATGGCTTTTGTATAAAGTATGTTTTTGTGGACGTGACTTCGTCGAACCTCACACCCCGGAAATGGTCAAAACAGGAAAGATGCGGCAAGGTTATGAGGGGTAGCACCCTTTAGGGTATGTACATTTCCTTCTGGATAGAGGTGGTATCATGGTATGGAGCCCAGATATTTAACCTATGTGGTTACTACGAATTTATTACTTTGTGGTTGTTGGCTATCGGGATCCCGTGAGAAAGGTCGTTTACGATCGGGGAATGGCGTGCTCGTGTCAGTAGTTACCCAGTTAGGGGTAACCCGGCCTTGTGTTGGCAGAGTTCCGGTTTGGTTCTCGGGGATGTCTTTCCAGAGGCATTCTCATGTGGCAATGGGAAGTTCCTTGGCCTGACCATTTGTTGGAAATCCAATTACCAATACGAAACTTGTACGGTATTAGTTGTAGGACCTGCCATTCACTTATGGTGGTCACCACTGTTTGGATGGTAGCTATAGTAGGCATACGATAATGGTCGTATGTTGGCTAAGATTTATATTCTACTTTCGAAATGAATTTTTCCTACACTATGCACTAGTCATAATATCAAATGTTATTTTAAATGCGTATCAAGCATCTTTGACTATCATAAGGAGAAATCTCCTCCGATTCTGCGTTTGCATGTGTGTGTGTGCGGGAGGCCTTATGGTAGTCTCATTTTTAAAAGCATTGCGAATTGAAATAAAAATATTCCTCTATTTTGATTTTAAAGATAAATAAACTGTTTTGAGTTCTCACACTAGTCACATGACTGACTTGGAGTTTATTGTTTTCCTTCCTAAACTCTGGGTGCCCACCAATTTTCACACGGGCAGTCAAGAGTAAGGTTTATCAGGATATTCTGGAGTTGCTGGAGGCAAGCTGGATGGCATGGCGTATTACTAGTTTATATAGTATTTCTTTTTCCGCTGCACTGTTTGTTGTTGTTGTACACTCTGATGATGATATGATGTAATGAAATGTAATGTATAAAATGTAATAACTGATAGTTCTTTGTTTAAAGATTATTCATTTATTATTATATGTTGTTCCGCTGCGAATTGTGAGATTCTGATGTTGTTCTTGTTTTCTGTTCTGTTCTATTTCTCTTTTTCTTCTATTTTAAAAAAATTCCTATCTTTCTCTATCTTTCTTCTCTCTTTTTCTTTTCTTAAATTCTTTTTAAAAAAACCCTAACATCTCGGTTTCCGGCCTTCGATTTCTCGGCAGTCGATAAAGTGAGTATCGATGTTGAATTTTCGAAAGTCGAAAATTTCCGGGGCGTTACATTTGGTATCGGAGCATATGGTTAAGCGACAACCATGGTTCTGTCGGGTATTACTCGTTAGAGATAGAGTCAGTAGTACTCTAGAATGAGTTGAGTGTAATAATAGCTATGAGAGCGTATTTGTTAGTGAATATAAAAATTGTTTTATATTGTGATGATTGGTTTATTGAGTGGCATATGAACTTTCGTCAGCGTGGTCCGCATGACTATGCCGAAGGGGTTTCTAAACACTTAAATAAAACAATTCGACATAATATTGTTTTAAATTTGGGTAAATGAAATAATTTTACCTTGAGTATATTTTATATATGAAGAAATAAGTTTTCAAAATTATTAGGGTAAATAAGTTGATTGTTGGTTGTTTGAATAATCTAAATAAAAGAATTATTGTATAAGCAAAAGAATTATAAGAATTGAATTATAATTAAAGTGAATTACAATTGTGAAATAAACTTATATATATAAGAAGTGAAACTATATGAATATATTTATGAATATGAGTTGTAATAAAGAAATGAAATTCAACTTTAGAAATTGAATTGGATTGAATGTAAATCAATTAAATGTAAATTAAATTGATATGAAATAATGAATGTAAGTGTTAATTCATTAAAATCTAATGTTATTAAAAGTTGAAAGTTTGAATGAAAATCAATAAATTAAACCAATTGTAAGCAAAGGAATTTGGTTGAAATGGATATACATTGGTTGTTATATGATTGTTAGTTGATTGTATAAAATTCATTAAGTGTTAATGAAATTGAAAGCTAAAGTAATTAAAATTCGATTGGAAGTTAAATGAATCTTAAATAGAATTGAATTTGATGTGGAAGTGAACCAACTTGAATATGAATTAGTGAATATAAACTAATTGAAAATGAATGTTAGTAAGAACGTCCACTGTTAATGAATCACATATGATTTAAATTGAAAACCTATTTCATTGAATATTAATGAGAATATGAATGAATATTATTGGTTATGGATGATAGTTGGTTGATGGTTGAATATATATTGCATTTGTTGTTTAGTTGCATTTGCTATGTTGACATATATAGTTATTATGTTGCTATATGTTGTATATTGATACTATTATCTATATGCATGATTCTCATGTTGTTTGTTGAGTGTTTTGTAGATGCGGATCGCGTTTGCTTCGCATTTGGAGCTCGCTTTTGCGCTATATTAGCCGTATATGCTCGCTAATAAAATAATAAGGTACATATCTCGGATTACATACCGTACTTTTACACTTTTTTCCCTTTGGGATGCCTCATTACTTGATGAGATGTACATTTGTGATATATATACTGTCATTTTTTTTTCGGATCGAGCCGCGCAAAGGAGACTATGGCGAATTTTTCCGGAAATTTAAGGCGTTAGAAAAAATTTGAGAAAATGGGAAAATTTTGAAAACTTTAACTTTTATTTAGAATTGAAAGTTAAACAATAGTAATTGTTTTTGAAAAGAATAACTAAGTATGATTGGAAAACTTAGTAAGTATTGTAAGAAGTTTAACTATGAATTATGGAAAATAAATAAATTCTGTAACTTTTCTTACTTAATAATTTCGAGGACGAAATTCATTTAAGGGGGAAAGATTGTAACGACCCAGAATTTTTAGAAATTAAAATTTGAATATTTAATTAATTTTAAATATAAATGAGTGAATTTATAAGTCAAATAAATTTTAATTTGAATTATTGAATTTAATTGGATTATTAAATCGATAATTTAATACGTTAAATTATGGAAATAATTGAAAATATAGTTAAATATGATTGAAAATGATTTGTAAAATTTTATTTTATCATATGGAAGTTAGAATGATATTTTAGAACTTTTAAAATCGAATTAAGAGTTAAATTGTGAAAATTGAATATTTTAATATTTAAATCGACTAGTGAAAATAGTCAATTTTTGAACAGTCTCAAAATTGAACGAAACCAGTTCCATTGGATCCGTAATAGTTAGTTATTACCGGATTTCAATTTTCGTGTCAATCGGAGCTATCGTTTGAGCATGGCAGCTCGAAACGCATCGAATTATTTTTAATTTAAATTTGGCGAGTTAAAATAGCCATTGTTCAAAAAGTCTCGGATTTCGACGAAACCAGTTTCATCGGATCCGTAATGTGATATTATTGTAAGGTTTCAAATTTCAAGTCAATTGGATTTACCGTTTGTCCGTTACAAATTAAAACGCCTAGAAATCGACTTAAATCGGTTTAATTCAAATTGAGCGTTTACAGCCATAACTCGCACAGATATCCGAATTAGCTTCCGAAACCTGTTCCATTGTGTCCGGAACGCGGGGTAAACCCTAGAAACGCTGGTTACGGCGCGTAAATCGGAGTTCGGAATTTCCGGGATGAATAGTGTTCGATTTTTCTTTATAAATAGCACCCACCACCTTCATAAATTTGATAAAAAAATAACTAAAACCCTAATTTTCTAACCCTAGCCGCCACATTATAAACCAATGGCCAGAAATGTTCCAACTTCTTCCCTCTAGATCTTCCAATCCGTCAACAATTAGAGGAAGTTATCAACATTAAAGTTGGAGAGGGGAGTGAGAGCTACGATGTGAACGGTGGAGATCGTGTTTGGTGTCGTGTGGGGGGAGTTATGGGGCCGCGTGCGTGGGCTGTGCACATACGTGCGTGAGCATCAGGGGGTGGCCGAGCTTCATGATGTTGGTAGTGGAGGTAGCTCTCGCGAAGAGCTTCGATTTGCAAGTGGTTTGATGTGATTTCGTCGAGTGATCGCGATGGAAATTTAAACCCTAGTTGTTGTTGTATGGGTTTGGGAGTTCGGCTTTTACCGGTAGCTTGAACGTGAGAAGGAAGAAGCAAAAAGGGACGGTCATGATGGATGGAGTTTGGATCTAGTGGCTGGTAATGGTTGTAGTTAAAAATTAAGTTGAAAAATGTTGTAATAGTTATAAATTAAATCGTATAAACTTTGTAATGCAATATCTTTTTCATACGAGGTCGAAAAAATGCAAACTCGGTTGCGTTGGAATCGTATGGACGAGCACTACGCGATGGATTTGGTTTGGAGTCGTTTGGATTTAGTGAGAATTTTGGGTAAAATTAAACGTCCGTTTAATTTTATTCGAAATAAATCGCTAAAACGGAAATAAAATCAAGGTGAGAACTTCTCACTCAATCGAATCAGTTTCGATTTTATTTTAAATAGTTAGATTTAAAATATTTGAATGCATGTTTGAATGATGATTAATATCTATTGATTGTTAAAATAGACATTATACGCCGTTAGTAAGCGGATGTTATTTATTAAAAACATATACCGCGAATATTTCATAAACAGTGAAATTGGTATTATAAATAATATCAATATATATATATTGGCATATGTATATATTGCAGTTGTTGATTCCCCGCATTTTTTTTAGCGGATGAGACCCTATTACGCCGTTATTAAGCGGATAATATTTAATAAGAACATGTACCGCGATAATTTCGTACTGGAGCGAAATTGGTATTGTGCTAATGTTTTTGGATGCAGGAAAACAGGTTGGAGGGATCCAACTGGATTCCTCAATAGTATTTATTTGATTTCAGATATTTTGATATTTGATGGATTTTCATATTGATATATGATATCGTTGTAGTCGTGATTGACTATTTGGTGTGTAGCATCATTGGACCCAGATTTTGGGATTTTAAAATGATTTTAAAGTGATTTTAGAAAGTATACGTTTTATAAAATAATTTTTGGAATTGATCCGTTTTAAATAAATAAACGTTATAATTTTTAATGTTATAAAAAATTATGATTTTTGAAAAATATAGGAAAAAAAACTGATTGTTGAGAATATAATGCTAATGATTTTATAAAATAGTTTGATCGGGATTTTAGAATTATTGTGAACAGTTTAAATATAGGATTTATAAAATTTAATTATTTTATGAATCAAAAGGATGAAGTTTTTAAAGGAATTTAAAGACGTTTAAAAAGAATAATATAAATTGATTTATATTAAGAGATTTATAAATGGATATTTATAAATTGAAATATTGACATTATAAAACGAATTTTTATAAGTGTTTGAATGAAGTGAAAATGGATTGCATAAGTGAATGGAATTTATAAAATTTTAAATGGTGAAGTTATAAATGAAATTTATAAATAGTAAGATTTATAAATTTGTGAAGTTATTTGAAGAATAGATTTAGTTAAATAAATGAATCTTATAAGTTATAAGATTTATAATTATGAAGTTTAAAGGAACGATTTTGCAAACGAATAAATTTATAAGTATTTAACTTATAATGTGAATTTTTGGTTTATAATTGAGTTATAAATCGAATAAATTAATAAAGAAGATGTATAAAAAGGAAGTTGTTATTAAATAAATAGAAATGGAATTTATAAACGTTATTTTATAAATTCACAAACGACTTATTTTGATAAGTAAATTGTTATGATTTATTTATGGAGTTATATTCACATTTTTGAATAGTGAATAAACCTTTGAATTAAAATGAATAAAAGGATGAAATTGTTAATGAAGTATATTCACGTTTTTGAATAGTGAATAACACGTTAAAGAAATTGTTTTGGATTTGGATGTTTTAAATAGAATTAAAATGATCTAACGATGTTTTAAAATGTGTTGAGATTCGAAACCATAGATTTCAACGTTAATTGTTGAAATAGACGTTTTCGAGAAATAGAAGGAAATAATGGACTATAACACTGTTGTTATAGTAAATGATTTCAGAAAGGAAATGTTTTGTATAGTATTGGGATTTATATATCTATTTTAATTTCGAATCCCTATACTAGTGGTTTTGGGTTGTCGTAACGATGTTTTACGCAACATTCGTTTTGGCCCAAATAAATATGTTTAAGAGAATGATTTCCTTAATAGAATGAAATATATACTTAATCTCGATTTAAGTATATTGAATATTTTCTAATTGTTGAAAATAAAAAGATTTGTGAATTACTTATTGAATAAGTATGGAATTGTTTTTCCAATATGAAGTGAATATTTAGAATTTATCTTTTTGAAGATAAATTGAAAATGGATAGTTGAAATCGTATATGCATAGATATTTTGGAATATAAATTCATTATAGAATTTATATGTGAATGTGGAATTTGTTTAAAAATAAATATTGATTTATTTTTGAAGTATTGAAATTATATATCTAGTGAAGATATTTTTGAAAAATAAATAATTTGGAAAATTATTTGGAAACTGGTGATGTGTGCATATCCAGTGATAGTTCAATAACCGACTATCAATATTTCCCTTTGAATGGGTAATTGATGTGATTTGTTTGAATGTGAATGCCACACTTATTTTTTGAATAAGCGCTAACTATTCGGGTTAACCGGGAAAGGACCATGGGGTCGTATAACCCATTTCGAATATGTGATACGTCGTTGTGAATTGCATTGAAGATCGGTGTTGAAGACACGGTATTTGCGAGAGCGATAGGATGTCCTGTCGATTGTCTCTGCACTGGGTAGCTCCTGGTATAGAGATTCCATAAGTGATGGGAAATCCGATCAGGATTGTGGATATCCGGATTGCAAGGACTTCTTTGTAAGTGCCTTCGGTTTTGTTCGATCCCGGAACAGACTTGTATGGATTGTATGCCTGACATTACAAGTTGAGATATAAAGCCGATTTCTTTCAAATATATTTCTGTTGGTGGCGGAGAATTTATTCTTTTAGCTTAACACCCTTCTCTGAGACGTACGTGCTCAGAGGTTATATAGTTGAAGTTATCAGCGATATATTCCCAATTTGGTAATGTGACATGCTGAGTGATGCTGAAATGATCATTGTGTTGATTATTTGTGTTAGGATCGTTTATTTGATCGTCTATCCTTGTGATCATTGTGTTGATCATTTGTTGACCCAAAGCATGGCTTTTGTATAAAGTATGTTTTTGTGGACTTGACTTCGTCGAACCTCACACCCCGGAAAAGGTCAAAACAGTAAAGATGCGGCAAGGTTATGAGGGGTAGCACCCTTTAGGGTATGTACATTTCCTTCTGGATAGAGGTGGTATCATGGTATGGAGCCCAGATATTTAACCTATGTGGTTACTACGAATTTATTACTTTGTGGTTGTTGGCTATCGGGATCCCGTGAGAAAGGTCGTTTACGATCGGGGAATGGCGTGCTCGTGTCAGTTGTTACCCAGTTAGGGGTAACCCGGTCTTGTGTTGGCAGAGTTCCGGTTTGGTTCTCGGGGATGTCTTTCCAGAGGCATTCTCATGTGGCAATGGGAAGTTTCTTGGCCTGACCATTTGTTGGAAATCCAATTACCAATACGAAACTTGTACGGTATTAGTTGTAGGACCTGCCATTCACTTATGGTGGTCACCACTGTTTGGATGGTAGCTATAGTAGGCATACGATAATGGTCGTATGTTGGCTAAGATTTATATTCTACTTTCGAAATGAATTTTTCCTACACTATGCACTAGTAATAATATCAAATGTTATTTTAAATGCGTATCAAGCATCTTTGACTATCATAAGGAGAAATCTCCTCCGATTCTGCGTTTGCATGTGTGTGTGTGCGGGAGGCCTTATGGTAGTCTCATTTTTAAAAGCATTGCGAATTGAAATAAAAATATTCCTCTATTTTGATTTTAAAGATAAATAAACTGTTTTGAGTTCTCACACCAGTCACATGACTGACTTGGAGTTTATTGTTTTCCTTCCTAAACTCTGGGTGCCCACCAATTTTCACACGGGCAGTCAATAGTAAGGTTTATCAGGATATTCTGGATATTCTGGAGTTGCTGGAGGCAAGCTGGATGGCATGGCGTATTACTAGTTTGTATAGTATTTCTTTTTCCGCTGCACTGTTTGTTGTTGTTGTACACTCTGATGATGATATGATGTAATGAAATGTAATGTATAAAATGTAATAACTGATAGTTCTTTGTTTAAAGATTATTCATTTATTATTATATGTTGTTCCGCTGCGAATTGTGAGATTCTGATGTTGTTCTTGTTTTCTGTTCTGTTCTATTTCTCTTTTTCTTCTATTTTAAAAAAATTCCTATCTTTCTCTATCTTTCTTCTCTCGTTTTCTTTTCTTAAATTCTTTTTAAAAAAACCCTAACATCTCGGTTTCCGGCCTTCGATTTCTCGGCAGTCGATAAAGTGAGTATCGATATTGAATTTTCGAAAGTCGAAAATTTCCGGGCGTTACAGAAAATAAATTACTATTATAGGAAATGTAATTTTTTTTAAGGGTTAATGGCGTATATTTAAATATAGAATAATATTATTGTAGAATTTAATATAGTAGGTGATAAATGCTACCCATATTTTATGCTTTGATATGAGATATTACCATAAAAGAGACATTGCAAATTTTATGTAGAATAAATGGCAAATTTAATAGCAGTTACTGAAGGAAAGATTTAGTCAATAACGTATAATGACATTTTGGGGACTAATAAAGCAAAATGCATTATTAGTTTGATCGAAAAAACAATCTCTTCAATATAATAACAGTAAAGGTTCTGAATTATAGACTATAATAATTTTTTAGACATCATTTAGTTAGTATTCCAAATGCAAGAAAGGAAAAAGAGATGGAAAAAAAGAAAAAAAATGGAAAATTGTAAGCACATTTACCTCATGGCAATTGCTAGAGGAGTCTACAATCTTGATTAGCTTTGTTGCGAATCTGCAAAAAGAATCAGCTCTTAATATATAATTATCAGCAGTACTTCGAATTGGTACGGTTCCCTTCACTTGCAAACAATGTTGTGCTAAAAGAAACCTACACCTACCAAGAGAGAAGGGTGTTGGTGCATAGTTGAATTTAAACTAAACATTAATATAAACTTCTAATTATTGAGTACGCCATATAAAAGAGAACAAAAATGCCAACTAAGCTTGAAACCCCATGGAATGTGTGACGACCCAAAAATTTTTAGCAATTGAAATTGGAATATTCAATTAATTTTGAATGTTTAAAAGTTAATTTTAACTCGAATTCAAATATCACCAATTATTTGATAATTAAACTATTGAATTAAACAATTTGAAATTGGGTAAAATGTGGATCTAGAATTCTGCGCCTGTTAAAATATAATTTAAAGGCTTATAAAATTTATATTGATAGTGCCGAGAATAATAGAAGTGTTAAAAATAGAAATTAACAGTGATCTGTGCAGTTTTAAAATTTATATCGTTTAAATTGAATTTATAAATAGCATTCCGAGGCACAGTCTCGGAATTTGACGAAACCAGTTCCATTCGGTCCGTTATATTGTATTATTATCGGATTTCAAATTTCGTGTTGATCGGAGTTAGTGTGTGAGTATACGATATATAAACGCGCTGAGAAATTATTGAACAAAATCCAATGATATTTAATTTAAATGGTCAGCTTCTCTAATACGCTTCTTCGTTTAATTATTAAAAAGGGGTAGATAGTTTTTCTTCGTTCTGGAAAACAAATCTTCCTATGTACGCTTATTTCTAGCCGAGCCTTCTAAATATCTCACACCACTTCTTCCCCTATATTCACTTCGACATTCAGACCTAAAGAAATAAAATGAAGAAATGGGGCCGAACCCATTCGATTCGATCAGTAAAAAAAATAAATGAAAATCACAATAAATGGCCGATCAACATCAGGTGAAGGGCGAACTCGAGTCCATGCTCGGTTCCATCGCATCTGGGAGGGGAGGAAGATTTGCGTGGCCGCAGGTCAGTGGGTCGCGTTGCGACGTGAACGGCGATACTGGGGATAGCTCTCGAATCACGCGAGATTGGCCGAGGTCCTAACAGCGAGGGGAGGGCGACATTAGGGTTTGTTTTGAGGGATGCGCCGCGAGTGGCTACCTCGAGGGTGGACTTGTAGTCGCGACAGTGGGTCATGGCAGCGAAGTCATGGAAGTCGCGATGCGAGACGCGATTTGGGGGGGAGACCGAGGTTGTGATGTTCGTTTCGATCTACAGTGAGGTATAAAGCTATTTTTCTCGATATTTCTATTTTACAGTTTCCCATTTTGATGAGATTTTGGAAAATAGATAATATAAAGGAAACAAAAATATATTTACAGCAAAATATATCTACAGTGAGGTATTTATTTATTTAATTTTTGAATTAATGAATATATGAAGTCTATAAATTATTTAGGAAAATATATAGGGGTTTTGTATGTTGAAGTTAGTATAAAAATAGATTTTTAAATCTATGTAAATAATTTTTATTATTAGATAAAATAATCTCAGAAGAAATAAATATACATTTACACATTTTGAATTTACTAGTTTAACTTTAAAATAATATATTTGTTTAGTTAACTTATTTAAAATCTATTTTAGTTACTAAAGGGTTATTCAAAAGGGAAGTTAGTTCGAAATTTAATTATTCATTAAAAATTCAAATCATTGGTTAAAATTAAATGAAATTGTAGAACGGAAATTTATTGTTCGATTAATGCAAAATATTAATCAATTGAATAATGATTATCCAAGGTAAAATTTGAAGAAAGCAAGTCGAGTTGGATAGGATGGCAAATTAAAAGGGCAAAGGTGAGTTAATCTCACTTAGTTTAAATTAAATTTAAATGATTAAATTTAAATAATTGTTTGAATGGCTGAATTGGTTGATGTGATATAGTACGATATTTTGGAACTGGCATATTATATTGTGCTAACATTTGTGGATGCAGGGAAAACAGGTTGGAGGGATCCAACTGGACCCCTCACATTTATTTAAATTATTCAATATTCTCTGTTGTGATTATTTGATATCCTGTGATGAGTTATATTGGAATATTGAATGTTATGGTTTGATTGGATATTCGGGTATAATGAATTACCAAGATATATGAATTGGATTGTTGAAAAGAAATTAAAAGGAAGTAAATGTGTGAGCGGAATAATTCTACAATGTTTGAATAAATTAAGAATGAACTGAAAAGAAATAGAAGTAATATGAAAATGATAATAAATAAATTCGAGTATGAAGAGAAATAGAATTTTGAATAAAATGAAATTGATGAAGTATAAACTTAAGTTATATCAAATAATAAAAAAACTTTATATAAAATCCAAAGTTTAAATTATTTAAAAGAATAAAGAAGTAACTGAGAAATCAAAAAATAAATGGAATTTTTAGTTAAAGTATTTTTAAATCATAATCAAGAAAGGAAATCTGAAATTAATAGATTCTGAATTAAAAGGGAATAAATTGGAAATCAATTTGGGGAATTGATTTAAGTTGGGATTTTCTCTGGATAACCAAGTACATTTTTTTTAAGTAAATTTTTAAATAAATTTAGAGGTGTTAAAGTTGTTGTAAAAAGCAAGTTTTGGCTAATATTTAAATTTTAAAGCAAGTATTTTCTCAAATCTATCATAGTAGTAATTATTTAAAAGTGACTTAGTATCTTATTTCAAAAGTGAAAATCTAGTTTTATATTTACTAAGTAACTCTATTTTCAAATATTCATATAGTATGTATTTTTAACAAATTATTAAAGTAGTTTTAAATTAAATGTTTTAAAAGTATATTTTCAAAGTAAAGTGTTAAATTTTGTTAAAAGAAAATCTAGTTTTGTGCTTGGTGATTTCAGAGGAAATAGAAAATATTTGGGAAAGTTTATTCTGAAAAGAATGATGGTTTGAAAATGTTTTCAAAGGAATTTGAAAGTGAGAATTATATCTTGTAAAGATATTTTTGAGGTAAATAAATAATTTGGGAAATTATTTATTGTTGGAGTTGTTTGTGAATATTAATTGATAGTTAAATAACCGACTATCAATATTGGCCAACTGCGCTGATCGTTTCGTAGAGACCGGGATCGAGATTTATTTCTCGAAAAACACTTTGATCCGGTTTGTACGTTTCGTGCGAAAAACGTGTTCGGAGTCAAAGATGGAGCAGTGATGTGCAAGGGTGTAACAAACGGAAATTTTCGACTTTCGAAAATTCAATATCGATACTCACTTTATCGACTGCCGAGAAATCGAAGGCCAAAAACCCGAAATGTTATGGTTTAAGAAAAAGAATTTAAGAAAAGAGAAGAGAAAAAGATAGAAGATGGAGAGGAAAGAAAAAGAAATTTTTTAAAATAGAATGGAATAGAAAACAACAACAGAACACCATCAGAATCTCACAATTCGCAGCGGAACAACATATAATAATAAATGAATAATCTTTAAACAAAGAACTATATCAGTTATTACATTACATTACATTTCATTTCATTACATCAGAGTGTACAACAACAATCAACATCAAACAATGCAGCGGAAAAAGAAATACTATATAAACTAGTAATACGCCATGCCATCCATCTTACCTCCAGCAACTCCAGAATATCCAGAATATCCTGATAAACCTAACTCTTGACTGCCCCTGTGGAAATTGGTGGGCACCCAGAGTTTAGGAAGGAAAACAATAAACTCCGAGTCAGTCATGTGACTGGTGTGAGAACTCAAAACAGTTTATTTAACTTTAAAATCAAAATAGAAGAATATTTTTAAAGTCAATTCGCAATGCTTTTAAAAATGAGACTACCATAAGGCCTCCCGCACACACACACAATGCAAACGCAGAATCGGAGGAGATTTCTCCTTATGATAGTCAAAGATGCTTGATACGCATTAAAAGAACATTTCATATTATTATTAGTGTATAGTGTAGGGAAAATCATTTCGAAAGTAGAATATAAATCTTAGCCAACATAGACATTTCGAACTATGCCTACTATAGCTACCATCCAAACAGTGTTGCGACACCATAAGTGAATGATAGGTTCTACAACTAAAACCGTACAAGTTTCGTATTGTTTCTTTGGATTTCCAACAAATGATCAGGCCAAGGAACTTCCCATTCCCACATGAGAATGCCTCTGGAAAGACATCCCCGAGAACCAAACCGGAACTCTGCCAACACAAGGCCGGGTTACCCCTAACTGGGTAACTACTGACACGAGCACGCCATTCCCCGATCGTAAACGACCTTTCTCACGGGATCCCGATAACCAACAACCACAAAGTAATAAATTCGCAGTAACCACATAGGTTAAATATCTGGGCTCCATACCATGATACCACCTCTATCCAGAAGGAAATGTACATACCCTAAAGGGAGCTACCCCTCATAACCTTGCCGCATCTTTCCTGTTTTGACCATTTCGGGGTGTGAGGCTCGACGAAGTCACGTCCACAAAAACATACTTTATACAAAAGCCATGCTTTGGGTCAACAAATGATCAACACAATGATCACCAGGATAGATGATCAAATAAATGATCCTATCACAAATAATCAACACAATGATCATTTACAGCAACACTCAGCATGTCACATTACCAAATTGGGAATACATCGCTGATAACATTCAACTACATAACCTCTGAGCTCGTACGTCTCAGAGAAGGGTGTTAAGCTAAAAGAATAAATTCTCCGCCACCAACAGAAATATATTTGAAAGAAATCGGCTTTATATCTCAACTTGTAATGTCAGACATACAATCCATACAAGTCTGTTCTGGGCTCGAACAAAACCGAAGGCACTTACAAAGAAGTCCTTGCAATCCGGATATTCACAATCTTGATCAGATTCACCATCACATATGGAGAACTCTATACCGGAGCAACTCGGTGCAGAGTAAATCGACAGGTCATCCTATCGCTCTCGCAAATACCGGGTCTTCAACACCGATCTTCAATGCAATTATAACGACGTATCACATATTCGGAATGGGTTATACGACCCCATGGTCCTTTCCCGGTTAACCCGAATAGTGAGCGCTTATTCAAAAATAAGTGTAGCATTCACATTCAAACAAATCACATCAATTACCCATTCAAAGGGAAATATTGATAGTCGGTTATTGAACTATCACTGGATATGCACACACCACCAGATTCCAAATAATTTTCCAAATTATTTACTTTCCAAAATATCTTTACAAGATATATAATTTCAATATTTCAAAAATAAATCAATATTTATTTTTAAACCAATTCCTCTTTCTTTTATAAATTCCTTAGTGAATTTATAATCCAAAATATCTATGCATATGATTTCAATAATTCATTTCAATATTCCTTTTCAATTTATCTTCAAAAAGATAAATTCTCAAAATATTCACTTTATATTGGAAAACAATTCCATACTTATTTAATAAGTAATTCACAAATCTATTTATTTTCAACACTTGGAAAATATTCAATATACTTAAATCGAAATTAAGTACATATTTCATTCTTTAAGGAAATCATTCTCTTAAACATATTTATTTGGGCCAAAACGAATGTTACGTAAAACATCGTTACGACAACCCAAAACCACTAGTATAGGGATTCGAAATTAAAATAGATATATAAATCCCAATACTATACAAAACATTTCCTTTCGGAAATCATTTACTATAACAACAGTGTTATAGTCTACTATTTCCTTCTATTTCTCGAAAACGTCTATTTCAACAATAAATGTCGAAATCTATGGTTTCGAATCTCAACACAATTAAAACTTCGTTAGATCATTTTAATTCTATTTCAAATAACACATTCAAAACAATTTCTTTAACATCTTATTCACTATTCAAAAACGTGAAGATACTACGTTAACACATTTCATCATTTCTATTCATTTTAATTCAAAGGATTATTCACTATTCAAAAATGTGAATATAACTCCATTTATAGGTTTCAACAAATTTTCTTGTCAAAATAAGTCATTTGCGAATTTATAAAACAACGTTTATAAATTCCATTCTATTTATTTATAAAAACTTCCTTTTTATTAATTCTTTTATTAACCTATTCCAGTTTATAACTCAATTATAAACTAAAAGTTCATATTATAAGTCAAATGCTTATAAAACGATTATTTTACAAAATCGTTCTTTTAAAGACTTTCCAATTTATAAACCTTATAACTTATAAGATTCATTTATTTAACCAAATCTATTCCTTCAATATAACTTCACAAATTTATAAATCTTACTATTTATAAATTTCATTTATAACTTCACCGTTTATAATTCTATAAATTTCATTCTTTAATGAAATTCATTTTCACTTCATTCAAACACTTATAAAAACTCGTTTTATAATTCAAATGTTTTAACTTATAAATATCAATTTATAAATCCTTTATAAAATCAATTTATACTATTATTTTAAAACATCTTTAATCTCCTTTATAATTTCATCATTCTCTTGATTTATAAAATAATCAAATTTTTATAAATCCTATTTTTAAACTTTTCACAATAAATTCTAAAATCCCCATTAAACTATTTTATAAAATCGTTAGCATCATATTCTCAAAAATCAGTTTTTAACTATTTTTCTCAAAAATCATAATTTTTATAACTTTAAAAATTATGACGTTTATTTATTTAAAATAGATCAAATTCCAAACATAAAGTATATTTTCAAAAATCACTTTATAAATCATTTTAAAATTCCAAAACTTGGTCCAATGATGCTACATATCAAATAGTCAATCACGACAACAACGATATCATATATCAATATGAAAATCCATCAAATATCAAAATATCTGAAATCAAATAAAAACTGTTGAGGAATCCAGTTGGATACCTCCAACCTGTTTTCCTGCATCCAAAAACATTAGCACAATACCAATTTCGCTCCAGTACGAAATTATCGCGGTATATGTTCTTATTAAATATTATCCGCTTAATAACGGCGCAATAGGGTCTCATCCGCTAAACAAAAAAATGCGGGAAATCAATAACTCCAATATATACATATGCCAATATATATATATTGCTATTATATATAATACCAATTTCACTGTTTATGAAATATTCGCGGTATATGTTTTTAATAAATAACATCCGCTTACTAACGGCGTATAATGTCTATTTTAACAATCAATAGATATCAATCATCATTCAAACATGCATTCAAATATTTTAAATCTAACTATTTAAAATACAATCGAAACTGATTCGATTGAGTGAGAAGTTCTCACCTTGATTTAATTTCGTTTTAGCGATTTATTTCGAATAAAATTAAACGGACGTTTAATTTTACCCAAAATTCTCACTAACTCCAAACGACTCCAATCCAACTCCATCGCGTAGTGCTCGTCCATATGATTCCAACGCAACTAGTTTCGCGCGTTTTCGACCTCGTTTGAAAAAGATATCAATTTTTGAAGTTACACGATTTTATAACTTAAATTTACAACACAAACTTTAAAATTATAAACCTAAACTCATCACAGCCACATGATCCTTCCCCGTTGAATCCAGGCCGTCCCCCCCTTCATCTTCTCCACGTTCCTTTTCTACAGATCAAGGCCGCACCACCCAACCCATCAACAAGCAACTAGGGTTTTGATTTGCACCATCAATACTCAACTAAACCTCATCAAACCACTGCCATGTCGAAGCCCTTCGCGAGAGCTACCTCCACCACCAACCACCTGAAGTTCGGCCTGCTCTAGACTCCTCGAAATGCGTGCGAAATCTGCAGGTTTCGGCCCCAATTGCTCCCTCCACGTCGCTCCAAACACGATCATCACCGTATGGATCTCTAGCTCTCGCCTTGCTCTACAATGTTGCTGTTGAACACTTCGCGTGAATGTCAACGGATTGTGAGTGATTGAGGGAAGAAAGAGGAGAAATACTGGCCTTAGAAAATGTTAGAGGCGGCTACAGTTAAAACTAGGGTTTTGTGTTTTTTTTTTTAAAAATTATGAAGGGTATGGTCTCCTTTTATAGAAAATCGAACGTAAACACTATTCATTTCGGAAATTCCGAACTCCGATTTACGCGCCGTAACCAGCGTTTCTAAGGTTTACCCCGCGTTCCGGACACAATGGAACAGGTTTCGAAAGCTAATTCGGACATCTGTGCGAGTTATGGCTATAAACGCTCAATTTAAATTAAACCGATTTAAATCGATTTCTAGGCGTTTTAATTTGTACCGGACAAACGGTAAATCCAATTGACTTGAAATTTGAAACCTTACAATAATATCACATTACGGATCCGATGAAACTAGTTTCTTCGAAATCCGAGACTTTTTGAAAAATGGCTATTTTCACTCGTCAAATTTAAATTAAAAACAAATCGATGCGTTTCGAGCTGCCACGATCAAACGATAGCTCCGATTGACACGAAAATTGAAATCTGATAATAACTAACTATTACGGATCCAATGGAACTGGTTTCATTCAATTCTGAGACTGTTCAAAAATTGGCTATTTTCACTAGTCGATTTAAATATTAAAATATTCAATTTTCACAAATTAACTTTTAATTCGATTTTAAAAGTTCTAAAATATCGTTCTAACTTCAAAATGATAAAATAAAATTTTACAAATCATTTTCAATCATATTTAACTCAATTTTCAATTATTTCCATAATTTAACGTATTAAATTATCGATTTAATTATTCAATTAAATCCAATAAATCGAAATAAAATTTATTCGACTTATAAATTCACTTATTAATATTCAAAATTAATTAAATATTCAAATTTTAATTAAATAAAATTCTGGGTCGTTACAATCTTCCCCCCTTAAAAGAATTTCGTCCTCGAAATTATAAATAAGAAAAATTACAGAAGCTATTAATTTTCCCAAAATTCATAGTTAAACTTCTTACAAATCTTTACTAAGTTTTCGAAATCATACTTAGTTATCTCTTTCAAAACCAAACTATATCATTTAACTTTCAATTCCAAAATCAAAGTTTAAGTTTTCAAAATTTTCCAAATTTCTCAAATTTTTCTAACGCCTTAAATTTCCGGAAAAATTTGCCATAGTCTCCTTTGCGCGGCTCGATCCAAAAAAAATGACAGTATATATATCACAAATATACATCTCATCAAGTAATGAGGCATCCCGAAGGGAAAAAGTATAAAAGTACGGTATGTAATCCGAGATATGTACCTTATATTTTATTAGCAAGCATATACGGCTAATATAGCGCGAAAGCGAGCTCCAAATGCGAAGCAAACGCGATCCGCACCTACTAATCACTCAACAAACAACATGAGAACATGTATATAGACAATAGTATCGATATACAACATATAGCAACATAATAACTATATATGTCAACATAGCAAATGAAACAAACAACAAATGCAATATATTCAACCATCTATTATTCATCTAACATCCATAACCAATAAATATTCATTCATATTCTCATTAATATTCAATGAATTGATTTTTCAATTTAATCACATTCGATTCATATACAGTGGATGTTTTTACTAACATTCATTTTCAATTAGTTTATATTCACTAATTCATATTCAAGTTGGTTCACTTCCAAATCAAATTCAATTCTATTCAAGATTCATTTAACTTCCAATTGAATTCCAATTACTTTAGCTTTCAATTTCATTAACTCTAAACGAATTCATATACAATAAACTAACAATCATATAACAATCAATGTATATATAATTACAACCAAAATCCTTTGCTTACAATTGGTTTAATTAATTGATTTTCATTCAACTATTCAACTTTCCAATAACATTAGATTTTAATGAATTAACACTTATATTCATTATTTCATATCAACTTAATTTACATTCAATTGATTAACATCCAATTCATTCATTCAATTCAATTCTAAAATTGAATTTCATTTATAAAACTCAAGTTCATATTCATTTACTCCACTTCATTAATTTACTTTGATCTCTTAAGTTATACTTCATTTACAAACATCACTTGTTTTTACTTAACTTAAATTCCAACTTATAAATCAATTCAGATTCCAATTCTAAAGTAAATTTCCATTTAACTTTAAATTCATTTTTTTCTTACAACTCATATTCATAAATATATTCATATAGTTTCACTTCTTATATATATAAGTTTATTTCACAATTGTAAATCACTTTAATTAAAATTCAATTTTTATAATTCTTTTGCTTATACAATTATTCCTTTATTTAGATTATTCAAACAACTAAACAATCAACTTACATACTTTAATAATTCTAAAAAATTATTTCTTTATATATAAAATAAAATCAAGGTAAAATTATTTCATTTACCCAATTTTAAAACAATATTGTGCCGAATCGTTCTATTCAAGTGTTTAGAAACCCCTTCGATTCAGTTTCGAAGCTGCGCCGACGAAGGTTCATATACCACTCAACAAACCAATCATCAAAATATAAAACAATTTTATATTCACTAACAAATACGCTCTCATAGCTATTATTACACTCAAACTCAATCTAGAGTACTGCTGACTCTATCTCTAATGAGTAATACCCAACAAAACCATGGTTGTCGCTTAACCATAAGCTCTGATACCAAATGTAACAAACGGAAATTTTCAACTTTCGAAAATTCAACATCGATACTCACTTTATCGACTGCCGAGAAATCGAAGGCCAAAAACCCGAAATGTTATGGTTTAAGAAAAAGAATTTAAGAAAAGAGAAGAGAAAAAGATAGAAGATGGAGAGGAAAGAAAAAGAAATTTTTTAAAATAGAATGGAACAGAAAACAACAACAGAACACCATCAGAATCTCACAATTCGCAGCGGAACAACATATAATAATAAATGAATAATCTTTAAACAAAGAACTATATCAGTTATTACATTACATTACATTTCATTTCATTACATCAGAGTGTACAACAACAATCAACATCAAACAATGCAGCGGAAAAAGAAATACTATATAAACTAGTAATACGCCATGCCATCCATCTTGCCTCCAACAACTCCAGAATATCCAAAATATCCTGATAAACCTAACTCTTGACTGCCCGTGTGGAAATTGGTGGGCACCCAGAGTTTAGGAAGGAAAACAACAAACTCCGAGTCAGTCATGTGACTGGTGTGAGAACTCAAAACAGTTTATTTAACTTTAAAATCAAAATAGAAGAATATTTTTAAAGTCAATTCGCAATGCTTTTAAAAATGAGACTACCATAAGGCCTCCCGCACACACACATAATGCAAACCCAGAATCGGAGGAGATTTCTCCTTATGATAGTCAAAGATGCTTGATACGCATTAAAAGAACATTTCATATTATTATTAGTGTATAGTGTAGGGAAAATCATTTCGAAAGTAGAATATAAATCTTAGCCAACATAGACATTTCGAACTATGCCTACTATAGCTACCATCCAAACAGTGTTGCGACACCATAAGTGAATGATAGGTTCTACAACTAAAACCGTACAAGTTTCGTATTGTTTCTTTGGATTTCCAACAAATGGTCAGGCCAAGGAACTTCCCATTGCCACATGAGAATGCCTCTGGAAAGACATCCCCGAGAACCAAACCGGATGTCTGCCAACACAAGGCCGGGTTACCCCTAACTGGGTAACTACTGATACGAGCACGCCATTCCCCGATCGTAAACGACCTTTCTCACGGGATCCCGATAACCAACAACCACAAAGTAATAAATTCGCAGTAACCACATAGGTTAAATATCTGGGCTCCATACCATGATACCACCTCTATCCAGAAGGAAATGTACATACCCTAAAGGGAGCTACCCCTCATAACCTTGCCGCATCTTTCCTGTTTTGACCATTTCGGGGTGTGAGGCTCGACGAAGTCACGTCCACAAAAACATACTTTATACAAAAGCCATGCTTTGGGTCAACAAATGATCAACACAATGATCACCAGGATAGACGATCAAATAAATGATCCTATCACAAATAATCAACGCAATGATCATTTACAGCAACACTCAGCATGTCACATTACCAAATTGGGAATACATCGCTGATAACATTCAACTACATAACCTCTGAGCTCGTACGTCTCAGAGAAGGGTGTTAAGCTAAAAGAATAAATTCTCCGCCACCAACAGAAATATATTTGAAAGAAATCGGCTTTATATCTCAACTTGTAATGTCAGACATACAATCCATACAAGTCTGTTCCGGGCTCGAACAAAACCGAAGGCACTTACAAAGAAGTCCTTGCAATCCGGATATTCACAATCTTGATCGGATTCACCATCACATATGGAGAACTCTATACCGGAGCAACTCGGTGCAGAGTAAATCGACAGGTCATCCTATCGCTCTCGCAAATACCGGGTCTTCAACACCGATCTTCAATGCAATTATAACGACGTATCACATATTCGGAATGGGTTATACGACCCCATGGTCCTTTCCCGGTTAACCCGAATAGTGAGCGCTTATTCAAAAATAAGTGTAGCATTCACATTCAAACAAATCACATCAATTACCCATTCAAAGGGAAATATTGATAGTCGGTTATTGAACTATCACTGGATATGCACACATCACCAGATTCCAAATAATTTTCCAAATTATTTACTTTCCAAAATATCTTTACAAGATATATAATTTCAATATTTCAAAAATAAATCAATATTTATTTTTAAACCAATTCCACTTTCTTTTATAAATTCCTTAGTGAATTTATAATCCAAAATATCTATGCATATGATTTCAATAATTCATTTCAATATTCCTTTTCAATTTATCTTCAAAAAGATAAATTCTCAAAATATTCACTTTATATTGGAAAACAATTCCATACTTATTTAATAAGTAATTCACAAATCTATTAATTTTCAACACTTGGAAAATATTCAATATACTTAAATCGAAATTAAGTACATATTTCATTCTTTAAGGAAATCATTCTCTTAAACATATTTATTTGGGCCAAAACGAATGTTACGTAAAACATCGTTACGACAACCCAAAACCACTAGTATAGGGATTCGAAATTAAAATAGATATATAAATCCCAATACTATACAAAACATTTCCTTTCGGAAATCATTTACTATAACAACAGTGTTATAGTCTACTATTTCCTTCTATTTCTCGAAAACGTCTATTTCAACAATAAACGTCGAAATCTATGGTTTCGAATCTCAACACAATTAAAACTTCGTTAGATCGTTTTAATTCTATTTCAAATATCACATTCAAAACAATTTCTTTAACATCTTATTCACTATTCAAAAACGTGAAGATACTACGTTAACACATTTCATCATTTCTATTCATTTTAATTCAAAGGATTATTCACTATTCAAAAATGTGAATATAACTCCATTTATAGGTTTCAACAAATTTTCTTGTCAAAATAAGTCATTTGCGAATTTATAAAACAACGTTTATAAATTCCATTCTATTTAATTCTTTTATTAACCTATTCCAGTTTATAACTCAATTATAAACTAAAAGTTCATATTATAAATCAAATGCTTATAAAACGATTATTTTACAAAATCGTTCTTTTAAAGACTTTCAAATTTATAAACCTTATAACTTATAAGATTCATTTATTTAACCAAATCTATTCCTTCAATATAACTTCACAAATTTATAAATCTTACTATTTATAAATTTCATTTATAACTTCACCGTTTATAATTCTATAAATTTCATTCTTTAATGAAATTCATTTTCACTTCATTCAAACACTTATAAAAACTCGTTTTATAATTCAAATGTTTTAACTTATAAATATGAATTTATAAATCCTTTATAAAATCAATTTATACTATTATTTTAAAACATCTTTAATCTCCTTTATAATTTCATCATTCTCTTGATTTATAAAATAATCAAATTTTTATAAATCCTATTTTTAAACTTTTCACAATAAATTCTAAAATCCCCATTAAACTATTTTATAAAATCGTTAGCATCATATTCTCAAAAATCAGTTTTTAACTATTTTTCTCAAAAATCATAATTTTTATAACTTTAAAAATTATGACGCTTATTTATTTAAAATAGATCAAATTCCAAACATAAAGTATATTTTCAAAAATCACTTTATAAATCATTTTAAAATTCCAAAACTTGGTCCAATGATGCTACATATCAAATAGTCAATCACGACAACAACGATATCATATATCAATATGAAAATCCATCAAATATCAAAATATCTGAAATCAAATAAAAACTGTTGAGGAATCCAGTTGGATCCCTCCAACCTGTTTTCCTGCATCCAAAAACATTAACACAATACCAATTTCGCTCCAGTACGAAATTATCGCGGTATATGTTCTTATTAAATATTATCCGCTTAATAACGGCGCAATAGGGTCTCATCCGCTAAACAAAAAAATGCGGGAAATCAATAACTCCAATATATACATATGCCAATATATATATATATTGCTATTATATATAATACCAATTTCACTGTTTATGAAATATTCGCGGTATATGTTTTTAATAAATAACATCCGCTTACTAACGGCGTATAATGTCTATTTTAACAATCAATAGGTATCAATCATCATTCAAACATGCATTCAAATATTTTAAATCTAACTATTTAAAATAAAATCGAAACTGATTCGATTGAGTGAGAAGTTCTCACCTTGATTTAATTTCGTTTTAGCGATTTATTTCGAATAAAATTAAACGGACGTTTAATTTTATCCAAAATTCTCACTAACTCCAAACGACTCCAATCCAACTCCATCGCGTAGTGCTCGTCCATACGATTCCAACGCAACTAGTTTCGCGCGTTTTCGACCTCGTATGAAAAAGATATCAATTTTTGAAGTTACACGATTTTATAACTTAAATTTACAACACAAACTTTAAAATTATAAACCTAAACTCATCACAGCCACATGATCCTTCCCCATTGAATCCAGGCCGTCCCCCCCTTCATCTTCTTCACGTTCCTTTTCTACAGATCAAGGCCGCACCACCCAACCCATCAACAAGCAACTAGGGTTTTGATTTGCACCATCAATACTCAACTAAACCTCATCAAACCACTGCCATGTCGAAGCCCTTCGCGAGAGCTACCTCCACCACCAACCACCTGAAGTTCGGCCTGCTCTAGACTCCTCGAAATGCGTGCGAAATCTGTAGGTTTCGGCCCCAATTGCTCCCTCCACGTCGCTCCAAACACGATCATCACCGTATGGATCTCTAGCTCTCGCCTTGCTCTACAATGTTGCTGTTGAACACTTCGCGTGAATGTCAACGGATTGTGAGTGATTGAGGGAAGAAAGAGGAGAAATACTGGCCTTAGAAAATGTTAGAGGCGGCTGCAGTTAAAACTAGGGTTTTGTGTTTTTTTTTTTTAAATTATGAAGGGTATGGTCTCCTTTTATAAAAAATCGAACGTAAACACTATTCATTTCGGAAATTCCGAACTCCAATTTACGCACCGTAACTAGCGTTTCTAAGGTTTACCCCGCGTTCCGGACACAATGGAACAGGTTTCGAAAGCTAATTCGGACATCTGTGCGAGTTATGGCTATAAACGCTCAATTTAAATTAAACCGATTTAAATCGATTTCTAGGCGTTTTAATTTGTACCGGACAAACGGTAAATCCAATTGACTTGAAATTTGAAACCTTACAATAATATCACATTACGGATCCGATGAAACTAGTTTCGTCGAAATCCGAGACTTTTTGAAAAATGGCTATTTTCACTCGTCAAATTTAAATTAAAAACAAATCGATGCGTTTCGAGCTGCCACGATCAAACGATAGCTCCGATTGACACGAAAATTGAAATCCGGTAATAACTAACTATTATGGATCCAATGGAACTGGTTTCGTTCAATTCTGAGACTGTTCAAAAATTGGCTATTTTCACTAGTCGATTTAAATATTAAAATATTCAATTTTCACAAATTAACTTTTAATTCGATTTTAAAAGTTCTAAAATATCGTTCTAACTTCAACATGATAAAATAAAATTTTACAAATCATTTTCAATCATATTTAACTCAATTTTCAATTATTTCCATAATTTAACGTATTAAATTATCGATTTAATTATTCAATTAAATCCAATAAATCGAAATAAAATTTATTCGACTTATAAATTCAATTATTAATATTCAAAATTAATTAAATATTCAAATTTTAATTAAATAAAATTCTGGGTCGTTACAATGGGCTAGTCGCTACTAATCCTGAGGATATTTCCAAAATGGATGTAGTAGGAGTAGTGCATTCGGTTCCGTTCGAACCCGGGACGGACTTGTATGGATGAATGCTTGCGAAACATCGTCAGGTGGACGATGGGCATTCTAAGTGAAAACGTTCTAAAGGTAACGCTTAGCCTCAAGCCTCATCAAACGGGAATGACTAAAAATCAGGGGATATGCAGCAAGGTTAGGTGGGTCATGCCCAAGCAGGACAAGATATTTCCTCTGTCTAGATGTCCCTTTTTATATATTTCGGCTTAGTGGGTGATTGGTCGCGCCAACCACGGGGTTTATCTTGTTCGGGACTATTCAGTAAGGAATGGTTCCGGCCTTGTGTTGTAGGGGATGAAGGGAGTAATCCTCGGTACGGTGATCTAGGCCCCGTACTGTGACAGGTGGTACCCCAGTGCCTAGTCATTGTTGGAAATCCATTCTCCCTACGAGCCTTGTACGAGTTTTGTTTGTATTACCCACTTTTATGGCTAGTAGCTGGAATTTAATAATGTAACAATTTCGGCTATTTTATAAGTATTTGTATATAGACCCTATTATAATATCAGAGGATTTCTAGAAAAATTGTTTTAGCTATCGTAAGGTAAAAACCCGACATGTTTATTTGTGGCGTGGTCTTACGAGATGCTTTTGTTTTCAAAGGATTTTTGAAACTTTAATAATCAATTGGGTGTGATTTTCTCACGCTAGTATTCCAGACTGACTCGGGTGTTATTTAACTGTAATGCTCGGGTCACACCGAGTATTATAGGATACAGGATGATGCTGAGGAGCTCAGGAGACGAGCTGGATGACGATACGTATTCTCGTACTTGTATATATATATTTCCGCTGTGTTGAGTTGTTGTGTACCCATTGTATGTTATTGATGTGAGCTGTGACCGATGTACTCTAATGAGGTAATATATGTAAACTAATATATTTGATTTTGAGTAAAGATTATTTACTATTTATTATATTTTATTCCGCTGCGATGGTTAGATTCTGATGTTGATTTTGTTTTCTCTTCTTCTACCTCTTCTTCTTAAACCCAAATGGTTCGTATTTCTGTGCAACTTGAGTTGATTGTTGTATAATAGTGTTGACTCAAGGGGTACGGATTTGCGGGTCGTTGCAGTTGGTATCAGAGCTTAGGTTGTTGATAACCTTGGCTCTGGTGGGTATTACTCATTTAAAATAGAGTCTATGGTACTCTATAATGAGTTTGAGCGTATTAATAGATATGAGCGCGTATTTGTTAGTGAATATAAATCGTTTTAATATTGTGTTGATTGATTTATTGAGTGGCATATGAACCTTCGTCGACACAGTCTGTGCAACTGTATCGAAGGGGTTTCTAAACATTTGAATAGAGCAATCGACACGGCATTGTTTTAAGTATGGGTAAATGAAATAATTTTACCCAAAAATATATTTTCGATATAAAGAAAGTTTTTGTAAGCTATTTAGCTAATATATGGTTGCTTGGATGTTACAAATGATAATATTAAAGTGTTAATTTTTAAGTGAAAATTTAACTAGAAATTGTAAATATAATCAAAGATTGAGAAGATAAATTCAATTATGAAATGAAATTTATAAATGTGAATTATAAAGGTAAAATTATAAATTGAAATATAATCAAATGAGAATTTGTATGAACATAAGCTATGCAAATGAATTACAGAAAAAAATTGATTTAAGCAGGATTTAGGAATTTAAATCCCGAAAATTTGGAAGTGTTTTGAAGATAAATGATAGCATTGTTTTGGAGATATTTCTGAAAGGGAATTGTTATAAATGGATTTTGGAAGTAATATAGCATTGAAATCACTTGGATTATTGGAAAATAATTCTGATGATGATGGCCGCATCATCAGTATTCATTTTCGAATTTCTAAGTGAAGAATTGCTACCAAATTGATTTGTTTGGGAAAACAAGATGTTCTTGAAAATTTCAAAGGAAATTTGTTGGAAATAAAAGACAGGATTTGTTTAATTTTTGAGAAATGTGATTTGAGATGTTGGAGATTTCAAAACAATTTGAAACTAAAGCCGGGAGTTTAAAATCCTGATAGGATGGGTTGTAAGCTTATAATTTTGAGATGAGTTTTAAATCAGAAAGGAAATATAGGCTTTGAATGTTGGAATTAAATAAAGTGAGAAGTTGTAAAATTGAAATTAACTTAGATTGGGAGAACAAAATTTAACTGGATTAAAATAAATTGAATAAGCTGAAAATAATATCCAGTTATATTCAAAATAAGTTGAAATCGAATTGAGTTGAATAAATCAGAGTTGAAATAAAATTGAATTGGAATAAAAATTCAAATGAATTATTGAATGAATTAGATTCTTACCTGAATAAATGGAAAGTAAATTGGATAAGAAATGAGAATTGAAATCAATAAATCAGAATAACTTATAAAAGAATTAAAGATCCATGGAAATAAAATATTCTTGGGCTATAAATAAATAGAAAGCTTCAGTTCAAAATAAAAGATAAATATATTCAAGCCTATAATAAATGGAATTGTGTAACTAATTAGTTGTGACTTATGGATTTTGAGAGTGGGATAGAAAATCCAAAATAAATATTGTTTGATGTTCTGGATAATAGAATAAAATCCAAACTTGAATTATAAAACACATTGAACTTAAGAAAATTAAATGAAGTGATATTTGAAATTAAAAATCAAGTATTGAACCATAAATAGGAGAAAACTAATTGTATAATAAATTAGTAATGAAATGTGTAAATGGGAAAGTAGTGTTGTTTAATAGAAGCTGAATTGTGAATTTATGATAAAAATGAGAAATAAAACTCAAGTTCTAAATCAAATTCGACTTGAATCATTAGTGAAGAAAATATAATTAAAAGCGGCCTTAAAAATTAATTAATTGATTTGTGAATGAAATTTCAATGTAAGTTAATAAAATTGGATGGTAATTTAAAAGTGAATGGTAATTTGAAAATGGATAATGGATCCAGAACTTGAGTTATAGATTAAAATTTAACTTGAAATGTTAACAAATTAAATATAATTGAAAAGGTATCGAATTTAAATGAAATTGGATTAAAATACTAATGGTATGAATTGCAAATAAAAATTCGAATAAGTAGAAATAAATTGGAAATGGCCATGTAATAAATTGGATGAACTGAATCTGAAAGGTAAATTTGATAATAACAAATCAAATGAAATTGTAAATTTTAAAAATGAGATTTAACTGAAATAGAATCAAGTTAAATTGAATGGAAGAGAAAGATTTACTTGGAACGAAATGAGCTTAAGTATAAAAATTGGAGTGACTAAACTTAAGCTAAAAAGTGGAAAAGAGTTGAATTGAATTCAACTAAAAATTAAGTTTAATAATCGTGGATTGAATTTAAATCAAGTAAAAATAAATTTTAATCGAAATAAAATTCGGTGAGTTATAAATAATATGAAATGAAATTATAGAATGAATAATTGTCAACCATTGAAAATCATCAAGGGATAAATAAGAATTAAATGAAGTATGGTTTAAGTAAGTTGAGAAATGGTTGTTGAATGACATAGCTTGGATTGTCTTCGAGCTGAATAAATTAGTTCGGAATAAACAATTTTGGAATGAATTGTAGTGAATGGTTTGTGAATGAAATTCAAATAGAGTGTGTCGAGCTAAATAAATGGTCGTGAATGAATTGAAATTAAAAGGAAATTTAGTTGGCAATGAAGATGAACCAAATTGTTAATGGTTTTGAATGAACTGGTTTGGATAATATAGTGAGATGCAAAGTGAATGGATTCAAATCTGAAATGCAATGAAAATGAGAATATATGGATCGAGAATAAATTTAAAAACGGAATAGAATTGAGTTAAAATCCCTTTAAAATGGTTATAAACCATGAATGCTTATTTATTCACCTAGATCTTGTCAAATTGCAACGAATAAATTATCATTGGATGTAAATGGAAGTAATTAAAATTCTATGAGTCGATAGAAGTAAAATAAATTAATTTTGAAAGCAATTGAATTAAATATGAGTTCAGTTTGCTTAAGAATAAATTGAAGGTAAGCTATTGTGTTTTAAACCATTCAAATTTGATAAAGGTGTATACGAATGGATTGAAAACCATTCGAATTAAATGAAAATGGTTATAAATAAATTGAAACAGTTGAATTGGCATGGAAACTATATAAATTGCTTATGGAAAAATGTTTGCTGTGAATTTCTTTTAGAATTCATATGTTTTAACTATTTTAAATAAGTGAAATGTAGTTAAACTTCATTTATATCTTACTTACATTTTTAAATTGAGTAAGTACAGGTACCTGGGAGCCGTATGGCTGGATTTGGTAGTGCTACTTGCTAAAAATAATAAGCCGCTTGCTTAAAATGCTAAATAAGGTACGCCTATGCAATTAAAATAGGAAATATGAACTGTTTTTGGTTTTTCCGACCGTGTGGGTCGATGTATATATATTTATCTCTTTTGTCAAATTGCAAAAGCTCCTCCGTACAAAGGAGACTCTGCTAAAAATTTTCAGACATTTTGGGAGTTAGAAAATTTTTGAAATTTTTGTTAACGACAAAACGATTTCAAACTGGAAATTGAAATAAATTAGTAAATGAGGTTAATTAAAATAATGACATAAATTAGTTATAAATGGAGGATAAAATTAAATGTTCAAAGTTGAAAATAAATAAAATCCATATGGAATGTGAAAACTAAATTGAATAGAAATAGATATAAACTTAAGTGGTAAGGTGAAAAGAAATATAAGAAACATATAAATTGCTTATACTAAATTTAAGAAAGGATTGGTGAATTCTTAATTGGAAATGGACGTTACAAAAATAATCTAAGTGAATATTAGGATAAATAAATATTGATATTTTGTGAGAAAGTTGATAAAATGTTTTGGGAATATTGAGATTGGATATTAGTGTTAAGCAGGATATGCAGGTATTATAAGGAAAAAGACAAATTGGTTTTGATTTCTAAAGATGAATTTGAAATGCTCGACAAAAGGTATGTATTTAAATTTGGTATGAAAATTGATTGGGACTTGGATTTGGATTGAGCCACTTGGCGTTTTGTTTTCTTTTGAGATTTGGGGGTCGTAGAGCCATTTTGTAGTTGTACCGAGCTAGCCGCGCAAAGGAGACGCTGGCAAAAAATTTCGGAAATTTAGGGAGTTAGAAAAAATTTTGAGTAAATTTTGATAACTTAAAATTTGATTTTAAGTTTAAATTTGAATTGATAAGTAGGTGATATTGTTTGGGACTCATGGACAAGTTGAAAAGTTAGAAAGGAAATTGGGGTGTCTTTGGTTAAATGATTGTTTTGGCAAGTTGATGAGAATGTTTGGTTTTGGAAAACAGTAATGGGTTTTGGATCATTCTTGCCAACTAGTAATTTCGGGGACGAAATTCTTTTAAGGGGGAAGGAATGTGACGACCCGAAAATTTTTAGCAATTGAAATTGGAATATTCAATTAATTTTGAATATTTAAAAGTTAATTTTAACTCGAATTCAAATATCACCAATTATTTGATAATTAAACTATTGAATTAAACAATTTGAAATTGGGTAAAATGTGAATCTAGAATTCTGAGCCTGTTAAAATATAATTTGAAGGCTTATAAAATTTATATTGATAGTGCCGAGAATAATAGAAGTGTTAAAAATTGAAATTAACAGTGATCTGTGCAGTTTTAAAATTTATATCGTTTAAATTGAATTTATAAATAGCATTCCGAGGCACAGTCTCGGAACTTGACGAAACCAGTTCCATTGGGTCCGTTATATTGTATTATTATCGGATTTCAATTTCGTGTTGATCGGAGTTAGTGTGTGAGTATACGATATATAAACGCGCTGAGAAATTATTGAACAAAATCCAATGATATTTAATTTAAATGGTCAAGCTTCTCTAATACGCTTCTTCGTTTAATTATTAAAAAGGGGTAGATAGTTTTTCTTCGTTCTGGAAAACAAATCTTCCTGTGTACGCTTATTTCTAGCCGAGCCTTCTAAATATCTCACACCACTTCTTCCCCTATATTCACTTCGACATTCAGACCTAAAAAAAAAAGAGAAGAAATGGGGCCGAACCCATTCGATTCGATCAGTAAAAAAAAAAAAAAATGAAAATCACAATAAATGGCCGATCAACATCAGGTGAAGGGCGAACTCGAGTCCATGCTCGGTTCCATCGCATCTGGGAGGGGAGGAAGATTTGCGTGGTCGCAGGTCAAAGGGTCGCGTTGCGATGTGAACGGCGATACTGGGGATAGCTCTCGAATCACGCGAGATTGGCCAAGGTCCTAACAGCGAGGGGAGGGCGACATTAGGGTTTGTTTTGAGAGATGCGCCGTGAGTGGCTACCTCGAGGGTGGACTTGTAGTCGCGACAGTGGGTCATGGCAGCGAAGTCATGGAAGTCGCGATGCGAGACGCGATTTGGGGGGGAGACCAAGGTTATGATGTTCGTTTCGATCTACAGTGAGGTATAAAGCTATTTTTCTCGATATTTCTATTTTACAGTTTCCCATTTTGATGAGATTTTGGAAAATAGATAATATAAAGGAAACAAAAATATATTTACAGCAAAATATATCTACAGTGAGGTATTTATTTATTTAATTTTTGAATTAATGAATATATGAAGTCTATAAATTATTTAGGAAAATATATAGGGGTTTTGTATGTTGAAGTTAGTATAAAAATAGATTTTTAAATCTATGTAAATAATTTTTATTAGTAGATAAAATAATCTCAGAAGAAATAAATATACATTTACACATTTTGAATTTACTAGTTTAACTTTAAAATAATATATTTGTTTAGTTAACTTATTTAAAATCTATTTTAGTTACTAAAGGGTTATTCAAAAGGGAAGTTAGTTCGAAATTTAATTATTCATTAAAAATTCAAATCATTGGTTAAAATTAAATGAAATTGTAGAACGGAAATTTATTGTTCGATTAATGCAAAATATTAATCAATTGAATAATGATTATCCAAGGTAAAATTTGAAGAAAGCAAGTCGAGTTGGATAGGATGGAAAATTAAAAGGGCAAAGGTGAGTTAATCTCACTCAGTTTAAATTAAATTTAAATGATTAAATTTAAATAATTGTTTGAATGGCTGAATTGGTTGATGTGATATAGTACGATATTTTGGAACTGGCATATTATATTGTGCTAACATTTGTGGATGCAGGGAAAACAGGATCCAACTGGACCTCTCACATTTATTTAAATTATTCAATATTCTCTGTTGTGATTATTTGATATCCTGTGATGAGTTATATTGGAATACTGAATGTTATGGTTTGATTGGATATTCGGGTATAATGAATTACCAAGATATATGAATTGGATTGTTGAAAAGAAATTAAAAGGAAGTAAATGTGTGAGCGAAATAATTCTAGAATGTTTGAATAAATTAAGAATGAACTGAAAAGAAATAGAAGTAATATGAAAATGATAATAAATAACTTCGAGTATGAAGAGAAATAGAATTTTGAATAAAATGAAATTGATGAAGTATAAACTTAAGTTATATCAAATAATAAAAATTTTTATATAAAATCCAAAGTTTAAATTATTTAAAAGAATAAAGAAGTAATTGAGAAATCAAAAAAAAAATTGGAATTTTTAGTTAAAGTATTTTTAAATCATAATCAAGAAAGGAAATCTGAAATTAATAGATTCTGAATTAAAAGGGAATAAATTGGAAATCAATTTGGGGAATTGATTTAAGTTGGGATTTTCTCTGGATAACCAAGTACATTTTTTTTAAGTAAATTTTTAAATAAATTTAAAGGTTTTAAAGTTGTTGTAAAAAGTAAGTTTTGGCTAGTATTTAAATTTTAAAGCAAGTATTTTCTCAAATCTATTATAGTAGTAATTATTTAAAAGTGACTTAGTATTTTATTTCAAAAGTGAAAATCTAGTTTTATATTTACTAAGTAACTCTATTTTCAGATATTCATATAGTATGTATTTTTAACAAATTATTAAAGTAGTTTTAAATTAAATGTTTTAAAAGTATATTTTCAAAGTAAAGTGTTAAATTTTGTTAAAAGAAAATCTAGTTTTGTGCTTGGTGATTTCAGAGGAAATAGAAAATATTTGGGAAAGTTTATTCTGAAAAGAATGATGGTTTGAAAATGTTTTCAAAGGAAATTGAAAGTGAGAATTATATCTTTTAAAGATATTTTTGAGGTTAATAAATAATTTGGGAAATTATTTATTGTTGGATGGTTGTTTGTGAATGTTAATTGATAGTTAAATAACCGACTATCAATATTGGCCAACTGCGCCGATCGTTTCGAAGAGACTGGGATCGAGATTTATTTCTCGAAAACCACTTCGATCCGGTTTGTACGTTTCGTGCGAAAAACGTGTTCGGAGTCGAAGATGGAGCTGTGAAGTGCAAGGGCTAGTCGCTACTAATCATGAGGATATTTCCAAAATGGATGTAGTAGGAGTAGTGCCTTCGGTTCCGTTCGAACCCGGGACGGACTTGTATGGATGAATGCTTGCGAAACATCGTCAGGTGGACGATGGGCATTCTAAGTGAAAACGTTCTAAAGGTAACGCTTAGCCTCAAGCCTCATCAAATGGGAATGACTGAAAATCAGGGGATATGCAGCAAGGTTAGGTGGGTTATGCCCAAGCAGGACAAGATATTTCCCCTGTCTAGATGTCCCTTTTTATATATTTCGGCTTAGTGGGTGGTTGGTCGCGCCAACCACGGGGTTTATCTTGTTCGGGACTGTTCAGTAAGGAATGGTTCCGGCCTTGTGTTGTAGGGGATGAAGGGAGTAATCCTCGGTACGGTGATCTAGGCCCCGTACTGTGACAGCTGGTACCCCAGTGCCTAGTCATTGTTGGAAATCCATTCTCCCTACGAGCCTTGTACGAGTTTTGTTTGTATTACCCACTTTTGTGGCTAGTAGCTGGAATTTAATAATGTAACAATTTCGGCTATTTTATAAGTATTTGTATATAGACCCTATTATAATATCCGAGGATTTCTAGAAAAATTGTTTTAGCTATCGTAAGGTAAAAACCCGACATGTTTATTTGTGGCGTGGTCTTACGAGATGCTTTTGTTTTCAAAGGATTTTTGAAACTTTAATAACCAATTGGGCGTGATTTTCTCATGCTGGTATTCCAGACTGACTCGGGTGTTATTTAACTGTAATGCTCGGGTCAGACGGAGTATTATAGGATACAGGATGATGCTGAGGAGCTCAGGAGACGAGCTGGATGACGATACGTATTCTCGTACTTGTATATATATATTTCCGCTGTGTTGAGTTGTTGTGTACCCATTGTATGTTATTGATGTGAGCTGTGACTGATGTACTCTAATGAGGTAATATATGTAAACTGATATATTTGATTTTGAGTAAAGATTATTTACTATTTATTATATTTTATTCCGCTACGATGGTTAGATTCTGATGTTGATTTTGTTTTCTCTTCTTCTACCTCTTCTTCTTATACCCAAATGGTTCGTATTTCTGTGCAACTTGAGTTGATTGTTGTAGAATAGTGTTGACTCAAGGGGTACGGATTTGCGGGTCGTTACAGAATGTTTTGAAAAGCATATACGCATGATATCTAATTAAATAATCTATTTTTTAAATCATGCTTCTATATGCAATAGTTATGTGCTCTGACTTACTTTAAACAAAAGAAAAGAGAAAGGGAAAACGGTTATATAGGTGTCCTGCTATTGGAAGACTAAAAATTACTATACCATTTAAGGTAATTTACTGTTTAGATTGAAACTGAAGAATACAGGTTACTGTGAATTTCATATTACTTTTCAGACTAGAGCTCCTTTCCTAAGGTGTGCACTGTACAGTAGTTTCCTTAATTAAGGTGAGATGAAATTCAGCGCAATGGATGCACAATTCACTCTGCTTCCCATTTGAATAATTTTTATTTCTATGCTTGTTTGGCCAAGATTATAATGACAATTGCTATTTGTTTTTATAGATGCATAAGTAGCAATAAATGTACCACAAATTCAACTGGAGCACCACTCTTTAAAATAGTTTCGTTTGTAGGAAGAGGAAACTGTGATAGTTTCTGCACGGCAAGAAAATTATCAGTATAACTTGTATATTAAACTCAAAAGTAGTATAATAATAACTTACCTCTGAAGGATGATATCCCCATAAAAATGCTCGTAATCCGAATTATGGAGGACCATAACAACCTGCATCCATTATTCCTAGCCTCACTTGGAAATTCATGTGAACTAATCGGCTTATTCCATATCTACCAAGAGTAGCTACCGCAAATTTCAATATATCTACAATGTTTTCCATCAGTACGTATCTGGGCTTTAGAAACTCAACAATGTCCATAAATACGACTATTTTCTGGTCCTTCACATCTTCTAATGATGCCTCACAGTTTCTGAAATGGTTATAGTCGCTTATGCCCTGGCAGGGTGGTCCTCCGCATAGGACATCTGCATTCCCCTGAGGGAAGAAAAAAAATCAAACAACAATACTTGGTATAGTATGACCCAAAAATGAAGGCACCTTAAATTCTTTATTGGCTCCCATGTATCTTCTCTAGGATCATACCCCTCCCAACGTACCTAGACAATGAATAATCATAAATACTCAAGTCTATCAAACAGGCAGCTGTATGAACTATAAAAGATCAAATCCGATGAGCTCGTTTCGTTAAGAATAACTGTTGAAACTTTTTTGCATGATTACATCATAAGTTCAACTTAGTATAAAAATATAGCCAAATAGATGAAAAACAATTGCCTTGAATTTCAAGCCATGTTCACCAGATTCACTGGGATCGCCAAACAAATATCAATAATTTTCGACACTATGTATTCATCAGGTGAGAAGGATGTTTTTCTGATTGATTTTATCCTAGATGCACATAATTTTGATTTGTTTGAACCCGATTTACTTTTTTTGTCAGCCTTAACAATATTTTTTTTGCAAAGTTTGTCCCATTCTCTTAGTAGCTCGTAAAAATCACCAGCTGCTTCATTTCTGACCTGTAGAAGAGAGATGAGTATTTAACAGTAGCACATTTTGTAATATAGAATACAAAGTCCATGCGTAAATAGTTTTCTTTTTTCAAAAATGTGTATCCAAAAAAAGGACGTTCATAACTAAGTATGCTTGGTTCAGAAAAGTATTGATTTCTACATATATGATCAAATAAAGATGGTTAATTAACTTGGAGCTTGCACGTAGCCTTTATCAGTCATACTCTACTAATTATACGACCAAACTATAAACATAAAGTTAGAGAATTAAGGTTCAAGCAAAAGATAAAGTAGAGAAATGCATGTTGAAAATATAGACAAATATGTTTAAGCAACTTCAAATTAACTATTATCATATTCATTTTCCATCAAATTTAAGTTACATTTACAAAACAAATTGTCGGTTATGAAACTACATGGATTGCATGGGTAACCATAAAATAAAAATATTGGAACAGTCAAAGCAATTTAAAATGAGATTCAACATATCGCTTTCTGAAGAAAAAAAACTTTACTAACAAAGGGAACGAATCAAGTATAAATTTGAGCAGGTGGGAGACAATATTCCACAAATGAATGCTCCAATAATATCGATCACCTTCAAAAATATAAATCACATGTGGTCTAACCATGAAATCAGATTCAAAAATCATTCTACATTCTTTCCAAAATCAATCCAGATCTACAAAATTCAACATCATAAAAGATCAGGTAAGATAACGTAAACAATCCACTGACAATGACGATAACAGAAGCCAAACAATCAATCAACAAATGTATGCAGATCAGATCAAAACATAGGAAACCTTAATCGATCTACCTCGATTTAAAACAAATCTAAAAATTTATATATCATCTCCAAGCTCGAACAATGCGAAACTCGATCTCAGGCAACTTCTGTCTTAGCCGCAGATGCCAGTTATCAAAGGAAAAGCTGACTTCGATATATTAACAAAGGAGGACGTTGATATTTAGGGTTTGGAGGATAAAAGAGCGAAGCGGAGAGTTGGGTACGAACATGAAGAAATAAGAAACGCGACTGTTGATTTTAGAGGGCTCGTACGCTCTTCAAATTGAACTGAGAAATAATATAATAATAGCATAAATAGTATAATAGTATAGACATAAATTTGGTGACTGTTCAGTTGCCAAAATTCAAGGGGGCTTGTGTGCTTTTAAAATTGAACTCACTATAGTATAGATTAATTACAAATCAACTAATCAATCATCTTTTAATTATCTATCTTAATTAATCATCCTTGATTAATTATCTTCAATTACATAAATAGTTATCCTTTAATTAATTACACAAATTAATTATCCTTAACAATTTACAGTAATTAATCTTTAATTACTTTCATCAATTACATTAATTAATTACACTAATTAATGATCCTTAATTAATTACTTCCATTAATCAGCCTTAATCAATCATAAACAGTAATTAACCATCCTATAATTACTTACCTTAATTAATTAACTCCTTAATTAATTATATTAATCCTTTAATTAATTACACCAAGTAATTAATCCTTAATTACTTCACCTAAGTAATTAACCTTTAATTACTTCCCATTAAGTAATTTTCCTTATATTAATTACATCCAGTAATTTATCCATCAATTATTTCACTAAGTAATTACACTTATCAATCTCATTAAGTAATTATACTTAATCAATTACAAAGTGACTATCTTTAATTAATTAACAAATTAAATAATCACATTCATCTCATCAATTACGACTGGGTAACTCATCTCTTAATTACCCTATAAAGCAATTAATTAAACTTTAATTATCGATTAATTATTCTTTAATTATTAATTAACAAACCTTAATTATCAATTAACAACCCTTAATTACAAATTAATTAATTCTTATTATTTGCTAATTAATCTTTAATTATTGAATTAATTAATTCCTAATAAATTTTAAGATAAAACATTTATCTTATTACTGCTAATTCATCATTAACATATAATTTTAAACATTTTATTCTTTTAATCAACTCTTAATTATATTTCTAAAGTAAGTTTAAAATAACCACAGAATCTAACTTAACTAGTTTTAAGTTAAACAAATCACATAACTTAATTACATTTCTTCGAAATTAAATCATTTTATTAACTTAAAAACTTGACTTAAATACTTTACTTTGGAACCTTGAATAATATTTTGACTTGGAAAATTATTGAATATTTCTTTACCTTTTAAACTTGATTTTCTTTATTTTGAAAACAACTGTTCATATCCTAAAATGTTCATAACTTTAAAAAATAAACTTTACTTACCTTGTTTAAATTTTTTAAAAACTTGCTTTCTTTTATAAATATTTTGCTTTAGATTAAAACAGAAAATCCCCTCAGGCCAAAACCTGAGTCAAACATACTAAAATCTCGAGACAGCCTCGAGTCATCAACCAAACACCCCTACTTCGAGTCGCACATAAAAATGCATGAGCACGACACCGAGTTAATGTTCATCTTCCAAAAAAACAACTTTCCTAGATACACGAACGTACACGTCCACATGTACATCAACTCTGATCACCAATGATCAACACTTCGGCCTCCTACAAGTCAACACCAACCTCGACGACCCAACATGATCACCCAAATCGTGATATCACTCACGAATCGAAAATCGGACACCCGAATGAAACTGCAGCAAACCCAAATGGTCAAAACCGCCACCATTCATCACCTCCGACCTCGAGATCACCCACCGACCTATCAGAAGCTACGCCATAACCTCCAGCTTCGCTTCACCCTATCGCGATCGCCCCCGATTCCATCCTGATGTCGCAACCCATTCTGAAGTATCGACGACAACAATCAGGGTATTGAACCCTACTTCACCCTTATCTGGTCATCACTGCCAAAGATAAATCATTGTAGTATTTTTCCAGCGTTCGCCAATAACGCGTCCACCTCCATCCTAAATATCATCCCCTTCTTCACCGTCGATCGACGACAATCGACCAAAACGGCTCAAACGTTCAACTCGAGAATACCCATCAATTATCAAACTAAAAATCATGATATACATATCAAAAATCATGATTTTCTATCACGAATGCAATCATGCAATCCAATCTTAAAATTGAATTTATAAGTTTTTGACCCAAATTTAAATTTTACTATTATTTATAAAATTTCGAGTCAAATATTTAATAAAAATTCCAGAACTTATTATTAGTAGTGATATTGCATAATTTAAATCACTTTTCATTTACAATCGAAGGCTAACAGTGATTCAACATTGAGGAATTGGATTCTTTTAGAAATCAAAACCTGTAATTACAATAGAGCCCATATTGTATATACACAGCCATTCAATACTTATATACATAGAGGCATTCATTTCAATACAAGTATTCAGGCTAGCAACATGGTTTTCATACATACATCCAAATGAAATCCAGAATTAAAATGTTTCTAAAAAAAAAATGTTTACTCACAGTACATTGATAAACAAAGCTGATATATGTTGTTAACAGACATGCATACTGTTTGCAAAAAAAATGGGCAAACACCTCCAAGTCGTATGATTTAGTCGATTTTATGTTGTTCCTAGTGATTTGGGTGATTTATGCAAATATGTAAAAAGCAAGGACTAAACTGTAAAAGACACACAGATTTATAGTGGTTCGGCCAAAATGTGCCTGCATCCACTTCATATGTTATTCTCCTTCACTATCCGGATTATAAGTACAAAGCTTTGATTACAAGTGTATGAAAGTCGTTTAAAAGTTCTGTCCGTGCTTGAGTTCTCCCCTCGTCTCCGCCATTGTTGTACCCCTACCCCTCTATTTATAGAGTGAGGCTGGAGGTAGGGGTCTTGGATGTATATAGTTGCCGGTGGGCCTGGGCTGACGCGATCTGGCCTAGCAATGTTGGGTTCGGTAATGTCTTGGTTCGGTGGTGAGTAGAGCATGGGTTGGTCCGTTGGTGAGTGGAGCGTGGATTGGTCGGTGGTGAGTGGAGCGTGATCTGGTCCGATATTGGGAGGAGCGTGATTTGGTTCGGTAGTGCCTTGGTCGTGCCTTAGTTCGGTCGTGCCTTGGTTCGGTCGTGCCTTAGTCCGGTGATGAGAATACACCCAACTTTTGCCCCCCAAAGTGGGGCATATGCCTGCATATGTCGCATTTTGTTTTAGATCATTCGGTTTGGACACTCTCATTCGGCCCAAGTGCCGAACCAGTTGGTCCGGTAATCCTACGCTCGCCTATAAGTATGGCCTTCACGCCTCGTCATTCTTTACTGTTTGAAATAGCTGAACCAAACCTTCGTCTGCCGAATCGTGTCACCGAACCAAAGTTTACTGCCGGACCAGGTGTAACGACCCGCCTTTCATTCCATAGAAAGACGCATCATTAAGAAGAAAGAAAGGGATAGAAAAGGGAAAAGAAAGAAAAGAAAGAACCAAACAACATCAGAATCTCACAGCGGAATGAATAAATTATATTAATCAAATAAGATATTACATAGTATCATATACATCAGAGTTATACATCTCAAACTACACAAAACTAGACAGTTATAAACACCTGTCTAGATATTACAACTCAAGTACATCACAGAATAGAAATAACTCAAACACAGCGGAAAGTTATATATATATCTACACGCTGAAGCCACTCGCTCCATATCTCCTTCAGAACTCATCAAGCAAAACCTGAATCACTTGACTACTCATACGTAATATGAGTACCCAAGAGTTTAATAAAACAGAAAATAAACACTCGGGTCAGACATGGGTCTGGTGTGAGTAAACGGGTTTAAAAGTTGCTTAACTTTAGAAAATCCTTTGAAAACAAAAGGTATCACGTAAGACTTCCCACACATAAACATGGAAATTTTTTAACCCTACGCTAACCAAAACATTTTATAGGAAATCCAGTGATATTATAATAGTGTCTAGGGTTTTCAAAATAAAATACAGAAATAGCTGGAATGCTTACATCTCACCTTCCAACATATTTGGGCACAATCAAAACCATACAGGCACTTATTGGGTTTTGGATTCCATACAATGGCAGGCCTACTTGGGTGCCGCCCGTCACAGTACGTGGCCTAGATCACTGTACCGAGGAGTACGACCATTCCCCTGCAACACAAAGCCGGAACCATCCCTTAATGGGCAATCCCGAACAAGACCACCCTGGCAGTTGTCATGATCAACCGCCCCACACAGCCGAAATAAAAAGAGACCTCTAGACAGGGGTAAATCTTGCTCTCCAGTGGGAGCTACACACGAAGCCTTGCTGCACCTCCCCTGTTTTAGCCATTCCCGGTTGATGAGGCTTGAGGCTATGATTACCTTTATAGAACACATCTATCTTAGATTGCTCATCGTCCACCTGACGATGTTCTGAAAGCATTTAAATCCATACAAGTCCGTTCCGGGTTCGAACAAAACCGAAGGCACTATCTCGTTACACTCATTTTGGAATCACCCTCAGAGTTAACGACCATAGCCCTTGCATTCTGAATCACCATCTCGAACCTATAAGCACTATTCCGTCAAACTCATCACGGAATCACCCCCAGAGTTATACTGACGAATAGTCCTTACACCTCGAGTCTTTACTTGCAATCCCCTTGGATTTACGACCTAACGTTTAACTTGGATCGATGTGGTTTTCGGAATTCCAAATTTGAAATCCGATCCCGGTCTCATCGAATCCAAACGCTATCTTAATGTCCAAGTGATTTAAGTTTATCAAATTAATTCAATAAAAATATTGAATTCACACAGCATCATTCACAGATAAATACCACACATTTATCATTGATATATCAAATATTATAACACATAATATCACAACATATCATCCAATAGATATCAACCAATACAGGTATTCTACAACAATCATACACAAACAGGCAGCACTAATTCCTTTATAATTAATTTAATCGTCATAAATTAAATTAATTACATGAGAATTAAACAACTAATCCTGCTTAAACAACCTTTAATTAATTACAATTAATTAAGTAATCACTCTCTAATCATCTTCAAAATCCAATTGATTAATCTTCAATTAGAGATTAATCATCCTTTAATCATATTCTTAATTAATTCCCTAGATTAATTATTCTTTAATTGCACTGGGTAATTTTCCTTTAATTTAATTACACAAATTAATTTCTCTTTAATCATTAATTAATTTCAATTAATTTTAATCAATTAATTAACAAAAATTAATTACAAAAATCGTCAATTAATTTCATTTGTTAATTATTACTTCTTTCTTACTTCATTGATTAATTTTCTCATAATTAATCACATTCATTAATTATTTTAACCAATTAATTATCCATTAATTACATAAATTAATGACCTCTAATTACTTTATTAATCAATTATTACATTTATTAATTAATTAATTACAATTATTAATCAAACCTGATTAAACCAAAGTCAGTAATTAACTTCCTTAATTACCTTACTAATTAATCCATCACTTTGATTTATTACATTAATCCATTCTTTAATTACTACCCATTAAGTAATTTCCTTAATTATTCTTTATAATAATGTACTATGTTTCAAGTTATTATTCATTGAATAAAAATAGATTTTTCGTTTAAGTGTTTTATGAATAAAAAATTTATTTTAAATTACTTTTGAAAAACATTTTTATTAAACCAAATCAAAACTTTCCAAATTACTATAAAAACTTATGTATGTTAAAATTTTGAAAACATATTTTCTATTTAAGTTTAATTCATCATTTTCTATTCACAATAATTTTATACAAATATAAATATTCATCGTAAATAGAACATCTTAAATATTAGCTTCAGAAATTATTTGAATTTTAAAACAGAACTTCAAATCACAATATATAAACATATATATATTATAATTTGAAAATGTTATTATTAAATTTTAACTGAACCAATTTCCTTATTACAATGTATACATATATGCATTACAAATGGAATTATTTTTATTAACTTAGAAAGATCAATTATTTTTATTTACACATATATATCATTATTATAATTTGAAAAGAATAAACATTCAAATTATATTATCATTATTATTGAATTTTTGAAAAGATAATCATTTGTTAAATCAGATTAATTATTAGCTTTGAATATAAAATATTTGGTTAAATTAGATTTTAAATCAATATAACATATTTTAAAATAAATTATAAACAGAAATTATTAAATAAGTATTGCCAAAATCCCGGGACATCACATTCCTCCCCCCTTAAAAGAATTTCGTCCCTGAAATTAAAAGCAAAGATAATTTAATAATTCCATATAGATTTTAATTTTAAAATAGCAAAAAAAAATGCTATCAGCCATATTAGAAACCATAACATCCAATTCAAACAATCAATTCTATCTATCCAGAAAAAATTCTGGACAGAATTTCCTTGAGTTTCCCAGGTACAAACACCGGGTTACTCACCCTACATAATCTAAACTAGCTGCTCTACTCAGAACTAGAACTTCTATATATCTAGATCTACAATCTAAACAGGATACGGGCTCACAGAAAATCCGATCAACTTCCAAATCTCCATGATTTGCTGGTTCTAAACCAGTGATAGATCAAACACTTATCCTTAAGAGAATACAGAAAGATTCCCATCTTATCCAATCTCACTGTCCTTATGATCGGAGAAAATTTATCCATAATTAAATCTCCGATTCTTGTCCACAACTTCTGCTGATCCTGGACTGCCCTCAATCATCCTGATCAACCAACTTCTCAGATGCTTCTCAAAAAAAACTGGATCAAGAATGAGACGACCTCCTAATTTAACTCAACAAGATAATTCTCCCAAAAGTCCATCGAAATCCAAAACACCAATCTACCATACAAGCATCATGAACTTCAAACTAGCTTCTCTTATCCCGAAAAACAGAATAGATGCTCTTGACAGCCAAGCCTTCCGATCCCGAAAGAACTTTCTGAATAAAACCTTAAATCCAAGAAAACACAAATCTTCCGATGAATCCGAGGTTGCTTCTATTCTAAAATAGATGCCATCATGCTTCCGCTGCACAACTCTGATCCGAAGAAGATGAGAATGCTTTTAATGAACACAAGCACAACTTGATCAACTCATCTAGAAACATTGTCCATAAAATTCCATAAAAGCTTAGTGACCTATTTAACTTGGTCACAAATACTATAACAGAAATCCAGTCAGAAAATTAGATCCAATCAATCCTGATTGCTCACAAAATCCTCTCTCCTGGAATCTTCTCTCTACTAGGCCAAACCACCAGAAAATCCAAATGCCTAATCGAAACAGAACTCCATCTTCCGATACAGACAAAATTCCTTTGACTTCCTCGAAAATATTCAGTATGTCTCAAACCACTTCGATAGCTCAAACATCTTCAGAGATGTTTCAAACCAAAGCAAAGATTACTAAAAGAACTTCCAAACCATCGCAAGTCACTTTTGCGATAATACTACCAAATTCGGATTCCAAAGAAACTATTCTTTTTTACATAATAGAACAGCTTAAGCCCTTCAAAAGAAGAAACTGATGGTCCACCTCAACCACAAACATCTTACCCTAGATGAGCTTCCAGAAGAAGAAGACAAGCCTTCACCATTTTCCCGATCTATTGACAGTAGAATCTCAAAAGAATTCTGAACCATCAGAAAAACGGACCACACAACTGCTTCCGAACTCCACCTTTAAGATACTACTGAGCCAAGAGATCTTCCTGACAGCACATTCAACACCTCTGAGCTGCCCTTGCTACCACAGACCTCCTAACCAAAACTCCTTGAATTCCAAAGCTACATCAACCAACTCCACAAAAAGAGTCTTTAAGATGAGCAGAAACCTCTCAAGAAACTCGGGCTTCAAACCAAGCACAAACACCTAGCTGAACTGAGTCTCCCACTCCAATATAGATAAGACTCCTTCCTATGGTTGCCAAATACCATTACTTGCTTCAGCTCTCCCAACCGATCCAAACTCTAGAGAATCTGCTCGCACAAGCGCAATCCAAACTTACACTCCAAAGAAAAACTCTGAACCTTTAAAAGATTTCCTTCAGAGATCGGTGAAATACATACACCAAGCTGCAAAGCTCACTTGAGACGGTATTAGGTCTACAGTCTCGACAAATACACTTCCAACCAATGGTAGTAGTCGTGTTACACACACCACCACCTTATCTACCTTTATAACTTATATTGGAAAACCCGAACATATAACCCAACCAAATAGGTAGAAATATATATATATATATATATATATATTCAAAATTACAAATATGCTCTCTCAAGGAAGACACAACTCCAGAGTCTAGGTATTCGCTCAACTTAGAGCTCTGATACCACAATGCAACGACCCGCCTTTCATTCCATAGAAAGACGCATCATTAAGAAGAAAGAAAGGGATAGAAAAGAGAAAAGAAAGAACCAAACAACATCAGAATCTCACAGCGGAATGAATAAATTATATTAATCAAATAAGTTATTACATAGTATCATATACATCAGAGTTATACATCTCAAACTACACAAAACTAGACAGTTATAAACACCTGTCTAGATATTACAACTCAAGTACATCACAAAATAGAAATAACTCAAACACAGCGGAAAACTATATATATATCTACACGCTGAAGCCACCCGCTCCATATCTCCTTCAGCACTCGTCAAGCAAACCCTGAATCACTTGACTACTCATACGTAATATGAGTACCCAAGAGTTTAATAAAACAGAAAATAAACACTCGGGTCAGACATGGGTCTGGTGTAAGTAAACGGGCTTAAAAGTTGCTTAACTTTAGAAAATCCTTTGAAAACAAAAGGTATCACGTAAGACTTCCCACACATAAACATGGAAAAGTTTTTACCTTACGATAACCAAAACATTTGATAGGAAATCCAGTGATATTATAACAGTGTCTAGGGTCTTCAAAATAAAATACAGAAATAGCTGGAATGCTTAAATCTCACGTTCCAACATAGTTGGGCACAATCAAAACCGTACAGGCACTTATTGGGATTTGGATTCCATACAATGGCAGGGCTACTGGGTTACCTCCCGTCACAGTACGTGGCCTAGATCACCGTACCGAGGAGTACGCCCACTCCCCTGCAACATAAAGCCGGAACCATCCCTTACTGGACAGTCCCGAACAAGACCACCCCGGCTGTTGTCATGATCAACCGCCCAACATAGCCGAAATAAAAAGGGACCTCTAGAAAGGGGTAAATCTTGCTCTCCAGTGGGAGCTACCCACGAAGCCTTGCTGCACCTCCCCCGTTTTAGCCTTTCCCAGTTGATGAGGCTTGAGGCTACGATTACCTTTATAGAACACATCTATCTTAGATTGCTCATCGTCCACCTAACGATGTTCTGAAAGCATTCAAATCCATACAAGTCCATTTCGGGTTCGAACGAAACCGAAGGCACTATCTCGTTACACCCATTTTGGAATCACCCTCAGAGTTAACGAGCATAGCCCTTGCACTCTGAATCACCATCTCGAACCTATAAGCACTATTCCGTCAAACTCATTACAGAATCACCCCCAGAGTTATACTGACGAATAGTCCTTACACCTCGAGTCTTCTCTTGCAATCCCCTTGGATTTACGACCTAACGTTTAACTTGGATCGATGTGGTTTTCGGAATTCCAAATTTGAAATCCGATCCCGGTCTCATCGAATCCAAACGCTATCTTAATGTCCAAGTGATTTAAGTTTATCAAATTAATTCAATAAAAATATTGAATTCACACAGCATCATTCACAGATAAATACCACACATTTATCATTGCTATATCAAATATTATAACACATAATATCACAACATATCATCCAATAGATATCAACCAATACAGGTATTCTACAAAAATCATACACAAACAGGCAGCACTAATTCCTTTATAATTAATTTAATCGTCATAAATTAAGTTAATTACATGAGAATTAAACAACTAATCCTGCTTAAACAACCATTAATTAATTACAATTAATTAAGTATCCACTCTCTAATCATCTTCAAAATCCAATTGATTAATCTTCAATTAGAGATTAATTATCCTTGAATCATATTCTTAATTAATTCCCTAGATTAATTATTCTTTAATTACACTGGGTAATTGTCCTTTAAATTAATTACACAAATTAATTTCTCTTTAATCATTAATTAATTTCAATTAATTTCTAATCAATTAATTAACAATAATTAATTACCAAAATCCTTAATTAATTTCATTTATTAATTATTACTTCTTTCTTACTTCATTGATTAATTATCTCATAATTAATCACATTCATTAATTATTTTAACCAATTAATTATTCATTAATTACATAAATTAATGACCTCTAATTACTTTATTAATCAATTATTACATTTATTAATTAATTAATTACAATTATTAATCAAACCTAATTAAATCAAAGTCAGTAATTAACTTCCTTAATTACCTTACTAATTAATCCATCACTTTGATTTATTACACTAATCCATTCTTTAATTACTACCCATTAAGTAATTTCCTTAATTAATTACATTTAGTAATTATTCATTTATTACTTTACTAAGTAATTACACATTTCTAATTACAATGAGTAATTACATTCAATCCCATCATTAAGTAATTCTTTTTTTAATTAATTAAACTTAATTAATTAACTAAAATTTACCATAATAACTTGATTAATTGTACTAGTAATTAATTACCTTAATTACTTCATTAATAATTATATTTAAATAATTCTTAAAAAAATGATTAAGTAATTAACTTCTTAATACTTATTAAATAATTATTTCTTTACTAATTAAACTTGATTAATTAATTTTTAATTAAGTAATTAGTTACATTTAATTAATTACTCAACTAATTTACCTTAATTTCATTACTTGCATTAATTGTTTAAGTAATTTAAGTATTTTACTTTAACTACCCTTATAAATTAAACTTAGTTAAAATAAACCAAACATTTATTAACTTTAAATCAATTAATTATTTAAACTTGAAAACTTGTATTTGGTTTATACAAAAACATTTTTAATTTATCATTTTTAAATTCCTTTACTTATTCATATTTAAAAATGACTTCAAATACAATTTATTTGAAACATTTTTATATCATTAACAAAACTAAAATGAAAACAATCTATTTTAAACAAAAGTTTAAATTATAAAATAAATCCAAACTTTAAAACTAAAATTCCTTTAAAGTCAACATTTCATTCTTAATAATACTAATTTAAACACTTTGTTTTAAACAACAAATTTGTTTAACTTTTGAAACTTCATTTTTATAATGTTCAAACCTGGTTTTAAACAAACAAACTATTTTTTTTTGTTTAAAACCAATTTAACATAACTTGGTAAAACACAAAGATTTTAAATTAAAACATTTCAAAACATATTTAAAACAATTTAAAACTATGGTTTAGAACTCAGTTTGCATTGAATTTCAGAAAATTCAATTTTGCAGTTTTCTTTTTAAAAAAACGAACAGGATATAAATCCTGTAACCCAAATCTCACGCAACCCTCCTCCTATAACTTCGAGTCACACGCGACAACTCCCACCCCTGTTACTTCGAGTGGTACTCGATCATACACGAGACCAAAATCGAGCAAAATAATGAAAACTCTGGGCAAAAATTCTTCCACAAAAACAACAGCAGCAAACCAAATCTCGGCCTCGTGCACGTGCACGCCGGCCATGGTCGGCGGCGATCAACGCCGAAGCTCCCCACAAGTCGTCCTTAACCTCCTCAACTGCTTCGTCACTCAAGAAAAACAAAAACTCCATTGGAACGAAAAAAACATGCAACAGCACCATCAACCAAGAAGAACACGACCAAAGAAGTCGTCGCCAACGGCGAAACTTACCACCGGAGGTCCTACAACCTCAACCACGCACGCGCCTTGATCCACGCAGACCTTACCCCTACCTGCGATCCACCAGAATCCAATAACGAAGACGCAAACCCCACGATTATGACCCCTATAGAAAACAACACTAAAACCACTAACCCCTTCCACGACCACCACGCTCGCCGTACAAATCAACCTCTATTTTTCCCACATCACCCATCACCGTACCCTCCTCGATGCCAAAGCTCGTCCTCCATCACAGCTTCAATCATCGGCAGTCGACCAATAACCCAATTTCATAAAACCCTTAATTTTTCTTTGAATACTAAACTATAAATTCCCAAATTCATGTTAAATTTCACAATTTTGAATTCCAATTCAGGCCATATGATGTAAATTTCAAATAATGGAAATTGATTTTCACTCAAATTTGGTTTTGCACTATAAATCTAATATTTACAGTACATTGTTCAATATAAATTTCTAAATTTATTTTTTTTATCACAAGATTACATTGTTATGCTCAAATTTCTTCCAATATTCAGTGATTAATAATGATTAACTTGGAAGTTAGGAAATTTTATAAAACTGGATTATGCATAAGAACAGAGTTTTAAAACATCCATATTCACAGGCATTTAAAACTGCTGAATAAATATACATATATCTACAAATCAAACATGCAAACCTTGATTTTATATTTATTATGTCATTCATTTCACAGAATCAGAAAAATAAAAGATTTAAAACTGTTTTTAAAAGGGTATTTACTCACCAGAATTTTGAAGCAGAGAATAGTTTTTTGTAGTATTGCATTTGGATTTTCCTGGAATTTGATTTTGGTTTTGCTTCTTAACTTGCTGTTGAAACATTGAATTTTGCATTTGCATTTGCATGTTGATTGTTGTAGTAGTTGATTCTCAGTTAAACATTGAAATTTTTTCCTGAAATCTTCTTAATGAATTTGCATGTTTCCAGGTTGAAGTTGTATAGCTTCAGATTTACTTTTTCTTTCATTAGTTACAGATTTGAATTCTGTTTTCCTTTTCTTCTCAGTTTGAATCTTCTTGCATTTGATTTCTTTTTTTTTTTGGTTGAACAAAAATTGAACAAGTTTACTAGCTGAAGAAAATATACAGACTTTTCTCTTGAATTTTTATTTTCTTTTGAACTTTTAATTAAAACAAACTTTTCCTTTAAAAGATAGATTGCCACTTTTTTCGTGAGTTGATCCATAAGCTTACAAGTGTGCTTTTATAAATTCCTATATTGCCTAGTGTTTTAAGAATTACATTAATCACTTGTTTAAAAATAAATTGAACCTTAATTACAAATATTTACCAAATACTCATGTTATATATAACTATGCAATGCAATATATTTATATCCTTGTGATTTAGTTATAATTATTTAGAACTTACTTCCAAAAGATAAGTTTTAAAAGAATGTAACATTTGTTTAAATTTTATTTTTAAAAGTTTAAACCTAAATTTCTATAACTAAAATTAATATTATATTAAGAATCTGAATTTGTTTTCAAAAATCAACTTAAAGGAAAACAAATTAAATCTTTATAATAATGTACTATATTTCAAGTTATTATTCATTGAATAAAAATAGATTTTTCCTTTAAGTGTTTTATAAATAAAAATTTTTATTTTAAATTACTTTTGAAAAACATTTTTATTAAACCAAATCAAAACTTTCCAAATTACTATAAAAACTTATGTATGTTAAAATTTTGAAAACATATTTTCTATTTAAGTTTAATTCATCATTTTCTATTCACATTAATTTTATACAAATATAAATATTCATCGTAAATAGAACATCTTAAATATTAGCTTCAGAAATTGTTTGAATTTTAAAACAGAACTTCAAATCACAATATATAAACATATATATATATATATATATATATATTATAATTTGAAAATATTATTATTAAATTTAAACGGAACCAATTTCCTTATTACAATGTATACATATATGCATTACAAATGGAATTATTTTTATTAACTTAGAAAGATCAATTATTTTTAATTCACATATATATCATTATTATAATTTGATAAGAATAAACATTCAAATTATATTATCATTATTATTGAATTTTTGAAAAGATAATCATTTGTTAAATCAGATTAATTATTAGCTTTGAATATAAAATATTTGGTTAAATTAGATTTTAAATCAATATAACATATTTTAAAATAAATTATAAACAGGAATTATTAAATAAGTATTGCCAAAATCCTGGAACATCACACCAGGTGAGGCTTTCTTCTGCCGAATAAACTTTATGCTTGAACTACCGAATGAACTTTAGGGAGTATGAGTGCCGAATGGACTCTTAGCCTTAAACTACAGAATGAAACTTAGGGAGTATGAGTGAGGAATGGACTCTTAGCCTCGAACTACCGAATGAAAATTTTGTGCTTTGAATTATGAATGAGATTCCAGACTGTATGTACTTGTTTGTTTATATCTCTACAATCCTGATTCTAACGACATGCTTTCTCGTGTTATAGATAATGTCTCATAAAGTAGAAACTCGCTCCGACAAGAAGAAATCCAAGGACAAAGGAGAGTCCTCCATAGTGCCCCCAGTCCAGGCAGAATCAGAATGACATGGACCAACCCCGGATCATTAGTAGACGGGTATGGTCCTCATGAGCTCCTGAACTCACCGCCTGACTGCTTTCCCAGCTCCCTCAAAGATGAGCAGCTTGATGTTTTATCTAGATCTTTTGGGATTGACAGAGCGCATATGATGTTGCCGGGGAAAGGGGTGATGCCGTATAACCCCCTAGAAGGGTATTTTGCTTACAGTAGGTATCACTACATGTACAGAGCCATCCCTCCGATCAACGCTTGGATAGTCAGCTTCCTCGCATACTTGAAGGTAGCCCCTTTCCATCTTCAGCCCAACTCTTATGCTATCTTGGTGAGTCTGTTCGTTATCTTCCAGAGAAAATATGGGAGTCCCCATTCCAACCGGGAGATTCAGTACCTGTAAACTTGAGAGGCTACAAGAAGGGGTCTCCTTATATTAGCTTAGAATCGGCCGTGTCTTTCAAGCCAGTACTGGACTTATATTAAAAATTTAGCATGTTCAAGAAGGAATGGTTCTTTGTCAGAGATGACTCTGTTTCTTTCCACCGCTTCACTTCTGGCTATAAGTTGAATCTCATTTATAATTTCCATTCTGACCGCAATGCTCCTCCTTATGTGATTTACTTCTTGCTAGCGACAGGTGGCTTTGCGGTTGTAGAGAACGATCGCCTGGTTCAGATGGCTGAGAAAATAGAAGCCATTCCGGAAAATGAGAGGGTAGCCTCTTATCTGATCAGGAATGCTACTCTTTTGGGGGCTCAACTTGATTCTGCCATGCTAGTCTGTGGTCAAGCAAAGAGACACAGCTGAGGAGAAGGCCACCAAAGCTAAAGGAGGGGCTACAGCGAAGAGCAGCAAAAGGAAACCCTTCTCGAAACATCCAATTGCCGGGGGGAAGAAACTTAAGAAGTCTGATGGACCCTCCCCCAGCACATGTCCAGATATCCCGAAGGAGGAGGAAGATGTGGAGGAGGAAAGAGGTGAGGATGAAGGAGGTGAGGTGGAGAGCGGAAGTGGTGGAGAAGGTGATGGTGATGGTCATAGTGATGATGGCGGCGATGGACAGAGTGGTGATGGTACAGGGGCTTTGACTTCTAAGCAAGCAGGTGTGATCCAGGAGTGGACAGACGATGATCTCCGCCTAGCTCTATAAGGGTTGGAGGGAGGACCGGCTGCAGTAGAGAAGCCTAAGAAAGTTGACAAGGCCAAGACTGGCGCCGATTCATCTTCCAAGAGCGCTTTAGCTGAGGCAACTTCTGCGATTCATGGTGAATTTTTGACTCCTACAGACTCTATTTATGATAAGGATTTAGGAACATTTTATGGCCAACTCCCGTCCTGGAGTGAGATCCAGGACTTATTGCAGTATCCTACTCCTTCCTAGGGTTTGTATAACAAAGCATCTCTTTACTCTTCTTAACTTGATATATTTCTTGAATTATAGTTCAATGTATGCTTGTAACACTTGGTTTTTATCCCAGAAGCGGGTAAGGCGGCCAAGACATCTGATGTCCGGCACCGTCTTGATCAATAAAAACTTCTCAAGGCTTCTACTAAACCAAAGCCTCCGACTGACCGCCCTGGAGACGTAGTCGGCTACTGCCCTCTTCTTGGAGTTATCGAAGAGGATATCCAAAGGAAGAAGAGGAGTCGTTCTTTATTTGAATCCACACCTGGTCCTCAGTCCCCAACTCAGCCTCTTCATGATACCACGAAGAAGAATACTGAATTTATACCTTCTCTGCACCCGTTTGAAAGTCCTACCGTTACCCGAATGGGCCATCGCGTCTTGGCTCGTAATCCGTTTGTAGGTATCCGGTTCTGGATCCGGGTTCTAGTGATATTACCTTTGATGAGGCTACCGATGAGCACTTTCTTCCCCGTAATCCTATGGTAAGAGTATTGGATGAAGCTAAGTCTCTGAACCTTGATACCACTCGGGTTGTAACTTTGGGGGACGAAGCTAAGGCAAATATTAACTGGGTTGCTGAGGAAACCAGAAAGCTGATGGGGCATCATGCCCGACTGGTCTAGGATGGAGAAGAAATTGGGAGTGCTAACATTCGACTGCGGTTAATGGTTTTCGACCAGGCCAAACAACTCGCTGATCAGGCCATCCAGATCTCCCAACATGAGGCCGCCTCAAGGCAACTAAAGAAAACCATGGAAAAGACCAGCAGAGCAGAGTTACGAAAAATGGTGCCTGCTTGTAAGGAACGGATTGATATGGCTATTGCAAGGTGGATGAGGTCCGGAAAGCGGATCTCGAGCGGGTACGGGAGCTATCTGGGAAACTTGAAGTCGCAGAGCTTATTCAAACCAAGATGAAGGAGGAGATGGAGGCGATAAGGAAATCTTTCCAGGTTGACTGCTCGCGATACCAATCGGAGAGGGATGCTGCTACTGTAAAGTTGTTGGCTTCCGAGGACCGAATAAAGGAGTTCGAGGAGAATGAGGGGATAATGGATGAGATGCTTCAGGACATATACTTTCGCACATGGAAACAGGGCAACTTATCTTGGATGGATGATTATCCCCGAGTCATGGTCAGGATTTATCTCAGGGCCCTAGAGGAGGCTAAGGCCAATGCAGATAGGGAGGGTGGCGTGGCCTTTAGAATGGATGTGGTCACGGCTCAATTCACCAAGGAGGAGAAAGCGGCGGTGAAAGAGGGTATGCGGCTACCTACTGTTGAGGAGGTTGGTGTGCAGTTAGAGGATGATGATCAAGGAGCAGATGCTGGTAAGTCTTCCCTTTTAGCTTCTCGTAACTTGATTGCTTATTGTTTATGACTATTAATGGATTCTCTCTCAAGTTGGACAGGCAGGACCTCTGGAGCACCAACCACCTCTGGTTAACATGTTGAGAGTTCCAATCCCGCGATCAAGGAGTTCTCGGAGGGCTCGTAGGATAGAGGTAAAGCTCCGACGCAGCCGATTCCTTGACTTGATCTGGATATCTTTTGGTATGTTTGTCATTGCTACCTATGTCAGTCCCAAAACATTCGTGTAACCTTTAAGCTGTAATTGTGTTATTGGTAACGAACGACTTTACTATGTAATTTCAAACTTAGGCCGATTCTGTCATATTTGAATGCTTTTGTTATTTTGGTGTGTTGCATAAGAAATACAGCTGTGCACATGCCCGTGACTCAATTGTGTTTGATGTCAAGTTCTTTCTTAAAATATAATTTCATATCTTGCAATGTTAGTGTGATGTGCGAATAAATTATTGCTACGTATTCATATACAAAAGAAGAGAGTGCCGCCTTTCATGTTTTAGTCGTAGATGGTTGCTCTGAATGCCTTGTATGACTGAGTATGGAATGCAGCTGAGTGACCTGTCATCTAATTGCGAGTTCCCATCCCCATTAGTGAGCGTCTCCTATTTTGCGTCCTGTACTTTAGGGATCGTTATAGAGGATAGGAGGAAAGTTTTTAAATAAAACAGAAATATAAGAAATAGTAAAACTTCCAATCACGGAAGGCCCGCGATGTGCTTAAGTTCGTGGTGAACGGGTTTTGTAGTCACTTTCCCTAGCTGTGGGTCTTGGAGACATTTGTCACCCATCTTACGCCTCCGCGGGGAGTTTCTCTTTTTTTACTACGGCCGTACTTAAGACACTCGGAGCCGAGATCGCGCACAGTAACTACCCAGGCCATTATGGCCCATAATCGTGCGTATTATTCGATTTACCGTGGCCGGCTAGCGTGGGTGCCGATCGTCAACTGTGAACTACCCTGGCTGGCTACACCTTATGTTGGGGTTTAAAGAAGGTGCATAGTTGCCGGCGAGCCGAACGCCGTAATGAGCTGCCTAGGCTATAGTCGGCATACTCGGTGGCTTATAATCGTCTCATTACAGTTGGCTTTAAGGGTCGATCGCGAGCAATGAGTTAACCCGCAGCAGAGGGATGCTGGAGAAAAAGTGTCCCATTGGCGAGGGCGTAGATTCGTATAGTACCTGTTAGGTCTTGTCCAGGTGAAGTTGCGCTGTGATGTGTCTTGAATGGAAATGCCATTACACAGGATTTTGTTCAACAGAAAAGGATAAAGTTAACGAGCAGCCAAGATATAAAGGAACAAGTTAAAAAAGAGACAAGTTTTTAAAGTGGTTCGGCACGAAAATGCCTACGTCCACTGATTCTCTTTGTTAATTCACTTCATATGGGCAGTACAAGTTAAGAAAAGTATCGACGAAGGTGATGGATGTTCCATGCCCTCTAGAGCACCTCTTCGTCCACTGTTGACAAAATATAAGCTCCGTTGTGGAGATCTTTATGAATTACATATGGTCCGTCCCAGATTGGATCTAGCGCTCCGGGGCGCGGGAAGACTCGCTTGAGGACAAGATCTCCTTCTTGTAAGCTGCGATGCTTGACTTTGGAGTTGTATTGCACTGTCACTTTTTTCTTGTGAGCTGCTGCTTTAAGTGCTGCATCGTTTCTTCTCTCTTCAATTAGATCCAAAGATATGTGAAGGAGTTCTTCGTTCTCTTTTGGGTTGTAGTGGATCCTACGGTGGGAAGGCACTATAGTTTCGACTGGGAGCATGGCTTCCGATCTGTATGCCAAAGAGAAAGGAGTATGCCCCGTTGATGTTCTGAAAGATGTTCGGTAGGCCCAAAGTGCCGTAGGAAGTTCATCCACCCAAGAGCCTTTTGACTTTTCAAGTTTCTTCTTGATTAGAGTTTTGAGAATTTTGTTAACAGCTTCGACTTGTCCGTTTGCCTGGGGATAAGCTACAGATGAGAAGCTTTTGTGAATTCCGTGCTCTTGGCACCAGTCGGCGAACTCTTCGCTGTCAAACTGAAGTCCATTGTCCGATATGATTTTGAGTGGAACTCCGTACCTACACAGAACATTTTTGATCAAGAAGTTAATAGCTTTTGCCGAAGATATTTTATTTAGAGGTTCCGCTTCCACCCATTTGGTGAAATAGTCGACTGCCACTATAGCATATTTGGCTCCGCCTCGGCCCACCGGTAGTTCGCCAATAAAGTCAACTCCCCATACTGCAAAGGGCCAAGGGCTGGTCATTTGAGTAATCTCATTTGTTGGTAGTCGAGGAATCTTAGCAAACTTCTAACATCTGTCACATTTTTTGATGAAGTCTAAGTCGTCTTTGTTTAAGGTGGGCCAGAAATACCCATATCGGAGTATCTTCTTTGCCAGAGTCTGCCCTCCAGTGTGATCTCCGCAGCTTCCTTGATGGATGTTTGATAAGATTTCCTTGGCTTTCCTTCCAGCGACACACCTTAATAAGGGGTTAGAGAAGCCGCGCCGATAGAGGATGCCTTCTTGTATTGTGTAGTGGGAATCTCTCCTTAAGATTTTCTTGACTTCGTTACGCTCGCCGCGCAGTGTGCCATCTAATAAGAATTTTCGGATGGGAGTCATCCAAGTTTCCTCTTCAGTTGCAGATATCAGATTCATTTGCTCGAAACTCGGGGTTAGTTGCCTTGAGATGGATACTGTTTCAAAATGGTGTCGTCTTTCATCCTAGCTTGCTTTGCCAATTCGTCGGCCTCTTGGTTCTCTTCTCGAGGAATGTGTTTGATTAAATAGTGATCCAATTGATCGAGTAGCAGCTTGGTCTTCTTTAGATATGTTGTGAGTCTTCTCCTCAAGTTTGAAATTCTCCTAGTATTTGGTTTACAATAAGTTGAGAATCACTATGAAGACATAAAGAACTGACTCCAATCTCTAAGGCAAGTTCTAATCCAGCTATTACTGCTTCATATTCCCCATCGTTGTTGGTGGCAGCGAATTCCAACCTTAGAGCATAATGTAGCTTCCTTCCCCTGGGAGTGATTATTACAATACATGCCTCCGAGCCTTGTTCGTTTGATGCTCCATCAACAAAGAGATTCCACTTGATGTCTTTTGCTATTTCAGATTGCTCCTTACCTTCGTTGGTAGTGAATTCGGCAATGAAATCGGCCATGGCTTGTCCTTTGATGGTGGTGCGAGGATGGTAGGTGATATCATATTGACTCAGTTCAATGCACCATTTAAGTAGCCACCCAGAAGTGTCGGGACGATGGAGTACCTGTCTTAGCGGTTGATCGGTTAGAACTCTGATCGAATGAGATTGGAAATAGTGTCGCAGTTTCCGTGATGTGATTAGTAAACAGTATGCTAGCTTCTCAAGTTTAGGATATCTAGCTTCTGCTCCCGTAAACCTCTTGCTTACAAAGTATACTGGCCGCTGCGCGCGGTTGTCTTCTCTCACCAAAGCGGCGCTTAGCGCATGAGATGACACAGCAAGGTATAGGTATAGCTCTTCGCCTTCGTTTGGAGTTGAGAGTACTGGTGGTCTATGGAGGTGTTCGATTAGGTTAAGGAAGGCTGTTAAGCATTCGTTAGTCCATTCGAACTTTCCTTTGTCTTTCTTTAGAATTTCAAAGAAAGGGATGCACTTGTCAGTCGCTTTAGAGATGAATCTACTTAGGGCGGCCACTTTTCCATTTAGGCTTTGCATTTCTCTTCGAGTGGAAGGTATCCTGATATTTTTCAGAGCTCGGACTTGTTCGGGGTTTGCTTCAATCCCTCTGGCATGGACGACGAATCCCAAAAACTTTCCTGATAATACTCCGAAGGAGCACTTTATAGGATCCAGCTTCATTCCATATTGGCGAAGTACTTGAAACATCTCGCCCAGGTGGCTTACGTGATCGTTGGCTTTCCTCGACTTTACTAGCATGTCATCCACATAAACTTCCATTGTTCGTCCTATTAGTTCCGCAAACATCTTGTTGACGAGCGCTGATAAGTAGCTCCGGCGTTTTTAAGTCCAAAAGGCATTACTTTGTAGCAGTACAACCCCCGGTCAGTGATGAAACAAGTGTGGTCTTGATCGGGAACGTTCATAGGGATATGGTTATATCCTAAGTATGCATCCATAAAAGATAAGAGTTCGTGCCCGGCTGTGCTGTCCATAAGTTGATCGATTCGGTGGAGTGGGAAGCAATCCTTCGGGCAAGCGTAATTTAAGTTGGAGAAGTCAATGCATGTTCGCCACTTCCCATTCGCCTTCTTTACTAGTACCGGGTTAGCGATCCACTCTGGGTAGATGGCTTCTCGTATGAAGTTATTGGCAAGTAGGTTCTTTACTTCTTCATCGAGCGCTGCTGATCGTTCTGCCTCCATACTTCTCTTTTTCTACTTTACTGGCACCTTGGTAGGGTCGATGTTCAGTACGTGGCATGCTACGTCTGGGGAGATTCCAGTCATGTCAGCGTGCGTCCATGCAAATACATCCAAGTTGTGGCGGAGAAAATCAATGAGTCGATCCTTCAATTCTGCTTTTAGTTGAGATTCGATTTTCAATATTCTACTTGAGTCGTGTTTGTCTACAGATACAAACTCCATAGCCTCTGCAGGCTCGGCGGTGGCCTCCTCCTCTTCATCCCTGGGGTCTAATTCATTGAAAGGATCACTGATATATCGAAGAGGAAGAGCTTTCTTTAGTTGCTATGCTTCAAAGTTTTTCATGCAGATAGTAGTCTCTGCATTCTTCCCTTTATCCTTCATGCGGTTATTGCGGAGTTCAGTTACATATCAATCTCGAGCAGCGTCTTGATCTCCCTCTACTTCCCATATTCCATTGTCTGTCGAAAATTTCATCTTCAGGCACCATGGTGCCAGGACAATTTGGAAGTCAGACAAGGCTGGTCTTCCCAAGAAAGCATTGTATGCCGAGTGGTTTTCTATCAGCATAAATGTTTGTTTCCGCACGACGGAGCGGGGATGAATTCCTATTTCAACAAAGAGGTTCATTTGCCCGAGGGGCATCTTCGCACTTCCATTGAAGCCGTGTAGTGGCTTGTTGCAGGGAGACACATCCTTCATTGACAGCTTCATTCTGTCGAAAGCATGCTTGAATAGGATATTTACCGAGCTTCTAGTGTCTACTAGAATTCGGAAAACTTTGGCTGGACCGAGCCAAGCAGAGATGACCATAGGATCCGTGTGAGGGTACTGTCTTCCCTCTAGGTCACGCCTACTTAATGTGATGTCATCGTTCTCTTTCCGCTTCAGGTGGCGTTCTTCCATAACAGAATTAACACAGTCTTCACTGTTTCTAAGTGACTTTCCATATCTTTCCATCTCTGCCCAGCTTCTGTCGGCGATGTGTGGTCCTCCTGATATGGTATGGACCACGATCTTCTCTTGACTGGAGTCGCTAGTGTTACGAATTCCTCCGCCTATTTTTGGGGAGGGTGGCCTTGGGTTCTCATTGGCAGGAGCTGAAGTCCTGTTCTGATCCTTTACATAGCGTTCCAGTCTCTTCCTTTTGATGTGTTCTTCAATTAAGTCCCTGAGATGATGGCATTCATTGGTATCATGCTCATGAGATTCATGGAAATGGTAGAACTTTCCAGACTTAATTGCGTTATCTGATTCCTTCTTGTGCGGAGGGGCGTCTGTATTTAACTTCGTCTTGGGTGGCCAGGAAGATGTTTTCGAGTGTTTCATTCAAAGGAGTGTAAGTGTCAAATCTCGGTCCTAGCCGATATAGACGTCTTTCTCCCTTCTTGCTCCCAGCATTGTGTCTAGAGTCATTTCTTCGAACGTCCTTTGCTACGGCGAGTGTGTTGCCATGAGCTGCCTTAGTTTGTTTCCCTGTATGCCTTTCAGTGGTTGGTTTTTCTTTCGTTAATCTTCTAGCAAATTTAGTATCCGGATGCACACCACTACAGAGGGCCATTAAGATAAGTTTCTCATCGGCATCTTGGATTGCGGCCGCTGGGCATTGAATGGGGTTAAATATTGTTGCACTGTCTCTCAAGGCTTCTGTTTGATATTGGATAAGGAATAAGCATCCTTGGGTTGTTCCACATGAATGCGGAACTGGCTGATGAACTTCTCTTTCAACATTTCCCATGAGCTGATGGATCTTTGGGGTAGATGGCAGAACCAGGAGGTAGCTAGATCTGCCAAGAATAGTGGAAAGCATTTGCATAATACTCCTTCTGTTGCTCCGCTCATGAGCATATGCTGTGTGTATCTCTGCAAGTGTACAACGGGGTCAGAGGTTCCCCTGTAAGGTTCCATTGTTGGCATTTTCCATTCTCGGGGGTTGATGGCAATTTCGATATTGCGGGTGAAAGGGCTGGTTACCCTAGTGCCTATCCCTCGATCTCTTTGATCCCGTTGGACGCACTCTCTGAACAATCGTGCCATCCTTTCATCAGAATTTGGAGCAGATAGAAATGAGTTTGGTTCTTCTCTGCGGGATTGATTCCGTCCAGATGACCTGTAGGGATGGTATCGTCTACCACTCCTAATATTTTCCAGTGGTTGCCTCTGGTCTTCTGTGGAGCATGCTAGGGTCAGCTACAGTCGGCCCTTGCCTTGATCTTCCCCTGCTGGGTTCTGTTCCAAGCACTTCCTCGAGTCCAACTTCGGGCTGGACTCTAGCTCGGCCCCGTTCATTGGTGTTAGCATGACCGGCTCAGCCACAACCGACCCTCGCCTGGTACCTCCCCCATTGGGTTTGGTTCCAAGTGTTTCCTCGGGTCGAAGTTCAGGCTGAGTTCGGGCTCGGCTCCTATCATTGCTATTCCTGTTGCTAGTTTCTTCGAAGAAGAAAGATCTTTGTCGCCTCCGAGATCCTCCCGACTGAGACTCATCTCATGATTCAGTGTTGCGGTTGGATTCTTCAACATCCCTTAAGCATGACATGAGTTGGTCTACCAATGCTTCCTGTTGGGATGTGAAGGGTTAGTCACTTCAGCCACAACCCTGTCTAGATCTGCCCTAGTAATTGCTGCTGGCTGTTCCGTGGCAGTGGCTGTCGGATTTTCCTGATTTCCATTTTGTACTGCTGTTGGGACGGGATGATTCTCTTGATCTGTGACCGCTGGATCTGGAATACTGCTAGTTGTGATGTTCTTTCCTTTATTAACATCTTTCTTCTGCCTGGGAGGCATGTCTTCCAAGCAATGAGCGATGCTGTTGGGAAGAAGGTTAAGTGGGAGAAGCTGAATCTTCGAGCTCCTTCTCAGTGAAAGCACCAAAAATGTTTGCATAAAAAATGGGCAAACACCTCCAAGTCGTATGATTTAGTCGATTTTATGTTGTTCTTAGTGATTTGGGTGATTTATGCAAATATGTAAAAGCAGGGACTAAACTGTAAAAGACACATAGATTTATAATGGTTCGGCCAGAATGTGCCTACGTCCACTTCATATGTTAGTCTCCTTCACTATCTGAATTACAAGTACAAAGCTTTGATTACAAGTGTATGAAAGTCGTTTAAAAGTTCTGTCCGTGCTTGAGTTCTCCCCTCGTCTCCGCCATTGTTGTACCCCTAACCCTCTATTTATAGAGTGAGGCTAGGGGTAGGGGTATTGGATGTATATAGTTGCTGTTGGGCCTGGGCTGATGTGATCTGGCCTGGAAATTTAGGTTCAGTAATGTCTTAGTCCAGTGGTGAGTAGAGCATGGGTTGGTCCAGTGGTGAGTGGAGCGTGGATTGGTCCGGTGGTGAGTGGAGCATGATCTGGTCCGGTGTTGGGAGGAGCACGATTTGGTTCGGTAGTGCCTTGGTCGTGCCTTGGTTCGGTCGTGCCTTGGTCCAGTGGTGAGAATACACCCAACACATACAATATTATTATACATATATACATTCCTTCATCCCTAACAAACAGGCAAACAAACTACTCATCATATTTCAAGGATTATTTCATGCATTCACACATGTAGGCAGATCAAGCTTAAAGATAAAGGTTACTCACAGTTTATTTATAAAAAGAGCATAGTTGTTGTTGGTCTGCTATTTGAATATGATCTAAATCTTAATTCTGATCTGGAACCAGATGTTGATTTTGGACTTGAATTTTTTTTGCTTAAGCTCAGATTAAAAGTTAAGTCTTGCTTTGATTATTTGAGTTGCAGCTGAAACTGATCTCCAGTTTAAAAATGTTGATCTAAGCCCTCAACTCATATATTTTTGTCTTATTTATTTTATTTCTGGTAAAGAAGAAGATGATGCCTGGTTTGAAGTTTTTAACAGGCATCGTTTCGTAGTTTTTGAAGAAAATGAAAATAGGAAGAAAAAAATATGAAGAGAAAAGATATAAGTTTATATAGGTTTAATTAGGATTTGTTAAAAAATAAAAATAAAGTAATGACATTTGTCTTTTACAATACTTAATTCCTTTGCACTTGTTATCAAAGAGAATTATAAGCTAACACATGTAATTATGCATGAATTTATTAATAATTTAATTTTTAATTTTTTTTAAATGCTTATAATGCTTTTATATTAATTTTTACTAATTAATAATACATTTCATATTTATATAAATAAAACCCTTTTAAAGAAAAAAAATTATATTCTAAATAAAATCATATAAAAATATATTTTCAAATCCAAAATATATTTCAGATAAATATCTATTTTTTTTGAATTTCCAATTCAAATTCAATTTCAATTTAAAATCTAATTTTAAAATCAACTCATATATATATATATACACACACATAATCCATGTTTAGATTTGTTTGAAAATAATAATTTAGCTTATTTTAAATAATGTATAAAAAATTCATCACATATTTATTTGCTTGAAATTTCGGAATATCACATTCCTCCCCCCTTTGAATCTTTTCGTCCTCGAAAAGGAATGAAGCCAGAATTTATTCAATAACTTAATAATCAGATAAATTTATTCTTTGATCATTTTTTAAAACACTTAAAAAATCTTTATAATATTACTAAATTATTTTTTATAAAAACACTTTTATAACTCAATGTCTCAACAATTCCGTCTTCGTTCTTACAAAAATTCAGTCATACGTTGATCAAGTTTAGGACTGAAAATCTATAATTACTTGGTAAACCCATTTTCAACACCCAATGAAAATACTTGAAAAAAAAAATTATTGAAAATATATAAAACATTTTTTAAAATAGAGGAAATATCTTTTGGTGAGAATGCTTTGGAAATCATCACCCCCATCCATGATCGCAGTTACATTCTGGGTTGCGTTGTCATCGTAGCAAAAGTCCATGTAACTGTAGGAACTCCGCGCCCCTCGATTACGCTATGGAACCCGCTACAGATCGCAGTTACATCCTGAGTTACGTTGCCATCACAACAAAAGTCCATGTAACTGTAGGCATCAGCGCACTCAAATTTCGCTGCCAAAAGAATAAAACTTCTCCACTCTCACGTAGGTCGCAGACTACATCAGTCAAGTCCCAATGTAGCCTTAGGCTCTCACGCCTCTCGACTTTCAATATGTCTTTATAGGTCGCGGTCTACCGATATAAAATCAAACGTAGACTGTTGGCTCTCGGCAGCTTTCGCTATATTACCATAGGCCGCAGTCTACCGATGTAAAATCAAACATAGACTGTTGGTTCTCAGCGGCACATACGACTTTCGCTATGGTCTGCAGTAGATTGCAGTGATATTGAGTTAAAATGCCGTCATAGCATAACTCAAATGCCTCTGTAGGCATCAGCGCCCTCGAATTTTGCTACATACTACACATAATCCTCACGAACTAGTATTTCCGGACTCCTCACAGGATCAACTTTAGAACCCCCCGCCCTTAGGGTTCAAGGCAGTACCACCATGTGGCACTCCTGAGAAGTTCATTTCAAGGGAGCGTCTTTTTCCCCAAAGCCAATCTCAAACTATACTCTTACAGTATCTTTCAAATCATACCCTTTATGATTTTCATCAAAATTTCCTTTACACAAAATCGATTCCCAAAATCGATAATTCTCAAACTAGGCTTTCCAAATTCCAAAATTGATTTTCTCAAAAATCAAAAGCCATTTCCAAATTCATAGGTTTCCAAAACCTTTTCCAAAATCATTCTCACAAGATCTTTTATATATATATATATATATATATATATAAAACTTTGAAAATCTTTGGATCACTTCATACTTGTATAAATTCCCTTTTTATACTTCAAATACTTTTCAAAAATCCTTTCCTTCCGACAATAGATTCAACAAGGGGAGATTTATCTTATATCACAAAGATATATAACTTTTTTAATTCCAAATCAAATATTCAAATTTGATTACTCTATAAAGTCACTTACCAAATTACTTTCTTCCATAAAGTAAATTTCTACCATAGAAATATCCAATTTCCACTTTACTTCATTATATATTTCACAAAATATACCTTTCATTTCAAAAATCGTTTCACATCTCTTATCCACAAATTCCCTGTATCAATTTTCTTTCAAACCAGTACGATGTACACATAACATCCATACGATATATCAATCTGATCGCTCACTCGATCACACAATTTCACTTCCAAACTAGTATCGTCCCCCCGACTTCCTAGTGCGGACTCAGATCTGGTTTCTTGATCAGAAACCGTCATTCTCTTTGCATAGCCATAACTATGTAGAGAATATCCAGAACCAATCAACAATTCATATCCAGGTTTGCCGTCGAAAATCGACTGAAAAATCCTAACTCAGATCCATATACTATCTCGAAATTCTATGCTGGAATCCAGATCAAATCACTATGCGAATAGAATAATATACGTATATCCGACGTATTTATCTTTATTGATTATTAGCCAAATCAATCTCCTTTTCTATTTACATTCACTTTAATTTCTATCCACTTATTCATAATTATTTAAATCCTTATTTGGATTATCACCTCAATTCTTATCTCAAATGGATAGTTAATCATAAACAGTTTACACTCTGATCGGCTTAAATTTAGAAAATAATTTGAAAAGTTTAAAATAGATAAGTAGTTGAAAAATAATTATTAATTGTAAAATAGTTGTAAAATAGTTAAGTAATGATAAAATAGTTATAAAATAGTTTGGAAAAAACTAGATTTATATTAAGACAATTTATTTTAAAAATAGTCCAGAGTCAAACTGTTCAATTCCCAACCTCTATTTCCAATCAATTCAATTTAAATTTCCATTTCCATTTAAATTGACTCAATTCCAGCCTAAATAACTTCAATTTCCACTGAAATTGATTTGACCCCAATTCAAGTTGAATTAATCTTCAATTCCCATTTGAATTTGAACTCATTCAACTTCAATTTCATTTCAAATTAATCCAATTCAAATTTTCGAATTGAATTTTTAAACTTATCCATCTTTAATCAAAATTCCAATTAATTCAAATCAAATTTAATTTAAACTAATTCAATTCAAATTTCAAATTTAAACCATCTCGAATTATATAAATTCGAGTTAAATTTTTGAATGTTGATTTAATCCTTTAAATCAAATCAACTTATATCTTTAAACCATTTAATTCTGAATCCAAATTCCATTTTTAACCTATTTCAAAGTTCAAATAATAATTTAAATCCTATTAAACAACTAAATCTTTGAAATTCAATTTATCACCAAATTTCAATTTTGAAACCAAACCTTTGAAGTTTTATCTTAAACATTCAAATCTTAAATCCAAAATGATTTCATTTTATCTTAATAATGCATATATTACCACACCCCATTTCTTCATCCACTTAAACAAATCCAATTTCAGCTTAAAGATTATTAATAACAACAGGATGGTATCATTCAAATTATTTTAAAATATTCATCCATTTCCAATTTCCAGATCTCAAACCTATTTTAAGATCACACAAATTCCCAATTCAAATTAACCATTTAACTTACCAAGTGAAATCCCAATTTCATCTTGAAATTTCCAATTCAGGTTGCTTGTTAAATTATTTAACCTTCCCAAAGTTAAATTCAATTTACTTAATCCAGCCAACCTTACCCAATTCGAATTCTCATGTCAAATTTAAAACTCAACATTAATAATCTTTCCACTTACAAGTTCCAAAACTTATCACTTTGGGTATTACATCTCATTCCAAATTTAAAACTCAACATTTAGAGTTTATTTGAAATCATCTATGATATTATGTATATCCACACATACATACATATTTACTTCTTGGCCCACCAAGCCATTCTTTTTAAATATAAACCACTTTTGGTTTCAATTCAAATAGTTTTCTTTGAAGCATTCAAACAACTCTTTTTTTAAAATAGGATCACATTCAAAATATTCTGAATAATACTACTTATTATTTCACTTAACATTTTGAAAACAATTGCAAATGTTCCTAGCCTTAGGATTCAAAACTTCTCATTTTACATTCTTTCTAATTTAATTTCACTTTAAAATCTAATTTAATTTCACTTTAAAATCTAATTTTAAAATCAACTCATATATGTATATTTATATAAACAATCCATGTTTTGATTTGTTTGAAAATAATAATTTAGCTTATTTTAAATAATGTATGAAAGAATCCATCACATATTTATTTGCTTGAAATTCCGAAATATCGCAGTTACTAGGGGCTTGCACAACATTTAGTTTTCCCTCGTTCTTGCTTTGAAGTTTGGGACATGCAGATATGTAATGACCCAAACTTTTGCAATAGCGACAAGTAAGGGGCTTCAGACACTTACTTGCGTAATGGTCCTTAGAACCACAGTTGTAGCATTGCCTACGACTAGAAGTACGAGTCTTTACTACTGAAGTTGCTTGTTTCCCTTTCTTGTTGGAATTAGGGTTGAACTTAATAGGCCTTTTCTTGTTGTTGTTGAAGTTCTGTTTTGTACTCACAACTTCAACATCACTTTCTTTATCGGCCTCTTCAAGTCGAAGAGCGATATCAACAAGCTGGTCGAAAGAAACTTCTAATTCTAGAAGTGATGGCTTTTTGAGGTCTTATTAAACCCATAAATAAACCTCTGATTCTTCTTCAGTGGGGTATCAATATACTTACCCCATATTTAGAGAGGGATTCAAAAGATGCAACATAATCTATCATAGAAGATTCACCTTGAACAAGGTCAATAAAGCAATAGGCTAAAGTTACTTTTTCAGCTTCGGGCACCAACTTCAATTCAAACCTTTCCTGGAATTTCTCCCAAGTAAGATCCGCTTCAATAATTTTCGAAATCAGAAGCCCATACCAATCTAATGATCTCTCTTGGAGCATGCTAGAAGCCACTTGGACACGATGTAGATCAATAAGAATCATGCGAGAAAAGATGTGATCGCATGTTCTAAGCCAAGCTTTGACTTCTATGACGCTTTAGGAACCTTTGTATGGCTTTCCACCCAAATTGGTATAATCACTGCACAAGCGTGCAAACCCCGATTTAGGGTGAGTAGGCTCTGGGATGGGTCCGACAGCTTGTGCGTTCTTTACGAGATCTAAGAGCTATTGGTCAGACATAAATACTCCATCCTGAGGAGTATCACTGGATTGACCGACGCTGGGACGGCCTAGTCTAACCATTTCTCTTCTTTAAGAAAGAAGAAGAAAAAGGTTATTCTCAAAATGAATATAAAACAATCATGATTGATAAAACAAGGCATCATAAAAGAAAATAGGATAGAATGGGTCCAATAACTCAAATTAAATCCTAAGGCACGATTCCTAAGAGGGACTTAGGACATTGATCCTTGCTAGATTATTCTACATTGTTCCAAAGTTTGGCTCTGATACCAAGCTATGATGCCCCACTTGTATACTCACACTAGCAAAGGACACTATAGAGTAATGCCGTCAACTAGCATGAAGAATAAGACTATTGAGGAGTGACCCTCCGTGTAATTGCTTTGTGGGAGTACCGATATGCCAGATAGAAGGTCACGTATTTCATTTAAAGAGGAAATTTGACATATCAAGTACAAACTCAAAGCTACTACACAGTGGCTAAATGATCTTCGGAAACAGATATAAAATAAGCATAGCACAAATCAGTCACAGATATTCATATCACTAAGGCGGAAACAGATATGAATATATCACATAAAAGTGTACATCAAAGTAGCGGTTATACAAGTTCCACTACATCACAAAAGAATAGATATAAGTGCTACACAAAAGAATATGTATACATCAAGGAGTCTCTATCTTAAATGTATAAAAGAAAAAACTACTAAACTAAGTAGTTAGGCAAAAGCCAGAAGCTAGTCCCTGCCAAGAAGTCAAGTGGAAGCACTTGTAACACCTTGGTCTGATCCGAGTATTATTTAAGAAGAAAAAAATAAACGGATCAATCTAGCTATAAATATCATATAAAATGAGATAGGATACGAGATATGCCTAAAATGTATGATAACAATAATGTCATACTGTGACAAGTATACATTGGATAACAACAAAAATCTTACAATATCTCGAATATACTCAAACACCAAAAAGAATGTCATATTCTTTAATATGTTCACCGAACCACAAATATTGATAAAACTTATCAATGTAAATCACAAAAATTGGTGAAACACAAATTCTAGAAATCATCAATTAGAAATCCAGAAAACACAAAGGGGGAGGCCTATCACAAACTAGAGCATGAAAACTCACCAACACGTGCATCACAAACGAAACGCTATTCCATGGTCGCCAACCATCAAATTTGAGCCGAGGCTCCACAAACGGCCCGAAGACCATGGGTCACTACCCCACCAAATTTTGAGTCGAAACTCCACAAACGGGGTTTAGTGCCCCACACAAATAAAGAGATATCGCACATTGCTAGTCTAAATCACAAAATGATCATCATCGATCAACAAGAAATGTCAATTACACTAAGCTAGTAAATAAATGAGTTTGGCCTCATGTCCCATAACCACTAGCTTAACTTAAATATTTACGAAGAAATTGTAGATTTCCACTTGACGATTGTCACAAGATTTTCAATTGAACAAGTCTAAAAATTAACCGATAAAGTAAACGCAAGCGTTTCATACCACTTGTTTTGCTAAGCCGTTTAATTAGATTTCCCATAAGAATGAAGTAAAGGTTTGTCTATACTAATAGGTTGGAAAACGTTTTATAAACGAGCTTCGTATTAAAAATAGAGTTGAAATCATCTTTGTGAAAGAGTTTGAATATTTACTACTAGTATAGAAACCTTTGTATTTTAAAGTGACAAACCATATAAATGATTGTAGAAACAATCAATCACCAAAAATTCACATTCGAAGACGTGAATCAAATCTATAGAAATCGATACCAAATCCATCAAAAAGGATATCCCCAAAAATCCCGAAAAAGAAATTATCAAAGTTGACAAAAGTGATAACAACTAATCGGATCCACGAAAATCGATTTAAAATTGGAAGTCCACACAAAAACCGCAAAATTGGCTGAGTTAAGCAGATTCAGTCGACAGAACCGTGTAGTCAGTCGACTGATTATATGCCTGGAAACTTTTGGCTTCCAGGTTCAGTCGAATGAACTCTGTAGTCAGTCGACTGATACAGGGACATGAATTTTCTGTCCCCCATATTCATTCGACTGAACTTTAATTTGCAGTATTCTCAGCCTAGCCCCAAGAAGGGAAAATCCTACTGGAAACGATCAAGCGAGCAATGGAGACTAGGGATTTATGCCAAGCGACAACCCAGCTTTATAGGCTCTTTGATACACCCCAAAAAACATATTCAAACATCAATGATAGGATTTTTGAAGATTTTGACTTCAAAAAACCAAAATTGGAATATTCATAAAACCAATTCAAATCAAAAGAAAATGAACATGAATAGGTGTTAGGAATTCATACCTAACAACAATGAAAGCTATAGACGTAGATGTGAGTTCAAGAACTCACCTTTTACTCAAAAACACAAGTGAGAAGCTCTAAAACAAGCAAAGATTGATCTCTTTTCAACAACACCTCTAGAATCTTCAATCTATTATCAAAGGTGAAGTTTTTCCTAAGTTTGGTTATAGGAATTTCTAAAAATTGAAGAGGGATTGAGATGGAGAAGATGAAGTGGATGCTTATCTAAGCTTCTCTTTGATTTTATAACTTGAAGTTGAATTTCCTAAGAGAATTAGAGCTTAGGAATTTCTAATCTCTTTTCTTTTCATCCATTTTTCTAGGGCTTGAAGTTTTAGGAAATATTACGAAGGAATGAAGAGGAGTGGAGTGGAGTTGGGTTATAGTTAGGTTAGTGGGCTGAAACCCAAACCCAAAGCCCTAAATGAAAAGAACAAAATTTTAATCAACTCCAAAGATATCGATGTTTATACTCAAAAAGGTCGCAAACGCCGTTTTAAACACAATGGAAGTGGTCTCGAGTCCTAATTCGACTATTTGCAAAAAGTGACATTTCGGACTTAAATTCAACTAACGGTGCTATATTTAAATAAATATTTAAATATATAATCGTAAAATATGCGGTTTGTTACCCAACCCAACGATCCTAAAAGAAACAATTGTTGGAACCTGGACGTAAATATCAACTGGCATTAATTAGGTCATTCTACCTTAACCCACATATCTTGACTTACATTATTGGCTTCTAATTCAATCATTCCAGGAAAATATACTACTATCTTCTCCTAATTCTAATATCTTAATGGTACTCTCAAATCTTAGTATATTCTTTCATTATTTTTATTTTTTTTCCATTTGGGTATACACTTGAACTCGCTGAAATGTATGTTGATACCATTTCCCATTTCCCAATTTAATATGGGTTCTTCTTTATTGTCTTCATTCATGTTTAATGAAACACTCCTAGGCTCAAACTAATATTCCTTATATCCAACGAGGGTTCACTATTGCTATTCTACGAGTATTCGTCGCTATTTTACTCGCAGCCTTAACTTTTACCTCATCTTATCTAAGTAGTCATCCATGTCTACTCCATATCAAAAGTTTGGTTTGGTTTTCGCCATTATAAAATTATTAAAATTCACAATCATGATGTGCTTAACCCATAATTTTTATCTTTAAAAATAAAAAGCTTAGAATTTTTTTATATAAATTCTTTAACAGTTTCGTTTCATAAAAAGGAACCATAAAAATATCCTTATCACTTATAGATGACTTAATTTTCAAAACTATAAATTAGGATTTAACAATTAAGTTATTTATTAAGTCTAAAAGGAAATGTTAGCAATTTAATTCTTAGAAGATCCTTTCTTTCTTTTCAAATAAAGGTCAAATTTTATTACATGAATGGTCAATCAAATGAACTTTTCCTTTAAATCCTTCTAACAACAAAGATTATACTTCTTAAAAGTGGGATTTATAACTCAACTATTTATTAAGTTCTATATTCCGAAGACTCGTTTTTTATACCAAACCATTTTCTTCGAACATTCAGTTTACAGTATTTCTAAAACATTCTTCATAACTTTTACTAAGAACTGGAGTAGATAAGAACAACTTCCATCCTATTATTTTCCTAATACTCATGCTACTTCCACTTTCAACCTTAGCGGAGGTTCTAATAGCATATAATGGAGACTTCCAAAATGGTATGTGCAATTACTGCACATATTTATGGAAATTATTCATCATTTTTTCCCTATATTGTTACTAATTACTAACATTATTTTATATAAATTTCTAGCATTTTTTTGATTTATATTCCATAATGTTACTACTATATAACTTTCTTCTACCTAATTTGCTCTTATTTAAACAGCTTCTCTTTACATAGCTTTTCTCTCAATTATTGTCTTCTTCATTGAACCATTGCAGTGCATTTTCATACTGCTTTGTTTTCGAGTCCTTATTTTACACCATTTATAAACCAATATCACTTCCTATTGTCCACTCATAAAAGGAATTTCACAATATAAAAAATTTCATCTAAGAAAAATCAAGAGCTATATACGCTCTGCTTTTTCTTCAAAAGAAATATCTCTTTATTAGAACCCATTTTTAACTAGAACTTTCGGTCTATCTTTATTAAAATTTCTCTTGTAAACTTTTATTTTAAATATAAAAGGGATATTTTATTCTACAAAAAACAATATTTCCATACTTTTCAAAAATTGGCTTTTCTACTTTTAAATAAATCCATTGAAAATCATTTCAAATATTTCTTTTCAACCTTTTATTAAATTCTTTCATATGGAGTCGGACTTGGAGTGGATTTCAATTGTCCCTTCTTTTGGACTTTTCTTCTCTTCTACTTACTCTAACTTATTGTTTCCTAGAATATAAAAAATCTTGTTATCATCTTAGAGTGATTTCTACACATCTTCTTTTGGAAACTTATTTAATTCTTCTTTCGAAATCAGCTACAGATTCTCATTTTCCACTTATCTGGATCTAATGTACATCATCAATCGGTAATCCTCTGGGGATCTACAATCATAGGACAATGCGTGATTTACAAGGGAGTCAATTACTATCCAGGTTCATAACTCATAGTCGCATTGTCCATCTTTTCAGAATATTATTGCAACTACTTTTAAAGTCGGAATTCTTAGAGTTTGGCACATAATATATACATAATTATAGTAAAAATACAAGTTCACTCAAAATATGCTAATCCTTAAGGTCGACTAATCTAATCTCTAACACCAAATGTAACATCACATACCTCATTGGGCCTGAATTTTTGCTAAATCGAAAACACAAGTCCACCTAAGTAGGGGTCATTGGTGTTGGTATCTTTTAAATAAAAAGAAGTATATCCAAGCACTAACGATAGAACTCACAGCGAAATAGTAAAGTATAATAAAATATATAATAATTGACCAAGGCTAATACCTTTGGTATCTAGTACCCTTGTTGGTGCTGAGCATGCAAACGAAATCTGCCTTCCACCATTTCTGCCTTGTGTCAGTACATGTCCCTCTAAGTCTATCACATAGGATATAAAGAGGATAGGGTCTGAACAATGTTCTGGTGATCGGTAAAGTAAATACTTCATACATAATACTAGTCTACGTCGATTGCTTTTCATTACATATTATGTCTACATTTTAAACTTAGTCGTCTTGACTTCATATACGTGTACGATATGCCCCATCTACTCGACGTATATAATAACTACATGTGTGTGTATGTGTGTGTATATGCACATATATATGTAAGTACTGCAGTCCCCTATTAGACCAGGATACTTTTACCACAAGTACCTGTAACTCTACACTATGCCTGGTATCCATCTGTGTGTAGACAATCTTGTCCCCGTACACCAAGGATCTTCTCGTTAGTTCCTGATAATGACATTGAAACTTTTAGGGTATTATACCTAGTCTTAAAGATTTATCTAACTGCTTGATATCATGGACTCAGCTCCACAGAATACCGAGGATTCAGCTCCTCAGACTATCATATTTATTTGAAAGACATCCATCAAGAGTTACAATCCTTGCCTCCTAACAACAGACAAACTAACAAACCACTATGAAGCGGTGCATGTCCCAAACATGATCTACACCAGTAGGAGGTGTAGCCTATTTTAGGCATAACCTTTGTCTTTTCGCTGACCGCTGTAGGGTCGATGACGCTCTTGACCTATGTGTACATCCCTACTTCTCGCATATATCGTACCAACCTTGCTGACATAGCATCGAGCCTATGCTCATCGTCCCACTTAAATTGCCTAATGCAATCATGGAAATGCCCACTTGGTTACTTAAAACGTACCCCTAAAAATTCGAAGCAGACTCTACTTAGCCATTTAACACTTCGACCCGGGCGAACCATCCTACTTTGGTATATTGCCTTTACCTATACGCGAACATATAACCCCATGAGTCCTAGTTAGTGATGTCTCACACAGTATAATATAAACACAACCGCTGGTAGCCCCTTTGGATGGGTAGACTTCTATTGTGCAAAACCACCAACCTTGCATACCAAACCATAATAATAACTAAGTCACTTTTAATTAATCTAAGTTATTGAGTAGAATCAACAATTCACACCTATTATAAATGCATACTTAAGGCTATATAATTTTTTTTGAATTACTTCACCTGCCGTTCAACTATTGGTATTCGGTTATTTTTACTCAACTTGCTTTTTTTTTCATTTAATGCCATTGTAATGTCATTTTCCGCTTATTTCTACTTTAACAAATTAAATATCCTTTACTTCTTAACTTTCACGTGATACGATTAGGTGTATCCTACTAATTCTTTTCAACTATTACTATCTTTCTTTGATTCTTTAATTTTTATAATTACACATTTCATTGCTTTACATGCATTTCATCACTTATTGTTATTCTCTAACTTATTGCATGTATTAGATTTATAATTGGATTATTTGTATTATCTCTACTTACAATGCTTTAGTTTATACTATGGAATTTCTGCATTTTAATGCATTGGAATTACATGTTCCCAAAAAGAAACATTAACAGTGTAATTTTCCATAAATTATCTAAAACAGAACTTGTGTTATGTTTGGAATTACAAGGAATTATCTTTTCTGTTATTATTTAAAAAAACAGTACAAAATAAGGTAAATATCTCTATTTTGTACATCTCTTTCTTTTAGGCATATTCCTTGTTATTTTAAACAATACACTTTTGTACATAATTATATTGCGGGATAATTTATAGAAGCTTACATTGCAGCATACTTTATTCCAATGAACTAAAGTACAACTTGAATCCCAATCCAAATCATAATAACTTCCAATTTACATTTACTAACATATGCCATCTAACCTAAAATTATTAAACAAGATTATAAATTTAAGGACTACTTTCACCCCTACTTTCTAGGTTCAATTATATGCAATTTTAAATCAAAGTTAACAAATCGTAAAATATGTAGGCATGATTTTCAAATTCATTACATGTATATATTTAAGCCTACAACTCCAAAATATTATTCAGGCATATGAGGAATAGATTTACAATGATATATATGCAATATTATATAAAATTATATAATTTTGCACTCACTTTAAAGATTCTAAATCTCCAAATCTAAATCCTATTTTTCCTATATCCCTTTTATTCGTACATAAATATGCACCATAAGCATACACATATCTATTAGAAATTTAGATCCAAGAATAGATTTGAATTTCATTTTGATTTGGATTTATAATTACCTTAGCTTTGGTGATTTGTTTCGATCCTATTCTTCTCCTTTATTATTTTCCACTATTATATATATATATATATATACACACACATATATTGTAGTTTATATAGTTTTAGAATTCGTGGAGAAAAGAAAGGGGCTAAGCTTCACCATTGCCTTAGAAAGTATGAGAAGAATAATGAGGGGTTAGGTATGTATTTATCGCGGTTCGAATTTGTGACAGTCGTTAGATTATATTATATTAAATCCGTGTCATTAGGCTAAGGTTTAATATACAATCGCCACCTACCATCGGTCGACCGCTAGCGGTCCAACGGTCCCAATTATGGGTTGACTGGTTGCCTATTTATATTAGATATTGATTTATGTCCTCCTATATGTTATTTTAACTGTTTTTAACTAAATTGTTTTACGTTAACATAACGTTATCCGTGCTTAGATGCTAAGTAATAGTTAACATTAATCAACGTTAACTAGTTACGTTTATTTCCTTAATTACATATACAACTATTTTCGGTCGGAAATCTTCAAACGTTAATAACTTTTGGTTTGATTAGAAAATTGTCACAAACAACAGTGCAACTTTCATAGCCAAATGCCAACAATTATGAAAGCCACTTTTGGCTTTATTAATTAATTTCTTTTAAAGAAATTATCTCTAAATTTATGTGGTGTTATAGAATCCATTGGTTGGTTATGTGTGTACATGTGTATAGCATAAGGTAGAACTAAATATAACCTTGATCGAGTAGTCAATCTAGATTTAATGTTGATATTACTCCATGGGTGCAAGTAGGCAAATTAATGTGTGTGTATGGATTAGTTAGGGTATGTGCGTAACGACCAGCAGATTTTACGCTTTTAATATTAAAGTAATTAAAAATGAATTTTTAATAAAAGAGTGAATTGGGTATCTATTTATAACCGTTGCATAGGCAATTTTGAGGTAACCTATTTGATATATAATTTGATATTTGGAGTTACAGTTTGCGAAATAGAGGCGTTACGGTGTTTAAAGCTATGCAAAATTGAGGCATCACAGTGTTTAAAACAACTTACATTGCTGTTTCAAGCCAAACTCGATATGCATCCCCTATCCCAGCCTAACAACTATATAAGTGAGGCTATGAAATCCTAGCCATCACCTTAATCTTCAGTTTTGTTCCATAATCCCAAAAATTTCTTAGCAGCTAATTGTGATTAGCAAATTAATTAAAAACGACTATAATCCCATAACATCCAAACCCTAAAATATTATATCATTGGAAAGCTCTTGATGAATGGAATTGATGTGTGATGTTCCTTTATCGAAAACGTGTCTGAATCGACCGAAAGTATGGTCAAAGTTGGCCACGATGAAACCCCAGGGGTGATATGTTGAAATAATTATTATTTAGAATAAATATTGTATTTTTAGGACAAATAGTAATAAATTGGTTTTGGAAAGAATTAAAGAGGTTTTGATGTATATTATTATATAAAATAATAATAATATAGTTTTGGAAGGTCATTTGATGAAAATTGCTATTTTGGTTTACGATACGATGTTTTGGGGCATTTGAAAAATGAAGTACAATAAAGACTTCAGATGTATACTATTATTTTTAAAATATTATTATTATTTTAAGATGTAATGTATAAATGAAACCTTTATAATAAATAGTAATGAAATGATTTTATCTAAGAGGATAGTGGTCATAAATATATTATTTAGGTGGTTGCTAAACATGTGGCAAATTTTTGATTGTAATTATTACATATATTTAATTTTGATGACGGTATCGCATTTGAATGAGTATGCGATATTTTACCACTATTTCTGGTAGGTGATGGGTAGTTAATTACGGTTATTTGATGATGGATGTTGTGTTACTAATATTGATTGGATTAGTACACATTTGATGATATTGTGATTGTGTTATTATTGGAGTGATTAGTATACACTAGATGATTTATACTTACCGTGTGATGTATTATTTGATAATTAATAATGTATGTAAGCATATTTACACTGTGATTTTCTTATTTGATGGATTGAGATTGTCATTGGATATTGTTTATGTTTGATGACTATGCGCTATTATTGTTGTTACCCTATACGATGATTTGTTGAGATGGATGTGAGTAGGAACACTATTTTTTGCTTCCACTATTTGCATTGATTGCATTGACTATGATGGTTACAATGATTGTATTGGTTGCATTGATTGCATCGGCAGTTTTGGTTGCAATGGTTACATGGATGTCATGGTTGCAATGTGCTAACAAGTATTTAATGGCGGAAGAAGAGCAGGAAGTAGAACTTCGTGGGATTGATCCGCCAAAAGGGTTATGTAGACAGTCTTTCTTATGCAGTAACTATCAAGCCTTTGGTCGTAGTGTATAGGGTTAGGTGCAGTCCAAACATAGTTGAAACCTTTTCCCTTTTTGTTATACACACACATATGTGTGAAGTCTCAGGTAGGAGCAAAAGAGGGATTGGAAAGGTGGATGAATGTAACTACCCGCAAAAATTTTGAACATATTTAAAATGAAAAATTATTTGAAACTTTGAATAAAATTATTTTTACATTGATAAATTTGGAAATTTAATATATAATTTTAGGATGTGATGTGAAATGTTCTTCCAAATTTAATAAAATAAAAAAATTCTTAAACCGCAAATTTTGGTCAACCTTGGTCAAAATTTGACTTTTTGCGAAAATTTTAAAATTTGAATTTTTAACTTTTAATTTTTTTTTTGAAGATGAATTTAATGCTAACCTTTTCTCAGTTTTCCATTTTGTTAAATTTTGATTTATACTCCTCAAATTTTGCAACTTTTGGCGTATTACATGTAGTTATTTTTCCTATAACTTCTATCTTATTTACATGTTGATTTTTTTGCGCTTGTACTAATGGGATAGAAACCTCTTTAGTAGAAGAGAAGCTACCTGTAGATGAGCCTATATAAGATCCTAGGGTTTTACTTAGCCTCCACATCCATTCATTTGTGCCTCCACAGAAAATTGTAAGTCTTCTTCTCCTTCATCTTTCTTCCCAAAACCCTAGACCTTCTCCCTCTTCTCCTCTACAAATTTTCCTCCTTCTTCCCTACAAATTTCGGCCACACCTATTCCATCACCTTCCCATCACCAAACTCCAACCAAAACCACATCTCCTCTTTTGTTTTTCCCTTCTTCTTCTTCACAATTTTTGGCCTATACCTCCTCTCCTCCCTCCAAAACCACCATTGCCGAACTTCCTCAACCCCTTCCCCTTTCCTTTCCGATCCCTAGGCCGATCCCTCCACAATCAAAACCCTAACCCTAGGCCGAACCCCCTTCACCAAAACCCTAGCCTAACCAAGTTAGAACCCTATGGCCGAACCCTAGCCTAGCCCAAACCCCTATGGCCAAACCCAAACCCAAACAAAACTAGGCTATGACTGAGCCTATGCACCCCTAGCCAGTCCCTTTTTACATATTTACAATTATATAATTTTTTTACTTTATATTTCAACGTGAATTATTTGTTTACTTATGGAATTTATTTTATTTTTCAAAGCATCGGATTATGATTCTCCTCTCACTTAAGCTTGTCTGCAATTTGTCGTTGTTGTGTTGCGCTTTTAATCACTTTTCTAACCAAAGAAAGACGAGTAATCACTCTTGACAACATACTTATAATTTCGGTAAATTATGACAATTGAATTGGAGGATATGTATACGCAAGTTTGAGATTTCACCTATGATTATATCATGCTATTTCATATGTTTATTTCATGTTATTGCATATGTTTATTTCATGTTATTGCACATATTTATTTCATGTTATTTCATATGTTTATATCATGTTATTCCATATGTTTATATTATGTCATTCATATGATTTTATTATGTTATCTCATATCTTATTATACCCGTTTGATCATATGCCATGATATGTTGAATATTGTTATGTCATTTAATATTCTCACACTTCAAGTTCCTTCGCTATTGGTTGAAATGATGCATACCCGAACGATCTTTAGATTAAGGAAAATTATTATGGGCTTAAATGATAAGCCTGAGAAATTTTATTTGACTTGGGATTGTGGGTTTGAAATGGTATTAAACCCGAAAAATTACTAAATTGCCGATTGAAATGATATATGTCTGTATTTACTTGACCCTAGGGTAGAGAATTTTATACAGACTCCGTGGTTTATTTAAAATGATTTTTCTAAAAATTATTAAGTATTTTGGATTTTATATATGAATCTCAACTAAAATTTAATGTAATGATTTCTGTAAATTTGTTTATATGGGTTAAATTTTTTATGAAAAATAAAGAATTGAGAATGTAAATTTTGGAATGTAATTTACAATATGGAAGTTGATTTGATTTAATAATCCGATTTGACTTAATAATGGTATTTTATTCTAACCTATAAATGGTAAGCTTTAATTCATGTAATAGTGATTAAAATGATAAATGTTTTGTGGAAAAAAAGTAAGTTAAAATACCTTTGGCATGTAAGTCTTAACTAAGGTAAATGTTATAACTTGGGTAATAAAAGAATAAAATGCTATTTACTGAAAGAAATAAAGCGTAAGTTAAAAGTATTTTAACTTAGCGCAAGGATTTCAACTTGGAAATTAAATGTTTTAGAAACAAATTTATTTAACTAAAAGCATTGTGACTTTAATGACCAAATTTATAAATTTGAGTAATATAATAAGAATGATAGAACTATTATGATAAAAACTTTAAATATACATACTATTTGATTACATAAACTATGGTAGTAGGAAGTATTACAGTAACGATTCAAAACTGCTATGATTTCTTACGGTAACAATTCAAACCTGGTGCGATTGCCTACTGTAGCGATTCTACACTGCTGCGATTTCCTTACTATAATAATTTTGCACTGCTATGGATTTTTACAGTAACAGTTCCGCACTGCTGCGAATTTTTACAGTAGCACTTCTGCACGGCTGCGAATTCCTACCGTAAAAGTTCTGCGCCGCTGCTAATCCTTACAATAGCACTTCTGTTCCGCTGCGTTTTCTTAAAATTGACATTTTTCAGAATGCTACAATTTTCTACAGGATTATATGTTATGGTTCTAAGGGTTATATTTTTAAGTGCTATGATCCTAAACTTTTATGTTTCAAGAGGTTATAATTTAATGAATTTGGAAGTGTTACGACTTTAGAAAAATGCATATCATTTTAAGAGAATAATGAAATGGAATTTATATGGTTTTGGAAGAAATATGTTTGATTCGAAATACGAACCATTTGAAATCTATATAACCACGGGTTATAATAACGATTGTTTGTTAAAGAGACCAAGATCGAATATGGGCATACTCCCTATCGATACCGAAAGCTACTTTAACAACTGTGTACGCGGTGGAGATTCCAGAATGAAGTAGGATGGTGGCGACAATCATAAAGGTATATATACATGGACCCGACTCCCATGAGTTGGCAAAAGATGGCTAAAACAGGAGCGATTCTCGGGCCAAGTGAGGTAGCACCTCCAATCGGACACACTTCATCGTTAGTCATTCTATTACTTTATGATTGATTTAGTGCGCACCTTTGATTCGGGATTGTGGATCGAGTTGGGCGGTAGTTGCGGCTATGCATTACCAGTAGTCTAGATGCGTAATTGGTATATCTATCCCGGCATTGCCTAGTTGTGCCGTGTCACCTACCCTAGCTGGCCTTCTACGTGTTTGTTTTTATGTCGTACCTATGGGGTATCCTCTTGCGGCTCCATTTTACGGGGAGTTACGGTACTGTATAGACTATTGACATTATAAAAATGTGTTAAGGGGGGAATGGGTAACGCCTTAACGCTATTTTCAAATTGTTTACTTTACTATAGACATTATTATAATATAATATTACTACATAATAGATAGTTTAATGGATCTTTAAAGGATGGGCGATCCCAAGCATCCTTTAAGTTATTGATGCATTTCTTTTGCAGTTCACTAGAGTTGATTTACATTTTATAAGTATGTATGTGCTGACTCGAGTGTTTTTCTTTTGCTTTACACTCGGGTCACCCTGAGTTTCACAACTTTGGTTTCATCCTCTTTTGGAGCTAGAGATCCGACGAAGATTTAGCAGTATACTTGATATTTTATTCCAGTACTTCCACTAAGCTTTTTCTTTTGTAGTAGAGAACTTATGTATCTAACTTTCCAAGTAAATTTGTTTCCAGCCTTGGTATTTTGTATTACTTTTGAGACTGTGTTTCTAGGAGCTCCGTGAACTCATATGTGTATTTTATTCCGCAGCGAAATTACTCTAACATTCTGTGTCTGTGATTGATTTTATTTTCCCCATATTTTATTAACAATCTATCATTTTGAACCATTCAAGCCAGACATGTGTGGTTTTATTATTGATTTGAATGGCCCAAAATGGCCGGATGTTACAATTGGTATTAGAGCTAGGTTTTTGGCAAACCTTAGCCTACGGAGCAAAAATTCATTAGCGATAGGGTAGAAATACCCTAGAATGAGTAAAAATCTATCTTAGAATCATTCCTTGTGAGAGAACATATTTTAAATATAAAATGATTTTAAATATTTTTTTAAAGATTAATTTTGGATATAAAATTTTCTTGTTTAAAATCTAATTTTCCTTCCTTTCGAATCCACCTTGTTTTGTAGAATTATTTGATTAGGATTTCCAGACTAGTTGGTTCTTTCCTCCTATCTTTTCTTTTACTTTTGTCCTAAAATTCATTCTTGAATTTCCAAGATGAATCGTAGGAATGCCAGTGGTCAGGTTCGTGGTGTTGCCCCAGTTCCGGCACCAGTTGCACCTACTAGATTTACCACCCTATGTAAGGAGTTCACTCGGTTAGGTGGTACAACGTTTTCAGGATCAGAGACCATCATTGAGGCTCAGCAGTGGCTGTGAGGCTTGAAAAGGATTTTCGCTGGATTGGAGATCACCGACACTCAGAAGCGCCAGCTAGCTGCATGGCAATTGAAGGAGGAAGCATTGGATTGGTAGGAGTCTATTGTAGCCAACATTATTGAGGTAGATATTTCTTGGGATCAGTTTAGGTATTTTCATTAGTCAGTCCTTTTGAATTTGGTTTAGGTTATCCCTTTGGAATCTTCTTCAGTTAGATATTTTTTTAGGGAGGCTTTTGTTAAGAAGTGGATGCCAGAGGCTGGGAAGTCTCAGCTATACAAAAGTTTATGGATCTTAAGCAAGGGGATATGTAATTTTCTGAGTATGAGAGGAAGTTTGACGAACTTTCAAAATTTGGTCCTAGTTTGATTGATACCCCTCTTAAGAAGAATGAGAAGTTTATAGCTGGAGTTCGCCCAGAGTTTTATGATCGTTTGATTTCTCATATGCACAGCCCTTTTTCTAGATTGATGTATATGACCATTAGATAAGAGAGCCTCACTTCTAAAGAATCAGCTGTTATTCATGCACCTTCATCTCAGCCATCAGAAGCAAAATTGGCTTAAGAATCCAGGTTAGGATCTTCTTCTTCTTCCCAGAAGCAGCCTATTGATCTTTCCTCCATCACTTGCTTCAGGTGTGACCAAAAGAGTCACTATGCCAATAGCTTTCCTACTTTAGCCAGAGCTACTGTTCTTCCAGTTCAGATGACTGGGCATGATCTTTGCCATATTTGCCTGTAGCCTGGCCACTTCAAGCAGGATTGTCCTACTCAGAAGAAGGGCAAGCCATCGGGTGTCTTTGTAGTTACTTCATCTACTCCACCTGCCCCTAGTGATACCCAAGGTACTCTTCAGAGCACCTTTACCTTGTTAAAATTTCATGTTCGTGTTTTACTTAACACTGGAGCTTCGCATAGTTTCATTTCTATGGATCTTTGTGATAAGTTTGAGCATATCATTTCACCTAAGCTTGCATCCAAACCTTTTATGTGTTACTAATCCTATTGGTGGCCCCACAAACCATAGTAGGATTTGTAACAATGTGAAACTCTGTCATTCTGACCGTCACTTTTTCGGAAATTTCTAAGTTCTTGGTTTCGATGCTTTTGATCTATTGCTTGGAGGAGATTGGCTAAAGACGCATGAAGTTGTTATCTCTTGTAAGACCAGATTTTTTCTCTTGTTGATGATTTTGGAAACCCTTTGGTGATTTAGTGCCGTATGACTCAAGATCTTGTAGGCAGTTTTATCTATTCTCTTCTCCTAGTGATCTTGATTCTACTCCTATGGTCAAACTCTATCCCGACATATTTGGTGAAGTAACTTCTTTACCTCCTAAATGGGAAACTGAATTCCATATTGATCTCATTCCTGGAGCTTGACATTTAGTTCTTCCACCCAAAAGAATGGCACCCCGTGAGAAGGTTGAGTTATGGAAACAAATCGAAGACTTGTTCTCCAAAGGTATGATCAGAGCCAGTCATTTCGAACGGGGAGCAACAGTGGTTTTTGTCACTAAGTTTAATGGATCTTTGACGATGTGTGTTGATTATAGGGAGCTGAACAAGGTCACTATGAAAAACAGATATCCAATGCCTCGCATAAATGATATGTTCGATCAGCTGTATGGTGCTATTGTATTCTCTCGGCTTGATCTTGCCACCGGTTTCCACCAGCTCAGAATCGTTGAGGAGAGTATTCCTAAAAGCTTATTTCCTTCTGAGGATGGTTTCTTCGAATGGTTAATTATGCCTTTTGGTTTGACTAACGCTCCATCTTTCTTTGTCGAGATTATGAATCGTGTTTTCCATAATGTTCTTAATAAGTCTGTTCTAGTCTTCGTCGATGATATTCTTGTTTTCTCTAAGTCTAAGGCGGAGCACGAAATCCATTTGAATCTTGTTCTGAAGATCCTTAGGAGTCATCAATTGAAAGCCAAATTCTCAAAATGCCATTTCTGGAAAGATGACGCTCGATTTCTTGGACATATTGTTTCTAGTAATGGAGTTTCTATTGATCCAGTTAAAATCTCTGCGATCAATGTAAGTCTATCTTCTCTTCTTTCCTTTCTACATTAATTATTCTATCTCTTTCTCGATTCTTATTTTCCTTATTTTATTTCAGAATCGGGAAACTCCTAGGATTCCATCTGATATCCATAGTTTTCTGAGCCTTGTCGGTTATTATCGGAGATTCAATGTGAATTTTGCTCGGATCACTGCACCTCTCACCGCTCTAACTCGTAAGAATGCTAAGTTTAGATAGAATGATAAGTGTGAAGCTACATTCAATAAGTTGAAGTGCAAGCTTACTTCCAAACCAGTTCTTACCATTCCAAATGGAAATGAGGGACTAACGTTATACATTGGTGCCAGTCGTGAAGGTTGGGGAGCCATTCTGATGCAAGATGGAAAGGTTATCGCTTATGCCAGTCGTCGGTTAAAGATTCGTGAAGCCAATTATGCAGCCCATGTTTTGAAATTACTTGCCATAGTTTTTGCTTTGAAGCTTTGGAGACATCATCAACTAGGAACTAAGTTTGAGCTCTTTACGGATCATAAGTCTTTGAAATATATTTTCACCCAAAAGGACTTTATCTGAGGCAAGTTAGGTGGCTTGAGTTTCTAGCTTCTTATGACCTTGACATCAACTGTACCCCAGAAAAGCTAATTTTGTTGCCGATGCTTTTAATTGGAAAAAGGCAATGTTATGCCAGCTCGTTATTTCTTCTCCTCTTATGGATCGTATTATTGCTAAGCAAGATGAGGATGAGATTCTTAGGCTTATTAGGAGAAAGTTCATAGCGGAGTTGGTGGTAGTAGCCAAGATGGAAGTAGAGCTCAGATTGATGATAAAGGGATTTGAGGATTAATAATCGAATTTGTGTCCCGAATGTCGATGGATTGAGGCAAGAGTTACTTCGCGAAAATCAATGGCCCAGACTTTCTGTTCATCCAGGTGTGACGAAGATGTACCATGATATGAAGAAGCTGTATTGGTGGAGTGGTATAAAGCGTATATCTCCTTTTTTGTTAGTAGATGTGCGACTTATCAGCAGGTTAAGACTGATCATCAAAAAGCTGCTGGATTATTGGAACCCCTTGAAATTCCCAATTGAAAATGGGAACAAGTTTCTATGGATTTCATTGATGGACTACCGAGGACTAAGAAAGGTAATGAAAGTATTTGGATAATTTTGGATAGATTGACCAAGTCAGTTCACTTTATTCCGATTAGATCTAACCATTCTGCTTCAAGTTTAGTTGAGATTTATATGAGGGAGATTGTTCGTCTCCATGTTGTTCTGATCAGTATTATTTGTGATTGAGACACCATCTTTACCAGTCACTTTTGGAAAGCTTTTCAAGAATCTTTAGAACTCGTCTGAATCTGAGCACTACTTACCATTCGCAGACCAACGGTCAAACGGAAAGAGTGAATCAGATTTAGGAAGATCTTTGTGCCTGTGTCCTTGATTATGGTGGATTTTGGGAAGATCATCTCCATCTCGTTGAATTCATCTATAACAATAGTTATCAGGTATAATCTCGATTATCCGTTTAAGGTTATCTTAAACATTTATTTGTCTTATTCCATTTTGAATTCAGGCTAGTATCGAAATGGCTCCATTTGTTGCTCTTTATGGGCGTCCTTGCAAATCTCCATCTTGCTGGATTGAATCCGGTAACCGTTTGGTTTTTTATTCAGATATGATTCTAGAAGCATCTGAGAAGGTTGAGGAGATTAGGAGAAAGATGAGGATTGCTCAGGATAGACAAAAGAAGTATGCTGACAGGCATAGGAGGAGTTTGGAGTTTTCTGTTGGTGATCAGGTTTTCCTTAAGGTCTCTTAATTAAGAAATGTGGTTTTTTTGGTCGGAGAGGGAAGCTCGCTCCTAGGTTTATTGTCCTTTTTGCATCTTAAAGAGGGTTGGTTCCTTAGCTTATCACTTGGATTTGCCTCAGAAACTTTCTGGAGTGCATAATGTGTTCCATGTTTCGCATCTTCATTGGTATCTTCATGATCGATCTTTGATTGTCCAGCCTTCTGCTCTCAAAAGTTTGGATGTTGAGCCAAATCGTAATATCGAGAGGAAGCCACTCTGTATTATCGATAGAGGTACGAAGCAGCTTCGAAGAAAATGTGTTAACCAAGTCAAAGTGCAATGGAGCACTGATGATCGGGATTGTACTTGGGAAACAGAAGAGAGCATTCGTGCTTCAAATCCGGATTTGTTTATTCCAGGTACTATTCGTTAACATATTTTATCCTTCTTTGTTTTCTGGGACTCGTTCTTTTCGAGGACGAAAAGTTTAGAGTGGGGGAGAGGGTAACAACTCAAAATTTATTTGAACATATTTTAAATGAAAATTTATTTGAAACTTTGAATATAATTATTTTGAAATTGATAAATTTTGAAATTTAATGTATAATTTTGGGATGTCATGTGAAATGTTCTTCCAAAGTTAACAAAATAATGATTTTTCTTAAACTTCAAATTTTGGTCAATCTTGGTCAAAATTTGACTTTCTGTGAAAATTTTAAATTTTGAATTTTTAACTTTTACTTTTTTTTATGAAGATGAATTTAATGCTAACCTTTTCTCAGTTTTCCATTTTGTTAAATTTTGATTTATACTCCTCAAATTTTGCAACTTTTGGCATATTACACGTAGTTATTTTCCCTATAACTTCTATCTTATTTACATGTTGATTTGTTTAGGCTTGTACTAATGGGCTAGAAACCTCTTTAGTAGATGAGAAGCCATGTGTAAATGAGTCTATATAAGATCCTAGGGTTTTATTTAGCCTCCATACCCATTCATTTGTGCCTTCGCAGAAAAATGTAAGTCTTCTTCTCCTTCATCTTCCTTCTCAAAACCCTAGACCTTCTCCCTCTTCTCCTCTACAAATTTTCCTCCTCCTTCCCTACAAATTTCAACCACGCCTATTCCATCATCTTCCCATCACCAAACTCCAACCATAACCACTTCCTCTTTCCTTTTTCCCTTCTTCTTCTTCTTCACAATTTTCGGCCTCTACCTCCTCTCCTTCCACCAAAACCACCATGGTCGAACTTCCTTAACCCCTTCACCTTGCTTGCCTTGGCCGTGACCACCTCCTCCATCACCTAATCCCTAGGCCGAGCCCTCCACAATCAAAACCCTTACTCTAGGTCGAACCCCCTTCACCAAAACCCTAGCCTAACCTAGTCAAAACCCTATGGCCGACCCTAGCCAAGCCCAAACCCCTATGTTCGAACCCAAACCCAAACAAAACTAGCCTGTGACCAAGCCTATGCACCCCTAGCCAAGCCCTCTTTACATATATACAATTACATAATTTTTCTATTTTATTTTTCTATGTGAATTATTTGTTTACATATGGAATTTATTTTATTTTTCAAAGCGTCGGATTTGGATTCTCCTCTCACTCAAGCTTGTCCGTAATTTGTCGTTTTTGTGTTGTGCTTTGAATCACTTTTCTAACCAAATAAAGGTGAATTGATGACAATTGAATTGTGAGGATATATATATGCAAGTTTTACATTTCACCTATGATTATATCATGCTATTTCATATGTTTATTTCATGTTATTGCATATGTTTATTTCATGTTACTGCATATGTTTTTTTGAAAAGCAAGAGTAAAACTCATTTTATTGACTTATATCGAGTTACAAGATCAGTTACAGATCACAAAAATATCACTCCAATACAACCATTCAAGACAATAACCCTCTGAATGACAAAATCCTATAGTATACTCATTACAGAGATAATAAAACAACCATATACAAGCAGAAAATTACACAAAACCAACTAAATGATTTGAGAATCCTATTTTGTATATCAATCCAGAAAATAGCCCACTGTCTTAAGTAGAATTGCCATGAACTTCAAATAAGATTAGCTTTCAAGTCTCTGAGAATTTTGCCATGAATCAGATTATACAGCTGTGCCACATTCTTACATCCCACACCAAAAACTCTATCATTCCTTTCAGACCATATTGCATGTATCAATTCCTTTAGTAGTTTAAGCAACAACCTTGTCTTATGAGTTTTCCACCTTGTAGCTTTGAATACATTGAACCATTCCACTGAGCTAACAGATGATGGTTTATAAAAAACCCCATTAGAAAGTAACCTGTACCAAATCTGATACACAAAAGTACACTCAAAAAACAAGTGATTATTATTTTCAGCTTCAGAATTGCATAGCACACATAAGTCATCTGAAATAATACCCATTTTACATAGTTTGTCCTTAGTATTTAATGCATTGGCCATCACCTTCCATAATAGTAAATTCTCCTTTGCATTACCTCCAATATTCCATATTCTTAAATGCCAAGGGAATTGATTACCATTTTGACAGAGAGCATTATACACAAGTTGAATGGAATGATGTTTACCCTTGTCAGTCCAAATTAAAACATTGTCATTATTGATAATGGGTTTGCCAGTGATAGCATTCCATAAGTTCCTAAGTTGGTATGAACTAGAATATGGTAGAACAATACCATCATCATGCATAAACTCCTCAACCTTTGCATGTTAAGGAATACCAGAGCTTCTTCTCAAGTCATAATTCACTACAGAACTTAAAATCATCCCTTGTTTAGCCCATGGTGAGTGCCAGAATGATAAATCCTTAATCAAAATATAGTTACACTGAATAAGAGGTATGAAAGTCTCTCTAAGCTTGAGAATACATCTCCAACTCCAACTGCAGCTTTGAGGAATGGGCATAATCCAAAAAAAAAATTTACCAATAAGATTATTATTGACCCATTGAGACCATAAATTCCTTTCTGATTCAAAGATTTTATTGAAGTAAACTGATATAGCTGCCTTATTCCATTGGAAAATATTAGTAATACCAAAACCACCTTTCTTTTTGGATTCAAATAGTTTATAAAAAGAAATAGGAATCATCTTTCTGGAAAAAGGGTCACCATGCCAAAGAAATTTATTAAATGCACTAGAGATCATATTAATAAGCTTAACAGGAAGTATGTAATGTCTAGTCCAATATGTTGTGATGGCCACTGCAATTGATTGAATGATAGTTAATCTTCCTGCTTGTGACAGTTTATCCATTGGCCATAACCTAAGCCTTTCAATAATCCTCTCAAAAAGTGGTAAGCAATTTTGTTTAGCAACTCTAGAGAAAAAGATAGGCAAACCCAAGTAGAAAGAATTTTTGGGTAACTCCTGAAGACCAGAGCACCTAATAATATCATTTTTCAGACCTGAATCTAAACCAACAACTAATATATTGGACTTGTGAAGTTTAATCTGAAGGCCAGTAATAGAATAGAAAATTTCAAGAGATGACAATATACACTGAATATTGTGATAAGAAGGTTTAGAAAAAATGATAAGATCATCAGCAAAGAGAAGGTGGGTAATAACAGGTCTTTTACATTTAGGATGAAGCTGAAAATCACCTTTAGCAACAAGATTCATCAAAATGGGATTAAGAAGTTCCATAACAATTATGAACAAGTATGGAGAAATTGGATCACCTTGCCTAACACCTTGTTTACTTTTAAAATAACCATATAGACCACCCTCTCTAGAAATTGAAAACATAGGTGATGATATACAAGTGTAAATCCATGCTAAGAAAGGCTTTGGAAAATTCATTCTGGACATGATTGCTAAAATTGAATTCCAAGCAATAGAATCAAATGCCTTTTTAATGTCAAGCTTTAACATGCACCTTGGAGAAATATTTTTCCTTTCATAACCATACAATAATTCTTGGGTTAAGAGAATGTTATCACTTATAGATCTACCCTTAATATATGCAGCCTGATTATTTGAGATGATGGATGGCAAGACTGATTGTAATCTATTAGCTAAAACCTTTGAAATTATTTTATAAATGATATTACAACATAAAATTATTTCATATGTTATTTCATATGTTTATTTCATATGTTATTAGCTAAAATCATGTTATTTCATATGTTTATATCAAGTTATTTCGTATGTTTGTATTATGTCATTTATATGATTTTATTATGTTATCTCATATCGTATTATACATGTTTGATCATATGCCAAGATATGTTGAATATTGTTATGTCATTTAATATTCTCACACTGCAAGTTCCTTCACTATGGGTTGAAATGATACATACCCGAACGATCTTCAGATTGAGGAAAATTGTTATGGGCTGAAATGTTAAGCCTGAGAAATTTTATTTGACTTGGGATTGCGGGTTTGAAATGATATAAAACCCAAAAAAATTATTAAATTGCGGAATGAAATGATATATTTCTGTATTTACTTGACCCTTGGGTAGAGAATTTATACAGACTCCGTGGTTGATTTAAAATGATTTTTCTAAAAATTACTACCACTGAAATCGAAGATACAAGCACGAAGCTAGTCTACCAAAATACGGTTCACTCGTTCAGTCTGTCCATCAGACTGTGGGTGATAAGCTGGGAGGATCATCTTCCACTAATTGATTTTGCTTATAATAATAGCTGTATTTGGGTTGTTGTGGACCACGCTCGACATCTTAGAATTGTTTTGAGTTCGAAGCCTTATATGGAAGGCTGTGTCGTTCTCCATCTTATTAGCTTGAGTCGGGGGAAAAGCTTATTAAGGCTGTAAAAGCAAGGGCAGAGTACCATTGTATGTCACGGTGGCGTTGGGATGGTTGAAAAGCCTACCAGTCGAGAGTGGCCGCTGTCGTTGGTTGAAAAACCTAGACGGTTACAATTTTTGCATCAGAGCCAGATTTCGATCCTGGGACCTATGGTTATGGGCCCACCACGCTTCCACTGCGCTACTCTAATGGGATCCGGTGCTTTAGTGCTAGTATATGAATCTCAACTAAAATTTAATGTAATGATTACGGTAAATTTGTTCATATGGGTTAAAAAATTTGTGAGAAATAAAGAGTTGAGGATGTAAATTTTGTAATATAATTTACGGTATGGAAGTTGATTGGAATTTAATAATTCGATTTTACTTAATAATGGTATTTTATTCTAACCTATAAATGGTAAGCTTTAATTCATGTAATAGTGATTAAAATGATAAATGTTTTGTGGAAAAAAAGTAAGTTAAACATACTTTTGACATGTAAGTCTTAATAAAGGTAAATAGTATAACTTGGGTTATAAAAGAATAAAATGCTATTTACTGAAAGAAATAAAGCGTAAGTTAAAATACTTTTAACTTAGCGTAAAGATTTCAACTTGGAAATTAAATATTTTAGAAACAAAGTTATTTAACTAAAAGCATTATTTCTTTAATGACCAATAGGAATGATAGAATGACTATGATAAAAAATGTAAATATAAATACTATTTGATTGCATAAACTATAATAATAGGAAGTATTATAGTAATGATTCATAACTGCAATGATTTCTTATGGTACAATTCAAAACTACTGCGATTGCCTACTGTCGCAATTCTGCACTGCTGCGATTTCCTTATTGCAACAATTCGGCACTGCTGCGGATTCTTGCAATAACATTTCTGCCTTGCTGCGAATTCTTATAGTAGCACTTTTGCACTACTGCAAATTCCTACCGTAACAGTTCTGCACTGCTGCAAATTCTTACAGTAGCACTTCTCTTCTGCTGCGGTTTCTTAAAAGTGATATTTTTTTAGAATGCTATACTTTTCTAAAGGATTATATGTTATGATTCTAAGGTTACATTTTTAAGTGCCATGATCCTAAACTTTTATGTTTCAAGGGGTTATAATTAAATGAATTTGGAAGTGTTACGAATTTAGAAAAATGAATATCATTTATAGAGAATAATGATATAGAATTTATATGGTTTTGAAAGAAATATGTTTGATTCAAAAAAGAGACCGGGATCGGATATGGGCATACTCTTTGTCAATACCAAAACCTACTTTAACAACTGTGTATGCGGTGGAGATTTTAGAATGAAGTAGGATAGTGGCGACGATCATAAAGGTATATATACGTGGACCCGACTCCCATTTGGCATAAGGTGGCTTGAGCATGAGCAATTCTCCGGCCAAGTGAGGTAGTACCTCCGATCGGACACACTTCATCGTTAGCCATACTATTACTTTGTGATTGATTTGGTGTGCACCTTTGATTCGGGAGTGTGGATCGAGTTGGACGGTAGTTGCGGCTATGCGTTCCCAACGGTCTGGATGGTAAGTGGTATATCTACTGATGTGCACGTAAGTGTGCATATTTTTACCACCATATTTATTCTATTTAAATTAAATAAATGATCATATTGGGTATTTTAACTTGTTTTAACCAAAATTCATATTAATTCCAAATTTTCATATATTCATCTTCATATAGGGGCAAAACGGTCATTTAAGTGCATATATTTGTTTGAGAAAAAAATTAATTGAAAATTTGTATATATTTTTGTAGGATTTTGATCTCAAATAGAAGTGGTTTCATGAAGATATGCATGCACAAAATTAATACAAAGGAATGAAGATGGAAATAATTCAAAGTGAAGAACATGGAGGACCCCACCTACCCACCTACCTTAATGTACAAATTAAAGGCTAATGCACATGCTTTTGGACTTAATGGTTTCATGTACACTTAATGGGGGATTAAGACATGTTAATGGTTACTTGGCCTCCACACTTCCTAAGGGGCATTTTGGGTATTCTCCAAAAATATGAATTAGGGTTTCATACATGTATAAATACCCATATGTTTCATGTAACATGATCTCTTCTTTAGTCTCTCTTAGGCCTCCTTCTCTTTAGTTTAGTTTAGATCAAAAATAAAATGAAAGCTCCTCTTTCTCTTTTCATGGCTACTTAGCCATTTTTATTTTATGTAATCTTTTTTATTTTATGCAATTTAATACATGCTCTTTCCTTTTCATGTTCATTTACTTTCATGTTGTAGTGTAGATCTCTTTTATTTTATGCAAGTAGAATAATTTTTCCTTTCATTTTGCTCTCTTTTTCTCTTCTTGTTTAATGTTGTTTTCTACATTTGTTCATATAATAACAAATATGATAGCTTAATCCCTTCAATTTAGGGGTAATGAAGCTCTCAAGTATGTAGATCCAACATTTTGTTGTTTATGCTCTCTTTTTGTGCTTAATGAGAATGATTGAAGTGGTTTAATGATGTTGTTTAGCTTTGAATTTGATAGTCTATGTTGTTTATAACAAATAGGCTATGCTTAAACAAACATAACACAAATTGCCTCTTCATCTAAATATGATTATGGCAAAGAAGTGAATGTTGAAATTGAAATTTGATAGCCTATATTTCTAAACAATAGTTAATAGGCTATGCTTAAAATAGATTTTGCTTTCAACTTTGTTGTCATATTTCATGAGAGTTAAATGTGTATTAGTGGTTGTGTTATAGTTTGATGGTTTATATTGAGCTAATTAATAGCACAAATATACCATACTTATGATAAGCACATCAACTAATTCACTAATGACAAGAAAAGAGAGATCATAACTTCATTTTGTTGATTTATATGATCTAGAGAGTGGATTTATCTCTAAATTGTTCTCTTAACTCTCATATTTTTATCATTTTCTTTTGCTAGTTTTTGTTAGTTTCTTACATTTCTAGCTATTCACTCTCGACTTCGGTATAATTTGATTGAATAGAATTTTAAAATCATCAATTCCCTGTGGATCGACCCGTATTCGCCGCGTGCTACATTCGTACACCGTGCGCTTGCGGTTATTTTTATCTCTAAATTCGTTCGACGATTTTCTAAACCGATAGAATTTCCGTCGACGAACAAGTTTTTGGCGCCGTTGCCGGGGAATTGCTTTGATTTTGATTTTCTATTCTTCGAATTATTGTTCATTTGATCATATTTTGTGTGTTTGTTTTGTGTTTATTTTTGTTTGTGTGTTTGTAGTTTTTTTCAATTTGCATTTGCATTTGCATTTTCATTATATATATATAAAAAAAAAATTCAAAACAAAAACAAAAACATTTTATTTTCTATTCATTTTGTTTACAATTTTAGTTACTAATTTCAATTTCAACACACAATCTGTTTTTCTACATCATTTCTGGCCATACTATTCACTGTTTTCTGCCATTTCACTGTGCACACAGCATGCACACACCATCCTGAGCACTTCAACTCACCACAAACACTTCTGTTTGCCACATTTCTGTTACTACTGTCCCCATTACCACTTCTGTTTGCCAAATTTCTGCCATAACACATCTCCAAAGCTACTTCATACTACAGACTACAGTACAACCACCACACAACTTCCATTTGCCTCAACCATCTCCATCCAATCCCCTCAACAACAAACAACCGCTCCTTCCTTCCACACAATACAACCCTCTTTGTACATTTGCCTTCAACTTCATTAACCAAAATACCTCCCCTTCAGTCAAACAACCACCTTCTTCAGTCACATATCCCCAGAGCCATCACCACATTCCCACAACATATACCGCCTTTAACTTCCCATAGCAGTGCAACCCAATTTCTTTACCAAACATTACTTCAACCCACTGCATCCTCAACTAACCACCAAGCAACTTCAACACCCCCATTCACCTGACCACAGTTTCCCAGCCTTCACTGCCTTCTACAACCATTTGCCTCATCAACTTCATCAACATCTACTACACATTCCATCACAACTGAACAATTCCACCACTCGCCAGCCTTCACAAACTCCACTACATCACTGCTTCTTCCACTTTACTCCTCCCCTGATCTAAATTGCCATTGCAACATTTCAATTTCTCCTCACATTCAACCACAAAGCACACTACTTCGAACAGAGACCACAACTGCACTGCCCAATATAACTCAACCACCCCAAACAACCGGCTGCCACCAAATTACATCTGCAACAACAACTCCCACTTCTGCTGTCAGTTCGCATCTCCCACCACTTACATCGACAAAACATTTCTGCACACCTACATCTACACTGTCCACTTCACTGAAACCTTCAACTGAAGCCACTGCATCCATTCACCTCCTGACCATCAAGACAACCCACTGTCATCACTCAAAACTACAAACACTCAACAACCCACTGCCCATCTCTACGCAAAGTCACAGTCATTCACCCACCAGAACATTCAAAAAAAAATATAAAAATCACTCACTGTTACATCTCTTTACAGCCGCACCCACCTCCAACTCCAACAATTTCAGCTGCCTCACCTCGCCAATACCTTCCATTCATCACCAACATACAAAACTCAACAACATCGACAATCCCCTGACCACCAGTATTCCACAGCAGCAACACATAGTTCAACCACATCACCATCAGTATCACCAAGTCGCCGCGAACTCGACTTCTTCAAATAGCAAGCCACACGAACTCAATTCCGCCACTGTCCTTTCAAGCAAGCCAGACTTCGCCCCTAAGCAAATCGCGAGCATCACCAATCCCATCACCATTCCGCAACCCCAGTCCACACGCTACCACAAGCAAACCACAATTTCTCATCACCCAATCGCCAATAACCGAAACCGATTGACTCACAGCTACTCACATAACCATCGACCTACCTCTAGAACCCCAACTCGAACCGCCTCTGCTTGAAATTGCGATTTGATTTGGCTATTTTGATTTTTGCGACACAATTTTCTTTTCAAATTTCACGTCTTCATTTCTGGAATTTCGATTTCTTTTGTTTAAGGTGAATTGTGGTTCCATTATTTGATTAGTGAATTCCGATTTCTGCTATAAGATGATTTGCTAATTTATGTTTTGAGAAAGGGAGAACGTGTTATTTGGGTGTTGGGCTTGTTATTGGGCCTGTGTTGGATTTGTGGTCAGTCATTTGAATAAATTGCTTTGTTTAGTTGTTTAGGTTATTGTACATATTTTGTTTTGTTTTATTTATTTGGTTCTTGTCTAAAAACAAAAAACAAAAAATAAAAACAAAAAAAACAAAAAAAAAAAAAACCAAACAAGTCTCAATTGTCTTCATTTGTTTTGTGTTGACTTGTTTTAATTCCCTTGAATTTTTTTTTTTTTTTTTTTTTTTTTTTTTTAAGTAAAACCCTACTTTTAAGTTTTCTTTCAAAAAAAAAAAACCAAAAAAAAAATATATTCTATATATCTTAGTTTTTAATTTTCAGGTTGCCAAAGCAGGAAATAAAGGAAGAATAGCTTGCTGAAAATTGCTTCCTTAGCTAGCCAAAATAAATTGCTCTGCTTGCTAAAAAATTCTGCTTTCATTTCTAGTTTTATTTGAATTGAATTGTTGGTTGCTTGCATTTGCATTTAAAAAAAAAAAAAATTCATTCGTAGTTGCATTGTTAATACATGTTTAGTTTCTGTTCTGCATTTCATCTTAGAATTTGATTAAATAATAACTCGCTTAATTGTATATTGACAGTTGTCTTCTTTGAACAATTTAATTTCTTGGTGTCTAGGCTACGGCAGAGTAATAACCATTTATAAATATTACGGTGATTCGTAAATATTATAGTGGTTGTTCCTCTGAAGGTACTTAAACCTTCGGCTGCATTGCTACGGTGATTCGTGGTGCACCGATAAATCCTGCCCGTTACCTGGCTGAGAACTATCTTGTTTATCTAAGACAACTTGTGAATATACAATTTTGGGTTAACTTAGGATAAATCATTTGTAATTAACCCTTGCATTCACTTAGTTGCATTAGTTCATGCATATTAAAAAAAAACAAAAAAAATTCAAAATCCAAAACTAAAAAAAAATTGTTAATATTTCTTAACTTAGTTTTTTTTCTTTTCTTTTGAAAATTTTCAAATCAAAAATCCAAAAAAAAAATTAAAATCAAAAATCCAAAAAAATCTTTTCAAAAAAAAAAAAAAATTGAAATCCAAAAACAAAACAAAAATCAATTTTCGATTTTGAAAATTAGATTCTACTTGTAAATATTTTTGTTTATAAAAAAAAAACCAAAAAAAAAAAAAATCTTGAAAATGTCCGAGTTTCCTTTTTCTTACTCACTTGATTTTAGTTGTGAAAATCAATATAATCCATATGAGTTCACTCCAAATTCGTATGGATATTTTAACAACAACTATTGTGTAAATAATTCAAATTTCGAACAACAAAATTTTCAAAACGATGACCAACGTTCGACTCTTGAAAATAGCATTGAAATGATTTCATCTTTACTCGAACTTTCTACACGACAAAATCAAGAGATAAATGATTTATGTAATTCTGATTTGTGTAATAACTCGAGTCGAGGATTTCAAAATTTGAATTCAATTCAAAATTCAAACGATTACGATTATAACCCATGCCAATTTAATTTCGAGCTCCAAAATGAATTCCAAACACAATATGAAAATGGGAACAACTTTTCAAACGAATTTGGCAATGGGAATAATCTTAACCATGTTACGAGTGAAAAATTTTGTTCTCAACAAATCCAAATCGAAAATTCTCAATTTAATAACTATAGATTGGATTTTGTTGAACAAATGAATGAAATTTACGATGATCACACGGATTTGTTGTTTGAAACTTATATGAAACAACGTGAACAACAAAATCAAATCTCAACGTGTGATGAGTCAAGTGATAATCCATCTTTTACCCAAATCGACGATTTTCAAACAACAACTTTTAAAACTGAAAATAACAATCTTAATAAAGTTGTTGAAAACACGGTAATTGAGTTGGATTTCAATTCTTTTGAGGGTGAGAAACTCGATTTAAATTTCGATCTTCCTTTTTTTGAAAATTTGAATACAACAACTTTGGATTTTGAAATGGATATATGCGATGAAGTTGTTGATAATTCAACAAAGGAAGACGAATTTAATGAACATGAATTCTTTGGACTTTTCGAAAATGAGTTGTTAAATTATGAAGGGGAAGATTTACATCACCATTTTGATTTTGAAATCAATAATTTTGAAGAATTTTTCAATGACAAATTTGAATTTCAATTTGGTGAAAATAAACTTGAATTTCAATCACTTGTTTTATCTGCCCCAAAAATCATCGAAAACAAAACAACTCATTCAATTTTCAATAAAACGACATTCGTTTTTCCAAATCAACATTCAACTTCAAAATCTTTTATGGTTTGGTTTTTCGAGCTTAAGCTGTGTCTCGTATACTCGACGAGACAAATGAATCGGTTTTTGGAAGACCGTTTCATTTACTTTTTGACAATATACTTTCTGATCTCGTGTAAATACCGTTCGTTTTCATGTAAATAATAATAAGCATCCCTTTCACTTGGGTTGACTGTGGGGACACAGTCAAAATCAAGTGTGGGGGGAGACTCATCTTCTTCTTGATTTTTCAGGATTAATTTTTCATTCTTTTCCAAAAACTAAAAAAAAAAATTCCAAAAACAAAAGAAGAATTTTTTTTTAGCGTTTTTTATTTATTTTTAAAGAAACACTATAGGATAAATATATGGTTTTGGTTTATTTAATTGAAATTTCTGAAAATTTATTTGTCTTAACAAAAGTAAAAATAAAGTTTGATTACAGATAACAATGGTTTAACTAGCATATAGGAAGATTCATATGTGGTAATTATGAAATAAATCCTAATTGAAAATCTTTGTTTTAAAAAGTGGTTGATTTAAAGTAAAGGATATAACATTTTTTTTGTCTTCTAAGTTAAATGGTGCTAAAATGATTTTGCAAAACTCTCTCTCTCTTAAAAAAATAATTATAAAAAAATAATAACATCCAAGTATTCACTCTCATTTAAAAGTCCTCACGGTTATGCATGGGTGAGTTACTTGGAATTTTTGATTATGTGCTTTCATACTCATTTAAAATTCCTCACGGTTATGCATGTATAGAACACATGTAAATAAAAAACAAACTTAATAAAAACCACCTACGGTCGATAGGTGTATGCACGAAAGTGTGTGCACTCGCCATGCTCTGTACTCCCCTCGCATAAGCCCGAAAGGCAGTGCATGGGTGGTATATCTGGCCTCAGTTTACCTGAGCTAGGTGTGTAATTTTTCTTGCAAAAAACGAGAGAGCAAGCAATTGAAATCATAGCACTATTTTTACTTAGTTGATTTGATTTGTTATTGAAAAGAAATGAAAATACCACTTTGATAAACTTTGATAATCAACTAAGGATCCATTTCATAGTTACAATGTGTTATTAACCAAAACAACGAGTTAAACTATTGTCTATTTGTTATGATGACTTGATTTTTGTTGGAAATTTTGACGAATAAATGACATAAATCTTCAAGATAATAACCAAAACCTATATTTAACTTATTCGTGTCAATTTAAAAATAATCCCTTCATTTGTAAATATTTTCAAAATTTTGCATTCATCCCTTTGTAAACATATCTTGCATTTTGTACATATTTTCATCCTGCATTTGGATTTTGTGGGTAGTATCCGCTGAAAACCCTCACGAGACAACACTCGTCCTACTGGGGACACCCAGAGGTTTAACGGCTTATTGCATATGCTCAATGCAATCGTGCTCCCTACGAAAACGAATTTATCTTAGTTTTTCTTTATTCGAGGACGAATAAAAAGATAAGTGTGGGGGTATTTGATGTGCACGTAAGTGTGCATATTTTTACCACCATATTTATTCTATTTAAATTAAATAAATGATCATATTGGGTATTTTAACTTGTTTTAACCAAAATTCATATTAATTCCAAATTTTCATATATTCATCTTCATATAGGGGCAAAACGGTCATTTAAGTGCATATATTTGTTTGAGAAAAAAATTAATTGAAAATTTGTATATATTTTTGTAGGATTTTGATCTCAAATAGAAGTGGTTTCATGAAGATATGCATGCACAAAATTAATACAAAGGAATGAAGATGGAAATAATTCAAAGTGAAGAACATGGAGGACCCCACCTACCCACCTACCTTAATGTACAAATTAAAGGCTAATGCACATGCTTTTGGACTTAATGGTTTCATGTACACTTAATGGGGGATTAAGACATGTTAATGGTTACTTGGCCTCCACACTTCCTAAGGGGCATTTTGGGTATTCTCCAAAAATATGAATTAGGGTTTCATACATGTATAAATACCCATATGTTTCATGTAACATGATCTCTTCTTTAGTCTCTCTTAGGCCTCCTTCTCTTTAGTTTAGTTTAGATCAAAAATAAAATGAAAGCTCCTCTTTCTCTTTTCATGGCTACTTAGCCATTTTTATTTTATGTAATCTTTTTTATTTTATGCAATTTAATACATGCTCTTTCCTTTTCATGTTCATTTACTTTCATGTTGTAGTGTAGATCTCTTTTATTTTATGCAAGTAGAATAATTTTTCCTTTCATTTTGCTCTCTTTTTCTCTTCTTGTTTAATGTTGTTTTCTACATTTGTTCATATAATAACAAATATGATAGCTTAATCCCTTCAATTTAGGGGTAATGAAGCTCTCAAGTATGTAGATCCAACATTTTGTTGTTTATGCTCTCTTTTTGTGCTTAATGAGAATGATTGAAGTGGTTTAATGATGTTGTTTAGCTTTGAATTTGATAGTCTATGTTGTTTATAACAAATAGGCTATGCTTAAACAAACATAACACAAATTGCCTCTTCATCTAAATATGATTATGGCAAAGAAGTGAATGTTGAAATTGAAATTTGATAGCCTATATTTCTAAACAATAGTTAATAGGCTATGCTTAAAATAGATTTTGCTTTCAACTTTGTTGTCATATTTCATGAGAGTTAAATGTGTATTAGTGGTTGTGTTATAGTTTGATGGTTTATATTGAGCTAATTAATAGCACAAATATACCATACTTATGATAAGCACATCAACTAATTCACTAATGACAAGAAAAGAGAGATCATAACTTCATTTTGTTGATTTATATGATCTAGAGAGTGGATTTATCTCTAAATTGTTCTCTTAACTCTCATATTTTTATCATTTTCTTTTGCTAGTTTTTGTTAGTTTCTTACATTTCTAGCTATTCACTCTCGACTTCGGTATAATTTGATTGAATAGAATTTTAAAATCATCAATTCCCTGTGGATCGACCCGTATTCGCCGCGTGCTACATTCGTACACCGTGCGCTTGCGGTTATTTTTATCTCTAAATTCGTTCGACGATTTTCTAAACCGATAGAATTTCCGTCGACGAACATCTACCCTGGCATTGCCTAGTTGTGCCGCGTCACCTACCCTAGCGCACCTTCTACCAGTTTGTTTTATGTTATGCCTATGGGGTATCCTCTGGTGGCTCTAGTCTATACGGAGTTACGGTACTTTATAGACTATCGACATTATAAAAATATGTTAAAGTATAAATGGGTAACACTTTAACGCTATTTTTGAATAGTTTACTTTACTGTAGACATTATTATAATAGCGTATATTACTACATAGTAGATAGTTTAACGGATCCATAAAGGATGGACGATCCCAAGCATCCTTTAAGTGACCGATGCATTTCTTTTGTAGTTCACTTGAGTTGATTTACATTTTATAAGTATGTATGTCCTGACTCGAGTGTTTGTTTTTTGCTTTACGCTCAGGTCAGCATGACGGCTTCGGTTTCATCCTCTTTTGGAGCTAGAGATCCGTCGGAGATTTAACAGTCTACTTGATATTTTATTCCAGTATTTCCACTCAGCTTTTGCTTTTGTAGTAGAGAACTTATGTATATAACTTTCCAAGTATTTTTTTCCAGACTTGTTATTTTTTATTACATTTAAGACTGTGTATCAAGGAGCTTCATGAACTCCTATGTGTATTTTATTCCGCTGCAAAGTTATTCTAATATTCAATGTATGTGATTATGTAATTGATTTTATTTCCCTCACATTATATTAACATTCTCTCGTTTTGAACCATTCAAGTCCAACATGTGTAGTTTTATTGTCGATTTGAATGGTCCAAAATGACAGGATGTTACAATGAAGGTTATATTATGGATAACTGATTTGGTATACTCTTTTGTACTATGGTTATACACTTTTGGTTTAATAATAATTAATGTACTGAAATAAAATTGATGCGATAGTTTTTACAATAGAAAATAAAACCAATATTACTTTATTTCATATAATATTCACTATTAGAGTTAAGTTATACAATAAAATTACATAATCAGTACTAAGGCACACCCTTAGCTCTATCAGTAGTTAGATATTATTAATAAAGGAGATGATTTAAAAAGAAGCATGGGAAGTTGTGGGTGCTAAATTTTGGTCAACCTAAATTGTTTGCCTTCAAAAAAACAAAGGCTCTTGTGTAAGATAAAGTTCATAGTCAAGTGCACTAGTTATAGATTCATAAGACATCATAATTAAAATTGTTCTTCGTTCGAGCCTTCTGGTTTAAAGTCACAAAATCAAGTTTGTTCAATCAGCGATTGATGATTCCCTTTCAAGCTTTTAGTCATATCAATTTTTAGAAAATTATAGCCCTTGGAATTAAGCCATGTGTCGCCCAAAATAGATGGATGGTTGGGATTCGTTTCAATATCTTAGACCTAATGTTTGACATGCGATAGTAGGGAACATATTTGTAACAACCCACCTTTTCAACCCTCGAAAGTCGGCACTTAATACGTTCATTATATGCAAATGCCAAGCATCCAAGTAATGAAAGGGCAGATTGCTATGGCAAAAAAAAAGAATAGGGGAAGTGGAATCTCATAGTGGAATGAACACATATAATATAACAAAGATCGTAAACCATCTTTCTAAGATACAAGGTATATCAGAGTTAAAATCAAACCTCATTAGCCTGGATAATTATAACTTCCTAACCTTACAATTGTTCATGGGTATACATAATAATACATCTGAAAGAAAAAAACTAGGGCATGTGAACATCCAGGTACTCCATGAGCTCCTTGTCTCACCAATGACATCTTGGAAAAACTCAATCTAACTCGTGCATTGTAATAAAATAACACATGTATCAGTTGGAAAACAAGGGTGAGAAAAATCAAGAAACGATAAACATGTAATAATATGTGCAACCACACTGCTAAACACGAAATGGGTTTTACCTTACAGGAACTACATCCACACATGAAAGAATGGAAACAAATTAGAAAAAAAATCCAAACTACAAAGAATGGGTATCAACAATATCAAAATCCAACCTTAAAGAATGGACATAAATAATGTAACGACCCATAAATCCATACATTTTAAGTTGACAATAAACCACACATATCCAACTCAATTTAAACAAAAAGTGGATAGTTATGGGGTAAAGAAAATAAAAACAGAGAACAGAATCTCACACAAATGGAATAACATATATTATTAATCACAAAATCTTTTACATTGGAAAATTTAAATACATTTATCAGAGCTTAACTTAACATCAACATGGACAGTTATAAATCTCTATCCTTACAAATGCTGAATACAATAGTATATAAGTGTGGTGGAAATGGATAGCAATCTTCAGAAGAATCTTCTAACTCCATGCTTCAAGCTCTTTCGAAATGCTCCAAACTAAACCTGACTACTAAGTTGCTTGGAAAAAAGGGCACCTAGAGTTTAAGGGAAAGAAAATAAACTCTGGATCAGTTATGGGACTAGTATGAGAAACTCAACATACAAGTATTTGAAAAAAAAGAATATCTCATAAGACCATACCGCACATAAAAATGGAACGAGTTTTTACCTTATGATAACCGAAATCTTTTCTACGCAAAATCCGGTAATATTATTTTTAATGACATTCTTTTGAAAACACTTTTCAAGTTAATTTACGTAATCTTAGCCGAAATTGTTACATTATTAAATTCTAGCATACTAGATTCTCTGATTAAAAGTGAAGGAACATATTGGAGATTTAGAGTTTGAATGAGTAGCGAGGTAAGGGATGACCTTCCGTACAATACATTTCTAGAGGAATGTACCGAGGATCGACATCTTCAAAACCTTTGCGAATTAAGACCGGACTACCCTTAGATCGAACTAGTGGCTGATGGAACAAAAAAAATATCACCTCGGCCATTCCCGACCATCGAGACATCTCATAACATACACTACAAAATTTAAACATGATGTTATAGCCGGTAGAAATAAATATATCTAGAAAGGTGATATCATACCCTAATGGTTGTGATCCACCTAGCCTTAAAGCAACAAATTTTTCACAATTCCCCAGATGTGAGGCTCGAGGTAACATATACCTTTCTTAGAACATTTTCACTTAAAATGCCATATTCTCATTTCTAACAACATACGATTATTTCAACAAAAGTAAAACTTCAGAGCTCGTACCACCAAAAAAATGTACATTTGTAGAGATAAATGGACTAAGTTCTTAGAAATGCAATGTTAGACATTCATCCATATAATTTGTCAAGGAACAGGACAAACCAAAGGCGCTCTTCCACCACGTCCTGTTGGGCATCTCACCTAGGATTAGTAGCGAGTATTCCTTACGTACGAAGATCCTAGAATGAAGGGACCACTACTATTTATTTATCTCGGGAGCTACTACGAAATTATCAACAAGCAATCCTTCCATTATGAAGAACCCTGCCTTCAACTTCATTGTCCTTAACATGTCTTCCTTTCGAACTCATAAATTGGTTCGAAGTTGTTTTCGGATAAGAATTACCCAAATTCGACCCTGGTTACTTCGAACCAATCATTTATAAAATGATGTTATGTAGGTAGATGATTGATATTCCATTAATTTGTATATTTTTATCCAAAATATCTTCTTTGTGATATATATCTTTTAAATCCATTTCTTTTCAGTATATACGGGATCATTAAACCTCATTTATCAAATCTTTATTTAATAAAATCTTTTTAAATATCGAAGTAATTCTTAATCATTTCATCCTTTACTTTGGAAAGTATCTCCAAATCATAAATCTTGATGAAGATTTCTTATTTCCAAATCATAACTTATAAACGGGTAAAAACATTGTTATTTAGGACATCATTTACTATAACGCAAAACAATTAATTTTAAGTAAAAAGATCCATAGGGAAAATAATTCCAAATCATTTATTTAAATGTTGACAAATGATTTCTTACTTTCAAATTATAACTTTTTAATAGGTTGAAATCTTATTATCTAAGATCGTAAATCCAAATTAGTCAATATTCGAGTAAAATAGATCTATAAAAATTGTACTAATTTTACTCAACATTAATTCCATATTCAACATTTACTATCCGTAGAATAGGGTGAAATTACCTTTTAAATTCACATGGATAGTACGGGTGCCAGACTCGAAATCTAATACCAAGTATAAGAAGATTATTTCTGTAAAATCCGAGTTGTATTAAATTTGGAAAATTTTAATCTTTTATACTTACCTCGTTTTCGACATTTTGACCTTATTTATTCCTCGCCCAGGAAAGAGAGAAGGTGAGCCAGGGCACTAGTTTCTCTTGGACATATCCTTAGTTTAAACACCTCATATTCGGATCTCACGAATAGAAAAATCCAATCTACGCGTCGGCTTTTAGAGCGAAGATTAAATCACTTGATTACAAAAGCTTTTCGTTAAATCTTTTACTTAAACTTTTTCAAATAAATTATGAAACCTCCAAATCATATTTAAAATATTTAATTATTTAATTGGAAATATTTATAAAAATTTGGGAAAGAATACTTAAGTTTGAAGTTATATATTAAAAGTTATTATAAGTGATGCAAAAAGTGCAGCGGATAGTGCTGCGAATAATGCTTATTTTGATCAAAAAAACTATTCTATCACTTAGAAATTCATTTTTATAACTCAAATTTCTTATGAAACTGTAACGACCCTGACTCGATCTTCGAAAATCGACACCGGATACTTCACCAGTATTCAAATTTCGTAGATTCAAATGCCAAATCTGGTTCATCGGAGCTTATAACACATTAAGTATAACAACACAGTGGAAGAAAATAAATAATATCATTGATACAACAATGAATACAATATCTGATACAATATGATATAACAATATCAAAGACAAATATACAACAGCAGAATATGATAATAATGGAAGAGATAACTCAAATATGATCTTCGATGAAGAGTGAATCCAAAATCTGCAACTCCAAACCAAAAGCTCATCCCAAAAGCTACGAGGACTCCAATGCACTAAGGTTGAACCACCATCAAGTTGTACTAAGCAAGGTTGGTCCCGAATGTGGAACAGAAGCACAAATCGATAGCCAAAATCCAAAGACTTCGAAGGCTATCGAATCTACAAGTATTATTTGATTATCTGAAAAAACCCAACTCTAGACTGCCCGTGTGGAAAATTGTGGGCACCCAGAGTTTGGAAGGGAATAATAGATTCCGGATCAGTCATGGGACTGGTATGAGCAAACAAAAATAGTTTATCTTTTGTAAAGAAAAACAAAAGATTTTAAATAAATTCGCAATGCTCTTTGAAAAATGAAACTACCATAAGGCCTCCCGCCACACACACAATGCAAGCAGACACTTGGAGGAGATTTCTCCTTATGATAGTCAAAAATGCTTACTATGCAAAATCTTTTTGATATTATATTATTAGTGCATGGTGTAGAAAACCTTTTGAAAGTATAATATTAATCTTAGCCAACATAGGTACCATTACACTATGCGTGCTATAGCTACCACCTGAGGTGGCAAGTTATACAACTGCAATCATAAAGGGCCCGTATTGGATGATTGGATTTACAACAAATGGTCAGGCCAAGGAACTTCCTATTGCCACATGGGTACGCCTCTGGAGGGACGCCCCGAGAACTTACCCAACTCTCTGCCAACACAAGGCCCATTTACTCCCTTCCCGAGAGTAAAACCTAAGATATGCCACCCCTAGTCGTTTGCGACCTTTATCTGAGGGCTCTTAATCACAAAGCAACATCACACAGTAATAAAGTTTAAATTGTCCACATGAGTTAAGTATCTGGGCTCCATACCATGATACCACCCTTTTCTAGAAGGAATTGACATACCTTAGGGGCACGACCCCTTAAACCTTGCCGCATCTTTCCTGTTTCGACCATTTCCGGGTTGTAAGGTCCTGATGCAGTCTCATCCACAAAACTACACTATTTCACAAAGCCATACTTCGATTAACAAATTATCAGCAGCACTTTATATGCCACATTACCAAATTGGGAATGTATCACTATTAACCATCAACTACATAACCTCTGAGCTCGTACGTCTTAGAGAAGGGTGTTAAGCTAAGAGAATAAATATCTACCACCAAACAGAAATGTATTTGATAGAAACCAGCTTTACATCTCAAAGTGTAACGTCAGACACACATCCATACAAGTCTATTTCAGGTTCGAACAGAACCGAAGGCACTTCCGAAGAAGCCCTTGCAATCCGGGTATTCACAATCTCGATCGGACTCCCCATCACGTATGGAGATCTCTATATCGGCACGACTCAGTGTAGAGACAATCGACGGGTTTTCTTTTGTTCTCGAAAAAACCTGGTCTTCACCACCGGTTGTCAAATGCTATCCATAATGTCGTATCATTATTCAGAATGGGTTATATGACACAAGGTCCTCTCCCGGCTAAACTGAATAATGAGTGCAATATTTAAAAACATATGGATATGGGATCTCAGTTAAGTCACAACTTAAAGTCCAAAACCTTTCTTTCAAATGGCTTAAACAAATTACCATTTCCAATCTTTTAATAAAGAGATTCACTTCACAAAGTTTACCGATCTTTCATATAGATTCTTTCATAGCCTTCAAAACCATTTCCATTTCAAATTGGATTAACTCATCCAATTACTAAATCAAAAACTCAATTCATAGCTTTCAAACCCATTTCCAAAGATTCATTCACAATCCCATTTCAAATCTTTTATATAAAAAAATCCTCTTCAATTTCAAACAAAGTTCAACCATTTTTCGCAAAGATTTATTCATAACTTTTAAAACAATTTCAATTCTATTTCAAATTTGAAATTTTTTCAACATAAATTGGAAATCCTTTCTTTATATGAAAGCCATTATTATTTGAAAACAAATAGTTTTCGTTTTGGGAAAATTCGATTACATTTACATAAGTTAAAGCCTTCCAAGTATAAAACTTGGGTTAAATTCATATTCCCAAAACAGTACTTTTCAAATGGTTTAAAACCCATATAAACACATTTATAACTTGTATACCCTTTTTAAACCATATTTTCCAAATATAGAATTCAATTTCAAATATTGAATTCAATTTCAAATCAAACTATTTAAATCTAAAAAAAATTTCAAGTTATTCAAAATAACTTTTATCTTCAAAACTCCTTTACAAAAGCTTTTCAAATTTAATCCAATTAAATTTCCAAAACCATTTAGATTCAAAATTTAATTTTAAAACCATTTCAAAAATCTATGACTTAACCAATTTCCTTGTGCAATCCATATTTGTGTGTGTATAGTGTGTTCCAAGGGTTTTGCACAATAATAGTGCAACATCATAATCATCACAGATCCAAACACATCAATATATTTGATAAGCGGTATAAACTATAATGTTTATCTTCATTCACATATCACAGATAAATAATATAAATTCATCACAGATAATTAAATTACATTTCACAGATAAATAAATTACATTACAGATGAATAAATTACAGCTCAAATCGGAATAATTCGTATTACAAAGCATCACATATCAGGGATATCACATAATTCAACATTCCATAAAATCCAAACGTCCATAAGGAAAATCAATTTAATCATCCGCTAAATTTAAATCAGATTAATTATTTATAAATAAATCACTAATCCTGGTTAATTAATATTAATTAATTACAAATCACTTTGATTAATTATCCTTTAATCATTTATTAATAAACCTTTAATTAATCAACCTTTAATCATTAAATGATTATTGTTTAATTAATTATCCTTAATTAATTACATAAATTAATTACTCCTTAATTAATTATCATTCCTTAATCACCTTCATTTATTAATTAACCTTTAACTAATAAACTTTCTTTAATTAATCACATTAATTAATTAATTAATTTACCCTTAATTAATTATCATTTAATTAATTAATCTTAATTAGTTACAATAAATGATTATCCTAATTACTTATTAATAAATCTCAAATTAATTACATTGAGTAATTACCTTTTAATCATTTGATTAATCATCTTTAGTTATCAATTATTCGTCCTTAATTACTTTCATTAAGTAATTATTTTTAAGTAATTAATTATCCTTAAATTAATTATTCATTAATTTCTTGATTAATCTAACTTAAATTATTAACAAATTTGCCTTAATTACTTTTATTAAGTAATTTAGCTTCAAGTAATTAATTTCCTTTAATAAATAAACTAACTTAAACTTTAAAGGTTCATTAACCATTAAAACATTCTTTATATTAATTAACTAACCTTTAATTACTATTAAGTTTAAAATAAACTTTTAAAATAAAAGTTATATTTATTTTAAACCAGTTTAAAAGTTGGTTAATTAAAACAATTTTATTTAAAACCTTCTTAACCAATTTTAAAACTTAGATACATTTAATATAAAAAGGAAATTTGGCTTGACAAAATTTGTTAGGAATAAATTGATTTTCTTTTAAATTTTTAATACTGTTTTTGCCTCAAATTACATGACCCGAGAAAAATCACGTTCTACCCGAGCTTGACCCCGAGCCAATTCACTATTCCACCTGCTTCGAGTTCATCACGACATCACCTGAGTTCGACCCTGGAAAAATGATTCTTCCCCAAAATTTGAAAATCCATGTTACCCACCGATGCACATACACATGCACATACGGTCGGAGCTTCTCCGATCGTTGCCAAGCCCCTCCATAAGTCGTCGATGACTTCATCGATCATCTCAACGCCCAGCTCCGATGATTTCATCGAAATTCAAAATTTGGCTACTCGATCCATTCCTCGACTTAAACCCATCATCGGTAAATTGCCTCGCCCCACCATGTCGAGCCACCGGATGTCACACGACTACAACCCCAGCTACTTTGAGGATCCACAAACCTCTTTCCCTTGGTGCAATCGTCTGGATCTCCTTGATGACGACGCACGAACCAAATTCCTGACATCGTTTTCAAACTAGGCTAAAACCCTACTATCTCATCGCTTGATCACCATAGTGATCAAGAATTTAAACGAGTATTTTTTTGATAATCTTTACCCATCGAATTACCTTCGACGAAACTCACGACCCACCATTCGACATGGATCACCAGAATTTGGCCAAAACTCGATTGCCGTTCAACTGAAGATTTCTCAACATCTACTTGCTTAAAATCATGAAAATAATTTTAAAAATCACCATTCTTAAATACAAATCTATTCCAATAATGAAAAAACGAAATTAAAATGATCAATTTTCTGACTTATATTGATCATCACTTGATTTATCATTTTGGAAAAAGATACCTAATATATTTTCTTGAAACTCTTTTTAAAATTTAGATTTTGTAGATTTGAACACATTTCGTTTAAACATCCAAACCTCGAAAAGATTATGGGATGAGATATTAAATTTTCGAAAAGGTTTTGAAAACCTGTGAACCAAGACAGAGGCATTTCTGCCTATTTCTCTGACATGCACATCATGTATAAAGACATATTTTCATTCAAGTAAACACATTTATAACATTACTTAAATCATTCTTCACATCCATCCAGATATAACCATATTGAGGTTTGAAAAAAATGATGTTTGCTCACCTGAAAGTTGAAGAAAGACAGAGAGGAATTGAGCCTGGAAATGGTCTGGAATTTGAAACTGAGATTGAGCATTTTGATTTGAACTGAATTTTTGTTCTTTAGCTTGATGTTGATATGTTGTTTTTGATATGGATCCTTATGCATTTGAGTTTGAATCGAATCCATATGTTGCTTTTTAGATCTTAGATGATCTTTGTCTTGATTATGCTTCCAGATTTCTTTTCCACTGTTTCCAGGTTGTAATAGATTTTTGTTTTTGATTGCTTTGTGTTTACAGGCTTTCTAAAATTTGGTTTTGAATTTTGACAAAGGAAATGAGATAGAGCCTGGTTTCTTTCTTTTATTTACTAAAATTTAATTTTAAGAAAAAGTTGCCACTTGTTTAACCATGATAAAACTAAGTATACATTTGTTAATTTCATGTCTTCCTTGATTTACATTTGTTCAATTAAGTGAACACTTATTAAACATTTGTCACTTTTGATTAAATTGCGTTTAAGTCCCCAATGCGAATTATTTTGTAAATTTTGTTTTAAACCTTGTGTTAGTATAAATTATGTTTTATGTATATACAATCTATGTTTTTATTATTTTCAAACGTATTAGGCTTTAATAATTTCGAAAGGTAAATACATATTAAGACTTTATATTCATTCTTGTTTTAATACTTTAAATTCAAGTTACTATAGTTTCAAACGTATGAATGTTTTATATTTTGTATATATTTTTATCATTAATACTTATACAACTTTTAAAGAAATGATTTTTAAATTCTAATTATACATTATTAAATAAACACACATATTATATATACGAGTTTCTTTAAAATATAGATTTTTATTCTTAACATTTGAGAATTTATTATATTAGAAAACAAGTTTTATTCTAATCAATTTATCTATTTTAGAATTTCAAATCAATTCATAGTTTAATCCAAAAATTTATTTAAATTACCAATTTAAATTTAACTCAAAAACGGAATCGTTACAAATACATTTTAATGTATTCATAAAATTTATTCCATATTTTCAATGAATTAAAAATATCATTTATAAAGAATTTATCGCATTGGTTTCCGTACTGTCAAACTGCATCTATTTTGAAAACTTGATTGAATCTACTAAATGAAATATTAGCCCTTTTCATTTATTTGAAAACTACGATTATAAGAGTTTGGAAAATCCTTATTCCAAAGAATTCTAACCCAAAACCTATCAGATAAGTGGATTCAACTTTTTACATCCAAAATCACGAACTACCGTTGTGCGATGTGTATTAACGTGACTTGTTTGCAAAATTTAAACAACTATATTAAATAACCAAAATTGATGATCAAAGCATAGTAAGCATCCATGGAAAATATATCACTTCATTATATACATACACACACATACACACACAAAGTTTGATAGATTTTTCTCATCTTTATTGGATATTAAAATTAGAAAAACAGACTATAGCTTCGTTACGATCAAAGCGGAGCTTATGGAACTGAGCCTGAAACCTTTGGAAAACTCAGCTTAAGATTGAAATGATGTGGAGTTCTTGGCCAAAGTGATGGAGATGGTGGCTGTGAGTTTGGAAGGTGGAGTTGAGGTGATTATACTTGGTTTTGAAGTGGATTGACATAGTATACACATGTGTATAATTTTTTTTTAAAATATTTTGTCATAGCTCTGTTAATATTTTTTAAAGGCAGGGAAGCCATTAAAGAAGATGTCTTAGAGCTTTACGAAGAAGAGAATCGTGTGAATGAATGTGTGAATGTAGGCGTGTATTTATAGGAAAGTTTTGCATCAAAAATATCATGATTTATCTTCTTACTTAAGCATGCTTACAACACCATTCCACCTCATCTCTAGCCATGAATTCCACCCTCATCACCCTTCATGTGCTTAGCCCATACCCCCTTCCATCATCACCATCATATCATAGCATGTGCATTGACTTTTCTATGCTTTAATGTGAATTATTAAGAGAAATATCATGATATTTGTTTCATTTGTATACATGCATGTATGTACGTTTATTTTTATGTGTATGTGCATGTATGACAAGCATATGTATGTGCATATTTATCATATAAGATTGCAATGACTTAAAAATACTTCTATTAGTTAAATCGTTGTGAATTCCGATTCCGATCTCCGGTCATATTTTTACTTCTCAGTTAATATACATATATTTGTAAACAAAATTTGAAAACTAATTTCTCATCATTTTTAACTAATTAAAATGATCGCATTCGATTTATAAAATTATATAAATTAATATTAAACAATTATTTTCAAAAAGTACTATTATATCGATAAAGTGGTACAAATTTTCTTATATTTTAAAATCAAGTATATATCTTTATAAAACTACTATGAATGATATACTATTACTATATAACTAATTAAGATGAGTTATAATCATTTTAAAACAATTATTTAAATAATTGAAATAATTATTAAATCATTAGTGCTCAATTTAAGTTCATAAATCTATTATTAAACATGATGCCATTATTGATGTTTTCATAAATATAATTTGTTTTCTAAAAATAAAATCAATAATTTTATTTCATATTCTTGTTTAAATTTATAAGTAAGTGCATGTATCCAGCTCCATGCGTGACTTCTGACAATTATAGAGCTGTTTATTGATAAACTGATTTTCGGGTTTTTTATCGATATTTTTTCAAAGTATATTTTTTTGTAAGTACATATTCACAATAACATTACCATTATTATTTATTATTCAATACATCATAATCTATGTTAAAAATCTTATATTTTAATATTTTAAAATTAAATAAAATTTATCAAAGTGATAAATTTGCGGATTGTTACAAATAATTAAACATTGACAAGAGCTCTATGCACTTCTCAATGCAATTAAGAAAATGATTCAAAGATTTGAATCAAATAAGGAAAGGGATTTTTTTCCAACAATCACTAGGAGGTTGCACCTCCCTTACCGAAAGTATACCTCTAGACAATACACTTGAAAGGGTCATTTACTCTGTGACTCTCTCGAAAATGTACAAGCCAGACCCTATCAATCTTACCTAGTATCTGTCACATCTCTGCGTGCATACAACCATTCCAATATAGAGTAGATATGAAGATGCCCTAATAGGTGCAACCCCACATAGCTTGGCGTCCACTTACTCTTTGGTTATAATCATTCTGACAAAGGATATCAAAGGTCAAATGAGCAACAAACCCTTTCTGATTGACGAAACAGAAAGTAGGGCATCGAAATCAATAGTCAAGAAATCAACTATCGGGGATAACAAAAATGATCATATATGGAAATTTTATTTTCTTATAGTTATCACCGCTCGTCGATCCCAAAGTAGCACTACCCTAGGAAGACAATGAAGCCGTACAAGTAAGGGCAGTGTTGCTTCCCACCTTATCACGACAACATTCTTAACTTTACGAATAGCAAGATTTCCTTCAACGTTTAGAGCTAAGTATACAACTGCATATTTTCCATAAATGAATCAAACTTTTAAAACATTTGACTCACACTTGTGCTTGATTGTCACATAACAAATATTTGTAAAACACTTTAAAAACACCCTTTAAATAATTCTTTTTAAAGAGAAAATTATGTTTCTAAGTGTATCAAAAAGAAAGGTAAAAGAAATGTCAGTGAAACATCATTTGCTATAAACCTAAAGTAATCTACACTTAGCTTTATTTTTAAACATTCCTTTTTAAAGATTTTCTTATTTATAAACTATTGTTTATAACTTTAAGACAATATTTATTATCTTGGAAGATAATAAATCGATTTAAAATAATTCATAAATTTAAAACAATGTTAATCATCCTGAAAGATAATTGATACATTACTTATCCTGAAAGAAAATTAGCCAAATTCATAATTTATTTATAAATTTAAAACAATATTAGTTATCCCAAAGGAAGATTAATTAAGTTTATAAATTTAAAACAACATTAATTCTCCTAAAGGTTAATTAATCAAATTTATAATCTTTTTATAAATTAAAAACGACATCAATTATCCTAAAAGATAATTAATCAAATTTATAATCTTTATATAAGTTTAAAACAATGCTTATCCTTTATTTCAAAATTCTCAAAAATACTTGAAATATGGTGTAAACAACGTTCCAAGTGCAAAAACGTAATCAAACGTTTATTTTATAAAAAATAAGCATAAGTTCAGCACACGCAAAGGTTTAACGTATGATACTTCATAAGTGTTATAAACTATCATCCAAGCATTCGACAATTATCTATAGTAACACAGATATCACATTATTTATTTAAAGGTGATTACTCATCAAAGTTCTAGTTGACGCTTGTGCATTTTGATTTGATCTGAAATCGAGCACATTTGATTTTAGCTTAAAATTCTACTAGCTCCAAATTTGATGCATCAAACTCCAATGCATAGATAACATTGATACAAGTTAAATGTAAAAGACCGCGTCCAAATCAGACTTCGTATGGAAAAGTAATTAGTTTTGTAAGATTTGAAATTAAATTAATAATCAATTAACTTAATCCCTTCATCATATTAAACACCCACCCTTAATTTTACTTTCTTCCCCATTCCAAAATTGTGCATAGTCATGCACTTGTATATTACATACCCACTAGCCAATCCACCTCTTTCCTCTTATCTCTTCTGATACTCCATGAAACTTCGCATTGTCGCTTCCGATAATCTCCTTTACGCAATTGCTTCGCCATGGACCCATCATTGACGAGCTCGACGGACCCAAGCCAAACATGACTTAGCACTCTCACTTGCGACTGTTGCAATGTCACATTCCACTAAAGATAGTCGCACTCCACCAAACAGTCGCCTCCTCTTCGCCTTGCCACGAGAAACTCAAATCCAACCTCTATTTGAGCTAATTCCATCTAAAACTCCACCAATTCAAAATCTTAATTTAGGCCTCCCACGTCGCACATGGTCAAACACAATCGTGCACCACTTCACCTATAAAGATTTGAATGTTGCGCCTATACGAATTCAACGGATCTAATCTCATGATTTATCGTGCCTTGTAGCTCTTGATTTGAATTTTAGAAGATGGTGGCCATTTAGTTTTCTTGTACAAGCAAAAGGAAATAAAAGGAAGAAAGGGAAAATGAAAACATGTAGAAAAATATTAGTTTAGGGTTTAGTCTATTTTGTGATTTCCAACACTTCGGTACACATAATTTCTTTCACGTACGAACTGCGAATGACAAAAACAAAAACAAGATAGCACATAACAATACTACACAATCCCCAAAACAACAATAAAATACGTTTTCTATTAAATCACAAAAATATGAACGTTTGTCGAAAAATATGTCAAACAAAAATTAAATTATTTTCCAAATTAAAATTATGGAAGAATCCTATAAATTCATTTAAAAATACGTCATTAAAAATCAAGTCGTTTTATTAACTATAATTTTCTTGTTATTTATTAGAACTACTTATTATTATAAATGAATTTAAAAAATGATTTCACCATTATTATTCATTAATTAAAAAGAGTTAAATAAAGCTATCGAATCGATTAATTAATATTTAATTCATAATTGAAATATTTAAATAGTTCCTATATTTAAGTATAAGTTAAGTTTTTTTGGGGATGTTATATTATCCCCTCCATAAAAGAATTTCTTCCTAAAATTCCCAAAGGAAGATAATATCCTCTCACCCTTAGGCTTTTAAAGTTCCTTATGTTATAGAAAATATTGACAGCACCTCCTTTGTACGGATAGATCCGTAAAACCAACTTTCTACAATTGGCCTAAATCAACAAAGGAAAAAAAGCTCAAAAGTGATCTCCCATATCTGGGACATAAAATCATGAATTAATCAAAAATTTCTAAATATACTGCATACCTCTTGTAACAGGGTTCTAACCCAGCGTAATTCAAAAGGAGTTAGAACATTTAGATTAAGCTAGAACGACTCGAAACTTGACAAAAAGACCTAAAAGAGCATCAAAATAGTCTCCAAGAAGTATGGCTAAAATAGCCTAACTTTTTGGATCGGCACCGATCCGATCCAATTGGATCGGTATGGATCCGAATTGGTGATCATTGGTCTTCCAAGTCTCTTGCATCAAATTTCTATGATTCCACTAAGCTTACCTAAAAAAATTGGTAAAATTCCAAGCATTCGAGTTCAAGAAGTGAATCTAATTCAGAATACAGTTCACTTTAACTCACAGGTGAATCATCATCGAAACAAATCAACAGTCTACGAAATTACATTAAGAGCATCATATCGAAGCAAGGAAGACAACCAAGTAGTCAAAGCATAAAATTTCTTAGTTTTTGGATCGGTACCGATCCGATCCAATTGGATTGGTATCGATCCAAATAATTTGCTCTGATAACCTCCAAACTTCTTGGGCTTCCTCTACAGACGACTGGCAGGCTTCTGGCAAAGTGGCTCTGGCCCAACTACTCTCCAACCACTATAAATACCCTCCCATCCGCAATATGAAAGGGATCTTTGGACCTGCTGCTGCATCACTGCCATTTCTATTCTTCACTCTTCTTCTCGCACACAATAGTCACTAAGGAGCAACTGAGGTCCTATGGTTGCCTCTAAATACTTGTGATTTAGATCTAACTTAGGAAATTCAATCATATTGTAATCCAAATCACTCTTGTACAGCAGTCAGTTAATAAAAGATGAAAAGTGGACGCAAGCTTTGTTAATATCCAAATCACTATAATATTCTTGTGTCTCTTCATATTTCTGCTTTTTTCATTCATTTTCTATATTATTTTCTCTCAGAAACAAGACTAGTGCTTTGACACTCAATCTAGGGTGTTGACCCACTTTTTGAGTTAACATTTTGGTGCTTTCATTGAGAAACCAAAGAATTTAGGCATAGAGCTAGCTTCCTACCTGGAATCCTACAGATTCAGAAGTTAGATCCAAACATTTTGCCTAAATTTTAGCATCTAGAAGTACATTAGATCAGGCATGACAACTAGGGGATTGATGGAACTTGCTCTTGATGCAAATACAAACTTAAGAGCAAGGACTCCACAAGAGGATCTGATAATGGCTGATTCTGATTCAGAGGATGATGATCTGCTTAAGGAAGATGGGCTGGAGCCACGTGCAAAGGTTTAAAACAATGGAAAGAAGTCCATACTGCTCCAGCGTGACCATTTTTGCCAATGGAACCCCGTAGTAATGACCCTTTCAAAGAATGGAGATTGTAGTTTTCAGCCAGCTAGCCAAGACCATTTGCCAAGTTAATCACTTGGCATAACTACCGATGGCCGACCCATGGAGAACCGGACAAATGGTCATTGTAAAAGGTCATCAAAAATCATCAAAATGGTAGTCAAAATATTCAGTTTTGGGTCAATCTGAAGTTAGGCCCAAAGTAATCACCCACTTGACTCGAAGCAGCCCTTTAAAACTTTAGCTCAAAGTAAGACTTGGGAAAAAATAAGATTTTCCCCAAGCAAACACCAATAAGACTCCAAGCATTGGTCGTCGCTGGCCCAGCACTTCAAATTCCATGACTCCAAGCGAACAAGGTGCTGACTCTAAGCAAATAACAAATTTTCTTGGGTCAGACTCCAAGCAAATTGTCGCCAACACGTCAACACCAATCTACCCGTTACTCGAACATATTAACTCCAAACCACTTGAAATTTGAAATTTAGCCTTATAGGGACTTTCTTGTCACTCCATGCCGCTCTTGCCCAGTTTAGGAAAATTTTGCATTTATCACAGATCGGTATTTTCCACCATTCAAAAATTGGACAATCATGCATACATTATAAATAAGCGTTACAAACTACCAGAACTTGAAAATTGATAAGGCTAACAACGATCCAGGTTCCGCACCAAGCCGAACTTCATTTACTAAGTAAGGAAGACTATCCCAAGAAGTTCATTGTGCCTACTATGCCATCTTATAACAGGACGATAGGCCCCAAAATAGCACTTGCATAAGTATAGTTGGCATGAGGATGGAGCTGGGACAACAGATGTTGTACGCTGCAAATGTTTCCCAATCTCTTGGAGGGTGTTGCTTCTGCATGGTGTACCAAGTTCCCACCAAGATCCATCTCAACCTTTGATGAAATAGAAATAAGATTTCTAGAACGGTGAGGACTCTGCACTGCATGAGCAAAGGACGCGATGCATCTAGCTTTCCATAAAGGCCTGAAGAGCCACCAGATAGCAAGTGAGCTACAGGACCTCAGGGACCTTCTGTTCTAGCAAGCCCATTAAGACCCAGCGAAGAAGTACCTAGGCCAACTGATGAAAGGAGGGTAATCAAATAACACTCTGGCTAACTAACTACTAAGGATGTGGCAGTAACCTAAAGCAATGCCCTCTTATCCATCCTTGTATACTTTCATTTTCCAAGTGAGCCTTACCAAAACACTAGGGGCATTATAGACAACACGACAAAGGGAACGCTTCTATGCCTTTGAATCATGAATGAGAAGCATAGACTTACTAACTGCTTGATCGATGGGTTATATCGATCCCAGCTTCTGAGAACCGACATTGCTCTAGTAGCATCGCGAAGGCATGTTTAAAGGATCGTTAAACAAACAGATCCAACCACTAGTCTCCGAGAACCAATTGAACTATGTTCCCACGAGCCGAACCCTAAAATTCCTCTTGAAGTCGAAGAATTATTGCTCCAAGGCCATCTGGTCAATGGTCGTCTAATCCGAAAACCCTTCGTGAATGTGAAGTTCCTTCATGAAATAAAGCATGATGAAGAAAAAATGGCAGATCAGCGGTCATCTGATCCAAAACACCCCTCGCGAACATGAAGGTCCTTCATGAACTTAAGCATTATGAAGGCGAAATATTAGCGATCATCTGATATAAAATACCCTTCATAAACGTGAAGGTCCTTCATGAACTAAATTGTTATAAAGGCTAACTGGTAAATCAACGGATCTGATCTAAAAATCCTTCACGAATGTGTAGGTCCTTCATTAACTAAAGTGTCGCGAAGGCAAACCGGTAGATCAGCGGTTATGTGATCCAAAATACCCTTCGTGAACGTGAAGGTCCTTCATAAAATAAAACGTCGTGAAGATGAACCGGTAGATCAATAGTCATCTGATTTAAAATACCCTTCATGAATGTGAAGGTCCTTCATGAACTAAAGCGACGTGAAGGCGAACCGGTAGATCAATGGTCATTGAATACAAAAATCTTTCGTGAATGTGAAGGTCCTTCATGACTAAAGCATTGTGAAGGTGAACTAGTAGGTCAGCAGTCATTTGATCCAAAAAAGCCTTTGCAAACGTGAGGGTCTTTCATGAACTAAAGCATTATAAAGGTGAACCGATAGATTAGCAGTTATTTGATCCAAAAACCCTTTGCGAACGTGAAGGTCCTTCATGAACTAAGGCATTGTGAAGGTAAAATGGTAGATTAGTTGTCATCTGATCCAAAAACCCATCGCAAACATGAAGGTCCTTCGTGAAGTAAAACGTTGTGATGGCGAACCAGTAGATCAGCGGTCTTCTGATCCAAAAAAAATCCTTCATGAACTAAAACATCGTAAAGGAGAACTGGAAGATTAGCAGTCATCTGATCCAGAGCTCCCCGAAGTCAAAAAAGTCATGCTTCGAGGCCGCAAAATTGACAATCAAATCAATCACTCCGTAGGATTGACAACGACTGATGAAACAAATAGTTTGAATTCTAGAGCTTCGAAGTCGCTCAATTTTTTTTTAGCAAAACTAAGACGACCCTGTGGTTAGTCAGAGGCTGACTTGAATCAATCCAAGATTCGAAACCTAAGAGAACCAAGTATCTCGGATCCCTAATATATAAGCTACGAAGATGGAGGCTTTCCCATGCTTTAATCATGTAGAAGACACAGCCGCATCCATTGGACCGGGGAAAACCAGACAAGTTATGAGGAAACCTTGGATATTGTTCAAGCGAGCGAACAGCCCTTCGGTATAAGGGGCACCATGCACACTTGAATAGCCACAACAAAGGCCAAGACTAATCATACCATAGTTCTTTTAGTCTCGATCGAAAATCCTAGAATTATGACAACTATGGACTCGACGACCTAGATAGCACAACAAACAAAATAGAGGCACAATACTCGCGTACTCCTCCCAACTCCTTCTTTACTACCCTTAATGATCAGTTCCTCTTCCTTTTAGATTGCGTGCTAGTTAAAGACCCAACCTTTGAAGGTAGTTTACACCAAAAGCTAAGAGTCATGCCCTGAACCCCCACAGGCTCTTCTTCATATCCATTTTTGCACAATCAGCTATAGATCTCTACACTATGGCAACCCGATCTGTTTGGTCATGCACATTGTCCCGAAACATAGAAGGGTCATCCAGGCCATGGTTACCTGATTCAAAAACTACATATCTCTTAGTATTGACGAAGCCACATTCTAGTGAAGCCAAACCGCCGGCTCGATGGGAAAATTCGATCCATGCCTCCCAAAATTGATGTCGCCTCGGTGGAATCGGGAAGGCCCAAATTTCAAAAGTTGCGCATCTCATATACCGCACACTTCCTGGGCCGTGCATCTCATAATCCATGCACTTCCTAAGTCGTGCATCCTAGAAGTCCCAAACTTCCTAGGCCGTGAAGGCTGGCTCCTCACGTTCTCGAAGCGCAAGCTCCTCACGTTGCCCGAAGGCTGGCAACATCGAGAAGGTCTCAACCTTTTCGTATCGATGGGTTATATCAATCTCATGTCCTTCAGAGAACCGATATCACTTCGGTAGCATCGGGAAGGCTTAAAGCTTTTGCATGCATCCCATAAGCCATGTATCGCTTCTTAGATTAGTCTAACCACATTCAAGTTAGCGCAATCCCACTATACGCATCTCACCGAACAACCACTACTTGTCACCCAAGTTGTTGATGTCGCTCTAGTCTCATCGATGACTTGTTAAAGTTCTTTAAGTATCAGTATAATCCCGACAACAACGAGAAAGTTGTTTATTGTAGGATTAATAGAAATTGATCCCTGCTACCCAAAAGGACCAATATTGCTCTGGTAGTGTCGCAAAGCTCCCAAACCAAATTCAATACTTAATATGTTTAAAGTCAAAGCATTCAACTGACCAGAACCATCTGAGATAGGAGCTTCGATGCAACTTTAACTGGGGGCATCCAGTACATCAAGTTTTCGGAATAACCTACCCATGGAATAGGGAACATATAACACACTAATACTTTATTGGGATAAAAAATTGCTTCATGGTTCGGTTATCCTGAATGATCCAATATAGGACCTGGTGAATATCTGTCTCTCAACCCCGACATTCTAATCCAAGTTATCCATTTACTTACTGCACTCGGTTTCTTGATTTGCTTGGAGAGAGTAGAGATTCAAGGGTCGTTGGCAAGTACTTCCTTTCTATTAGTGCTAGCAGAATGGATGAAAAGAGATAAGATGCTGGTGGTTAGCCTTCCCTGGACTCGTAATTGATAGTTTCTGATGAATGGGGATGGCTATGGGGCCTACCTACGACTGATTTCCCTTACAGGTTCGAAAGGCATCAGATGGGCCCCAATGTGGGATTTGTTTACTAGATTTCATTTGGATGGTTTGGGAGCAAGAGCTGCTTGCAATGAATTATTGTAATTAGGATTAAAAACTGTCATAATTGTTGACTGCTTGACCCTCTGTAATTTTGGGGCCATGCTATCAACAATAAAAAATTGAAGCCGAAACATTAATCATACATTAAATGAAAGCTCATAGATTTTAGCAATCGCAATAAAGAAGTATAGTACGCTTAATGACTCTGGTATTGAAAGGGAAACTGCTCCAGCCTGCTAGACATCGACATTGCCTCAACAACATTGAGAACTCAAGGCCATCATATCAATAACAAAATCGAACTCCTTAAAATTCATTACCACTCCGAAATAGGCATAAAAGGAGGAACTTACCATCGACAAGATATAAACGATGAAGGAAGACATTTCTAGAATCAAGTCATTGACGCACCAGTTTCCAAAGACAAGCAAGTGCTCGACTGAGCTCCCAAGCCCTAACTTCCAAGAATCTAGCGTAGCTCAAAGATTGGCAACGCTCGAAGGGAATAACTCATCTTCAGTAATCTGACGTCGCTCGAAGACTAGCAATGTCAGGAAGGATAACTCCTAATCGTCATAGATTCATCATAGCCTAGACTTTAGTTATGCTTGGTATAATCAACCATGCAGGGATCGTTCAGATACCTCGACTCCTACTTGCGAAAAGCCAGCCATTTTCCAAAGATAGACAATGGTAAAAAGATAACACTTAGAATTGAGAAGCTAAACCATTGATTCTCAAAGATTGAAACCAATTAATAAGGAGGGTACTAACAATAAGGTTAACACCCTAGCAGAGCACATATGGATCAAACAAGCAAACTTAATTATCATAGACTCAAGGCAAGCACTACTAAACTATTCTGATCCATGATTACGGTGGGAAGAGTGCAAGTGCATTGGGGGCAATGTAAAGACTCGCCCTATAATATCTAATCTTCTATAAGTGCTCGGAGTTTAGCACTTGGGTATAACATGTTTTGTAAATAGAGTCAGTTATTAACAAAAATCGGTCGAAGGAAATTTGATCATGCACAGACAATAGTAACCATGGAATTGGTTAAGAAACGATCTTGTACCATCAAAGGGAGCACTTGGCAGTTATAACAAAGCTAAGTAACAGACACGTTTGGGACACTCATCCTTCCAGAACATGGTGTATCCCGGAGTTAAGCAATGAAGCAGCCATACTGGGTGAAAAGGAATTTGCTCAACTTTATAGGATCGAATGAATGATTCAATCCTAATCTACTTGACTTTATCGCTACCCAAGGATAGGCAGCACTAAGAAAAGACTTCTACATTCCAATCATCGATGCTAGTTTCCAAAGACCAAAACAAGTACCCAGCTGGATGTAAGGCACCGCTAAACTGATGGGAAAACCAATCCCAACCTTCTAAGTGTAGGTTTTGCGTCGGCAATACCGAGTTCTTCTCTCATTTACTATGTACCAGTGTTTCCCCAGCAACATCGGGAAACTTTTTATTTCTTAAGTACCAGGGTTGCCCCGGTAACGCCAGGAAACTCTCTGCTTCCTAAGTATCGCCCTGGCAATATTAGGAAATTCGTTATTCAATAAGTACCAGCGTTGCCTCGGAAACCCTAGGAAAAAATTAATCTACAATGTCAATGAGAAACACTTAACATAGTGACCCATTGATGCACCGACTTTTGAAGATAGAAGTTGGCCCCTAACTAATGTTGTCTTCGAAAAACTACTATTGGTCGAAGATAGGCAACAACAGGAAGACATAGCCTTAAAGGTCAATCGAATGGTTCGACCTTACATCATAGGAATCTGCCACTGGCCGAAGATAAGGCGGTGGTGAAGGGAAATCCCAGGCATCTAGTCACTCACATGCTAGTTTCCAAAGATAGAAGTTGGTACACGACCGAACTTCCAGCATTCAGCCTAGGAAGAAATTTAATACCATCCAAAGGTCAAGAGAATTTTGCTTGGAACCAAGCAGCTAAGTTTCCACCTCTCGAAGGTTGGATCTAACACATGAACATGACTTCCGTCATGATGTTGGCAGTTAAGCAAGGCATGCACGGCTAAGGACAAACAGGGAAACTTCTTGGGCAATCAGAAGTCAACGGTTTTCCTCAATCCCATAATAGGATTGGGTGTCAGATTGGGGGCAATTGAATCATTTGTACCACAAACTTTCACAAACGCTCAAATATAGGCATTCAAAATAGCTAGTCTGTTGAATAGGGATGAACTCATAAATACTTGGTTGAAAGAAGCGTCGCCAAGTCCAAACATGGATAAACACGAGATTGGTTAGATAATGGTTTTGTCTTGCAAAATAGAGCATGTTGGCAACAAAATTACTAACCAAGGAAACGATGGATTTAATGTTCAAAAATTTACCATATTTCAAAGCCTGGAGATCATGAAAAGGGTTGATGACCTACTTAACATTTGACTGGATTACTTTGTCCTAACTTGCAAAGGGAATTCCATTGCCTAAAGAATGGTGATGCTAAGAATAGACCCCTAAAATGAAACTATTAATACATTGGCTTTCGGAAACAGAAGCAAGAGCTTGATCGAGACTTCATCTTTACCTTTTGGAATCTCACATTATCCAAAGATCTACAAAATCAAGGAAAAATCCATAGAGTTGAGTCATCCATACACGAGTTTCCAAAGATAGAAACCGACACATGATTAGGATCTCAACACTGGACTCATAAGAATTTACTTTAGCAAAAGATGCTGAAAATGCATCTTTCTAACACATACTGACATCACTATAAAATGTAGAGCTTGGAATCAAGTAGCAAAGTCCTTAGTTCTCAAAGATAGGATCTGTCGCGTCAATCAAACTAAGGCAATCAAATCCGCTACTCCGAAGACCTAGTCTACCAAATCGACTTAGTATTCAGATTAATTAGCCCAACGGACCAGGGCATGTACACCAACAATTTATCGAATGAACTCAGCTGAGCATGAAATCGACTGGGCATAAACAAGAACAGTCGTGGAACTGGCTTGAACAAACTACCTCACATTTCTAGAAAAGGCAATCTTCGAAACCAAGCAATTAAACTAATAATCCCTGGAAACAGAAGCCGGTGTGCAGGTTGAGTTCCAAAAACCACAAAGGGAGGATATTCACAATGAAATAACTCATGCATTACTTTTCAAAGACTAAAGCTGTGCCTGATCGAACTTCAACTACAACTCTACAAGAGTAACTATACCATATAATTCAACCATACTCAGTTGTCCCGACATAATGGGAATAAAAGGAAAAACCTAAGCTGTAGAGGATCCAAATCCTGAAGGAATGGAAGTTCCTTTGCCAGAATAAAGATGGGATGACCAGAAAGTCATCTTCAACAACAAAACTTGGCATTCAACATTATTAGGTATGTTTTACTTTGAATAAAATTCCCATATGACCAATGCCTGGAATCCAAGGGAAGTCGACGTAAGTCGAAGAGCGTTGACCGAAGTTAGAGCATATGTTATCTATACAAAGTGGGTCCGATGACGCGAGTACCATAAACGGACCATCCATTGTACGTATCTTACCCATATTGTACTTAAAGACTATCTATCTTGGAACTTACCTATTATCAATGCGAAATCGATAACGGAACCATTGTCTGAAGCGATGCGAAAAGCTTCTCTTTTCAGGATCACTGAAAGTGCAAAAACAAGAAAAGCAATGTGAACCTACTATATCCAATTTTGGAATAAGTTGTAATATCCCTTTTCTAGAGTTCAAAAGCTAAGCACTACAGACGCTGCGATCATCCATGATATTAACTTCTGGTGACAAGATACGGTAATGATAATGGTATCCATAATATTAGAAGCACTTGAATATGAACAAAATCACATATTTTCAAAAAAAAAACCACATTTTTTGATTACATTTAGAAACAAATTCATATCCAAATTATATAATCCCATATCATTTCCCAAGTAAAGGTTAATTATAATGATTACAAAATACTCCAAGAGCGACATATGACGATGCCCCCTTGGTAGATCAAAGAAATATAGTCATGTCTGACTTAATATATAGTGGAAATAAATAAAACAAGCTGAACTCCTAATTAGCTATCCGTCAGCCCCCTGCTCATCTTCGGAAGTTTTATTCGCCAAAATTTCTAAACCTGAAAACCTTAACCCTCCACCTACTCAAATCAATTTTGAGCACCCAAAATTTTAAGAGGAAATAAAAACTTCAATCAGACATAAAGCCTGGTGTGAATAATTTTGTTGCATCTCGGTTTAATGATATTAAGTGAGATCATGCCACTTAACGGAACAGGTTTCCCCTCAATAATATCCCCTTTAAAATATATATTTTGAAAATTCTTTCCTACAACCAAATTGATTAATCAAACTGATTATATCAAAATAGCATTATCCTTTATGCTAATAAATGGACTATCTGTCAATAAAACAGGTAATAAGTGAACTATCTGTATACAACATAATAGTAAGGTCCGTTATGCTACAAATGGACTATTTATCCATATAATTAGGCTGACTGCCCGTAAACTGGACTAACTGTCCGAATCAAGATGGACTAACTGTCCGAATCATTTTCCTAGGGCTAACTACCCTTTATCTTTTTCCATTGAAAACATTTTCAAAATGATTTAACCTTTTAAATCATACTTGTACAAGGAAAATATATTCTTAGCTTTACTCAAAGCTATTTTGCCACGTTATACATACTTTACTCAAAATAATGTTGATGAGATTTAATAAGGATTTGCTATCCTTCCAAAGCAAGTTAAAACCCTTTTTAACTTGAAAACACTTAGGCTATTCTGTCTATTTAATATATAAGAAACCTTTGTTTAAAATATTTAAACAATCCTTTCGAAACCTTTGATGGTAACTCCCTTGAAATCTTTGAAAGTGGCCCTTTCAAAACCATTAAACCATGCCTTTCGAAAACATGGGAAAACCTTTCCTTTCTTTTCTCTGAAAGCTTCAAAAAATTAGACAACCCCCTTTAAAACCTTTAAATATTTCCTTTTGAAAACATAGGACAAAGCCTTCCTTTCAACCCTTTCAAAACCCTAAGGAACTACCCTTTTGAAACCATTCATTAAACCTTTCGAAACAGTTAAAACTCAATCCGTTTGAAAGCACATTTGGGTTCAATTTAAAACATGCATAACCTTTCGAAACCATTCAAAAGTTCACGTCTTTTAAACCTTTAAAAATCATCTCAGTCAAAACCATTTGGATTCTACCTTCAAGTAGAGCAAAAAGATCAGAAACCCATTAACGTCGAAAGCATCTGTTTCAAAACCATTTAAACCTATCACTTGCGAAACCATTTAGGTTTTACTTCAATCATAGAAAAAGGGTCTTTAAAGCATTTAAGTCGGAAGCATCTATTTCGAAACCATTTCCTAGTTAAAGAAGTGATGGTGTTGAAATCATACCTTTGAAAGCGTTGGATAAGTGGCTAAAATTTTAGAAAACAAAGTAAATAATCCTTTTGACACCATCTGGGTCAAAAGGTAGAAAGCGATAGTAAAAAGGCTTCGATTTAGTCCGAAACACTCATTTAAATAAAGCGCAACCCAATCAAACCATTTCTTTGAATCCGTTAAACCTAGTCGAAAGCTAATTGATTCAAAAGCTACTCAGTCGAAAGTCATTTTAGTCGAAAGCAAGCAGGCGCATTTTCAACTTAAAAACTAGGTAATGCCTCAACCCCTTCGGAACCCACGGTTTCGACTCCATACCTTCCGCCTACATTTTGTTCACTATGTACCAGTTCCTTGATACCATGTGCATTGGTATCGACTGTATCAGAAGCGACGATGAGGAGGTGGAACCTGGTGCCGAAGGTGTCGAAACAGTGAAAAACATATAGCAAATAATTCTTTTCACCTAACCTGCTTTATGTGTTAAATTTTGGTTGGTTGCCTCTTTCTTTACTAATAAAAGTACTTCAATTTTCAAAAGTTCCGCCAACTTTCCAAAATTAATAAATTTAAATTAATTTACAAAAAGCCTGTTCTCCATCTTTAATTGTATAAAACATTTAAGTCCCATACCTTAAGTAATTTTATATAACCATTAAAACACTTAGGAAAATTCAGCAAAAATTCTAGAAAATCTTTTTAATATGTTTTCCAACATATATAATTTTTAGATCCAAATCTTTTGTTATTGAACCGTAATTAATTATTTACCCAAATTAATATTTTCTTTACTTGAAAATTCATATAAATTCCACAAATATTCAGAAAATTCTGAAAATTGAAACCCATCTCTAAAATATCATTTGTGATCTTCATAAAATTTCTCAAGGCATTTGGATGTCATTTAATAGGGTTTTCACCTTAAAACATATCATAAATTCAATATGAACAACCATAATTCATCAAAAAGTATATATAGTTATTCCATCATCCGAAAACATGGCAAATCAATGAAAACTATTCGAAATTCATCTTAAAACCGAAAATAATAAAAATTTGAGATGTAAACATTATTCACCTTAGCTTTAGAGATTAAAGAGATTGAGATGTGAGTGGATTTGATTTGAATTGGCTTCTTCCTTATCTTTTCTCTACCTTCTTCCTCTTTCTCTTGTTAATGGTGGCTGGCCTTAGTTTTTTTAAAAATTTGATAAAATGAAATGGACTTGTAGGGAGGTACGTGGCCAAGGGTGTATGGTATAAGAATGTCCTCTTTCCTATTTTACCACTCCTCTATTTCAATTTAACTCTTATTTTAATTTATTGTTTAAATGGCACGGCTACCCCTTGATTAAATCAAATCAAATCCGCTAATCAACACATTATTTTATTTTATTTAGCTAATTAAATATCCTAAATAATGTTACCACAAATCTAGGATGTTACAGACTCCCCTCCTTAAAGAATTTCGTCCTCGAAATTATGATAAGGTACACAACAAATCAAACAAGAAGGTAAAATGTATCATCAAATGAGTCAGGATAAGTATCTCTAATCTTGCTTTCAATCTCCCAAGCATAGTTCCTATTGTCGTCACTCCATTGGACTTTGACTAATCTGACAATCTTGGTTCTAAGCCTCTTCTCATCTCTCGCAACAATACGAATAGGCTTCCCCATTATAGAAAATCCGATTCTACCACTAAATCATCTAGCACAATCGATGCAATAGCAATCTTCGGGTCTCTAACACACATTTCAAGATGAGAAACATGGAAAACATCATGGACTCCTGCCAAACTGCTCGGTACCATAATTCTATACGCGAGCTTTTTGATCCTCTCTACAATAGGAAAAGGTCCAATGAATCTCGATGCTAACTTTCTTGATTTCCCAAATCTACTCATACCCTTCATCGGTGACACTTTGACGAAAACTCGATCTCCAACTGAGTTCCGTCTCTCATTTTCATAACTCTTCTTCCTAGACCGAGCTTCCTTCATTCTAGCCCGAATGACCTAAATATTTTTTTGTAGCTTTCCTAGCTAAATCTAGACTAAGAACCAACCTACCCTTGGCCTCTAACCAACATACATGAGATTTGCATAGCCTTTCATACAAAGCTTCAAACGGTGCCATCTCAATACTAGTCTGATAACTATTGCTATACCAAAACTCGAATAAATGTAGACGGTCCTCCCATGATCCCTTGAAATCTAGAACACAATCCCTTAACAAATCTTCCAAGATTTTGTTAACTCTTTTCATTTTCCCATCTGTCCGCGGATGGTAAGCGGTACTCAACATGACCTTCATTCCCAAAACTCCTTGTAGACTCTTCCAGAACTCGCTAGTGAGCAAGGGATCTTTATCATTAATTATGCTACTAGGAATTCCATGCAGTCTAATCACATTCTTCATAAATAACTTCGCCAAAACAGGTACCGTTCTAGTTGACCTAACTGAATGAAATCGGCACTCTTGGTCAATCTGTCCACTATGACCCATATACTATCATTTACCCTATTCGACCTTGGCAACTCGTCAATAAAGTCCATAGAAATAGAATCCAATTTCCATACCGGAATATCTAATGGTTGAAGCAACCTACTTGGCTTTTGGTGTTCGACCTTTGCTTGCTAGCAAATCAAGCACAGCTTTACCCATAAAACAATGTCCTGCTTCATACCTTCCCAGAAGAAACTTCTTTCCATGTCCTGATACATCTTAGTACCTCCTGGATGGATAGAAAACTTTGAACGATGGCATTCCTTTAAGACTTTTTTCCTTATGTTTCCTACACCCAGAACACATAATCTTCGTTTCTTTTCAAACCTCCGATTCTGGTCAAGATTAATGTAACATCCCGCCATTTTGTATACTTTAAATCGACGATAAACCACACATGTCAGGCTCAAACCATACAGAAGGTCGGATTGTTATTGGAGTGAATACGAAAAAGAAGAGAAAGGAAAAAATAAACAAAAAAGAATCTTGCAGCGGAACGACAAAATATAATAATCAAATAAATAGTTCATGGAGCTGTTTTATAAAACATTTGATTATACTTATACAACAAACTGTGAGTTTCACATACCAAAGAATAATAAATAATGCAGCGGAATACATGATGCAATGAAATAATATAGAAAATAATAGTAATACAATCTTCATCTTCTTTCTCAAATTCTGAAATGCTCAGGCTGACCCGAGCGAATTGAAAAGACAAAACACTTGAGTCAGAACTAAAGGATCTTATGTAAGTTAAATCAACGGTAAATAATATGAGTGGAACAGTGTCAGAGATGTTTACGGGATTTGACATCTCCTATCCAGTGTCTAACGTGAGTGCAGTAATTTAAGAGATGCTCGGGATTCACATCTCCTAAGGATCCGTTAAACTATCTACTATGCAGTAATATATGCTATTATAATAGTGTCTACAGTAAAGTATAATATAATTTAAAAATAGCATTAAGGCTTTACATTCTCCACCTTAACACACTTTTATATTCCCATAGTCTATACAGTACCGTAATCTCCCCCGTACTGGGCGTCCTCAAAGGGTACTCCATAGGTATGGTACAAAAACAAAATCGTATAAGGCACACTAGGATAGGTGACACGACACAACTAGGCAATGCTAGGGTAGATATATCAATTATTCTTCCAGATCGGTGGTAATGCGTAGCAGCTACTACCGCCCACCTCGGGCCACACCCCTAAAATCAAAAGGGCCCCAAATCAATCACAAAGTAATAGAATGGTATCAAAGGAGTGTGTCCGATAAAAGGTGCTACCTTCTTAGCCCGTCGATCGCTCCTGTTTTAGCCACCTTATGCCAACTCACAAGAGTCGGGTCCACGTATATACCTTAAAGGAACGCCGCCGCCATCCTACTTCATTCTGGAATCTCCACCGCGTACACAATTGTTAAAGTGGTTTTCGGAGTTGGCGGAGAATATGGCAACTTCCGATCCCTGTCTCTTTAACAACCAAACATTATTATAACACTGTGGTCATTTCAAAATAGTATATACTTTCAAAACCAAAATATCATTTCCATTTCAAATATATATTCACTTCCAAAATCATAGTACTTCAAAGTTATAATCCTTCTGAAACCAAAACACTTTGAACCATAATACTTGGAAAACCATAATACTTTGAAATCGTGATACATTGGAAGTCATAACATTTTAAAATACTTTATAAGATAAATGGTTTCCTCAAATCTCACAAATCGATTCCAAATCAACTTTAATTCCAAAAATTCAAATTTAAACAGATCTCAAATCATTAATTTCACTTTAGTTTCTACGTAAACCATTAAAAATTATATCGATTTCAAATTTAGATTTGAGCCACAAATAAAACATTTCAAATTATATATTTCAAAGCTTTAAATATTCTATAATTTCAAAACTAAATATGATAATTGCACATATATCTTAAGTTCAATTTTGCTATTATTTAGTTCTGAAATATTTACTTGCTAAATTCAATATCATTTAAATAAACCTCAAACTCGAAATATTCCTTGATCACTTTAAACTCACTTCAAATTATAAAATCATACCCTTTAAAATCTCAAATTCAGTAAGTTCCAAATCGATTTTTATTTAAATAAATTCTTAATTAAATACCATTTCAAATCAATCTTAAATCTATCTTCCCAACCTTAATATAAAGCCCTTATAACTCTATATTAAAATATAATTTAAATAAGTACTTAACCATATTATATTTTAATAAAATCAAACTTTATTAATAAACTTATTTTATATTAAAACACATTTAAACATGGCTTAAATCAAGAATAAAATAACATTTATATAATATTTAAAATCAATATTTATAAAACCATATATTTCTTTACAAAAGCGTAGAAATCATTTCAAAAATATTCTTATATATAGACCACGGTGCCTATATATAATTTTCTATCCTATGGTCAAGTGATACGGATCTTTATCATTTCAGTACGCAATTTAAAATATAAATACGTTATATATCATTTCCAACCGCAATCCCGAATGAAATAAAAATCCATAACAACTTGCAGTTTATAATAATATAAAATACAATATCCATTCATCCAATATCAATCATCAAACATTTATCACAATCATCATCCAATTCAATTAATAACATCAATATTGAATAGATAATAAATAACAGGTATTTACTGGCAGTTTATATTCAAAATAAATTAAATAACTATTTTATCCAAATAAATTCAAATAAACTGAGTTGATGATTCAAAATATGCCAAACAATCATAAATAAATTTGAAATCACATCATAAATCAATTTAACAAACATAAGAAACTTTAGTAGTTGTGAGTGGGTTAAAACACTCACCTTTTGAATTTAAATCAGATTTAAATCCAATTTAAACCCAAAATTTTAACATTCTCCGAATTTGTCCAAACCAGTGACATAATGTTCAGAATATCGATACAATCCCAACGTAAGAAACCATGCATGAATCCGACCTCGTATGTAAAATTATTAACATTAGAACATCCGCAAAATTAAAATTAGAAAAAATAAAAAGCAACACCCAATACCTCACTGACACATCATCGTCTTTCTCACCTACCTCGTTCGAACATAGAAACCATGCATGCCACTACAACCGAGACTTTGACCAAGCCTCAGCATCGCCTCCGGCAGCCATTGGCCACGCCACGTGTAACAATCCTGTATTTTGTGATTATTTTAATTGTATATTTTAATTATTTAAATTGAATTTCTGATTTAAAAACTTTATTTTATTTATTAAAATGAACAATTTTTGTTATTTTAAATATAAATTTTGATTTGTATGTAAATTATAATTCGAAACATGAATAAATAGAATATTTTCCAAAAATGTGGATTTTGGCCAATTTGGTCAAACTTTGACTTTTAAACTTAAAATTTAAATATTTGAATTTTATCTTTTATTATGAAAATAAATAAAATTTCAAGAGTACTGCTTTTTCGTTTCGTTGAAATCTGATTTATATTGTGAAAGTTTTGCTTTTTACAATATTGTGTGTAAATTGTTTTATTTGACAAAATTGTTTATTTTAATTTATATAAATAATATTTGTGTTTGTTCTAAATTGTATATATATATGTAATATGAAATGTTATGTATTTATTTTATTTTTAAAACATTTTATAAGTATAGATATATTTTTCAAATGTTTATTGTATATTGTTTTCAATTTTTAAAGTCTAGTTTCAATATAATAACTATTTTCTTTATTTACTTTTATATTTTCCTAAAAATATTTTTTTATTTTCTTTTTCACTTTATTTTGTTTTCATTTTATTTTATTTACTGAATATTTATTTGGTTTATTTTTTATTAAAAGAAAATGGAAATTTAAAGAGGCAAAGTCCTTTCATTTTCAATGACTTTTCATGTACTTGTCCCTTCATTTGCTTTTGCCTTTTCACCTCATCTTTTGACCGTACACTTTTTTATGTTAGCCATGTGTTTTCCCACCTTCATTCATGTGAAATCTTTCTTCTCACATCTGAAAAACTTTGACCATTTCTTTTTTGGGAAAAATGCTAATGGCTTCTTCTTTTGCTTACCTTTCTTTCTTCTTTTCCTTGTTTTTGCTTGCTCCTCTTCAAGTTTTCTCGGCTAGCCTCTACCTCCATCAGCTCCGCCATCACCACCACCATCTTCAGCAGCTCCTCCTCCCCCTCCACTGACCAAGTCCAAGCCGTCACCTCCATTTGAGCTTGCACCACCAATTTTGCACAAAATCCTTTCAAACATACCTAGAAATCACCATTCCCTTCATCAATCATCTCGGCCACCCCTAGAACCACCACCACCAGCAACTACATCACCTTTGGCCGCTACTACACCATCTCTAGAATCTGACCTGACTTGTACTTGCCTTTGGCCGAGCCCTATGATGACCAAGCCGAGCCAAAAATGCACCAAAACTTGCCTATATTGCTTTATTCCTATGTATACTTCATGTGTAGCACTCTTACTCTCTTCATACCCATATTGCCATGTGTTATGATGCTTAAACCCGAGTCTATTGCATTCATGGCCGAGCACTTGAACCCTTTGGTCAAGCGTTTGAATGGCAAAGACAAGGTCTTGTCTTTATTGCCTTGTATTTCAACTTGTTTCTATATTGTTTTGGTTGTATATTCATACGTTGTATTGTTGTGTTATTAGTTGTTTACAAGATAGTATCTTGGCTCTCTCTCTCATTTGAATCATGTCGTGTTGTATCATGCCGTATCATGCTTTTTGGAATTTATTCGTGTAGTTTGATTTGCTAATTCCAGCTTGAAAATGTGAGTCATTCTCACTCCGACATTTTTACTTATGAAATAGTAAATTGATGACAAGTGTTTAGTAATTAAAAATGTTATTCAAGTAAATGATTATTATATGATATGCTATTCCATGTTATTATCATGTTAACTCTGTTAATTATCACCTGACATATGATATATGACAATATATTGTGACATTGACATGTTAATATAATTGTTTATATTGTTTATGCATATATTCACACTGCAAGTTCCCTGTTAGAATAGAATCACTATGGGTTGAAATGATACATACCCGAATGGATATTAGAATAGGGAAAAATCATTCTGAACTGAAATGATAGGCTCAAGTGATTTTTATTGTATTTTATTTGACTTGGGATTGTGGGTTTGAAATGATAGAACCTGGTTTTCTTTTTAAATTGCGGATTGAAATGATATATATCCGCATCACTTGAACTAGGTTAGAAAATTATATACATACCCCGTGGTATATTTTTAAATGATTTTTATTAACATATTTATTTTAAAGTATGAATTTTGATTTAAAAAAATATATTTTATGGTTTTGAGAAAGCTAAATATTAAGTTTGAAGTTGAGAATTTAAGTATGTAAATTTTGAAGTAAATGTATTTTTGACTTTAAATTTTATTTTTAAAAATGTAAGTAAACAATGGAAATTAAATTTAAAGTTTTGAAATGATATTTGAAGTAAAATGTTAAGTTTATTAATTTATAAGTTAATAAACAGTGAATTTTGACTTAACTAATGAAATTGAGTTTTAATTGAATATTTGATTTTAAAATTTTGTTATGACAAATCATATGTTAAAATTATTAAAATATGAAATTTTGAAGTCTGGGAATATGATTTATAAGTTTTAAATTTGTTAAAATTGAAGTTTTATTGTTTTTGAAAAGTTATAATAAAATTTGAAATTTTATTAACAGCATTTCCCAAAAATGCCGCGGTCTTATGACAGCATCTTTAAATGTTGTTGTTTTTGAACTTAACTACGTTTGAAATAACTAAACATCTATTACGGCAATTTATAAATGCCATTGTT